>OY787607.1:9317565-10517565 GCA_963678935.1 Umbilicus rupestris | reverse complement strand
TCCAAATCCTGACACGACCAGATTTGGAAGTTGCCAAGGATGAGCCCCTGAGCAGTATATAAAGAAGAGAGGGAGGCTAGGGTTGAGAGAGGATTCTCAGGATTCACAATTCGTACACCCAGGAGGCACTGCGCAGCAGGACTGGAAAACACACGAGCTTGTAGAGAGGATCTGCGCTAGCCGACTGCGCCAGCCAAGACAGCAACCTACACGCACTGTTTGCTATTGTTTTCTTGGACACCTTAGTTATTATTTACTGTTTCTATGATGTTTACCACTAGCATGTCTAGCTAAACGCTTAGTATCGGTTGGGCATGAATCTATGAGTATTTACCTTTGAGACTTGCGCCTAATGCATAGCTTGCTTGCTTATATTAATTCTGTGCACATTACTGGCAGCTTGTTACATGAGTAGGGGAAGCCTTGAACCGCAATCTTACTCTTGTTGCTTGTTGTTGTTTGTTAAACTAGTTGAATAGCCTGACGGTGCCAACTAGGAGTAACGCGCTAGGATAGGCAATTACTACCTTGATCGGATTCGTAGTTGTTTAGTCTAGTGTAAGAATTAATAGCACATGAACTTTGATCGGAACATGCGCACATGTTAGGAAGCCTTGATCGGACACTAACATTAGCAAACCAAACTATAGACATTTAGAGTCGATGATAAGGAATACACTCATAGAGGATTGTCTGCGCCGATACTTCTCATAGTCATAGTACTTAATCTCTATTGCCTGCGCACGTCTAGTGCAATTTCCTGCGTTACGATACCACTATTTACTCGTGCATCGCGCAAACCGATCACTCACCCCCCAATTTCATAAGTGTAGGTTACTGGCTAAAACTGAACTGCTTGCTCCCTGTGGAGATCGACCCTTACTTAACCGCTGTACTAGTGGAAGAGGAAGGAATTAATTTGACGCGCACAACAACGCGCGATCAAATTTTGGCGCCGTTGCCGGGGAGAAACAAAGCTAAGTTCTAGCTAGTTTACGTTTTTCCTTTTTAGTAACTAGTTATTTTCAGTTTGTTTTGTTTTCTCGTTGTTGTTTCTGACAGCGCGCAATCACCATTAGCCTGCGCAACCTTGAAACAGTTGCGCTGCGTAGATTCTAGTTGCGCACTGACAGACGCAGCAACATTAGTTATCTTTTAATTTCGTTTTCTTTGAGATTTAGAACAGATCATGGAGGATAACAGTGTCGTAGGAGACAACTTAGGGGACAGAATCCCAGAGGAAGCAAGGGCACATAACCGCGCAGCCCTGTTCAGAGAAGAAGTGCAGTGTGAGGTTGAAGCAAGGATGACCGCTGAATTGTATAATGCGCCACCCGCGCGACAAGCTGCGCGACGCAGAACAGTGCGCGAGATGTCAGCCCCTATCACTGTTAACCAGCCATGGTGCATCGTGCTTCCGCCAGACGGACATTTTGAACTAAGGAGCTCGCTCATCCATCACATGCCCAAGTTCCATGGGATGAACAACGAAAATCCAGTCAAACATGTGCGAGAGTTCCTAGTCATATGCGAGAACATGAAGACAGAAGGGGAGAGCGATGAGGCGCTGAAGATGAAGGCATTCCCATTTTCACTATGTGATACGGCCAGACATTGGTTGATGAACTTACCAGCCGGATCAATTCACACATGGGAGCAGCTGCAGAAGAAGTTCCTGGACAAATTCTATCCCGCAGCAGCTACTCAGAAGGGAACTGGCCGCGCCAAGGCAGAGCGCAGGAGAATCATTGTCAGAGTATTACGAGCGTTTCAGGGAGCTAGAGGCCAACTGCTACAATCATGGCCTGCCCCAGAATGTGCTGATAGAGAACTTCCTGAATGGACTGCTGCCCATGGAGCTGAGGTTATTGAACGCATGCCCAGGAGGCGACATTTGCAACATGTATCCAGAAGACGCGTGGCAGCTGATAGAAGACTCTGCTGGTCAGGTAAGACATCAGCTAACACTTGAAAATAGTCGTACTCGTTCTGTGCATCAGGTGGAAGCAAGCGCTGAGATCAAGGAAATGAAGGCCATGCTGCAGAAGTTGATGAGTGCGCAAAGCGCACAACCAGTTGCGCCAAAGGTATGTGAATTCTGCAGGTCAACCGAGCACAAAACTGATGAATGTCCCACACTTTTCGAGGAATCTGGAGATGTCAATGCTCTTGGAGGATGGATAATAGAGGACCACAAAGACAGAATCAGCCCCGCTTTGGACTGGCAGCAAATGGATTCAGATGGAAGGAGGAGAACAATTTCCAGAGGCAGTCCACAGATCAGCGCGCACCACAGCAGACGCAACAAGCTGCGCCCTACAATCCACCGCATCGCCGCACTGACGCACCAGCGCATAACAACCAGCAACCGAGGCGATCTTTGGAAGATATCGTGGGGCAGCTAGCAGACACAGTGCGCAAGAATGACGAGAAGTATGACAAGAGGTTCGAGTCCATTGAAAAGCAGCTATCACAGATCGCTACCACGGTATATGAGCTAAAGAAGAGCGATGGCAACCTGCCTTCTTAAGTGATGCAGAACCCCAAAGGAGGAGTCAATGCAGTGACACTGAGGACTGGGCGAACAATAGGAGCAGAGCAGACCACGAAGACGCCTGCGCAACCAGCTGCGCAAGTCCCGGATCCAGCAGAACAGAATGCGCAACCAGAGCAAGATGCACAACCAGAAGTGCCAGCCACAAGCCAGCAGGGCGAGGCGCCAGGTATAACACAAATAAACCACAAGGGCACGAATCGTACTAATATACCTGCACCTTTTCCTGTGCAGGTACCATCGGCTAGAAAGGAGGCGCTGGACAAAGAGCTATACGAGTTATTCAGCAAGGTGGAAATCAACATTCCCCTTATCAAAGCAGTTCAGCAGATTCCCAGGTACGCCAAGTTTTTAAAGGAGCTGTGCACAAACAAGAGGAGGAAAGGCGAATGCGCACAGGTAATGCTAAATGCGCAGGCCTCAGCGATCGTGCAACATAAGGTACCACCTAAGTGCCTAGACCCAGGTACGTTCACTATCCCTTGCACTTTAGGTAAGACCACAGTAAGCAACTGCATGATTGATTTAGGCGCATCCATCAATTTGTTACCTTATTCCCTATATGCGACATTGCGCCTTGGACCACTAAAGCCTGCAGGTCTCACTATTCAGCTAGCAGATCGGTCTTGCAAACAACCTGCAGGCATGATAGAGGATGTTCTCGTGCGAGTAGGAGAGCTGGTGTTCCCAGCAGATTTTTATGTGCTAGAAATGGAGGGTGAATCAAGCACCAGCAGTGCGCAGATCCTACTGGGCAGACCTTTCCTGATGACCGCGCGCACGAAGATAGACGTGTGGAGGGGCACACTCTCCATGGAGGTTGACGGCGAAGAGATCCATTTCAATATATTCAAGGGGATGCAGCATCCTCACGAGGACGCCACAGTGCACGCAATGGACAGCATTGACGATTTAGTCTCAGATGCGCAATGTTCAAGCGCAACAATAGAACCAGCGCCACTGGCACAAGCAGAGTTGGAGGAGCAGGACGAGGAGCTGAGCAGTGCTGAACCAGAGCTCAGACAGGTATACGGTATAGTTCATAGTTGCACTGCTAATAAAATCTTGCTCTCTATTGAACAGGCACCCAAGGTCGAGCTGAAGCAACTGCCAGAGCACCTCAAATACATTTTCTTGGGAAATGAGGGCACCCTGCCAGTGATCATAAAGAAAGGATTAGAAGAGGAGCAGGAAGTGCGTTTACAGCAGGTGCTGTGCAGGAACCAGCGCGCTATAGGATGGACACTGGCAGATCTGCGTGGAGTGAGCCCAGACGTATGCATGCATAGAATTCTATTGGAAGATGGTGCCAAACCATCCAGGGAGGCTCAGCGCAGATTGAACCCAAATATGATGGAGGTAGTGCAGAAAGAATTTCTAAAGTTGCTTGACGCAGGAGTCATTTACCCCATCTCGGAAAGCAAATGGGTCAGTCCAGTGCACGTTGTGCCTAAGAAGGGAGGAATCACAGTGGAAGAGAATGCGCAGGGCGAGCTAGTTCCTAAGCGCATCCAGACTGGATGGCGCATGTGTATCGACTACAGGAAGCTTAACGCAGTAACGCGCAAGGACCATTTCCCGCTACCCTTTATGGACCAGATGCTGGACAGATTAGCAGGTAAGCCCTATTTTTGTTTCTTGGACGGATATTCAGGGTACAGCCAGATACCCATAGCTGCGGAGGATCAAGAGAAGACCACGTTCACCTGCCCGTTCGGAACATTTGCGTTTCGGCGCATGTCATTTGGGATGTGTAACGCGCCAGGTACGTTCCAACGCCTTGTCATGAGCATTTTCTCTGATATGATTGGTATATGCATAGAAGTGTTCATGGATGATTTTACTGTATATGGAGGTACCTTTGATGCATGCTTAACTCATTTAGATGAAGTTTTAGAGCGCTGCATCTCTAAGAACCTAGTACTCAATTATGAAAAATGCCATTTCATGGTAACGCATGGTGTAGTGCTAGGACACATCATCTCAGAGGAGGGGATCAAGGTAGACAAAGCTAAGATAGACCTTATTTCTAATCTACCTTACGCCACGAACGTGCGCGATGTGAAGTCATTCTTAGGACATGCCGGATTTTATAGGCGTTTTATAAAAGACTTCTCTAAAATTTGTATACCCCTGTCTAACCTCTTGCAAAAGGATGTGTGCTTCGATTTTACTGATGAGTGCAGGGCCGCATTTGATAAGCTGAAGGAAGCGCTGACCAGTGCGCCAGTGATGCGCGCACCAGACTGGAACCTGCCATTTGAACTGATGTGCGACGCAAGCGATTATGCAGTAGGTGCAGTCCTGGGGCAGCGAGTGGACAAGAAGCCGCACACCATCTATTATGCATCGCGCACACTGGACGCTGCGCAGAGGAACTACACCACCACGGAGAAGGAGCTTCTAGCAATTGTGTTTGCGCTAAAGAAGTTCTAGGCGCCAGGGTCATCATATACACAGACCACGCAGCCATCCGCTACCTAATGTCCAAGAAAGAAACTAAGCCGCGCCTGATGCGCTGGGTGCTCCTACTGCAAGAATTCGACCTGGAGATCAAGGATAAGAAGGGCACAGAGAACACAGTTGCGGACCACCTGAGCAGGATCGTGAAGGAGGAGGAGCCAGGGCAGATCACTGAGACATTTCCTGACGAGCATCTGATGGCGCTGACAGGTAAGGTACCATGGTATGCGCACATTGCGAATTACCTGGTCATAGGTACGTTTCCTCCGCATTTCAATAAAACCCAGTGCATGAGATTGAAACATGAGTCCAAGCATTACCTGTGGGATGATCCTTATATGCTTAGAATAGGACCTGATCAGATCTTAAGGCGCTGCGTGCCTGACCATGAATTTAACTCTGTTTTGATGTTTTGTCATGCGCACGCATGTGGAGGACACTTTGGTCCCAAGCGCACCAGCAGGAAGGTCCTGGACTGCGGATTTTATTGGCCGCACCTGTTCAGAGACGCATATGACTATTGCAGGAATTGTGACAGGTGCCAGCGCACAGGAGGCATATCAGCGCGCAACGAGATGCCGCAGACGCCAATTCTAGTGGATGAAGTGTTTGATATATGGGGAATTGACTTCATGGGGCCATTTCCTCCATCTGCCGGATACGAATACATATTGGTGGCAGTGGACTTTGTCTCCAAATGGGTCGAAGCTAAGGCCACACGGAGAGATGATGGTAAGACGGTCGCTGAGTTTCTGAAAACTAACATCTTTTGCAGGTACGGGGTGCCTAAGGCAATCATCTTTGCAACAGGATCGTGGCGCAAGTTTTCAAGCATTATGGGGTGCGCCACAAGACGTCCACTGCTTATCATCCTCAGACAAATGGACAGGCCGAGGTCTCCAACAGAGAGATCAAGCGCATCCTGGAGAAGACTGTGAGACCATCGCGCAAAGATTGGAGCCAGCGCCTAGACGACGCGCTGTGGGCATACCGCACTGCGCATAAGACACCAATCGGGACTTCACCGTTTCGGTTGGTCTACGGAAAAGCATGCCACCTGCCAGTAGAGCTAGAGCTCAGAGCATATTGAGCTTTACGCACTTGCAACCTGAACTTAGATGAGACTGGAAAGGAGCGCGCGTTTGAGCTGAGCGAATTAGAAGAGCTGCGCCTTGATGCCTATGAGGGACTTCGCGATTACAAGGAGCGGACAAAGGCGTTTCATGACAAGCATATCCTCAGACGCACTTTTGAGCCAGGAGACCTTGTATTATTATTCTCATCACGCCTGAAGCTCATGCCTGGAAAGCTGCGCAACAAATGGACTGGACCGTACACAGTCACCAAGGTTTTCCCCTATGGAAAAATCGAATTAGGTTGCTGCGCCAGAGTCACCACCAGATGCACCAGAGGGAGAACTTGAAACCATTGCTCACATTTCTTCTTCCTCTTCATCTACCCTCGTTACTGCAGACTTCTCACATATTATCCTTGTTGACTACCCTTCTCACCCTTTGCGCAGGACCAAGAAGAACACAACACATGCACAAGCGCAGGATCACTCAGGAGCAAGAGTGGGGGAGGTCGCTGGCACACATTTGGGCACGTAACGAGGTACAGTCGATCCAACGACGTTAAACAAAGGCACTTGTCGGGAGGTAACCCGACTCGTTTTACTTTTATATGTCTTTCTTTTAGTCTTTCTAGTGTCTTTTAGTTAGTTTAGGTCTTGTAGTTTTTTAGTCGAGCAGCAGTGCGCAGGTCCATGCGCACTACAGTGCGCAGGACAGATGCGCCAGTCAGAGGGTATATAAGGGCAGGACTTAGAAAATTTCAGCACTTTTTCACTCGACCGTTGAAAGTACAACTCCCGCCTTCGCTCCTCCGCCCGCTGTCCGACGCCCAACCCAGCTCCAGTTTAGAGAGATTTGCAGAGCACACGGCCGCACTCACCCCAGGTAACCTTTCCCCCAGACTTGAGCACGGTTCCAGTAGGGTTTTGTACGGAGGAGAAGTGTTTTAGGGTTTTGAAATCGCACCAGGCTAGAGTGCGCCGATTGGAGTGCTGTTTAGAGGGTTGGGCAGTAGGCGCCCCTTTGGTGAGAATTTCAGCGCATTCGGAGGAGTTTGGATTTTTGGAGTGTTTGAGAAGTGTTGGCCGGAGTTGACCAGGGAAATGCAACCTGCCGCTGACCAAGCTACCCCAGCTCGCTTCGCCAGCATGTACGCGGCCTTCCTGAGGCTCGAGGTGTACGGGACTCCGTGCATTAGTCGGGAGTTCCTGCGGGAGGTTGGTTTGGAGGACTTCATCTTGGAGAGGCTCGCGCTGGCGGGCTGGGAGGCGCTGTTGGAACTCAACAGCGCAGCAGACAGGGAGGACACCTGCGAATTTTTGGCGTCATTGGAGCCAGGAGCTATGGAGATCAGGTACCGGCACCGAGGGGTGTGGTACATTACCTCGGCTACAAGGCTGAAGCGCATATTGAGGTGCGCTAAGGTGCGAGAAGCTGACATGGACGCGCACACCAACCAAGAGGCGTGGCGCAAGATGGCAACCGGGCCTGTGTTTGCCGCGGGGCGCAGCAGGGGATGAGAGCTGCGTGACCCGTGGATGTTCTACTTGTGGCGCCTGGTCGCCTATGCCATCATTGTGCGCTTTAATGGTGCGCCGAAGATCAGTTTGCTGGATATGGAGATCTTAAAGGGGTTTTATTATGGGAAGAGGGTGCTCTTTGTTCTGAACATGGTGCACCACTGGACCCGAGTCAGCACCAAGGGGCCGCTGACTTGCGGAGGTATTATTACGCACTTGCTGCGGGCGTTACATGGAGAGCCCGAGGTGCCAGAGCACACATTGGTGCCGGCTGTCCCTCTAGACCGCGCCCACATGCTGCAGATCAGGGCGGTAGCCGTGAAGGAAGATGGCACATTGGAGTGGTGCTACCGCCTGCAGCCGGCCTGAGTGCCGCGGCCAAGAGCAGAAAGCAGTGCGCAAGCAGCAGAGGCCGCGCAGGAGATGGAGGAGGATGAAGTCCCAGAGCAAGTTGTGCCTCCAGTCAGGCGCGCAAGGACCCGCGCGCAGACTGGAGCGCACCGGAGGGTCCGCGCACCGCATGGGGAGCCAATTACCATTTCCATCGAGGATTCTCCCCCGCGTGCCCCAGGGAAGCGCCCAAGGACTGAGGCTGAGGCGGCGCCTGAGGAAGCATCAGCAGAGCAGCGCATGATGTTCAACGTCATGCGCGTGCTCGAATATTTAGCGCCAGAGGGGGCGGACTTAAGCATGAGCCCACCATCAGGGTGGAGATTTGGAGACGCGATTCCCCCTCTCCTCAGCCTACACCGGCCACCTCCAGGTTCTCCCGGCAGTCCACACTAGCCAGCCAGCCCTCTTACTCAGCCCCCAGTGCATCCAGCAGAGCCCTTCCCAGCAGCACCAGCACAATCAGCCCCAGCACCAGCACCATCAGCACCAGCAGAACCCACCCCCGAACCAGAACAAGTACCAGCACCTGTACCTTCCCCTGCCCAGCCGTCCATTCCAAGGTCCCCTATAGCCGAACCCATCATTAGCACCAGCTCAGACTCGCTATGGGACCCCGTTTCAGAGGATGACGTCGAGGCGCAGCCTGTCGCCCTATCAGTTGTACCGCCTTCCTCCAGCTCCGAATATATGACGGATGCTTCAGAGGAGGAGGCGCATAGTTCAGCGGCTGCGTCCAGCTCAGATGACTTCTAGAGCTGTGGGGGGGGGGGGGGGGAGCGCATTATTTCTTTCGCGTGGTGTCTATTTTCCTTTAATTGCTGAACTTTATTTGATATTCTGTTGCTATATTTGTGTGCTGAACTCCTGTGCTACATTTTGTGTCCCTATGCTATATTTGCGCTGCTTTGACTATATGTTCGTAGTTTTTATGTTCTTTATTTTGCTTGCATGCATATGTTCTGCATGTGCGCATTCTCCGTGCGCTTGAGCTTGAGTCATGGGGACACGGCTCTGTTTAAGTGTGGGGGGGGGAGCGTTACATGTACATTTCACGTTTTTTGAGCTTTATAGTGTAGCTTAGTTTAATTGAAGGAAACAGTAGCAGTAGTGCGCTTGTGTGCGGGTTGCGCGCACTGTTCAGCTTGTTTGCGCTATCCATATTGCGCCGTGCGCTGCTATCAACTGTTTTTAGTATATTTTTTTCGTTTTTCTGCTCCAGTTAGTTGGGATATACAGAGGATGTGGAGTTGACAGAAACGCTCTAGAGAGGCGGTTAGTCGCTCGCGCTTCAAAGGAGAGGTATATGGTTGAGAGCGCGAGTGGAGGCCGGCGCTTCGCGACCTTCGGAACAAGAGAGCGCGCTCAGTCACGCAGATGCCAAAGGCAAGTACCCAAAAGCGTGGCGAGGTGGGAAAACAGACCACCTTCTCTCTGGAAGTTAAGCCAAGGAAGGCGGGCGCGGGTGTAAACGCGTGCGCCGACCTGCGCAGATAGACCAAGGAGGGAGAGCGGGGCGGTGTGCCATAGCTGTTATCCGGAGGCCGAGACTGGAACCGTTCTGGGAAACATAGGAACCGTAGACAGAGCTATACACAAAGAAAAAAGACCAGCAGATGATATGCGCTACAAAAGAATCATCATGCGCACAAATACGTACCAGCGTGCGCAAAGTCCACAGAAAATCATCAAAAAGCTTGAGTTCCCAGAAAGTGCGCGGAAGAATCACGCACCGGAAGAAGCTTGCGCTGTTAACCATATACCCATCCTCGGAGTGAGAGCTGACAACCTGGCGCCTATAAAGAGCTATCTCCCAGCCATCCGAAATGATTTTCATCCCAGCTGAGAGGTAATGAATTGCGAAATCATTATATTAGAACTGTTGAATGCAGTTGTGCGCAGGTGGTAGAGCAGCGCAAGGTGTTCAGTCGTGCAGATCGCGCCAGAGTGCAAGACTGTGCGCTAGACTCCAGAGAGGTAATGGTATCCGTGCTTGAGTGCTTGTTCGAGGACGAACAAGGGGCAAGTGTGGGGGGTTTGATAGAGCCTATTTATACACATTATTTAGATCATAACCCTGTGCTTGTTTGCATTATTTTGTGTACAAGATTACTGGTTTTCAGTGTTTTTGTATTTCAAGGCAAAACAAGGGCCTAAGTCGGATACGCGCTAACAGGCAGCGTTTAGGACGCGCATCACACAGCCTGCGGAGCTAGCGGCGCAAACAGAAGAATTGGCAGAGTCAACCACGGTGCGCTAACCGATTGCGCTAAGCAGATGCCGTGCGCCAGGCGCAGATGGTGGTGTTTTCAAATCCTGACACGACCAGATTTGGAAGTTGCCAAGGATGAGCCCCTGAGCAGTATATAAAGAAGAGAGGGAGGCTAGGGTTGAGAGAGGATTCTCAGGATTCACAATTCGTACACCCAGGAGGCACTGCGCAGCAGGACTGGAAAACACACGAGCTTGTTGAGAGGATCTGCGCTAGCCGACTGCGCCAGCCAAGACAGCAACCTGCACGCACTGTTTGCTATTGTTTTCTTGGACACCTTAGTTATTATTTACTGTTTCTATGATGTTTACCACTAGCATGTCTAGCTAAACGCTTAGTATCGGTTGGGCATGAATCTATGAGTATTTCCCTTTGAGACTTGCGCCTAATGCATAGCTTGCGTGCTTATATTAATTCTGTGCACATTACTGGCAGCTTGTTACATGAGTAGGGGAAGCCTTGAACCGCAATCTTACTCTAGGATAGGCAATTACTACCTTGATCGGATTCGTAGTTGTTTAGTCTAGTGTAAGAATTAATAGCACATGAACTTTGATCGGAACATGCGCACATGTTAGGAAGCCTTGATCGGACACTAACATTAGCAAACCAAACTACAGACATTTAGAGTCGATGATAAGGAATACACTCATAGAGGATTGTCTGCGCCAATACTTCTCATAGTCATAGTACTTAATCTCTATTGCCTGCGCACGTCTAGTGCAATTTCCTGCGTTACGATACCACTGTTTACTCGCGCATCGCGCAAACCGATCACTCACCCCCCAATTTCATAAGTGTAGGTTACTGGCTAAAACTGAACTGCTTGCTCCCTGTGGAGATCGACCCTTACTTAACCGCTGTACTAGTGGAAGAGGAAGGAATTAATTTGACGCGCACAACGACGCGCGATCAATGAGTATGCATTTCATCATCCTTAATACGTCTAACATGTTCTTGCATGACACCATCAAACTCCGCTATCATTTCAATTAGACTCAAAAAGTTGAAATGTTGCTTTTCATTATTAATCATATCTTGAGCATGTTTATCAAATGTCTTATTCTTTTGAAATCTACTCTTTAACTCATACCACATTATATAAGTTTTAATATGTTCATCGCTTTTCTCATGACTTTTTAGAGTTTGATCGCGCATCGTTGTACGCGTCAAATTAATCCTTCCTTCTCCACTTAGTATAGCGGCTAAGTCAGGGTCGATCCCACAAGGAGCGTGCAGACTCGTCTTAGCTAGCAACCTACAACTTACGAAACTAGGGTTGTGAGTGATTGGGTTGCGCAGGTGCGCGAATGAGCAGTAGTGAAAGCAGAATTGCACGATACGTGCGCAGGCAGTAGATTCTAAGTACTATGACTATGAAGAGTATCGGGACAGACAATCCTCTATGAATGTATCCCTTATCATCAACTCTAAACATTTATAGTGCAGTTCTACTTAAGTTAGTGTCCGGTCAAGGCTTCCTAACGTGCGCGCATGTTCCGATCAAAGTCCATGAGCTATTAATTCCTGAAACTAGTCTAAGCAGCCACGAATCCTATCACAGTAGCAGCTGATTATCCTAGTGCGTTACTCCTAGTTGTCACCGGCAAGCTATCAACTAGTTTAACATACAATAACGAGCAGTTAGAATAAGATTGCGGTTCAAGGCTTCTCCTATTCGCACAACTAATTATCACCCATATGCATAGAATTAATATAAGTAGACGAACTAAGCATTAAGCACAAGTCTCAAAGGAAATACTTCATAGAATCATGCCCAACCGATACAAAGTGTTTAGCTAGACATGCTAGAAACAAACATCATAGAAATAATAATTAAAACTAAGGCAGCAAGAGAAAACATAGCAGGTTGGCGCAATTGCGCGTTGCTGTTCTCGGCTGGCGCAGGTGGTTCGCGCAGATTCTGGCTGAAGTAGCTCGTGTGTTTTGCTGCTGTGTGTCCTTCTCTCTATCTGCTCTCTCTCTCCTCCAAACCCTAGCTTCCGTCCTCTTATATAGTGGTCTTGAAGCCCAAGGAATGCTTAGATTTGGCCCGAGAGACTTTTAGCAACTTCCCAAATCTAGCAGATCAATATTTAGAAACTCTGCCATTCTGCGCACGCTGATTGCGCTACTTGCTTCGCGCAGTCGGTTTGCGCACTGTAGTCCGAATCAGCTATCTCCTTTTGCGCTGCTAGCTCTGCAGGTCGTGCATTGCGCTCTAAAAACGTCCGTTAGCGCACATCTGATTTATGCTCCTATTTTATCCTGAAATACAAAAATACCGAAAACCAGTAATCTTGTACACAAAAATAATGCAAACAAGCACAGTGTTAAGATCTAAATAGCGCATATAACTAGGCTCTATCAAATCCCCCACACTTGCCCTTATTCGTCCCGAACAAGTACTGGAGCACAGATACTTTTACCTCTCTGAAGTCTAGCGCACAGCCTCATACTCATGCGCGATCCGCACAGCGATTCACCCTGCGCTGCTCTATCACCTACGCCCACAAACCCTTAACAATTCTAACATAATAATTTCGAAATTTGTTACCTCTCAGCCAGGATGCAATTTAATTCCGGATGATTCGGAGATAGCTCTTAATAGGCTTCTGGCTGTCGGTCCCTACTCCGATTTCTGGTACATGGATAATCGCACAGGTTTCTTCAGGTGCGTGATTCATTCGCGCGCTTCTTGTGAACTCAAGCCTTTCGTCTTTGACGATTTTTACTTTTGGACTTGTGCATGCGCTGATATGGAGTTGTGTGCGCACGCTGATTTCTTTTCCTTGCGTATATCGTCAACTGATTTCTTATTTTTATACGGCTTCGTCCACTCTTCTTATATTCCCAGAACGGTTCCAGTCTCGGCCTTCGGATAGCAGTTATGGAACAATGCCCCGCTCTCCCTCGTTGGTCTACTTGCGCAGGTCAGCGCAAGCGTTTACACTCGCGCCCACTTTCCTACACTCGATTTCCAGAGGAAAGGTGGTCTGTTTTTCCACCTCGCCACGCTTTGGGTATTCGCTTTTGGCATTTGCGTGGCTGAGCGCGCTCTATTGTTCCGAAGGTTGCGAAGCACCGGCCTCCACTAGCGCTTTTAGCCATGTACCTTACTCTCGAAGCAAGAACGACTAACCGCCTCTCTAGAGCTTTTTCTGTCAACTCCACATCCCTGAATATCCCAACTAAAAAGATAAAAATCGAAAAAATTATACTAAATCAGTTAATGGCAGTGCATGTAGGATGAATAAGGCAAAATAAGTCGAAAGGTTTGCGCAATTCGCACACAAGCGCACAACCACTGCTATTTCCTATACTGCACTAACTAAGCTAAACTACAATGATAAATATGAAATGTAAATGTAACGCCCCCCCCCCCCCCCCCCCCCCCCCCCCCACACTTAAACAGAGACGTGTCCCCACGACTCAAGCTCAAGCGCAACGGAGAGCGCACACATGCAAGCTACTAGGACAACTAAGAACTAAAAATGAAATGCATCATGAAAATGAAAAACAGAGTCAATGCAGCAAATGAAACACGGTCAGGGGTTCACAAAATATCCACACAAAATAGGAAAAGAATATCCAATGATAGTTTTCAAAAGCAACAACGACAACCCGAAATGATTTGTGCCTAGCCCACTGCTGCGCCCTAAAGGTCCTCTGAGCTGGAGTCCTGCGCAGACCCTTGTGCCTCCTCGTCCATGGACTCTGTCTTTGTCTCATACTCTGAGCTGGAGGATGGCGGCGCAACTGATACTGCTGCGGGCTCCTCATCCGAGTCAGTCTCCCATATTGAATCTGAACTTAACTCTTTAATGGGGGTGACCTCAGAGGGCGATCTGATCATCTGGGTAGAGGGTTGCGGAGGGGGTTCTGAGGGATGTGCAGTGGGTCCATGACTGGGGTGCGCACTGAGGATTGGGCTGGTGACTGCGCGGGAGAACTGGCTGGCTCGCGCTGCTCTGAAGGTGACCCTGGAGGTGGCCTGCGCAGACTGAGAAGAGGGGGAATGAGATCTCCAAATTTCCACCCAGTTGGTGGATTGATGCTTAAATCTGCCCCCTCTGGCGCCAAGTACTCCAGCACGCGCCTCCTCAGAATTCTGTCTACGCCGATTCACCGGCGCGAGCGGGGGAGAGTCTCTGATGTCAATGGTCACAACTTCCCCTGGCGGTCCACTCGCCCACGCGCACGCTCCAGTCTGTGCGCACGTCCTCATGCGCCTAGCTGGCTGCACGACTGGTGCCTCCACATTCTCCATTTCCTCCTCAGCAGCAGCTTCCTCTTGCCGCGCACTACTCTCTGTGGGCGCTCCTCTGATTGCTGCGTGCCTCGGTGCCGTAGCAGCCTACAGCCGGTAACACCATTCCAATGACCCATCTTCCTTAGCAGTTATCGCTCGGTACTGCAGCATCTGGGCACGGTCAAGAGGAACGGCTGGAACAACTGTGTGCTCAGGCACCTCTGGCTCTCTGTGCAGCCCACGCAGCAAATGCGTGATCACACCTCCGCAAGTGAGCGGGCCCTTGGTGCTGAGCCGCTCCCAGTGCACCACCATGTCCGACACAAACCTCACCTTCTTCCCATAATACAACCCCTTTAGCATGTCCATATCAAGCAGGCTGACCTTCGGTGCACCGTTGTAGCGCCGGATGACTGCGTACGCGACCATGTGCCACAGGTAGTACATCCAGGGGTCACGCAGCTCATGCCCTCTGCTGCGCCCAGCGGCAAACGGTTTGCCCGGCGCCATCTCGCGCCATGCCTCCTGGTTGGTGTGCGTGTCCACATCTTGCTCACGCACCTTGTCACAGCGCAGGGTGCGCTTCAGCCTCTTGGCCGATGCAATGTATCACACCCCTCGGTGTCGGTATCGGATCTCTAAGTCTTGGATCTGCAGGGACGCCAGGAACTCACAGGTGTCCTCTTTGTCGGTTGCGCTTTCTAAGTCCATCAGCGCTTCCCAGCCAGCCTGCGCGAGCTTCTCTATGACCAAGTCCTCTTAGCCCACCTCGCGCAGGAAGTCCCTGCTGATGCACAGGGTGCCATACATGTCCAGCCTCCAGAAGGCGTCATACTTCCGTGCGAAAGATGCTGGGGTGTCTTGGTCCTCTGATGGCTTCATATTTGCAGCGGTCAACTGTAGTCAACGCTCTACTAAGGATCCCAAAATCAGAACTTCGAATCAAACCCTCACATTTCTACCAGATGGGCGCCTCACTCGTATCAACAAAACCCAGCAATGAAATCACCAAACGGAGCTGGCTAACTAGGTGCGATTGCAATTCTAGGGTTATGATAGAGCCTATTTATACACATTATTTAGATCATAACCCTGTGCTTGTTTGCATTATTTTGTGTACAAGATTACTGGTTTCCAGTGTTTTTGTATTTCAGGGCAAAACAAGGGCCTAAGTCGGATACACGCTAACAGGCAGCGTTTAGGACGCGCATCACACAGCCTGCGGAGCTAGCGGCGCAAACAGAAGAATTGGCAGAGTCGACCACGGTGCGCTAACCGATTGCGCTAAGCAGATGCCATGCGCCAGGCGCAGATGGTGGTGTTTCCAAATCCTGACACGACCAGATTTGGAAGTTGCTAAGGATGAGCCCCTGAGCAGTATATAAAGAAGAGAGGGAGGCTAGGGTTGAGAGACAATAATTAGGATTCACAATTCGTACACCCAGGCGGCACTGCGCAGCAGGACTGGAAAACACACGAGCTTGTTGAGAGGATCTGCGCTAGCCGACCGCGCCAGCCAAGACAGCAACCTGCACGCACTGTTTGCTATTGTTTTCTTGGACACTTTAGTATTATTTACTGTTTCTATGATGTTTATCACTAGCATGTCTAGCTAAACCCTTAGTATCGGTTGGACATGAATCTATGAGTATTTCCTTTGAGACTTGCGCTTAATGCATAGCTTGCTTGCTTATATTAATTCTGTGCACATTACTGGCAGCTTGTTACATGAGTAGGGGAAGCCTTGAACCGCAATCTTACTCTTGTTGCTTGTTGTTGTTTGTTAAACTAGTTGAATAGCCTGACGGTGCCAACTAGGAGTAACGCGCTAGGATAGGCAATTACTACCTTGATCGGATTCGTAGTTGTTTAGTCTAGTGTAAGAATTAATAGCACATGAACTTTGATCGGAACATGCACACATGTTAGGAAGCCTTGATCGGACTCTAACATTAGCAAACCAAACTATAGACATTTAGAGTCGATGATAAGGAATACACTCATAGAGGATTGTCTGCGCCGATACTTCTCATAGTCATAGTACTTAATCTCTATTGCCTGCGCACGTCTAGTGCAAATTCCTGCGTTACGATACCACTGTTTACTCGCGCATCGCGCAAACCGATCACTCACCCCCCAATTTCAGAAGTGTAGGTTACTGGCTAAAACTGAACTGCTTGCTCCCTGTGGAGATCGACCCTTACTTAACCGCTGTACTAGTGGAAGAGGAAGAAATTAATTTGACGCGCACAACGACGCGCGATCAAATTTTGGCGCCGTTGCCGGGGAGCAACACAGCTAAGTTCTAGCTAGTTTACGTTTTTTCTTTTTTTTTGTCACTAGTTATTTCAGTTTGTTTTGTTTTCTCGTTGTTGTTTCTGACAGCGCGCAATCACCATTAGCCTGCGCAACCTTGTAACAGTTGCGCTGCGCAGATTCTAGTTGCGCACTGACAGACGCAGCAGCATTAGTTATCTTTAATTTCGTTTTCTTTAAGATTCAGAACAGATCATGGAGGATAACAGTGTCATAGGAGACAACTTAGGGGACAAAACCCCAGAGGAAGAAAGGGCACATAACCGTGCAGCCCTGTTCAGAGAGGAAGTGCAGCGCGAGGTTGAAGCAAGGATGGCCGCTGAGCTGTATAATGCGCCACCCGCGCGACAAGCTGCGCGACGCAGAACAATGCGCGAGATGTCAGCCCCAATCACAGTTAACCAGCCATGGTGCATCGTGCTTCCACCAGACGGTCATTTTGAACTAAGGAGCTCGCTCATCCATCACATGCCCAAGTTCCACGGGATGAACAACGAAAATCCAGTCAAGCATGTGCGAGAATTCCTAGTCACATGCGATTACATGAAGACCGAAGGGGAGAGCGATGAGGCGCTGAAGATGAAGGCATTCCCATTTTCACTATGTGACACGGCCAGACATTGGTTGATGAACTTACCAGCCGGATCAATTCACACATGGGAGCAGCTGCAGAAGAAGTTCCTGGACAAATTCTATCCCGCAGCAAAGATCGCGCTACTCAGGAGGGAACTGGCCTCGCCAAGGCAGAGCGTAGGAGAGTCACTGTCAGAGTATTACGAGCGTTTCAGGGAGCTAGAGGCCAACTGCTACAATCATGGCCTGCCCCAGAATGTGCTGATAGAGAACTTCCTGAATGGATTGCTACCCATGGAGCTGAGGTTATTGAACGCATGCGCAGGAGGCGACATTTGCAACATGTATCCAGAAGACGCGTGGCAGCTGATAGAAGACTCTGCTGGTCAGGTAAGACATCAGCTAACACTTGAAAATAGTCGTACTCGTTCTGTGCATCAGGTGGAAGCAAGCGCTGAGATCAAGGAAATGAAGGCCATGCTGTAGAAGTTGATGAGTGCGCAAAGCGCACAACCAGTTGCGCCAAAGGTATGTGAATTCTACAGGTCAACCGAGCACAAAACTGATGAGTGTCCCACACTTTTCGAGGAATCTGGAGATGTCAATGCTCTTGGAGGATGGGATAATAGAGGACCACAAAGATAGAATCAGCCGCGCTTTGGACTGGCAGCAAATTGATTCAGATGGAAGGAGGAGAACAATTTCCAGAGGCAGTCCACAGATCAGCGCGCACCACAGCAGACGCAACAAGTTGCGCCTTACAATCCACCGCATCGCCGCACTGACGCACCAGCGCATAACAACCAGCAACCGAGGCGATCTTTGGAAGATATCGTGGGGCAGCTAGCAGACACAGTGCGCAAGAATGACGAGAAGTATGACAAGAGGTTCGAGTCCATTGAAAAGCAGTTATCACAGATTGCTACCACGGTGTATGAGCTAAAAAAGAGCGATGGCAACCTGCCTTCGCAAGTGATTCAGAACCCCAAAGGAGGAGTCAATGCAGTGACACTGAGGACTGGGCGCACGATAGGAACAGAGCAGACCGCGAAGACGCCCGCGCAACCATCTGCGCAAGTCCCGGATCCAGCAGAACAGAATCCGCAACCAGAGCAAGATGTGCAACCAGAAGTGCCAGCCACAAGCCAGCAAGGTGAAGCACCTGGTATAACACAAATAAACGACAAGGGCACGAATCGTACTAATATACCTGCACCTTTTCCTGTGCAGGCACCATCGGCTAGAAAGGAGGCGCTGGACAAAGAGCTGTACGAGTTATTCAGCAAGGTGGAAATCAACATTCCCCTTATCGAAGCAGTTCGGCAGATTCCCAGGTACGCCAAGTTTTTAAAGGAGCTGTGCACAAACAAGAGGAGGAAAGGCGAATGCGCACAGTTAATGCTAAATGCGCAGGCCTCAGCGATCGTGCAACATAAGGTACCACCTAAGTGCCGAGACCCAGGTACGTTCACTATCCCTTGCACTTTAGGTAAGACCACAGTAAGCAATTGCATGATTGATTTAGGCGCATCCATCAATTTGTTACCTTATTCCCTATATGCGACATTGCGCCTTGGACCACTAAAGCCTGCAGGTCTCACTATTCAGCTAGCAGATCAGTCTTGCAAACAACCTGCAGGCATGATAGAGGATGTTCTTGTGCGAGTAGGAGAGCTGGTGTTCCCAGCAGATTTTTATGTGCTAGAAATGGAGGGTGAATCAAGCACCAGCAGTGCGCAGATCCTACTGGGCAGACCTTTCCTGATGACCGCGTGCACGAAGATAGACGTGTGGAGGGGCACACTCTCCATGGAGGTTGACGGCGAAAAAATCCACTTCAATATATTCAAGGGGATGCAGCACCCACACGAGGACGCCACAGTGCACGCGATGGACAACATTGACGATTTAGTCTCAGATGCGCAATGTGCAAGCGCAACAATAGAACCAGAGCCACTGGCACAGGCAGAGTTGGAGGAGCAGGACGAGGAGCTGAGCAGTGCTGAACCAGGACTCAAACAGGTACACGACATAGTTCATATTTACACTGCTAATAAAATCTTGCCCTCTATTGAACAGGCACCCAAGGTCGAGCTGAAGCAACTGCCAGAGCACCTCAAATACATTTTCTTAGGAAATGAGGACACCCTGCCAGTGATCATAAAGAAGGGATTAGAAGAGGAGCAGGAAGTGCGTTTATAGCAGGTGCTGCGTAGGAACCAGCGCGCTATAGGATGGACACTGGCAGATCTGCGTGGAGTGAGCCCAGACGTATGCATGCATAGAATTCTGCTGGAAGATGGTGCCAAACCATCCAGGGAGGCTCAGCGCAGATTGAACCCAAATATGATGGAGGTAGTGCAGAAGGAAATTCTAAAGTTGCTTGACGCAGGAGTCATTTACCCCATCTCGGACAGCAAATGGGTCAGTCCAGTGCACGTTGTGCCTAAGAAGGGAGGAATCACAGTGGAAGAGAATGCGCAGGGTGAGCTAGTTCCCAAGCGCATCCAGACTGGATGGCGCATGTGCATCGACTACAGGAAGCTTAACGCAGTAACGCGCAAGGACCATTTCCCGCTACCCTTTATGGACCAGATGCTGGACAGATTAGCAGGTAAGCCCTATTTTTGTTTCTTGGACGGATATTCAGGGTACAACCAGATACCCATAGCTGCGGAGGATCAAGAGAAGACCACGTTCACCTGCCCGTTCGGAACGTTTGCGTTTCGGCGCATGTCATTTGGGCTGTGTAACGCGCCAGGTACGTTCCAACGCCTTGTCATGAGCATTTTCTCTGATATGATTGGTATATGCATAGAAGTGTTCATGGATGATTTTACTGTATATGGAGGTACCTTTGATGCATGCTTAACTCATTTAGATAAAGTTTTAGAGCGCTGCATCTCTAAGAACCTGGTACTCAATTATGAAAAATGTCATTTCATGGTAACGCATGGTGTAGTGCTATGACACATCATCTCAGAGGAGGGGATCAAGGTAGACAAAGCTAAGATAGACCTTATTTCTATTCTACCTTATGCCACGAACGTGCGCGATGTGAAGTCATTCTTAGGACATGCCAGATTTTACAGGCGTTTTATAAAAGACTTCTCTAAAATTTGTATTCCCCTGTCTAACCTCTTGCAAAAGGATGTGTGCTTCGATTTTACTGATGAGTGCAGGGCCGCATTTGATAAGCTGAAGGAAGCGCTGACCAGTGCGCCAGTGATGCGCGCACCAGACTGGAACCTGCCATTTGAACTGATGTGCGACGCAAGCAATTATTCAGTAGGTGCAGTCCTGGGGCAGCGAGTGGACAAGAAGCCGCACGCCATCTATTATGCATCACGCACACTGGACGCTGCGCAGAGGAACTACACCACCACGGAGAAGGAGCTTCTGGCAATTGTGTTTGCGCTAGAGAAGTTCCGTGCATATGTTCTAGGCGCTAGGGTCATCATATACACAGACCACGCAGCCATCCGCTACCTAATGTCCAAGAAAGAAACTAAGCCGCGCCTGATGCGCTGGGTGCTCCTACAGCAAGAATTCGACCTGGAGATCAAGGATAAGAAGGGCACAGAGAACACAGTTGCGGACCACCTGAGCAGGATCGTGAAGGAGGAGGAGCCAAGGCAGATCACTGAGACATTTCCTGACGAGCATCTGATGGCGCTGACAGGTAAGGTACCATGGTATGCGCACATTGCGAATTACCTGGTCACAGGTATGTTTCCTCCGCATTTCAATAAAACCCAGTGCATGAGATTAAAACATGAGTCCAAGCATTACTTGTGGGATGATCCTTATATGCTTAGAATAGGACCAGATCAGATATTGAGGCGCTGCGTGCCTGATAGAGGCTATTTGTATGCATTATTTAGATCATAACCCTATGCTTGTTTGCAATATTTTATGAGCAAGATTACTCGTTTCTAGTGTTTTTGTATTACAGGGCAAAACGAGTCCTTGAGTGGATACACGCTAACAGGCAGCGTTCTAGGAGTGAAAGATCCGCCTGCGGAGCTAGCAGCACAAGCAGGAGAGAAGTTGGCGAGAGTCAGCAGAGGTGCGCTAGCCCATGCGCTAGCCGATGCCGTGCGCCAGGCGCAGAGTCCAGTACTGCCTAAACTTGACATGACCAGATTTGGAAGTTGCCAAGTGTGGACCTCTAGAGCAGTCTATAAAGGGGAGAAGGTCTAGGGCTTCAGATCATCAGATATCATCATCAGAGCCTCACGAGAGAGGAGTGAGCGGCAAAACGGGAAAACACACGGACTTGTTGAGAGGATTTGCGCCAGCCGACTGCGCCAGCCGAGAAGACAAGCTGCACGCACTGTTTGCTACTGTTTTCTCAGACACATTAGTCATTATTTACTATTCTATGATGTTTATCACTAGCATGTCTAGCTAAACTCTTGGTGTTGGTTGGGCATGAATCTATGATGTACTTTCTTTGAGACTTGAGCTTAATGCATAGTTTACTTACTTGTATTAATCCTGTGCATACGGAGACAGCCAGTTGCATGAGTAGGGGAAGCCTTGAACCGCAATCTTACTTGTGTTGCTTGCTTGTCATATGTTAAACTAGTTGATAGCTTTACGGTGACAACTAGGAGTAACGAGCTAGGGTAAGCAGTTGCTACTGTGACAGGATTCGCAGCTGTTTTAGTCTATGTTCTAAGGATTAATAGCACATGAACCTTGAACGGAACATGCGCACGTGTTAGGAAGCCTTGACCGGACACTAACCCAAGTGAAATTAAGCTACAGACATATTAGAGTCAGTGATAAGGAATGCACTCATAGAGGATTGTCTGCCCAATACTTCTCATAGTCATAGTATCTAATCTCTACTGCCTGCGCACGTCTAGTGCAAATTTCCTGCGTTACACTAGTTACTGTTCATTTGCGCATCGCGCATTTCAATCACTCACACACCCCCGCATTTTCGTAAGTGTAGGTTGCTAGCTAAAGACTTACTATTTGCTCCCTGTTGAGATCGACCCTTACTTAACCGCTGTACTGAGTGGAAGAGGAAGGATTATATTTGACGCGCACAACGACGCGCGATCAAATTTTGGCGCCGTTGCCGGGGAGCAACACAGCTAAGTTTTAGTTGGTTTACATTTTTCCTTTTTAGTAACTAGTTATTTCAGTTTGTTTTCTCGTTGTTGTTTCTGACAGCGCGCAATCACATCAGCCTGCGCAACCATGAAACAGTTGCGCTGCGCAGATTCTAGTTGCGCTCTGACAGACGCAACCACTTAGTTATCTTTTAATTCCGTTTTCTTTGAGATATAGAACAGATCATGGAGGATAACAGTGTCGTAGGAGACAACTTGGGAGACAGAACCCCAGAGGAAGCAAGAGCACACAACCGCGCAGCCCTGTTCAGAGAGGAAGTGCAGCGCGAGGTTGAGGCAAGGAGGGCTGCTGAAGTGTATAATGTGCCACCCGTGCAACAAGCCGTGCGACGCAGAACAGTGCGCGAGATGTCAGCCCCGATCACTATCAAACAGCCTTGGTGCATCGTGCTTCCGCCAGGCGGTCATTTTGAGCTAAGGAGCTCGCTCATCCATCACATGCCCAAGTTCCACGGGATGAACAACGAAAATCCAGTCAAGCATGTGCGAGAGTTCCTAGTCATGTGCGAGAACATGAAAACCGAAGGGGAAAGTGATGAGGCGCTGAAAATGAAGGCATTCCCATTTTCATTGTGTGATACAGCCAGACATTGGTTGATGAATTTACCCGCAGGATCCATTCACACATGGGAGCAGCTGCAGAAGAAATTCCTAGATAAATTCTATCCAGCAGCAAAGATTGCGCGGCTCAGAAGGGAACTGGCCGCGCCAAGGCAGAGCGCAGGGGAGTCTCTGTCAGAATATTACGAGCGTTTCAGGGAGCTGGAGGCCAACTGTTACAATCATGGCCTGCCCCAGAACGTGCTAATAGAGAACTTTCTGAATGGACTGCTTCCCATGGAGCTGCGACTACTGAATGCATGCGCAGGAGGGGACATTTGCAACATGTACCCAGAGGATGCGTGGTAGCTGATAGAAGACTCTGCTGGGAAGGTAAGACATCAACTAACGCTTGAAAATAGTCGTGCTCGTTCTGTGCATCAGGTCGAAACAAGCGCTGAGATCAAGGAAATGAAGGCCATGCTGCAGAAATTGATGAGTGCGCAGAGCGCACAACCAGTTGCGCCAAAGGTATGTGAATTCTGCAGGTCCACCGAGCACAAGACGGATGAATGCCCAACACTTTTTGAAGAATCTGGAGATGTCAACGCTCTTGGAGGATGGGACAACAGAGGGCCGCAGAGGCAGAATCAGCCGCGCTTTGGGCTTGCCGCAAATGGATTCAGATGGAAGGAGGAGAACAATTTCCAGAGGCAGCCCACAGATCAGCGCGCACCACAGCAGACGCAACAAGCTGCGCCCTACAATCCACCGCATCGCCGGAATGACGCACCAGCACAGAACAACCAGCAGCAGCGGCGATCCCTAGAAGATATCATGGGGTAGCTAGCAGACACAGTGCGCAAAAATGACGAGAAATATGACAAAAGGTTCGAGTCCATCGAAAAGCAGTTATCACAGATCGCAACCACAGTATATGAGCTAAAAAAGAGCGATGGCAACCTACCTTCGCAAGTGATTCAGAACCCTAAAGGAGGAGTCAATGCAGTGAAACTGAGGACTGGGCGCACAGTAGGAACAGATCAGAAGCGCAAGTCCTGGATCCAGCAGATCAGAATGCGCAACCAGAGCAAGATGCGCAACCAGAAGCGCCAGCCACGAACCAGCAGGGCAACACGCCAGGTATGTCTCAGTCCAGAAACAAGGACAAAAATCGTACTAACATACCTGCACCTTTCCCTGTGCAGGCACCATTGGCTAGAAAGGAAGCGCTGGACAAGGAGCTTTATGAGTTGTTCAGCAAGGTGGAAATCAATATTCCCCTCATTGAAGCTATTCGGCAGATTCCCAGGTATGCAAAGTTTTTAAAAGAGCTGTGCACAAACAAAAGGAGGAAGGGCGAATGCGCACAGGTAATGCTAAATGCGCAGGCCTCAGCAATCGTGCAACAAAAGGTACCACCTAAGTGCCGAGATCCAGGTACATTTACTATTCCATGCACGCTAGGTAAGACCACAGTGAGTAATTGCATGATCGATTTAGGCGCATCCATCAATTTGCTTCCTTATTCCCTATATACGACATTGCGCCTTGGACCACTAAAGCCTGCAGGTCTCACCATCCAGCTAGCAGATAGATCGTGCAAACAACCTGCAGGCATGATAGAAGATGTCCTAGTTCGAGTAGGAGAGCTGGTGTTCCCAGCAGATTTTTATGTGCTCGAAATGGAGGGTGAATCAAGCGCCAGCGGTGCGCAGATCCTCCTAGGCAGACCGTTTCTGATGACCGCGCGCACAAAGATAGACGTGTGGAGGGGCACGCTCTCCATGGAGGTAGATGGCGAAGAAATCCATTTCAACATATTCAAGGGGATGCAGCATCCACATGAGGACGCTACAGTGCACGCAATGGACAACTTAGATGATCTAGTCGCAGAAGCGCAATGTGCGAGCGCAACCGTAGGACCAGAGCTACTGAAACAGGCAGAGCTGGAGGAGCAAGAGGAAGAGCTGAGCAGTGCGGAACCAGCACCCGCACAGGTACGTGATATAGTTCGTATTTGCACCGCTAACAAAATCTTGCCCTCCATTGAACTGGCACCCAAGATCGAACTAAAGCAACTCCCAGAGCACCTCAAATACATTTTCTTGGGAAGTGAGGACACCCTGCTAGTGATCATCAAGAAAGGATTAGAAGAAGAGCAGGAAGTGCGCCTACAGCAAGTACTGCGCAAGAACCAGCGCGCCATAGGATGGACACTTGCAGATCTGCGCGGAGTGAGCCCAGACGTATGCATGCATAGGATTCTACTGGAAGATGGTGCCAAACCATCCAGGGAGGCTCAGCGCAGGTTGAATCCAAACATGATGGAGGTAGTGCAAAAGGAAGTCCTAAAATTGCTTGGCGCAGGGGTCATTTACCCAATCTCGGACAGCAAATGGGTCAGTCCGGTGCATGTTGTGCCCAAGAAAGGAGGAATCATAGTGGAAGAAAATGCGCAGGGCGAGCTAGTTCCCAAGCGCATACAAACTGGCTGGCGCATGTGCATCGACTACAGGAAGCTCAACGCAGTAACGCGCAAGGACCACTTCCCGCTACCCTTCATGGATCAGATGCTGGATCGCTTAGCAGGTAAACCTTATTTTTGTTTCTTGGACGGATATTCAGGGTACAACCAGATACCCATAGCTGCGGAAGATCAAGAGAAGACCACATTCACATGCCCGTTCGGTACGTTTGCGTTTCGGCGCATGTCTTTTGGGCTGTGCAACGCGCCAGGTACGTTCCAACGCCTTGTCATGAGCATTTTCTCTGATATGATTGGTATATGCATAGAAGTGTTCATGGATGATTTTACCGTATATGGAAGTACCTTTGATGCATGCTTAACACATCTAGATAAAGTCTTAGCGCGCTGCATTTCTAAGAACTTAGTGCTAAATTACGAAAAATGTCATTTCATGGTAACGCACGGAGTAGTACTGGGTCATATCATTTCAGAGGAGGGGATCAAGGTAGACAAAGCTAAGATAGATCTTATTTCTAATCTACCTTATGCCACCAACGTGCGCGACGTGAAATCATTCTTAGGGCATGCTGGGTTCTACAGGCATTTTATCAAGGATTTCTCTAAAATTTGTATACCCCTGTCTAATCTTTTGCAAAAAGATGTGTGCTTCGACTTTACTGATGAGTGCAGGGCTGCGTTTGATAAGCTGAAAGCAGCGCTGACCAGTGCGCCAATAATGCGCGCACCAGATTGGAACCTGCCATTTGAGCTGATGTGCGACGCAAGTGATTATGCAGTAGGTGCAGTCTTGGGGCAGCGCGTAGACAAGAAGCCGCATGCCATTTACTATGCATCGCGCACACTGGACTCTGCGCAGAGGAACTACACCACCACGGAGAAAGAGCTTCTGGCAATTGTATTTGCGCTGGAGAAGTTCCGAGCATATGTTCTCGGCGCAAGAGTCATCATCTACACTGACCACGCAGCTATCCGCTACCTCATGTCCAAGAAGGAAACCAAGCCGCGCCTGATGCGCTGGGTGCTTTTACTGCAGGAATTTGACTTGGAGATCAAAGACAAGAAAGGCACGGAGAATCCAGTTGCTGATCACCTGAGCAGGATCGTGAAAGAGGAGGAACCAGGGCAGATCACGGAAACATTCCCTGACGAGCATCTGATGGCGCTGACAGGTAAGGTACCATGGTATGCGCACATCGCAAATTACCTGGTCACAGGTACGTTTCCTCCACATTTCAATAAAACTCAGTGCATGCGATTAAAACATGAGTCCAAGCGTTACCTTTGGGATGATCCTTACATGCTTAGAATAGGACCAGATCAGATATTGAGGCGTTGCGTGCCTGACCACGAAATTAATTCTGTTTTGATATTTTGTCATGCGCACGCATGCGGAGGACACTTCGGTCCCAAGCGCACAAGCAGAAAGGTCCTGGACTGCGGATTCTATTGGCCACACCTGTTTAGAGATGCCTATAATCACTGCAGGAATTGTGACAGGTGCCAGCGCACAGGAGGAATTTCCGCGCGCAATGAGATGCCGCAGACCCCGATTCTGGTGGATGAAGTGTTCGATGTTTGGGGAATCGACTTCATGGGGCCATTTCCCCCATCTGCAGGTTACGAGCACATATTGGTGGCAGTAGACTATGTCTCCAAATGGGTTGAAGCTAAGGCTACGCGGAAGGATGATGGTAAGACTGTCGCTGCTTTTCTCAGAACTAACATATTTTGCAGGTACGGAGTGCCTAAGGCAGTAATCAGCGACCAGGGGACACACTTTTGCAACAGGGTCGTGGCGCAAGTTTTCAAGCACTATGGGGTGCGCCACAAGACGTCCACCGCTTACCATCCGCAGACGAATGGACAGGCCGAAGTTTCTAACAGGGAGATCAAGCGCATCTTAGAAAAGACTGTGAGACCATCACGCAAGGATTGGAGCCAGCGCCTTGAGGATGCGCTATGGGCATACCGCACTGCGCATAAGACTCCCATTGGGACCTCACCATTTTGGCTGGTCTATGGGAAAGCATGCCACCTGCCAGTAGAGCTCGAGCACAAGGCATATTGGGCCTTACGCATTTGCAACCTGAACTTGGATGAGGCAGGAAGGGAGCGCGCATTTGAGCTGAATGAACTAGACGAGCTGCGCTTGGACGCCTATGAGGGACTGCGCGATTACAAGGAGCGCACCAAAGCCTTTCACGACAAGCATATCCTCAGACGCACTTTTGAACCAGGAGACCAGGTATTACTATTCTCATCACGCCTGAAGCTTATGCCTGGAAAGCTGCGCAGCAAATGGACGGGACCATACACGGTCACCAAGGTTTTCCCCTACGGAACAATCGAGTTAGAAGACGGGCACCGGCATCGTTTTCAGGTTAATGGGCAGAGAGTCAAACGGTACTTAGGAGAACCTTGGGATCGCACAGCACGCAACATTGACTTGGCCGAACCAGAGATAATAGATGCGCAAGCTGCTGCGCCAGACACACCACCGGATGTACCAGAGGGAGAACGGGAACCTATTGCTTATATCTCTTCTTCCTCTGCCTTTACCCTCGTTACGCATAATTTATCACATGCTGACTTCCCATCTTACCCTTTGCGCAGGACCAAGGAGATCGCAACACACACACTGGCGCAGGAACACTCAGGAGCAAGAGTGGGGGAGGTCGCAGGCACACATTTTGGCACGTAACGAGGTACAGTCGAGCCAACGACGTTAAACAAAGGCACTTGTCGGGAGGTAACCCGACACGCTTTCATTTTTGCATATTTTATTTTCTACTTGTTTTGTTTTTTTTAGTTTTTAGCTAGTTTAGGACTTCGTAGTTTTTAGTCCCGCAGTAGTGCGCAGGACTGTGCGCCTAGCAATGCGCAGGTCAGATGCACTAGCCAGGGGGGTATATAAGGCAGGACTTAGAACAAAAATCCAGCACTTTTCACTCGACCGTTGCACACGATCTCCCGCCTTCAGACCTCTGCCCGTCGATCAGCGCCCAACCCAGCGTCCGTTTAGAGTGATTCAAGGACCACACAGCCGCACTACACCAGGTAACCTCTCCCCCCGATTTGAGCAGCTTCCGTTAGGGTTTGTGCGGAGGAGAAATTTTCTAGGGTTTTGAAATCGCACCAGGGTAGAGTGCGCCGATTGGAGTATTGTTTAGTGCATTGTGTAGGCGTGCAGCAGGCGCTCCTTCGGTGAGAGTTTCAGGGATTTCTGTGCAGTTTGGGTTTTTGAAGTTGTTGAGGGTGTTGACCACAGTTGACCGCAGCCCTAGCGCATCATGAGACCTGCCAAGGACCAGGAGACCCCAGCTGCGTTCGCCAGCAAGTATGCGGTGTTTATAAGCCTGGAAATGTACGGGACCCTGTACATAAGCCTAGAGTTCCTGCGCGAGGTTGGACTAGAGGACCTCGTAGCGCAGAGGCTGGCGCTCGCAGGCTGGGAAGCACTGTTGGAACTCAACAGCGCGTCTGACCAAGAGGACACGTGCGAGTTTTTAGCATCTCTGGAGGTAGGAGACAAGGAGATCAGGTACCGACATAGGGGTGTTTGGTTCATAGCCTCGGCAAGGAGGCTGAGGCACGCGTTCGGGTGCGCCAAGGTGCGTGACGAGGACTTAGACACGCACGCTAACCAGGAGGCCTGGAGCGAGATGGCGACTGGGCCAGCATTTGCCGCGGGGCGCAGCAGGGGCCGAGAGCTGCGCGACCCGTGGCTGTTCTACTTGTGGCGCATGGTCGCCTATGCAGTCATTGGCCGTTTCAACGGCGCACCGAAGATCAGCCTCCTGGATTTGGACATTTTGAAGGGGCTGTACTATGGGCGGAAGGTGCTTTTTATCCTTAACATGGTGCACCACTGGAGCCGCGTCAGCATGAAGGGGCCACTGACTTGCGGCGGAGTCATAACGCACCTGCTGCGGGCATTACATGGAAAGCCCGAGGTGCCAGAGCACACTTTGGTACCGGCTGTCCCTCTCGATCGTACCCACATGCTGCAGATCAGGGCGGTAGCTCTGAAGGAAGATGGCACACTAGAGTGGTGCTACCGCCTGCAGCCGGCCAGAGATTCCGAGGCCCAGAGCAGAAAGCAGTGCGCAGGGCGCAGGGCCGCCGCGCAGGACATGGAGGAGGATTAAGAACCGGAGGTACCTCTGGTCAGGCGCCCAAGGACCCGGGCGCAGACTGGAGCGCACCAGAGGGCCCGTGCACCACAAGGGGGCCAGTGACCATTTCCATCGAGGATTCTCCCCCTCGTGCACGTGCCAAGCGCCCAAGGACTGGGGCTGAGGAGGCGCCCGAGGAAGCAACCGCCGAGCAGCGCATGTTGTTCAACGTCATGCGTGTGCTCGAATACTTAGCGCCAGAAGGGGCGGATTTAAGTATGAGTCCACCATCCGGGTGGAGATTTGGAGACGCGATTCCCCCTCTCCTCAGCCTGCACCGACCACCTCCAGGCCTCAGTGAGCCACATCAGCCAGCCAGCCCTCATACTCAGCCCCCAGCAGCACCTTCTCCAGTACCACCAGCAGCACCAGCAGCCCCCGCAGCACAACCCACCCCTAAACCAGCACCGATACCACCACCAGCAGTTTCCCCTGCCCGGCCTTCTGTTCCGGAGTCCCCCATAGCCTATCCTAGCGTAGACTCCGATTCCATTTGGGATTCACTTTCCGAGGACGAGCAGCTTGACCCCCTCACCATAGTGCCACCAGCCTCCAGCAACGACTACGTGACGGATTCTTCAGAGGATGAGGCGCTCGGATCAGCAGCTGCGTCTAGCTCGGAGGACTTCTAAGGCCGAGGGGCAGCAGCATTAGTTTTCTTTAGGGTGATGTCTTTTATTTTGCTGCGTCTTATTGGATATTATGTGCTGAATATTTGTGCCGACTATTTTGTGACCCTTGTGCTATCGTTTATGCTGTGTGACTATTTGTTTTTGTTCTTATGTTTTTTATTTTTGCATTACATGCATGTGTGCGCTCTCCATGCGCTTGCGCTTGAGTCGTGGGGACACGTCTCTGTTCAAGTGTGGGGGGGGGGGGGGGGGGGAGGGGGGGGGGGGTGTTACATTCACTTTTCACGTTTTTGAGCATTTTAGTGTAGCTTAGTTTAAGTTAAAGAGAATAGTAGCAGTAGTGCGCTAGAGTGCAGGATGCGCATGCGCTCCAGCTTGTTTTGCGCTATCCATATTGCGTGCGCTGCTATCTACTGTTTTAGTATAATTTTTTCGTTTTTTTGCTCCTGTTAGTTGGGATATGCAGGGGATGTGGAGTTGACAGAAATGCTCCAGAGAGGCGGTTAGTCGCTTTTGCTTCAAAGGCTAGGTATATGGTCGAGAGCGTTAGTGGAGGCCGGTGCTTCGCAGCCTTCGGGGCAAAAGAGCGCGCTCAGTCACGCAGATGCCAAAGGCGAAATACCCATTGCGTGGCGAGGTGGGAAAACAGACCACCTTCTCTCTGGAAATCGAGCTAAGGAAGGCAGGCGCGGATGTAAACGCGTGCGCTGACCTGTGCAGACAGACCAAAGGAGAGAGAGCGGGGCGAGTTCCATAGCTGCTATCCGAAGGCTGAGACTGGAACTGCTCTGGGAATGTAAGAATTAAAGAGGAAGCTGAACAAAAGAAAAATACCAGCAGATGATACGCGCTACAAAAGAATCAGCATGCGCACAAGCATCAACATGCGCAAAGACCATAAGAAAATCATCAGAAAGCTCAGGTTCCCAGGAAGTGCGCGGACGAATCACGCACTGGAAGAAGCTGCGTTATCCACCATATACCTATCTTCGGAGTAAGAGCTGGCAGCCTGGAGCCTAAAAAGAGCTATCTCCCAGCCATCCAAAAATCTTCATCCCGGCTGAGAGGTAATGAAGTTCGAAATTATTATGTTAAAACTGTTGAGTGCAGTTGTGCGCAGGTGATAGAGCAGTGCGAGTTGAGCAATTGTGCATTCGCATCGCAGTGCAAGACTGTGCGCTAGACTCCAGAAGAGGTAATTGTATCCGCGCTTCAGTGCTTGTTCGGGACGAACAAGGGGCAAGTGTGGGGGGTTTGATAGAGGCTATTTGTACGCATTATTTAGATCATAACCCTATGCTTGTTTGCAATATTTTATGAGCAAGATTACTCGTTTCTAGTGTTTTTGTATTACAGGGCAAAACGAGTCCTTGAGTCGGATACACGCTAACAGGCAGCGTTCTAGGAGTGAAAGATCCGCCTGCGGAGCTAGCAGCACAAGCAGGAGAGAAGTTGGCGATAGTCAGCAGAGGTGCGCTAGCCCATGCGCTAGCCGATGCCGTGCGCCAGGCGCAGAGTCCAGTACTGCCTAAACTTGACCTGACCAGATTTGGAAGTTGCCAAGTGTGGACCTCTAGAGCAGTCTATAAAGGGGAGAAGGTCTAGGGCTTCAGATCATCAGATATCATCATCAGAGCCTCACGAGAGAGGAGTGAGCGGCAAAACGGGAAAACACACGGACTTGTTGAGAGGATTTGCGCCAGCCGACTGCGCCAGCCGAGAAGACAAGCTGCACGCACTGTTTGCTACTGTTTTCTCAGACACATTAGTCATTATTTACTATTCTATGATGTTTATCACTAGCATGTCTAGCTAAACTCTTGGTGTTGGTTGGGCATGAATCTATGATGTACTTTCTTTGAGACTTGAGCTTAATGCATAGTTTACTTACTTGTATTAATCCTGTGCATACGGAGACAGCCAGTTGCATGAGTAGGGGAAGCCTTGAACCGCAATCTTACTTGTGTTGCTTGCTTGTCATATGTTAAACTAGTTGATAGCTTTACGGTGACAACTAGGAGTAACGAGCTAGGGTAAGCAGTTGCTACTGTGACAGGATTCGCAGCTGTTTTAGTCTATGTTCTAAGGATTAATAGCACATGAACCTTGAACGGAACATGCGCACGTGTTAGGAAGCCTTGACCGGACACTAACCCAAGTGAAATTAAGCTACAGACATATTAGAGTCAGTGATAAGGAATGCACTCATAGAGGATTGTCTGCCCAATACTTCCATAGTCATAGTATCTAATCTCTACTGCCTGCGCACGTCTAGTGCAAATTTCCTGCGTTACTCTAGTTACTATTCATTTGCGCATCGCGCATTTCAATCACTCACACACCCCCCCCATTTTCGTAAGTGTAGGTTGCTAGCTAAAAACTTACTATTTGCTCCCTGTGGAGATCGACCCTTACTTAACCGCTGTATTGAGTGGAAGAGGAAGGATTATATTTGACGCGCACAACGACGCGCGATCAGTGCCTGACCATGAATTTAACTCTGTTTTGATGTTTTGTCATGCGCACGCATGTGGAGGACACTTTGGTCCCAAGCGCACCAGCAGGAAGGTCCTGAACTGCGGATTTTATTGGCCGCACCTGTTCAGAGACGCATATGACTATTGCAGGAATTGTGACAGGTGCCAGCGCACAGGAGGCATATCAGCGCGCAACGAGATGCCGCAGACGCCAATTCTAGTGGATGAAGTGTTTGATATATGGGGAATTGACTTCATGGGGCCATTTCCTCCGTCTGCAGGATACGAGTACATATTGGTCGCGGTGGACTATGTCTCCAAATGGGTCGAAGCTAAGGCCACACGGAAGGATGATGGTAAGACGGTCGCTGAGTTTCTGAAAACTAACATCCTTTGCAGGTACGGGGTGCCTAAGGCAATCATCAGCGACCAGGGGACGCACTTTTGCAACAGGATCGTGGCGCAAGTTTTCAAGCATTATGGGGTGCGCCACGAGACGTCCACTGCTTATCATCCTCAGACAAATGGCCAGGCCGAGGTTTCCAATAGAGAGATCAAGCGCATCCTGGAGAAGACTGTGAGACCATCGCGCAAAGATTGGAGCCAGCGCCTAGACGACGCGCTGTGGGCATACCGCACTGCGCATAAGACACCAATCGGGACTTCACCGTTTCGGTTGGTCTACGGAAAAGCATGCCACCTGCCAGTAGAGCTAGAGCACAAAGCATATTGGGCCTTACGCATTTGCAATCTAAACTTAGATGAGGCCGGAAAGGAGCGCGAGTTTGAGCTGAGGGAATTAGAAGAGCTACGCCTGGACGCCTATGAGGGACTGCGCGATTACAAGGAGCGGACAAAGGCGTTTCATGACAAGCATATCCTCAGACGCACTTTTGAGCCAGGAGACCAGGTATTATTATTCTCATCACGCCTGAAGCTCATGCTTGGAAAGCTGCGCAGCAAATGGACTGGACCGTACACAGTCACCAAGGTTTTCCCCTATGGAACTATCGAATTAGAAAACGAGCACCTGCATCGTTTTCAGGTCAATGGGCAGAGAGTCAAACGGTATCTAGGAGAACCTTGGGACGACACAGTGCGCGACATTGACTTGGCAGAACCTGAGATAGCAGATGCACAGGTTGCTGCGCCAGAGTCACCACCAGATGCACCAGAGGGAGAACTGGAAACTATTGCTCACATTTCTTCTTCCTCGTCATCTACCCTCGTTACTGCAGACTTCTCACATATTATCCATGTTGACTACCCTTCGCACCCTTTGCGCAGGACCAAGAAGAACACAACCCATGCACAAGCGCGGGGTCACTCAGGAGCAAGAGTGGGGGAGGTCGCTGGCACACATTTGGGCACGTAACGAGGTACAGTCGAGCCAACGACGTTAAACAAAGGCACTTGTCGGGAGGTAACCCGACTCGTTTTGCTTTTATATGTCTTTCTTTTAGTCTTTCTAGTGTCTTTTAGTTAGTTTAGGTCTTGTAGTTTTTTTAGTCGAGCAGCAGTGCGCAGGTCCGTGCGCAGGACCGCTGCGCCAGTCAGGGGCGTATATAAGGGCAAGACTTAGAAAATTTCAGCACTTTTTCACACTCGACCGTTACCAGCAGCTCCCGCCTTCACACCTCTGCCCACTGTCCGGCGCTCAACCCAGCTCCAGTTTAGAGAGATTTGCAGAGCACACAGCCGCACTCCCCTCAGGTAACCTTTCCCCCAGATTTGAGCAGATTTTAGTAGGGTTTGTGCGGTGGAGGAGTGTTCTAGGGTTTTGAAATCGCACCAGGCTAGAGTGCGCCGATTGGAGTGCTGTTTAGAGGGTTTTGTAGGCGGCCAGTAGGCGCCCCTTTGGTGAGAATTTCAGTGCATTCGGAGGAGTTTGGATTTTTGGAGTGTTTGAGAAATGTTGACCGGAGTTGACCAGAGAAATGCAGCCTGCCGAGGACCAAGCTACCCCAGCTCGCTTCGCCAGCATGTACGCGGCCTTTCTGAGGCTCGAGATGTACGGGACTCCGTGCATCAGTCGGGAGTTCCTGCGGGAGGTCGGTTTGGAGGACTTCATTTTGGAAAGGCTCGCGCTGGCGGGCTGGGAGGCGCTGTTGGAACTCAACAGCGCAGCAGACAGGGAGGACACCTGTGAATTTTTGGCGTCATTGGAGCCAGGAGCTATGGAGATCAGGTACCGGCACCGAGGGGTGTGGTACATGACCTCGGCTACGAGGCTGAAGCGCACATTGAGGTGCGCTAAGGTGCGAGAAGCTGACATGGACGCGCACACCAACCAAGAGGCGTGGCGCGAGATGGCAACCGGGCCTATGTTTGCCGCGGGGCACAGCAGGGGACGAGAGCTGCGTGACCCGTGGATGTTCTACTTGTGGCGCCTGGTCGCCTATGCCATCATTGGGCGCTTTAATGGTGCGCCGAAAATCAGTTTGCTGGATATGGAGATCTTAAAGGGGTTTTATTATGGGAAGAGGGTGCTCTTTGTTCTGAACATGGTGCACCACTGGAGCCGAGTCAGCACCAAGGGGCCGCTGACTTGCGGAGGAATTATTACGCACCTGCTGCGGGCGTTACATGGAGAGCCCGAGGTGCCAGAGCACACTATGGTGCCGGCTGTCCCTCTGGACCGCGCCCACATGCTGCAGATCAGGGCGGTAGCCGTGAAGGAAGATGGCACATTGGAGTGGTGCTACTGCCTGCAGCCGGCCAGAGTGCCGCGGCCACGAGCAGAAAGCAGTGCGCAAGCAGTAGAGGCCGCGCAGGAGATGGAGGAGGATGAAGTCCCAGAGCAAGTTGTGCCTCCAGTCAGGCGCGCAAGGACCCGCGCGCAGACTGGAGCGCACCGCAGGGGGAGCCAGTCACCATTTCCATCGAGGATTCTCCCCCGCGTGCCCAAGGGAAGCGCCCGCGGACTGAGGCTGAGGCGGCGCCTGAGGCAGCATCAGCAGAGCAGCGCATGATGTTCAACGTCATGCGCGTGCTCGAATATTTAGCGCCAGAGGGGGCGGACTTAAGCATGAGCCCACCATCAGGGTGGAGATTTGGAGACGCGATTCCCCCTCTCCTCAGCCTACACCGGCCACCTCCAGGTTCTCCCGACAGTCCACACCAGCCAGCCAGCCCTCTTACTCAGCCCCCAGTGCATCCAGCAGAGCCCTTCCCAGCACCAGCAGCACCAGCACCAGCAGAACCTACCCCCGAACAAGAACAAGTACCAGCACCTGCACCTTCCCTTGCCCAGCCGTCCATTCCAAGGTCCCCTATAGCCGAACCCATCATTAGCACCAGCTCAGACTCGCTATGGGACCCCGTTTCAGAGGATGACGTCGAGGCGCAGCCTGTCGCCCTATCAGTTGTACCGCCTTCCTCCAGCTCCGAATATATGACGGATTCTTCAGAGGAGGAGGCACATAGTTCAGCGGCTGCGTCGAGCTCAGATGACTTCTAGAGCTGTAGGGGGGGAGCGCATTATTTCTTTCGGGTGGTGTCTATTTTCCTTTATTTACTTGATAGAGCCTAGTTATACACGTTATTTAGATCATAAACCCATGCTTGTTTGCAATATTTTATGGGCAAGATTACTCGTTTCCACTATTTTTGTATATCAGGTCAGAACGAGTCCTTAAGTCGGATACGCGCTAACAGGCAGCGTTCTAGGAGTGAAAGATCAGCCTGTGGAGCTAGCGGCGCAAGCAAAAGAAGAAATGGCGAAGGACAGCAGAGGTGCGCTACCCGATTGCGCCAGTCAATGCTGTGCGCCAGGCGCAAAGTCCCAGTGACCAGACTTGGAAGTTGCCAAAAGATGAACTTCCTGGGGCACTATTTAAACAAAGAAAGTCTAGGGTTTCAGGGGGAGGCGGAACACCATCACTCAGTGACATTCCAGAGGCACTGCGCGGCAGAACTGAAAAACACACGGACCTGTCAAGGAGAGTTGCGCCAGCCGACTGCGCCAGCCAAGAGAAGACACTGCACGCACTGTTTGCTACCGTTTTCTTGGATTCAGTAGTTGTTATTTACTATTTTATGATGTTTACCACTAGCATGTCTAGCTAAACACTTAGTGTTGGTCGGGCATGAATCTATGATGTATTACCTTTGAGACTTGAGCTTAATGCATAGTTTATTTACTTGTATTAATTCTGTGCGCGCTGAGACAGTTAGTTGCATGAGTAGGGGAAGCCTTGAACCGCAAACTTACTTGTGTTGCTTGCTTGTCACCTGTTAAACTAGTTGCATGCGTAGGGGAAGCCTTGAACCGCAAACTTACCGTGACAACTAGGAGTAACGAGTTAGGGGAGGCAGCTGCTACTGTGACAGGATTCGCAGCTGTTTAGTCTAGTTCTAAGGATTAATAGCACATGAACTTTGAACGGAACATGCGCACGTGTTAGGAAGCCTTTACCGGACACTAACCCAAGTAAAGCATAACCTATAGGTGTTTTAGAGTCAATGATAAGGAATGCATTCATAGAGGATTGTCTGCCCAATACTTCTCATAAATATAGTACTTCATCTCTACTGCTTGCGCACGTCTAGTGCAATTCCCTGAGTTATGATATTCGCTGTTATTCGCGCATCGCGCAAAACCCCCAATCACTCACGCAACCCCCGTTTTCTTAAGTGTAGGTTACTGGCTGAGACTCACTGCTTGCTCCCTGTGGAGATCGACCCTTACTTAACCGCTGTACTAGTGGGAGAGGAAGGAATTATATTTGACGCGCACAACGACGCGCGATCAAATTTTGGCGCCGTTGCCGGGGAGCAACACAGCTAAGTTTTAGCTAGCTTACATTTCTCATTTTAGTTATTTCATTTTGTTTTTGTTTTCTCGTTGTTGTTTTCTGACAGCGCGCAATCACATCAGCCTGCGCAACCTTGAAACAGTTGCGCTGCGCAGATTCTAGTTGCGCACTGACAGACGCAACAACCTCGTTGCCATTTAATTTCGTTTCTTGAGTTTGGATCAGGACATGGAGGATAACAGTGTGGTTGGAGATAACCTGGGAGACAGAACCCCAGAGGAAGCAAGGGCGCATAACCGCGCAGCCCTATTCAGAGAGGAAATGCAGCGTGAGGACGACGCACGGATGGCCGCTGAACCATACATTGCGCCACCCGTTCGTCCAGTCGCGAGGCGCAGGACAGTGCGCGAAATGTCAGCCCCACTCACTGTTAACCAGCCATGGTGCATAGTGCTTCCGCCCGACGGACAGTTCGAACTAAGGAGCTCACTCATCCATCACATGCCCAAGTTTCACGGAATGAACAACGAAAATCCAGTCAAGCATGTGCGGGAGTTCCTAATCATTTGCGAGAACATGAAGGCTTTGGGGGAAAACGATGAAGCGCTGAAGATGAAAGCGTTCCCTTTTTCATTGAGCGATGCAGCCAAACACTGGCTGATGAGCCTACCCGCAGGATCAATCCACACATGGGAGCAGCTGCAGAAGAAATTCTTAGATAAATTTTATCCAGCAGCGAAGATCGCGCTGCTCAGAAGGGAATTGGCCGCGCCAAGGCAAGGCGCAGGGGAGTCTCTGTCAGAATACTACGAGCGTTTCAGGGAGCTAGAAGCCAACTGCTACAATCACGGGCTTCCCCAGAATGTGCTGATAGAGAACTTTCTGAATGGACTGCTGCCCATGGAGTTGTGACTACTGAATGCATGCGCAGGAGGGGACATTTGCAACATGTACCCCGAGGACGCATGGCAGCTAATAGAAGATTCTGCTGGGCAGGTAAGACATCAATTGACACTTGAAAGTAGTCGTAATCGTTCTGTGCATCAGGTAGAGGCAAGCGCTGAGATCAAAGAAATGAAGGCCATGCTACAGAAGCTGATGAGTGCACAGAGCGCACAACCAGTTGCGCCAAAGGTATGTGAATTCTGCAGGTCCACTGAGCACAAGACAGACGAGTGCCCAACACTTTTTGAAGAAACTGGAGATGTAAATGCCCTTGGAGGATGGGACAACAGAGGACCGCAGAGGCAGAATCAGCCGCGCTTTGGGCTTGCTGCAAATGGATTCAGATGGAGAGAAGAGAACAATTTCCAGAGGCAGCCCACTGATCAGCGCGCACCACAGCAGACGCAACAGGCTGCACCCTACAATCCACCGCATCGCCGCACAGACGCACCAGCGCAGAACAGTCAGCAACCAAAGCGATCCTTGGAAGATATCATGGGGCAGCTAGCAGACACAGTGCGCAAGAATGACGAAAAGTATGACAAGAGGTTCGAATCCATAGAAAAGCATCTATCACAAATTGCAACCACGGTGTATGAGCTGAAAAAGAGCGATGGCATCCTGCCTTCGCAAGTGATTCAGAACCCTAAAGGAGGAGTTAATGCAGTAACACTGAGGACTGGGCGCACAGTGGGAACAGAGCAGACCGCGCAGGCGCCCGCGCAACCAGTTGCGCAAGTCCCAGATCCAGCAGCTCAGAGTGCGCAACCAGAGCCAGAGGCGCAATCAGAAGCGCTAACCACGAACCAGCAGGGCAAGGCACCAGGTATGTCTCACTCGAAAAACAAGAACAAAAATTGTACTAACATACCTGCTCCTTTCCCTGTGCAGGCACCACTGGCGAGAAAAGAAGCACTGGACAAGGAACTGTATGAGCTGTTCAGCAAGGTGGAAATCAACATACCTCTCATAGAAGCTATTCGACAGATTCCCAGGTATGCGAAGTTTTTAAAAGAGCTGTGCACGAATAAAAGAAGGACAGGCGAATGCGCACAGGTAATGCTAAATGCGCAGGCCTCAGCAATCGTGCAGCAAAAGGTACCACCTAAGTGCCGAGATCCAGGTACATTCACTATCCCTTGCACCTTAGGTAAAACCACGGTAAGCAACTGCATGATCGATTTAGGCGCATCAATCAATTTATTACCATATTCTCTCTATGCGACCTTGCGCCTTGGACCACTAAAACCTGCAGGTCTCACAATTCAGCTAGCAGATAGATCGTGCAAACAACCTGCAGGGATGATAGAAGATGTCCTAGTTCGAGTAGGAGAGCTGGTGTTCCCAGCAGACTTTTATGTGCTCGAAATGGAGGGTGAATCAAGCGCCAGCGGTGCGCAGATCCTCCTAGGCAGACCGTTTCTGATGACTGCGCGCACGAAGATAGACGTGTGGAGGGGCACGCTCTCCATGGAGGTAGATGGCGAAGAAATCCATTTCAACATCTTCGAAGGGATGCAGCACCCACATGAGGACGCCACCGTGCACGCAATGGACAGCCTTGACGACTTAGTCACAGAAGCGCAGTGTGCAAGCGCAACCATAGGACCAGAGCTACTGACACAGGCAGAGCTGGAGGAGCTAAGCAGTGCTGAACCAGCATCCACACAGGTACGTAGTATAGTTCATATTTGCACCGCTAACAAAATCTTGCCCTCTGTTGAGCAGGCACCCAAGATCGAACTGAAGCAACTCCCGGAGCATCTCAAGTACATTTTCTTGGGAGATGAGGACACCCTGCCAGTGATCATCAAGAGGGGATTGGAAGAAGAGCAGGAGGCGCGTTTACAACAGGTGCTGCGCAGGAACCAGCGCGCTATTGGATGGACTCTTGCTGATCTGCGCGGAGTGAGCCCAGACGTGTGCATGCACCGGATTCTGTTGGAAGATGGTGCCAAGCCATCCAGGGAGGCTCAGCGCAGGTTAAACCCAAATATGATGGAGGTAGTACAAAAGGAAGTTCTGAAGTTGCTTGACGCAGGGGTCATTTACCCAATCTCAGACAGCAGATGGGTCAGCCCGGTGCACGTTGTGCCAAAGAAAGGAGGAATCACGGTGGAGGAGAATGCGCAGGGCGAGCTAGTTCCCAAGCGCATACAGACTGGCTGGCGCATGTGCATCGACTACAGGAAGCTGAACGCTGTAACGCGCAAGGACCACTTCCCGCTACCCTTCATGGACCAAATGCTGGATCGCTTGGCAGGTAAGCCTTACTTTTGTTTTTTGGACGGATATTCAGGTTACAATCAGATACCCATAGCTGCGGAGGATCAAGAGAAGACCACGTTCACATGCCCATTCGGCACTTTTGCGTTTCGGCGTATGTCTTTTGGGCTGTGCAACGCGCCAGGTACGTTCCAACGCCTCGTCATGAGCATTTTCTCTGATATGATTGGTATATGTATAGAAGTGTTCATGGATGATTTCACTGTATATGGGAGTACCTTTGATGCATGCTTAACACATCTAGATAAGGTCTTAGCGCGCTGCATCTCTAAGAACTTAGTGCTAAACTACGAGAAGTGTCATTTCATGGTTACGCACGGAGTAGTACTGGGTCATATCATTTCAGAGGAGGGTATTAAGGTAGACAAAGCTAAGATAGATATTATTTCTAATCTGCCTTATGCCACCAACGTGCGCGACGTGAAATCGTTCTTAGGGCATGCTGGGTTTTACAGGCGTTTTATTAAGGATTTCTCTAAGATTTGCATACCCCTGTCTAACCTGTTGCAAAAAGACGTGTGCTTCGATTTTACTGATAAGTGCAGGGCGGCGTTCGATAAACTGAAAGCAGCGCTGACCAGTGCGCCAGTGATGCGCGCCCCAGACTGGAACCTGCCATTTGAGTTGATGTGTGACGCAAGTGACTACGCAGTGGGAGCAGTCTTGGGGCAGCGCGAGGACAAGAAGCCGCATGCCATCTACTATGCATCGCGCACACTAGACTCCGCGCAGAAGAACTACACCACCACGGAGAAGGAGCTTCTGGCAATTGTATTTGCGCTGGAGAAGTTCCGAGCATATGTTCTAGGCGCCAGAGTCATCATCTACACGGACCACGCAGCTATCCGCTACCTCATATCCAAGAAAGAGACCAAGCCGCGCCTGATGCGCTGGGTACTTTTGCTTCAGGAATTCGATTTAGAGATCAAAGATAAGAAGGGCACAGAAAATACCGTCGCTGATCACCTGAGCAGGATCATAAAGGATGAGGAGCCAGGGCAGATCAAGGAGACATTCCCTGACGAGCATCTGATGGCGCTAACAGGTAAGGTACCATGGTATGCGCATATCGCAAATTACCTGGTCACAGGTGCGTTCCCTCCTCATTTCAATAAAACTCAGTGCATGCGATTGAAACATGAGTCCAAGCATTATCTTTGGGATGATCCTTACATGCTTAGAATAGGTCCAGATCGGATATTAAGACGTTGCGTGCCTGACCATGAGATTGACTCTGTATTGATGTTTTGTCATGCGCACGCCTGTGGAGGACATTTCGGTCCCAAGCGCACGAGCAGGAAGATCTTGGACTGTGGATTCTACTGGCCGCACCTATTCAGAGATGCCTATGACCACTGCAGGAACTGTGACAGGTGCCAGCGCACTGGAGGAATCTCCGCGCGCAACGAGATGCCGCAGACCCCGATTTTGGTGGATGAAGTGTTCGATGTTTGGGGAATCGACTTCATGGGTCCATTTCCCCCATCTGCCGGCTACGAGTACATACTGGTGGCCGTGGATTACGTATCCAAATGGGTCGAAGCTAAAGCCACGCGCAAGGATGATGGTAAGACTGTCGCTAATTTTCTCAGAACTAACATATTTTGCAGGTACGGAGTGCCTAAGGCAGTTATCAGCGACCAGGGGACGCACTTCTGCAACAGGGTTGTGGCGCAAGTCTTCAAGCACTATGGGGTGCGCCACAAGACGTCCACCGCTTACCATCCGCAGACTAATGGACAGGCCGAAGTTTCTAACAGAGAGATCAAGCGCATCTTGGAAAAGACTGTGAGGCCGTCGCGCAAGGATTGGAGCCAGCGCCTGGATGATGCGCTATGGGCATACCGCACTGCACACAAGACACCCATTGGAACCTCACCATTCCGGCTGGTCTATGGGAAGGCATGCCACCTGCCAGTGGAGCTCGAGCACAAGGCATATTGGGCCTTACGTATTTGCAACTTGAACTTGGAGGAGGCAGGACAAGAACGCGCATTTGAGCTGAGCGAACTAGAAGAGCTGCGCCTGGACGCCTATGAGGGACTGCGCGATTACAAAGCGCGCACCAAGGCGTTTCATGACAAGCACATCCTCCGGCGCACATTTGAACCAGGCGATCAGGTATTATTATTTTCATCACGCCTGAAGCTCATGCCTGGGAAGCTGCGCAGTAAGTGGACGGGACCATACACCGTCACCAAGGTTTTCCCCTACGGCACAATTGAATTGGAAGACGGGCACCAGCATCGTTTTCAGGTTAACGGGCAGAGAGTCAAACGGTACTTGGGCGAACCTTGGGATGGCGCAGCACGCAACATTGACTTGGCAGAGCCAGCGATAGTAGACGAGCAAGCTGTTGCGCCAGACGCACCACCAGATGCTTCAGAGGGAGAACTAGCACCCATCGCCTATATCTCCTCTTCCTCTGCATCTGCCCTCCTTACGAATAATGTATCACATGCTGACCTTCCCTTTTATCCTTTGTGCAGGACCACTGAGATCGTAACACAAGCACTGGCGCAGGGACACTCAGGAGCAAGAGTGGGGGAGGCTGCAGACGCACTACTTGGCACGTAACGAGGTACCGTCGAGCCAACGACGTTAAACAAAGGCACTTGTCGGGAGGTAACCCGACACATTTTATTTTGGCACATTTTATTCTGCTTGTTTTGTTTTTTTTTTTTTGCGTGTTTTTAGTTAAGAGTAGGGTTTGGTAGTTTTTTTAGTCACACAAGTGCGCAGGACCGTGCGCCTATCAATGCGCAGGTCAGTTGCGCTAGCCATAGGGGGTATATAAGGCCAGACTTAGAAAAATTCCCAGCACTTTTTCACTCGACCGTTACACACCAGCTCCCGCCCTCAGACCTCTGCCGTCGATCAGCGCCATCCCACCGTCCGTCTAGAGAGATTCAAGGACAACACGACCACACAGCACCCAGGTAACCCCCGATCCCGCTTTCAGCCGCTTCTGTTAGGGTTTGCGCGGAGAAGACAGTTTTTAGGGTTTTGAAATCGCACCAGGCTAGAGTGCGCGGCTTGGAGTGCTGTTTTGTGCGTTGTATAGGCGACCAGTAGGCGCTCGTTCGGTGCAAATTTCAGAGGATTCTGGGCAGTTTCGATTTTTCGGGTTTTGGGGAGCATTGCCTGCGATTGACTGAAGCCAGCGCAAGATGAGACCCGCCGCAGACCAAGTGACCCCAGCGGCTTTCGCTAACAAGTACGCAGCATTCATTAGCCTGGACATGTACGGGACACCGTACATCTGTCGAGATTTCCTGCGCGAGGTAGGGTTAGAGGACCTCGTGGCGCAGAGGCTAGCGATTGCCGGTTGGGAGGCGCTAATGGATCTCCGCAGCGCATCAGACCAGGAGGATACGTGTGAGTTCCTGGCGTCTATGGAGGCGGGGGACAGGGAGATCAGATATAGACACAGGGGTGTCTGGTTCATAGCCTCGGAAAGGAGGCTGAGGCGCGCATTTGGGTGCGCCAAGGTGCGTGAGGAGGAGTTAGACACGCACCCTAACCAGGAGGCTTGGAGGGACATGGCAACAGGGCCAGCATTCGCCGCGGGGCGCAGCAGGGGCCGAGAGCTGCGCGACCCGTGGCTGTTTTACTTATGGCGCATCGTGGCCTATGCAATCATTGGCCGTTTCAACGGCGCGCCAAAGATCAGCCTCCTGGATATGGAGATTTTGACGGGGCTGTATTATGAGCGGAAGGTGCTGTTCATCCTGAACATGGTGCACCATTGGAGCCGAGTCAGCATGAGAGGGCCGCTGACGTGTGGAGGGCTTATCACGCACTTGCTGCGGAGCTTACATGGAGAGCCCGAGGTGCCAGAGCACACCTTGGTGCAGCCTATACCTCTGGACCGCGCCCACATGCTGCAAATCAGGGCGGTAGCCGTTCGGGACGATGGCACACTAGAGTGGTGCTACCATCTGCAGCCAGCCAGACCACCGCGGGCCAGGGTAGAGAGCAGTGCGCGGGCCAGGGCAGAGAGCAGTGCGCAGGGCGCAGCGGCAGGCGCAGCAGCAGCAGCCGCAGCAGCCGCCGCAGCAGACGAAGAGATGGAGGAGGCCCTAGAACCAGAGGTGCCTCTAGTCAGGCGCCCCAGGACTCGGGCGCAGACTGGAGCACAACAGAGGGCCCGTGCACCACAGGGGGAGCCAGTAACCATTTCCATAGAGGATTCTTCCCCGCGTGCACCTGCCAAGCGCCCAAGGACTGAGACTGAGGCGGCGCCTGAGGAAGCCACTGCTGAGCAGCGCATGTTGTTCAACGTTATGCGCGTGCTCGAATACTTAGCGCCAGAGGGGGCGGATTTAAGTATGAGTCCACCATCCGGGTGGAAATTTGGAGATGCAATTCCCCCTCTCCTCAGCCTGCACCATCCACCTCCTACCCGAACCCCAGAAACTTCAGCAGCTCCAGCACCCTCTCCAGCTCCAACCCCAGCCCCAGCCCCAGCAGAGCCCGCACCAGAACCAGCAGCCCCAGCAGCAGAGCCCACCCCTGCACCAGCACCGATACCACCACCAGTAGCTTCCCCTGCCCGGCCTTCTATTCCGGAGTCCCCCATTAACTTTCCCAGTGTAGACTCCGATTCCATATGGGAGTCACTTTCCGAGGACGAGCAGCCTGACCCCCTCACCATTGTGCCACCATCCTCCAGCACCGACTCCATGACAGATTCTTCAGAGGATGACGCGCATGGATCAGCAGCAGCGTCTAGCTCGGAGGACTTCTAAGGCCATGGGCAGGCGCAGTAATTTTTCTTTAGGGTGTTGTCTTTTATTTTGCTGCGTCTATTTGAATATTATGTGTGCTGAATATTTGTGCCCTACATTCTGTGACTCCCCTGCTATATTTTGTGTGACTATTTGTGTTCACCCGTATGCTCTTTATTTTCGTTGCATTGCATGCATGTGCGCAGCCTCCGTGCGCTTGAGCTTGAGTCGTGGGGACACGCCTCTGTTCAAGTGTGGGGGGGGGGGGGGGGGGGGGGCGTTACTCTTTCATTTCATGTTTTGAGCATTTTTCGTATAGCTTAGTTTAAGTTGAAGAAAACTAGTAGCAGTAGTGCGCTAAGGTGCAGGATGCGCTTGCGCTCCAGCTTGTATTGCGCTATCCGTATTGTGTGCACTGCTATCTACTGTTTTAGCATAATTTTTTCGTTTTTTCTGCTCTTGTTAGTTGGGATATACAGGGGATGTGGAGTTGATAGAAATGCTCCAGAGAGGCGGTTAGTCGCTTCTGCTTCGAAGGCGAGGTATATGGTCGAGTGCGCTAGTGGAGGCCGGTGCTTCGCAACCTTCGGAACAACAGAGCGCGCTCAGTCACGCGGATGCAAAAGGCAAAATACCCAAGGCGTGGCGAGGTGGGAAAACAGACCACCTTCTCTCTGGATATCAAGCTAAGGAAAGCGGGCGCGGATGTAAACGCGTGCGCTGACCGGCGCAGACAAACCAAGGAGGGAGAGCGGAACGAGTTCCATAGCTGCTATCCGAAGGCTGAGATTGGAACTGTTCTGGGAATAAAAAAAATAATAATAAAAATAAAAAATTGGAAAGGAAGCTGTACAAAAGAAAAATATCAGCAGAAGCAGATGATTTGCGTTACAAAGAATCAGCATGCGCACTACTTAGTACCTGCGTGCGCAAGACCACAAGGATATCATCAAAGGCTCAGGTTCCCAGGAAGTGTGCGAACGAATCACGCACTGGAAGAAGCTCGCGCAAGAAACCATATACCTATCTTCGGAGCGGGAGCTGACAACCAGGAGCCTAAGAAGAGCTATCTCCCAGTCATCCAAAGACCTTCATCCCGGCTGAGAGGTAATGAAATTTCGGGATTATTATATTAGAACTATTGAGTGTAGTTGTGCGCAGGTGATAGAGCAGCACGAGTTGAAGCAGCTGTGCATCTTGCGCTAGAATGCAAGGCTGTGCGCTAGTCTCCAGAAAAGGTAATTGTATCCGCGTTTCAGTACTTGTTCGGGACGAACAAGGGGCAAGTGTGGGGGGTTTGATAGAGCCTAGTTATACACGTTATTTAGATCATAAACCCATGCTTGTTTGCAATATTTTATGGGCAAGATTACTCGTTTCCACTATTTTTGTATATCAGGTCAGAACGAGTCCTTAAGTCGGATACGCGCTAACAGGCAGCGTTCTAGGAGTGAAAGATCAGCCTGTGGAGCTAGCGGCGCAAGCAAAAGAAGAAATGGCGAAGGACAGCAGAGGTGCGCTACTCGATTGCGCCAGTCAATGCTGTGCGCCAGGCGCAAAGTCCCAGTGACCAGACTTGGAAGTTGCCAAAAGATGAACTTCCTGGGGCACTATTTAAACAAAGAAAGTCTAGGGTTTCAGGGGGAGGCGGAACACCATCACTCAGTGACATTCCAGAGGCACTGCGCGGCAGAACTGAAAAACACACGGACCTGTCAAGGAGAGTTGCGCCAGCCGACTGCGCCAGCCAAGAGAAGACACTGCACGCACTGTTTGCTACCGTTTTCTTGGATTCAGTAGTTGTTATTTACTATTTTATGATGTTTACCACTAGCATGTCTAGCTAAACACTTAGTGTTGGTCGGGCATGAATCTATGATGTATTACCTTTGAGACTTGAGCTTAATGCATAGTTTATTTACTTGTATTAATTCTGTGCGCGCTGAGACAGTTAGTTGCATGAGTAGGGGAAGCCTTGAACCGCAAACTTACTTGTGTTGCTTGCTTGTCACCTGTTAAACTAGTTGCATGCGTAGGGGAAGCCTTGAACCGCAAACTTACCGTGACAACTAGGAGTAACGAGTTAGGGGAGGCAGCTGCTACTGTGACAGGATTCGCAGCTGTTTAGTCTAGTTCTAAGGATTAATAGCACATGAACTTTGAACGGAACATGCGCACGTGTTAGGAAGCCTTTACCGGACACTAACCCAAGTAAAGCATAACCTATAGGTGTTTTAGAGTCAATGATAAGGAATGCATTCATAGAGGATTGTCTGCCCAATACTTCTCATAAATATAGTACTTCATCTCTACTGCTTGCGCACGTCTAGTGCAATTCCCTGAGTTACGATATTCGCTGTTATTCGCGCATCGCGCAAAACCCCCAATCACTCACGCAACCCCCGTTTTCTTAAGTGTAGGTTACTGGCTGAGACTCACTGCTTGCTCCCTGTGGAGATCGACCCTTACTTAACCGCTGTACTAGTGGGAGAGGAAGGAATTATATTTGACGCGCACAACGACGCGCGATCATTACTGAACTTTCTTTGATATTCTGTTGCTATATTTGTGTGCTAAACTCCTATGATACATATTTTGTGCTCCTATGCTATATTGCGCTGCTTTGACTATATGTTCTTAGTTTTTATGTTCTTTATTTTGCTTGCATACCTATGTTCTGCATGTGCGCGTTCTCCGTGCGCTTGAGCTTGAGTCGTGGGGACACGGCTCTGTTTAAGTGTGGGGGGGGGGAGCGTTACATGTACATTTCACGTTTTTTGAGCTTTATAGTGTAGCTTAGTTTAATTGAAGGAAACAGTAGCAGTATTGCGCTTGTGTGCGGGTTGCGCGCACGCTTGTGTGCGGGTTGAGCACTGTTCAGCTTGTTTGCGCTATCCATATTGCGTCGTGCGCTGCTATCAACTGTTTTTAGTATATTTTTTCGTTTTTCTGCTCCTGTTAGTTGGGATATACAGGGGATGTGGAGTTGACAGAAACGCTCTAGAGAGGCGGTTAGTCGCTCGCGCTTCAGAGGAGAGGTATATGGTTGAGAGCGCGAGTGGAGGCCGGCGAGGTGGGAAAACAGACCACCTTCTCTCTGGAAGTTGAGCCAAGGAAGGCGGGCGCGGGTGTAAGCGCGTGCGCCGACCTGCGCAGATAGACCAAAGAGGGAGAGCGGGGCGGTGTTCCATAGCTGTTATCCGGAGGCCGAGACTGGAACCGTTCTGGGAAACATAGGAACCGTAGACAAAGCTGTACAAAGAAAAAAAGACCAGCAGATGATATGCGCTACAAAAGAACCAGCATGCGCACAAATACGTACCAGCGTGCGCAAAATACACAGAAAATCATCAAAAAGCTTGAGTTCCCAGGAAGTGCGCGGAAGAATCACGCGCGGGAAGAAGCTGGCGCTGTTAACCATATACCCATCCTCGGAGTGAGAGCTGACAACCTGGCGCCTATGAAGAGCTATCTCCCAGCCATCCGAAATGATTTTCATCCCAGCTGAGAGGTAATGAATTGCGAAATCAGTATATTGGAACTGTTGAATGCAGTTGTGCGCAGGTGGTAGAGCAGCGCAAGGTGATCAGTAGTGCAGATCGCGCCAGAGTGCAAGACTGTGCGCTAGACTCCAGAGAGGTAATGGTATCCGTGCTTGAGCGCTTGTTCGAGGACGAACAAGGGGCTAGTGTGGGGGGGTTTGATAGAGCCTATTTATACACATTATTTGGATCATAACCCTGTGCTTGTTTGCATTATTTTGTGTACAAGATTACTGGTTTCCAGTGTTTTTGTATTTCAGGGCAAAACAAGGGCCTAAGTCGGATACGCGCTAACAGGCAGCGTTTAGGACGCGCATCACACAGCCTGCGGAGCTAGCGGCGTAAACAGAAGAATTGGCAGAGTCGACGACGGTGCGCTAACCGATTGCGCTAAGTAGATGCCATGCGCCAGGCGCAGATGGTGGTGTTTCCAAATCCTGACACGACCAGATTTGGAAGTTGCCAAGGATGAGCCCCTGAGCAGTATATAAAGAAGAGAGGGAGGCTAGTGTTGAGAGACAATAATTAGGATTCACAATTCGTACACCCAGGCGGCACTGCGCAGCAGGACTGGAAAACACACGATCTTGTTGAGAGGATCTGCGCTAGCCGATCGCGCCAGCCAAGACAGCAACCTGCACGCACTGTTTGCTATTGTTTTCCTGGACACTTTAGTATTATTTACTGCTTCTATGATGTTTATCACTTGCATGTCTAGCTAAACGCTTAATATAGGTTGGACATGAATCTATGAGTATTTCCTTTGAGACTTGCGCTTAATGCATAGCTTGCTTGCTTATATTAATTCTGTGCACATTACTGGCAGCCTGTTACATGAGTAGGGGAAGCCTTGAACCGCAATCTTACTCTTGTTGCTTGTTGTTGTTTGTTAAACTAGTTGAATAGCCTGACGGTGCCAACTAGGAGTAACGCGCTAGGATAGGCAATTACTACCTTGATCGGATTCGTAGTTGTTTAGTCTAGTGTAAGAATTAATAGCACATGAACTTTGATCGGAACATGCGCACATGTTAGGAAGCCTTGATCGGACACTAACATTAGCAAACCAAACTATAGACATTTAGAGTCGATGATAAGGAATACACTCAGAGGATTGTCTGCGCCGATACTTCTAATAGTCATAGTACTTAATCTCTATTGCCTGCGCACGTCTAGTGCAAATTCCTGCGTTACGATACCACAGTTTACTCGCGCATCGCGCAAACCAATCACTCACCCCCCAATTTCAGAAGTGTAGGTTACTGGCTAAAACTGAACTGCTTGCTCCCTGTGGAGATCGACCCTTACTTAACCGCTGTACTAGTGGAAGAGGAAGGAATTAATTTGACGCGCACAACGACGCGCGATCAAAATTGTGTGGCACATCATAAATAACGAGGTTAATCAGTGAGGGAGAAGATATATAATCAGTAGCTCCTAGTTCTCCCTTCGGTGCATCGGGTCGTATTTCTGGTGCAGCAGCCTGCGCATCTTCTATTTCTGGTTCCGCCAAATCAACTTCGCGTGTGGCCTCATTCCACGGTTCTCCCAAGTATTTCTTGACTCTTTTCCCATTAACCTGAAAGCGATGCTTGCGCTCGTTCTATAACTCGATAGTTCCATACGGGAAAACCTTTGTGACCGTGTAAGGTCCCGTCCACTTGCTGCGCAGCTTCCCGGACATCAGTTTTAAACGCGAGGATAACAACAGCACCCGGTCTCCTGGCTCGAAGGTCCATCTGAGGATGTACTTATCGTGAAATGCTTTCGTGCGTGCTTTGTAGTCGCGCAACCCCTCATATGCATCCAGGCGCAGCTCCTCTAGCTCGCTTAATTCAAATGCGCACTCCTTACCAGTCTCATCGAGGTTCAGATTGCAAGTGCGCAATGCCCAGTATGCCTTGTGCTCCAACTCAACCGGTAGGTGGCACGCCTTTTCATACACCAACCGAAATGGTGAAGTCCCAATCGGTGTCTTGTGCGCAGTCCTGTATGCCCAAAGTGCATCGTCCAGCCGCTGGCTCCAGTCTTTGCGCAAAGGTCTCACGGTTTTCTCCAGAATGCGCTTGATCTCTCTATTGGAAACCTCGGCCTGGCCATTCGTTTGAGGATGGTATGCAGTGGACGTCTTGTGGCGCACCCCATAATGCTTTTGTACTTGCGCCATTATTTTGTTGCAGAAGTGCGTCCCCTGGTCGCTGATTATTGCCTTAGGCACTCCGTACTTCAAGAAAATGTTAGTTCTTAAAAACTCAACAACCGTTTTACCATCATCCTTGCGCGTGGCCTTAGCTTCGACCCACTTCGAGACATAGTCCATCGCAACTAGTATGTACTCGTATCCATAAGATGGCGAAAACGGCCCCATGAAGTCAATTCCCCACAAGTCGAACACTTCGTCTACCAGTATAGGTATTTGTGGCATCTCGTTGCGCGCTGAGATACTTCCTGTGCGCTGACACCTGTCACAAGCCCTGCAGTGGTTATATGAGTCACGAAATAAGTGTGGCCAATAAAAACCGCAATCTAGGATTTTCCTGCTCATGCGCTTTGGACCAAAGTGTCCTCCGCACGCGTGCGCATGACAAAATCTGAAAACAGAGCTCATCTCGTGATCAGGCACACATCGCCTCAAGATCTGATCAGGGCCTATTCTAAGCATGTACGGGTCATCCCAAACGTAATATTTAGACTCATGTCTTAACCTCATGCATTGAGTTTTAGTGAAATGAGGGGGAAACGCACCTGTGACCAGATAATTTGCAATATGCGCATACCATGGTACCTTACCGTTCAGCGCCATCAGGTGTTCGTCAGGGAATGTCTCCGTGATCTGCCCTGGCTCCTCTTCCTTCACTATTCTGCTTAGGTGATCAGCAACAGTGTTTTCCGTTCCCTTCTTATCCTTGATTTCTAAATTGAACTCTTGGAGCAGCAGCAACCAGCGCATCAAACGCGGCTTAGTCTCTTTCTTGGACATCAGGTAGCGGATAGCAGCGTGGTCAGTGTAGACAGTGACTTTAGCGCCCAGAACATATGCGCGGAACTTCTCCAGCGCAAATATGATTGCCAGAAGTTCCTTCTCGGTCGTGGTGTAGTTCCTTTGCGCAGTGTCTAGTGTGCGTGACGCATAATAGATAGCGTGCGGCCTTTTATCCACGCGCTAGCCCAGCACTGCGCCTACAGCTAGTCACTAGCATCGCACATAAGCTCAAATGGTAAGTTCCAGTCTGGTGCGCGCATCACTGGCGCACTGGTCAGCGCATCCTTTAACTTATCAAAAGCATTCCTGCACTCATCAGTGAACTCAAAGCACACATCCTTTTGAAGGAGGTTAGACAATGGAATACATATTTTAGAAAAATCTTTAATAAAGCGCCTATAGAAACCTGCAAACCCAAGAAACGACTTAACGTCGCGCACATTAGTGGAATAAGGCAGATTTGTGATAAAATCAATTTTTTGCTTTATCGACCTTAATTCCTTCCTGCGAGACGATATGTCCTAGTACTACTCCATGTGAAACCATAAAGTGAAATTTTTCATAATTGAGAACTAGGTTTTTGGTAATGCAGCGCGCTAAGACCTTATCAAGATTATCCAAACATGCATCAAAAGTCTCTGCACAGTGAAGTCATCCATGAATACCTCTATACATAAACCAATCATATCAGAGAAAATGCTCATGACTAAGCATTGGAACGTACCTGGCGCATTACACAGCCCAAACGACATGCGCCGGAACGCAAAGGTACCGAATGGGCAGGTAAAGGTTGTCTTCTCCTGATCCTCCGCAGCAATAGGGATCTGATTATACCCTGAGTAACCGTCCAAGAAGCAAAAGTGTGGCTTCCCCGCCAACCGGTCGAGCATCTGATCCATGAATGGTAGCGGGAAATGATCCTTGCGCGTGACTGCGTTTAGCTTCCTGTAGTCAATTCATATGCACCATCCAGTTTGTATGCGCTTGGGAACTAGCTCGCCCTGCGCATTCTCCTCTACTTTGATGCCTCCTTTCTTTGGCACAACGTGCACTGGACTTACCCACTTACTGTCTGAAATTGGGTATATTACACTTGCGTCAAGCAGCTTCAGGATCTCCTTCTGCACTACCTCCATCATAATCGGATTCAGTCTGTGTTGAGGTTCTCTGGATGGTTTGGCATCATTTTCTAGCAGAATTCTGTGCATGCACACATCAGGGCTTACTCCGCGCAGGTCAGCTAATGTCCATCCTATAGCGCGCTGGTTCTTGCACAACACCTCCTGTAATCGCGCCTCCTGCTCCTCCTCTAATCCTTTCTTTATAATGACAGGCAGGGTGTCCTCATTGCCCAGGAAGATGTACTTTAAGTGCTCGGGCAATTGCTTCAGCTCAACCTTGGGTGCCTGTTCAATAGAAGGCATGATTTTATTAGTAGCGCAAACATTAACCAGATCACATACCTATCTGGACACTGGTTCTGTGCTGCTCAGCTCATCATCTTGTGCCTCCAACTCTGTCTGTGCCAGTGGCGCAGGCTCCCCTATTGCGCACGCACACTGCGCATGCGCAACCAAGTCGTCCATACCGTCTAATGCGTGCACTATGGCGTCCTCATGAGGGTGCTGCATCCCCTTAAAAATGTTAAAGTGAATCTCCTCGCCATCTACCTCCATTGAGAGCGTGCCTTTCCACACGTCTATCTTTGTGCGCGCTGTCATCAGAAATGGTCTGCCCAGTAGGATTTACGTGCTTCTCTTGCTTGGCTCACCCTCCATTTCCAAGACGTAGAAATCTGCTGGGAACACCAGCTCTCCCACTCGGACGAGAACATCCTCTATCATGCCCGTCGGTTGTTTGCATGACCGATCTGCTAATTGGATGGTGAGACCTCCAGGCTTTAGTGGACCAAGGTGCAATGACTCATACAAGGAGTAAGGAAGCACATTTATAGATGCACCGAGATCAATCATGCAGTTGCTTACCGTGGTCTTACCTAAGGTGCATGGTATGGTGAACGTACCTGGATCCCGACATTTTGGTGGTACCTTGTGTTGCACAATTGCTGATGCATGTGCGTTAAGCATTACTTGTGCACACTCGCTTTTCCTCCTCTTGTTTGTGCACAGCTCCTTCAAGAACTTGGCATATCTGGGAATCTGCCGAACTGCCTCAATTAAGGGGATGTTTATTTCCACCTTACTGAATAATTCGTTTAACTCCTTGTCCAGCGCCTCCTTCCTTCCTAAAGGTGCCTGCACAGGAAAAGGTGCAGGTGCATTAGTATGACTGGTACTCTTTTCTCCTGATTGTGTCATACCTGGCGCCACCCCCTGTTGGTTCGTAGCTGGCGCGGCTGGTTGCGCATCCGGCTGTGCTGGCTCTGGAGGTTGCGCAACTGGCTGCGCGGGCTCCTTCGCGGTCGGAGCTGTCCCAACTGTGCGCCCAGTCCTCAGCGTTACGGCGTTAACTCCTCCCTTAGGGTTTTGGATCACTTGCGAAGGCAGGTTGCCATAGCTCTTTTTCAGCTCATAGACCGTGGTAGCAATCTGCGACAACTGCTTCTCAGTTGACTCGAACCTCTTGTCATACTTTTCATCGTTCTTGCGCACGGTGTCTGCCAACTGACGCACTATGTCTTCTAAGGAGCGTCGCGGTTGCTGGTTATTCTGTGCTGGTGCGTCATTGCGGCGGTGCGGTGGGTTGTATGCTTGCTGCGCCTGCTGAGGTGCACGATATTCCGCTGGCTGCCTTTGGAGATTGCTGTCCTCCCTCCATCTGAATCGATTTGCGGCCAGTCCAAAGCGCGGCTGATTCTGCCTCTACGGTCCTCTACTATCCCATCCTCTTAGAGCATTGACATCTCTTGATTCCTCGAAAAGTGTGGAACATGCGTCGGTTTTGTGCTCAGTGGACGTACAGAATTCGCATGCCTTCGGCGCAACTGGTTGCGTGCCTTGCGCACTCATCAGCTTCTGCAGCATGGCTTTCATTTCCTTTATTTCAGCACTGGAATCCACCTGATGCACAGCGCGCGCACGGCTGTTCTCGAGCGTCAATTGATGCCTCACCTGTCCAGCAGAGTTCTCGATCATCTGCCATACATCCTCCGGGTACATGTTGCATATGTCACCACCTGCACATGCATTCAACAGTCTAAGTTCCATCGGTTGTAGCCCGTTCAGGAAATTCTCTATCAGCACATGTTGGGGCAGGCCATGATTATAGCAGTTGGCTTTCAGCTCCCTGAAACGCTCATAGTACTCTGATAGTGACTCTCCTACGCCCTGTCTAGGTGCGGCCAATTCCCTCCTGAGTAGCGCAATCTTTGCTGCGGGTAGAACTTATCCAAGAACTTCTTCTAGAGCTGCTCCCATGTGCGAATAGATCCTACTGGTAAGCTCATCAGCCAATGCCTGGCTGTATCACACAATGAAAAAGGGAACGCCTTCAGCTTCAGCGCTTCTTCACTCTCCCCGTCGGTCTTCATGTTCTCGCAGATAATTAGGAATTCGCGCAGATGCTTGACTGGTGTTGTTGCAAGTATGGCAGTGCTTGACAAAACCAACATATGTGAACAAGGAGCTGCTGCAGCTCAAACAATCAAGCAGACCAGCAGAAGTAAACCAGCAGCAGATGCAGCAGGGGATGCTGCAGCAGGTGCTGGTTCAAGTGCTGGTTCATCTGTCCGAGTAGCAGCTTTGTGCTGAGTTCGTTCTGGAGGTATGGCAGCTTTGTGAAAGCTCTTAGAAGGTTTTCTAAAATGCTGCTGAGCATTTTCCAGCAAGGTTTGCTAGTCAGAGAAGGAGATTTGCATTGAAGATATTAATCAAATCTAATCTCCTAGATTTTAGGAGATAATTGATCTTGTGGGTCAATTGCCTAAACCTGGAAATTGCTTAAAGTGGTGTGGGTATTTAAGCAGAAGGTTTGAGGGCTGAAGAGGGTGATCGAAGCTGAGTGATACACGAGAGTAGACACAGATTTCAGAGAGAGGATTTTCTGGGTGCTACGGACGTTGTTCTTCGATCAAACACACACGGGCAGAGCGTTGAGCGCAGAGCTGTGGTGTGCATTGCAGAAGAGAATCAGGTCTTGCAAAGACTGATTCGTGCATTGATCTAGAAGCCAATTCAGAGCTGTGGAGCTTGTTGGTTGGTCAAAGGCAGCCGCGGAAGAACTGACGGGTGGAAGGCTCGGTGGAGGTTCGTGCGGAAGAACTCACTAGTGACAGGTGGTCACTGAGTGAGGGGGAGTTACTCAGAGTGTGCAGCGCTCTTGGAGTGGTTCGATCGGCTCGGCAGAAGGCCTTGGAGCGACGCGGACAGTGTGCTTCAGCTGTGTGTTACAGCTGTTGCTGCAGCAACCCTGCTGAGTAGTGTAGGATAGAATAGGCTGAGTTCTTTGAGAGGATTGTAACTATTCTAGACTGACATATTGTAGAGGGTGTGCTGACACAAATCAGAGCTTGTTCTGATTGTGCTGAGTAGTCAACAAGAGGTTGAGTAGCATAGGTTGCGTGCGTTGTAACCTAGTGTACTTGGAACCTTTGGTTGAGTGGATTGAGGACTGGAGAATAGTCCTCCCCAGACGTAGGCAGATTGGCCGAACTGGGTGAACAAACTTGTGCATTGTTTGTTGCTTGCTGAGATTAATTCTTGTGAACAAGAGTGTGCTGCAGCAACTGCTTGTTCACTAATCTGCCGGATTGAGACACTGTGAAATTTCAATTGGTATCAGAGCGGGAACTCGACACACCGAGTTAAAAGATCCTACAGTGTCTCTGAAGAAGCCAAGACAATGAAGGAAGGACAGAGCACAAGTAGACCTCCACTATTGGAAGAGAGCAATTATGGTTATTGGAAAGCTAGGATGAAGGCCTTTCTCAGGGCCATTGACGAGAAGACATGGAGAGCTGTTGTGATTCAGTGGTCTCCCCCAATCACCATAGATGAGCAAGGAGTGACAAGAATAAAACCTGAAGAGCAGTGGACTGTTGAAGAAGGTGCTGCAGCAACTGGTAATTCAAAGGCTTTGAATGCAATTTTTGCTGCAGTTGATGCTAACAATTTCAGGTTAATATCAAACTGTGATTTGGCCAAGCAAGCATGGGAGATTCTGCAAACTGCCCATGAAGGAACTGATAGAGTGAAGCTATCAAGACTCCAGATTATTGCCACACAATTTGAGAATCTGAGGATGCTGGATGAAGAAACAGTCACTGAGTTTAATGCTAAACTCTGTGATCTTGCAAATGAAGCTCATGCTCTTGGAGAGCCCATCCCTGAAGAAAAGCTTATCCGAAAGGTTCTCAGATCATTGCCCACAAAATTCGACATGAAAGTGACAGCCATTGAAGAAGCACAAAATGTCAGATTCATGAGGTTGGAAGAGCTGATGGGGTCTCTCAAACAATTTGAGATGAAGATGGTTAAAGGAGACACCACTCCTAAGGATAAGAACATTGGATTGAAAGCTGAAGCAGAAATCAAGCAGACAGGCTCAGAGGAGCAGCTGAGTATGATTGTCAAGAATCTTGGCAAACTTCTGAAAAACATGGACTCAAGAAGCGGGCAAAGCTCATCCTCTCGTAAATTCAGAAGGGGTGGAGAAAATAAAAGAAAAGGAAAAGAATCTGCTCAGAATGAAGATGAGAGGAAAGATATGAAAAAAGGTGTTCAATGCTGGAATTGTGAAGGGTATGGACACATTGAGGCTGATTGCCCAAGCAAATCTCTCAAGAGCTCAGAGAAAAAGAACAGTAAGTCTATGACAGCTAAATGGAGTGACTCTGAGGAAAGTGATGAAGAAAAATGTGTTGTGCTGACCAGTATATCTGATTTCCACCTCAAGGAGTTTAAGAAGGACAAAATTAACTACGAGATTGAAGTATCTAAAAGTGAAGATGAGGGTGACTCATCTGCCAGTAAAGATGAGGAGGACTTATCTGGCAGTCTTGCTAACTATCTGGAGAAGATACTTAAGCAGTGTGAAGCAGTTCTTCAGGCAAACCAAGCATTGACTGACAGAGTTAATCTCTTGGAAGAAGAACGAAGGAAATGTCTTCTTCCTTCCAATAGTCAAGTTACCATTCTGAAAAGGGAAGACACTGGAAGGAAGGCTACAGATATAGGTGATTCACAAGCAACAACCAAGGCAGATAACTCCCAGAAAAATATCTTGGACGAAATCTTGTCTTTCCAAAGACTTGGTAAAGGGAGAATGGGACTTGGATATACTGGTGAAGAAAGCTCTAGAGGGACAGTGTTTATTAAAGCTTCAGCTGTTGAGACAGTTGAAAAGAAGAATTCAGATGACTCCTCAAAATCTGCAGACAAAGATGGAACTAGACATGTGAACAAGAGGATGCTGCAGCATCGGGAACAACTTTTTTCTAAAACAGTGCAAAAGGCTCAGATTAATCGGGATTTTCGTACAAGTGTTGGGAATCAGAAGTTCAACTCAAAACTGAAGCAGCAGCGCAGAATCTGCACAGTTGAAAAAGGAGTAAAATCCAGGAACTACACTTGCTGCACAAGGACTTCATTCCATGTTGCTCCACGGAATCACAGTTGCTGGAAAGAATTGCAGATCAGGAATGCTCAGACTGGTACACAAGGGCACTTGATTGCTAAAAATGCATGTAAACAGCAGTTTTTGCGGATATGGAAACCCAAGCATGACAAACGAAGAGATTGGAGGCTGGCAGATCAGAAGAAGAAAAGCTCTGGTGTATCTCAAGTGTGGGTGAAGAAAGTTCCACCAGAATCTCTTAAGGATCCTCTGAGCAGAACTGCAGCCTGAATTGAATAGGTGAACAAGCTCACATGTGCTGCAGCAACCTGGTCCAAATTAGCTTGTTCACATGTATTGGCTGCTGAGGATGGAAAGAGATATATCTGCACATGGGAGGCACGTGTCTTAACAATTTCAAAAAAAAAGGAAAAGGAAATAAACGGGTAAATATTTTCTAGGGCAAAGATCAAGAGCAAAGGGATTTCCAAAATCACTGCCGATCTTCCTCTGTGCGCTCCTCACATCTTCCTCTTCTCTGCAAAAATGGTGAAGACCCATGGTTTGAAGAAGAATCTGGCAGCAGACAGACAGGGCAGGTCTGAGAGAAGGACCAAGGCACGCAACGAAGACCCTGCTCAGCCGCTGGATGTAGTGGTGTGGGAACCAGCTCCTCTTCCTGTGTCGCATAATGAGCCTGTTTCTCCCGCAGAAACACTCCAGAAGAGGAGGCGGCTGGTACGTGATGGAGAACCTGTCTCCAGTACTACAGTGCTGCCAGAAGAGGCTGTGACTGAAGTTGCCTCTGAAGAAGAACAAGCAGCAGAGGCTGCTACAGCAGCCTCTGCAGAAGAAGAGTGCAGATCACTCGTCATGTCCCCAGGCATTATTGGTGAAGGGGTTGAAACAGCTGCTGAGTCCCCTGAACAAGAACCTGCTACAGCACATCCTCCTTCTTCAGACAAGGGAAAAGCTCCCATTCTGATTCCAGTCACCAGTAGTGAAAGATCATCCAGTGAAGAAGAAGAAGAAGATTCTCTTGGTGGACCCTCTGAGAGAGGACCTGCAGCTGAAGATTATTCTGCTCTCACAGTCGGAGGCACATGGTTCAGGAACAAAAGCGTCTCTCAAACCTGGAGTACTGTTGAGAGGAAGCACATCGTGCATGAGAAGAGACTGGTCCAAGACAAGTACAGATCAGCTGTTATGATTCAGCTTCTGTCAGAGGTAAATCTTCTCAAGTCCCTAACCTTCCCTCTTCGATTCAATATTATTCTGGTTAGAGAGTTTATTGTGAATATGGAGGAGAGATTTGGAGATGAAGGAGCGGCTGAGTATGGGAAAAGCTGGGCACGGGGTAAGTCAGTGGTTATTACCCCTGAAATTATTGATGCTTTTCTTGGAATTTCTAAGAATGCAAGAGCTCCCACTGATGTTAAGCCAGAGTTTCTGGCAAAGATCCTCACAGGGGGAGTGTGCCTGTCTTGGGGTGGTCCTACCCTCAGTGCGGCTGAGCTAACCTCCAAATATGCTCTGCTGTATCATCTTGGTGTCAGGAACTGGATTCCTAGTTCTCACAGAGGGAAGGTCAACAAAGATTTTGCTAACCTTCTCTATTCTATTGGAAAGAGGAGGAAGATTAGCCTGGGAAGTGTAATGTTCCCCCAGCTTGCTGCTCATGCCGGGAGTGCTTCCTCCAGCAAGCCTATTGTGCTGCCCTCCCTCATCCATGGGATCATGGTCTCTCAGCATCCAGAGTTTGGAGCGATTACTGAAGGCTTATCTGAGGAGCTGCAGGTCTTCACTGTTGATCACAAACTATTCAAGGGAAAACATGTAGTGGATGTTGCGTATGAGGATCTTCTAATGGTTGGTTCTTCAGCTCCAGCTCCCCTGGAGGACTCTCTTCCCCCTGCTGCATCCATTCAGCCAGCTCTTCGTGCCAGAATTGTGAGCCATCTCAGGTCTGAACTGCTCATTCTTGATACTGAGGCCAAACGGAGGGATGCCAGGCGTGGCCAGATTCGGAGCCTCATCAGAGACTTGGAGTTCCTGGAGGATGAGGAGCAGGCCCCTTGAGCATCTATGACAAAAAGGGGGAGAGAAGATTTTTATGCTGCTGAATATTGCTGAATATTGATACACTTTGTTTTGACCCTGCGTGGTCGTATCTTCGGCCGTGTGTGGCCACACCACATCTACTTACTCTCTATTGGTTTTATTTAGAGTATTTTTTTTTCTGGTTCATGGAAGAGTGCTTATGCTCCAGAGGTTTTGTCAAAATGCCAAGGGGGAGATTGTTGTTGCAAGTATGGCAGAGCTTGACAAAACCAACATATGTGAACAAGGAGCTGCTGCAGCTCAAACAATCAAGCAGACCAGCAGAAGTAAACCAGCAGCAGATGCAGCAGGGGATGCTGCAGCAGGTGCTGGTTCAAGTGCTGGTTCATCTGTCCGAGTAGCAGCTTTGTGCTGAGTTCGTTCTGGAGGTATGGCAGCTTTGTGAAAGCTCTTAGAAGGTTTTCTAAAATGCTGCTGAGCATTTTCCAGCAAGGTTTGCTAGTCAGAGAAGGAGATTTGCATTGAAGATATTAATCAAATCTAATCTCCTAGATTTTAGGAGATAATTGATCTTGTGGGTCAATTGCCTAAACCTGGAAATTGCTTAAAGTGGTGTGGGTATTTAAGCAGAAGGTTTGAGGGCTGAAGAGGGTGATCGAAGCTGAGTGATACACGAGAGTAGACATAGATTTCAGAGAGAGGATTTTCTGGGTGCTACGGACGTTGTTCTTCGATCAAACACACACGGGCAGAGCGTTGAGCGCAGAGCTGTGGTGTGCATTGCAGAAGAGAATCAGGTCTTGCAAAGACTGATTCGTGCATTGATCTGGAAGCCAATTCAGAGCTGTGGAGCTTGTTGGTTGATCAAAGGCAGCCGCGGAAGAACTGACGGGTGGAAGGCTCGGTGGAGGTTCGTGCGGAAGAACTCACTAGTGACAGGTGGTCACTGAGTGAGGGGGAGTTACTCAGAGTGTGCAGCGCTCTTGGAGTGGTTCGATCGGCTCGGCAGAAGGCCTTGGAGCGACGCGGACAGTGTGCTTCAGCTGTGTGTTACAGCTATTGCTGCAGCAACCCTGCTGAGTAGTGTAGGATAGAATAGGCTGAGTTCTTTGAGAGGATTATAGCTATTCTAGACTGACATATTGTAGAGGGTGTGCTGGCACAAATCAGAGCTTGTTCTGATTGTGCTGAGTAGTCAACAAGAGGTTGAGTAGCATAGGTTGCGTGCGTTGTAACCTAGTGTACTTGGAACCTTTGGTTGAGTGGATTGAGGACTGGAGAATAGTCCTCCCCAGACGTAGGCAGATTGGCCGAACTGGGTGAACAAACTTGTGCATTGTTTGTTGCTTGCTGAGATTAATTCTTGTGAACAAGAGTGTGCTGCAGCAACTGCTTGTTCACTAATCTGCCGGATTGAGACACTGTGAAATTTCAACTGGGTTCTCGTTGTTCATCCCATGAAACTTAGGCATATGATGAATGAATGAGCTCCGTAGTTCAAAATGCCCATCGAGGGGAAGCACTATGCACCACGGTTGGTTGACTGTGATTGGGGCCGACATCTCGCGCACTGTTCTGCGTCGCACGATCTGTTGCGCGGGTTGCGCATTATAGACTGCCTCAGCGGCCATCCGAGCCTCAACTTCGCGTTGTACTTCCTCTCTAAACTGAGCTATGCGGTTATCTGCCCTTGCATTGTTAGGTCCCTCTGGGGCTCTGTCCCCTAAGTTATCGCCGATGACATTATCATTCTCCATGTCTTGTTCTAAACTTCAAGTAAACGGAATTAAAAGAAACTAGGTTGCTGCCCCTGTCGGTGCGCAACTATGATCTGCGCAGCGCAACTGTTTCAAGGTTGCGCAGGCTGATGTTGATTGCGTACTGGCAGAAACACCAACGAAAAATAAAAAGAAATAACTAACTACTGTAAAAGAAAACTTGAACTCGGCTCCCCGGCAACGGCGCCAAAATTTGATCTCGCATCGTTGTATGCGTCAAATTAATCCTTCCTTCTCCACTTAGTATAGCGGCTAAGTCAGGGTCAATCCCACAAGGAGCGTGCAGACTCGTCTTAGCTAGCAACCTACAACTTATGAAATTGGGGTTGTGAGTGATTGGGTTGTGCAGGTGCGCGAATGAGCAGTAGTGAAAGCAGAATTGCACGATACGTGCGCAGGCAGTAGATTCTAAGTACTATGACTATGAAGAGTATCGGTACAGACAATACTCTATGAATGTATCCCTTATCATCAACTCTAAACATCTATAGTGCAGTTCTACTTAAGTTAGTGTCCGGTCAAGACTTCCTAACGTGCGCGCATGTTCCGATCAAAGTCCATGAGCTATTAATTCCTGAAACTAGTCTAAGCAGCCACGAATCCTATCACAGTAGCAGCTGATTATCCTAGCGCGTTACTCCTAGTTGTCACCGTCAAGCTATCAACTAGTTTAACATACAATAACGAGCAGTTAGAATAAGATTGCGGTTCAAGGCTTCTCCTATTCGCACAACTAATTATCACCCATATGCATAGAATTAATATAAGTAGATGAACTAAGCATTAAACACAAGTCTCAAAGGAAATACTTCATAGAATCATGCCCAACCGATACAAAGTGTTTAGCTAGACATGCTAGAAACAAACATCATAGAAATAATAATTAAAACTAAGGCAGCAAGAGAAAACGTAGCAGGTTGGCGCAATTGCGCGTTGCTGTTCTCGGCTGGCGCAGGTGGTTCGCGCAGATTCTGGCTGAAGTAGCTCGTGTGTTTTGCTGCTGTGTGTCCTTCTCTCTATCTGCTCTCTCTCTCCTCCAAACCCTAGCTTCCATCTTCTTATATAGTGGTCTTGAAGCCCAAGGAATGCTTAGATTTGGCCCGAGAGACTTTTAGCAACTTCCCAAATCTAGAAGATCAATATTTAGAAACTCTGCCATTCTGCGCACGCGGATTGCGCTACTGTAGTCCGAATCAGCTATCTCCTTTTGCGCTGCTAGCTCCGCAGGTCGTGCATTGCGCTCTAAAAACGTCCGTTAGCGCACATCTGACTTATGCTCCTGTTTTATCCTGAAATACAAAAATACCGAAAACCAGTAATCTTGTACACAAAATAATGCAAATAAGCATAGTGTTAAGATCTAAATAGCGCATATAACTAGGCTCTATCAGCCTGTTTCATTGGTTTGCCGGTACAGTCCACTTGTCGATGTCCATATCCTTCACAATTCCAACACTGCATGCCCTTTCTTCTGTCTCTCTTCTCATCATTTTGAGCAGATTCCTTTCCTCTCTTTCGATTTCCTCCACCTCTTCTAGATGATCTTCGTGAGAATGAGCTTTGTCCATATCTTGACTCCATATTTTTTAATAGTTTCCCGAGGTTCTTTACTGGCATACTCAGCTGATCATCTGGAGCTGGCTTCTTCTCTTCTATTTCTGCCTTCAGTCCTATATTCTTATCTTTAGGAGTGAGCTCTTCTTTAACCAGCTTCATCTCAAATTGTTTGAGGGATCCAACCAATTCTTCCAGCCTCATGTGTCTGACATTTTGAGCTTCTTCAATGGCCGTTACTTTCATGTCAAATCTTGTGAGCAACGATCTGAGGACCTTCCTAATCAGCTTATCTTCAGGGATAGGTTCTCCAAGAGCATGGGCTTCATTTGACAGGTCACATAGTTTTGCATTGAACTCAGTGATCGTCTCCTCTTCTAGCATTCTCAGATTCTCAAACTACGTAGCAATAATCTGTAATCTTGACAACCTTACTTTATCGGTTCCTTCATGGGCAGTTTGCAGGATTTCCCAAGCTTGCTTGGCAATATCACAGTTTGATATCAACCTGAAATTGTTAGCATCAACCGCAGCAAAAATAGCATTCAGAGCCTTTGAATTACCAGTTGATGCAGCTCCCTCTTCAGCAGTCCATTGTTCTTCAGGTTTTACTCGTGTAACTCCCTGTTCATCCATAGTAATTGGAGGAGACCACTGGACCGCGATAGCTCTCCAGGTCTTCTCATCAACGCTTTTGAGAAAGGCCTTCATCCTAGCCTTCCAATATCCATAGTTGCTTTCTTCCAACAATGGAGGTCTGCTCCTGCTCTGTCCTTCCTTCATTGTTCCTTCTCTTCTTCAGAGGCGTTATAGGATCTTTTACTCTGTGTGTCGAGCTTCCGCTCTGATACCAATTGAAATTCGTAGCGCCTCTGATAAACAGATTCGTGAACAAGCAGTTGCTACTGCACACTCTTGTTCACCCGGAAACTGTTTCAGCAAGAATGAACAAGGACAAATGTTTGTTCACCCAGTTCGGCCAATTGCCTACGTCTGGGGAGGACATTTCTCAGTCCTCAATCAACTAATCTCAAAGGTCTCCAAGTACACTGGGTTACAACTCCACGCAACCTACGCTACTCAACCTTAAGTGGATCCAGGAACACAATCAGAACAGGCTCTGACTTGTGTCTACAACCTCTACTGATATCTTTCTAGAATAGCTACTGTCTCCTCGAAACTCAGCCTATTCTAAACAATACTCAGATTTTGCAGGGTTGTTATAGCATCTACTGTAGCACACAGCTGATGCACAAACTGTCTGCGTCGCTCCGAAGCCTTCCGCTGAGCCATTCGAACGATTCCATGAGCGCTGCACACTCTGGAATACTCCCCCTCACTTAGTGACCTCCTGCCACTAGCGAGAGCTAGCCTTCTACCGATTGCCCAAGTCCCTCCACTCGACAATTCCTCCGCGGCCTTTCTTGATCAACCAACAAGCACCACTGCTCTGAATTGGCTTCCCGATCAAGCTTGGATCAGACTCCGCAAGTCCTGATCGCCCTCTGCTTCTATCACCTCAGCTCTGCGCTCAGGCTCCGCTCTCGGTGAAGATCAAAGATTTCCTCGCACAGCAAAAATACTCTCTCAGAATTCTGTGTTTGTATACTCGTTCATGCTCTCTCCTTTGATCAACTTCATTGCTCTGAAGGGTCTTCTTTATATAGGAGCACCCACTTCCATCATTATCAGGATTTAGCAATTTCCCTAGTAATATCAATATCCCCTAATTTTTAGGAGATTAGATTTGATTTGAGATTTAAATCGCCCACAATCAAATCTCCTTCTTCAGTTAGGAATCTCCACTGGAATATTCTCTGCAGCAACTTAGAAACTCCTCTGACGCTCTTAGAAGGACTGCCAAGCCCTCTTTTCAAAGACCCAGGCTGCTGCTGCTCGGACAGACGCTACAACTCTTCTGAACAAGCTCCTGCTATAGCTTCCTCCAGCTATAGTTGCTCTTTGTTCACTGTTCTTGTTCACGAAAGCTGGACTCTTGCTATAGCAGCATCTTGTTCACGTGTGCTGGTTTTGTCAAACACTGCCATACTGCATCATCATAAACGTTGTATGCACATTATGTGTAAGTTAGTCAAAAAGATTAAGCGATAAAATTATTAGAGATAATTATCGTAATAGGGATAGTTTCGTAATTTTGCATTGTCATTATTTCCTATTTATTCTTGCTTTCTGTATTATGTAGAACAGTCTGTTTGCATCTGATAATGTTATGACATTCAATTGACAAAATCGGCTAAAGTGTACAAGCCAAGTGTACAAGCAGTTGCTACAGCAGGGAGCTATAGCTGCAGAAGGCTTTGGAGCGACGCGGACAGAACCTGCACAAGCTAGTTTTACAAGCGTGTGCTATAGCAACCTACGGTAAGTTTGTTTAATTAGAATAGACTAAGTCTAGAGAGCAGAGTTGTAGCTATTCAAGGTTAAATCAATTGTATAGGTGTGTGTGACACAAATTAGAGGTGTTCTGATTGTGTGTGATCTACTAGTTGAGATTGGATAGCATAGGTTGGCCGTGTCGAATCTGTGTTGTACGGAGCACCTTGGAGACTAGTGGATTAAGGACTTGAGTATAGTCCTCCCCAGACATAAGCAGTTGGCCGAGCTGGGTGACAAAATCACAGTTCATTGTTTTTCCTTGTTGCACAATATCAGACTGTACAAGAGGTTGTTATAGCAACTGCATGTATACCCTCAGTAATTCAAAGTGCTACAAATTTGAATTGGTATCAGAGTGGGAACTCGACACACAAAGTAAAGATCCTGAGCGCCTAGCTGGTAAGAGCAAGAAACAATGAAGGAAGGTCATAGTACAAGCCGGCCACCACTGTTGGAAGAAAGCAACTATGGGTATTGGAAAGTTCAAAGCATTCCTCAAGGCTATTGATGAGAAGACTTGGAAAGCTGTTGTGGCTGAATGGTCTTCTCCCTTGACGATTGATGAGAAGGGAGTCACCGGGAAGAAACCAAAGGAGGAATGGACTGTTGAAGAGGAAGCTACAGTAACTGGTAACTCAAAGGCTCTAAATGCTATTTTTGTTATTGTGGATGCTAACAATTTCAGGTTGATCTCCAACTGTGACATTGCAAAACTAGCCTAGGAGATTCTCCAAACAGCTCATGAAGGAACTGATAAAGTAAAGACATCCAGGATGCAGATTATTACTTCTCAGTTTGAGAGTTTAAAGATGCAAGAGGAGTCCGTCACTAAGTTCAATGCTAAGCTGTGTGATCTGTCAAATGAAGCTCATGCACTCGGAGAACCAATTCTATAAGAGAAGCTGATAAGAAAAGTTCTCAGATCATTGCCCACCAAATTTGACATGAAGGTGACAGCCATTGAGGAAGCTCAGAATGTCAAAAATATGAGGCTGGAGGAACTGATATGATCCCTCAAACAGTTTGGATGAAGCTGATCAAGGATGATACACCAGCCAAAAGCAAGAGTGTTGGACTAAAAGCTGAAGCAGAAGAGAAGAAGCCTTCAAATGAAGATCAGCTAGGTCTGCTGGTAAAGAACTTTGGGAGACTCTTATAGAACATGGAATCAAGATCTGGCCAGACCTCAACTTCTCGAAGACAAACCAGAAGGGGTGGTGGAAATCAGAGAAAAAGGAAAGGAACAAGCCCAGGATGAGGATGAGAAGAAGAGAAAAAGAAGGTATCCAATGCTGGAACTGTGAAGGTAATGGACATCGAGAAGTTGACTGCCCTAGCAAACAAATGAATGATTCTGAGAAAAAGAGCAACAACTCTCTGACAGTCAAGTGGAGTGATGGAGATTCTGAGGAGACTAAGGAGGAGAATTATATTATTTTATCTAATGTATCCAAATCTGTTTCTAAAGATTCAATAAAAGAAGAGTTCAATTATGGGATTGATGTGTCAGATAGTGAAGATGAGGAAGTCACAAAAGAAAACCTGGTAGAGAATCTGAGAATCATCTTTCAGAAGTGTGAAGAAGCCTTACAAATTAACAAAGGTTTGACTAACAGAGTGACCAGTCTAGAAGAAGAGCGTGAAGAACTACTTGACAAAATTTCATCACTTATTGAGCTAGTCACTCAGCAAAAGGAAGAAGACCCACTGCCGAGAAGAGTGATCCCAACATCCTTCAACAAACAGAAAAGATGCCTGAAGCTCAGAACAATATATTAGATGAAATTCTTGCCTATCAGAGATATAGAGGAGGAAGAACGGGTCTTGGATACATAGGTGAAGGAAGCACTGGAGTAACTATTTTTGTTAAAGCTACTGAAGCAGAGAACGTCAGGAATTTGGAAACAGAAAGATTTATCAGCCGGAAACCAACTGTGAAAGAAAAATCCAAAAACCTGAACAAGGGGTTGCTACAGCAACCGCTGTATCAACCACCTATAGCAGAAAGGAAACTCAGCAAGAGAAGGTGCAAATGCTATTTCTGTGATCAAGAGGGTCATGTTCAGAGTAAATGCCCGATTTTGAAAAAGTATTGGAGACCTCAAAAGTCAACCAGAATATGAAATCAGAGGGAGAAACCAAAGACCAAACCATACAGTCGTATGTCCTTCAGCTCTGCAAGACTAGTAAGGGACTACCGACATTCAGATGATCATAGGAGAGTCAGAAACACTGATAGATCAACTCATTGGAGATCACAGAAGGCTCTTGGGAAAATCAGGAGAGGCAACCTGAATATGTCAGAAGAAAAGAAAGTATGGATGAACACAACAGTGGTCAGAAGCAGTGGAGATGCAAACCAGTTCAAGTATGGGTGAAGAAAGAATTATCGGGGATTCAAGGAAAACCTTCTGAAGATGTGCAGAACTTAGGACCGAGAATAGTACAAGCTTAAGTTACTATAGCAACCTGATGCAGTAAGGAAGCTTGTACAAGAATATTTGGTTGCTAAATAAAGGATGCATAGCACGTGGAAGAATAGGCGGGCACAATTGGTGAGCATTGCCCGACGAATCCTACCCGAAGAACTCCAGCCATCACCGATCATAGTACAAAACCGACAATGGTGCGCACCCGTGGATTGAAGAAAAGCTTGGCAGCCGCCCGACAAGCCAGTGGTACAAGGGAGACCGAGTCTCATCACAGAACTGTAGAACCGTGTCTTGATATGGTAATCTAGGAACCAGCGTTTCAACCATCTTCGCAGATGCCTACATATCAGGGGAACCCTCAATCAAGAAGCGGAGGCTTGTGCGAGATGGAGTACCAGTGTCAAAAGCAACAAACAACAAACAAGGTAAGACTGATGCTTTATGTGGTGAATGCTACATAGGCAAACAAACAAGAACAGCACATCCTGGAACTAAGTCAAATTCGTACCACCAGAAACCTTGAACTACTACACATGGCCTTGATGGGTCCAATGCAAACAGAAAGTATTGGTGGTAAAATCTACGTTCTAGTTTGTGTTGATGATTTCTCACGCTTTACATGGACTGCATTTCTTAAACAAAAGTCAGACACCATGCTGTAATCCACTTGATTCTGAGACTCCAACGCGAGAAAGATATGACACTGTTTGCCATCCGAAGTGATCATGGTAAGGAATTTGAGAACAGCGACATGAATGAATTTTGTCTCGAACAAGGGATATTCCATCAGTTTTCAGCACCAATCACGCCCCAACAAAACAGAGTGGCAGAGAGGAAAAATCGCATCCTTCAGGAGATGATGATAGTTATGCTTCATAGCAAGCAGTTAGCTTTATCCTTCTGGACTGAAGCTATGAACACTGCCTGTTACACCCTAAACAGAGTTTTGGTACGGCCTGAAACACAGAAAACCTGCTATGAAATCTGGAAAGGTAAGAAACCTTCGGTAAAACATTTTTCATATTTTTGGATGTACGTGCTATGTTTATGAAGGCAGGGAATACAGAAGGAAACTAGATCCCCGCAGCATTGAAGAATATTCTTGGGATACTCTACCAACAGTCGGGCATACCGTGTCTACATCAAGAAATCAAAGACGGTGGTTGAATTAGTTAACGTGGCAATTCAAGACTCAGACATTTCATCCAACAAAGATGAAGATGATGGTACCTGTCCTGACACTGGCACTAACAAAACTCAAGAGGATTAGAAACGTGAGACAGTCTCTGCTCTAGACCCGCTGAATAACGAACAAGCATCTGATACAGCATCTGAACATGCTCCTGCTATCCATCTTCCTCGGCGCATTCCGAAGAATCATCCGGTCACTGACATTATTGGAGATCCTCAAGCACCCAGGAGAACCCGTGGCAAGACTATTGACTTTGCAGAGATGCTGAGTGGTTCGTGTTTTCTGTCATCAATTGAGCCAAAGACCATCAAGAAGGCTATTCCTGGATGAACAATAGGTCAGCGCTATGCAGGATGAACTCTCGGAATTTGCTAGAAACGATGTATGGACTCTTGTACCAAGACCTGCTGATGCCAACATTATTGGTACTAAATGGATCTACAAGAACAAGACAGATGAAAAAGGCAACATCACCCGGAACAAAGCAAGGCTGCTGGTATAGGGGTATGCCCAGATTGAAAGGTATAGATTTCGATGAGACATTTGCTCCGATTGCCCGACTTGAGGCCATACAACTATTACTCGCACTTGCATGCCATCTCAACTTCAAGCTATTTTAGATGGACGTCAAAAGTGCTTTTCTCAATGGTTGGCTAAATGAGGAAGTACACGTTGCTCAACCTAAAGGTTTCGAAGACCCGTTTCATCCCGAGTATGTTTATTGGTTGAACAAGGCCCTGTATGGAATGAAACAGGCACCCAGAGTGGTATGAACGGCTCAGGATATTTCTCGTTCAACATGGCTATGTGCCAGGGGGATTAGACAGGACCTTATTTGTCAAGCACATCCAGTAGGAATTCGTCATTGCTCAGATATATGTGTACGACATTGTATTCAAATCTTGATCTCAGTAGCTCGTTGACCAGTTTGTTGAACAAATGAAAAGTGAATTTCAGATAAGTATGGTAGGGGAAATGGCTTACTTTCTTGGTCTACAAGTTCATCAGAAAACCGACGGGATTTTTATAACTCAGTGCAAATATGCTAGAAACCTGGTGAAGAAATTCGGACTGGAGAATGCCATTCATAAGCATACTCCAGCAGCAACTCATATAAAGGTAACAAAAGATGAATCTGGAGTTAGTGTGGAACAGACCCTGTACAGGAGTATTATAGAAAGTCTACTCTACCTTACTGCCAGTCGACCTGACATCTGCTATGCTGTGGGAGTCTGTGCCAGGTACCAAGCTAATCCTAAAGAAAGTCATCTGGCCAGTGTCAAACGTATAATCAGGTACATCAGTGGAACAACAAATTATGGACTCTGGTACACCAAGGACAGCAGCTCTCATTTAGTTGGATACGGGGATGCTGATTGGGCAGGCAGTGGAGAAGATCGGAAAAGCACTTCAGGCGTATGCTTCTTTATAGGAAACAACTTAGTGCCTTGGTTCAGTAAGAAGCAAAGTAGCATATCTCTGTCGACTGTAGAAGCTGAGTACATAGCTGCAGGAAGCTGTTGCACACAGATGGTCTAGATGAAACAGATGCTGGAAGAGTATGGTTTGAAACAGGGGGAGATGATACTATTCTATGACAACTTGAGCGCTACTAACATTTCCAGAAATCCTGTTCAACACTCCAAAACAAAGCATATTGACATCAAGCATCATAACATCCACGAGTTAGTTGAACAAAAGGTTCTGACATTAAAACACGTATCCTCAGACAAACAACTTGTTGACATATTCACTAAAGCACTGAACAACTCTCAGTTTGAAACACTCAGACTTGCCTTGGGTCTGTGTGTTGTCAACAATTAAAACAGCATACAGGGTTGCTGGACCAGTTTTTCTTTCCAGTACAAGATTTAGTTGAACTGGTTACTGTATTCAGAGGGAGAATTTATGATCATTGTTCAAAAACAGTAAGCTGTCCAAGAATCTGAGCTAGTCAGTTCGGTGAATCATGTTATTTCTGTTTTTTGGAAAATATTTTCTTTGGAAAGGAAATCTGCAGACTATCTAAAAAATATTCCAGATTTGACAGTTAGGGCATCTATATTCAAATTTTGGAAATCTCCTAAATCCACTTACCTGATTTTTCAGACTAACTTCTCATGCTCTTGAGTCTAAAGACGTTTTGTCAGAATCCCTCGAAGTAGTTCAGCGGAAAAACATGGTGGCCTCCAAGAAGAACTCTGTCAGCACAGCCGACGTCTTTCCTGCTCCTCTCAGATCAGCGAGAGCCGCGGCATCTCGGAGGAAACGAAAGACTGCAGCGGGCGCACATGCCCAAGTCCAAAACCCAGCAACAAAGAAAAGAGGGGGAAGAAAGAAGGGAGGAGACGAACTCCCAGTACTGACATCATCAGTCACTGAAACCAAATCTACCACTGAGGTAAGCCCTACAGTTGATATACCCGCAATTGCCGAAGGGTTAGAAGATGATAAGAGTCTGGATGCGGTTATAGAAGAAATTATTGAAAATATACCTAGGGATATTGGTACTGCTGGTATTACTTGTGTTTTGTTGGTACTTTTGGTCAGGAAGAAAGGCCTGCTGAGAGGTCTGAGACAGTCGAGCGATAGAAGGCTGAACTGGTCGAGCAGTCTTTAGCTGGCCAAATTGATACTGGCGTGACTTAGAAAAAGGGTACTGGAGTCCCCTAGAAAAGCAAGGCATCTCGCCTGGCTAAGTTGTTTGCTCAGAAGGCAAGGAGAAGAGCGAAGAAATCAGAGGTTGAGGGTGGAACAAGCTTAGCTGATGTTGTTCCAGAATTAAGTAAGATCCCAGAAGCTGTTGATCTACAGAAAGAACGTGTCCCAGAGGACATTGAGGAAGAAAAGGTTGAGGATGCCTGTCTTGAGGCAGCAGTAGACACTGTCCCTGAAAAGATGCGCCTGGTGATATTTAATTCACCGATAGAGGTCCCTCTCAATGAGGCTAAATCTGTCAGCCCTCCCTCTAAGCCAACTGCATCTGAGGCTATGGTGATAGAAGATGATGAAGACTCTATTGAGACCATGTTTGTGGCAGAAGTTCTGGAAGAGGTAGCTCATGTGTCATCTGTGGCTGACCGTTTATCAAAGAGGAAGAGAAAAAGCAGTTCGGACTGCGTCAGCAAAGAAGAAAAGAAGGGGTCTATAGTAGGCGGAGTAAGCCCCAAAGAGAAGAAGGTTGCATCAAAGACTGTCAAGAAGTTGAAAAGGATTGTTGAAGAACCATTGACTGGGGGAGTCACAAAATCCGGAATTTGGTTTTGTGACATTGACAATGCCAAGAGGTGGCAGATCATAGTGGGATGGAATATTGTCCAAGAGAATTTTTGTGGAGAAAAAGTTTGAAGTTCCAGAGGTGGTTCATGCTATTGAGGAGGCTGGTCTTCTGAAGACTATCAGATTGGCCCAACCGTTTGTTGAACAGCTTTGTGAGGGAGTTGGTAGCAAACCTGACTCAGCAATTCAGAACTCTATCCAGTCAAGAATATGGGGTGGTTCAGGTAACGGGCATGCAAGTGAAAATTACACCAGCTTTAATCAATGACTACTTCGAGATCTGCCCAGATGAAAGTGTGCCAAAGTTACCAGAATGGGGTGAGATTGCTTCGGAGCTAGCTAATGGGCGATTATCCTCATGGAAGCAGAGCTCGCTGGAATCAGGACACCTGACGATCAAATATGCCATTCTGCATGGGATATGTATCAAGAATTGGACACCTACCTTGCATAGGACAACTGTGAGCAAGCCCATGGTAGCACTTATACTCCATGTCTCCCAAGGAGTAAAGGTAAATCTTGGGCAGATTATTTTTAATCATCTATGTCAGCACAATATTTTTGATCTGCCCAATGTCCCAATTGGCTGTCGTTCGATGCTATTTGAGATGATGGTTAACCAGTGTCCTGATATCTGTGATGATTCGATGAAGTTTTCTCCTCCTCCGGCTCCATTTAGCACAGACTACAAACTGTTCACTGGAAAACATCATGTGGATGTCTCTGTTCCAGAATTAGTCCAGCAGGCATTGCTCGGATTAAAGGATTCTTCTAGTGGGACAACTAGCAGAGCAGCACTGATCAAGAAACCTGGACAGCCCGTTTCAAACTCAAAGGTAATTCCTCGTCTTGAAAAACATCTGCTTGTACTGCAAAACATGTCCTCTCAGGTCTCAGTAGCAAAGAGAGAAGTGAAGCTGTTTCTGAGGGAGCTCAAGTATCCGTTGGATGAAGCAGAACAATTTTAACAAGATGATTTTGACGAGTAGCTCAGTGGTTCTTAATCACACATGATGGTTTATTTTTGTTACTGACTCGTCTCTATGTTTTTGTTGACTCTTATGCTCTATTTTATATTCCTGTCATTTTTGGTTACAAAAAGGGGGACACACTGCTTGGCAATATAAGTTTTGTCAAAAAAATGCCAAGGGGGAGAATGTTAGAACCAGCCTGTTTATGTGTGTGTGGCATATCTTTTGACAAACAAGGCGATGTTGCTGGAACAGAGGGTAAGACAGCTTATGTTCAGACAAGACGATCGAGTAACATTGTCAGTCACGATCCGCACCCAGAATCGAGTCAGCAAAGGACATATTATGGAGATGCAGCGACGGATATTTTCTGGAGATATACTGAAATATACTCTCCAAGATGCTCTGCAGAATTGGCGCCTCAAATATTGGATTCGCCCCAAAGTATGGAAAGTGTGATCAAGCGCGATCTTCCTTTTAGGAGATTGGAGATGATCATGATGAATTATCCAGACCGAGATTCAAAGAAAAAAAATGCTGCGATCTTAATCAGACTTGGCCGGAAACTCAACGGACCAATAGCTTGATCGCCGGAAGCTGGAGTACTTGGCTGAACAGACTGTGTTCAAGGTATGTAATTCTCAGGAAGAGAATCACCGATCTGTGGGAGACAGATGAAGGTGGGAAAAGGAGGTCCTTCATCTAAGGGAGTTAGACGTGCTCACATTGCTCCAATTACACAGTGGTAGAGGGCAGCAGTACGAGAGACAATCACAGGGAGAAAAGACGGAGCGCAAGAGAAGTACACAGGGAGAGATTAACTAACACTGAGTTAGAGGCTTGTGTTTCGCAGAAGAATCAAAACTCATGGATTTTGATTCTTGACTGGTTCCGAGTTCAACTGGACCGCTGCTCGTTGGTGGAACAGTCAGGAGCTCAGTGATCAGCCGCAAACAGGCAAAGACGCGGGCTGATGAGCAGTGATTGAGGCTACTCAATATTGGCTGAGTGTGTCATTGATTGAGGGTGTGTCGTGAGCTATACACTATAATAAAATAGGGTGAGTTTGAGAGGTAGAACTATAGCTATTTATTACTGAGAGTGTGTAGAGTACACGAAGAGAGTCTGTGTGATCAGACTGTTTGCTAATCTAGGAGATTAGACTGAGCTTTAGATTTTTGCTAGGTGAGAAGTAGAGATGTAAGTCCTTGTACTTCGAACTATGATAGGAGTACTTGGCTGAACAGACTGTGTTCAAGGTATGTAATTCTCAGGAAGAGAATCACCGATCTGTGGGAGACAGATGAAGGTGGGAAAAGGAGGTCCTTCATCTAAGGGAGTTAGACGTGCTCACATTGCTCCAATTACACAGTGGTAGAGGGCAGCAGTACGAGAGACAATCACAGGGAGAAAAGACGGAGCGCAAGAGAAGTACACAGGGAGAGATTAACTAACACTGAGTTAGAGGCTTGTGTTTCGCAGAAGAATCAAAACTCATGGATTTTGATTCTTGACTGGTTCCGAGTTCAACTGGACCGCTGCTCGTTGGTGGAACAGTCAGGAGCTCAGTGATCAGCCGCAAACAGGCAAAGACGCGGGCTGATGAGCAGTGATTGAGGCTACTCAATATTGGCTGAGTGTGTCATTGATTGAGGGTGTGTCGTGAGCTATACACTATAATAAAATAGGGTGAGTTTGAGAGGTAGAACTATAGCTATTTATTACTGAGAGTGTGTAGAGTACACGAAGAGAGTCTGTGTGATCAGACTGTTTGCTAATCTAGGAGATTAGACTGAGCTTTAGATTTTTGCTAGGTGAGAAGTAGAGATGTAAGTCCTTGTACTTCGAACTATGATAGTGAAATCTTGAGGATCGGAGCATCCTCCCTAGACGTAGGCAAGTTGCCGAATTGGTTGAACAAACGTACTGTGTCTTTCTTATTCTTCAGTAGAGTAGTTCCGCAGAAAGATACAGAGAGTGCTTAAGCAGGAGCTATATCTCCATAGCAACAACGCAACAAAAATTTCAAAGCAAATAAAAGCATAAGCGCAAAACACCCTACACTTTAAAATTTGCTTAGTCCCTACGCAATATAAAGTAAAATAATTAAAGAGAAAGTTTCGAATGAAGTGTGAATGTAGCCAAATGTGGATCCGCTAATGTTCATGAATGATGCTCTAATTAGTTGCAGCAAGTCTGAAACTCAAGAAAAAGGTTAGCGCAACACCTGAATTCACAAATTTAAAAGGCTAGCTATTATATATTGTTAAGATATGTGGCATCATTGACAAACTCCGCTGAAGGTGATCTAGCAAGATGCTATAGCATTCCGTTGCAGCAAAAGCTGAAGCAAGCTTTTGCAAGACAATCTCCAGAAGATGCTATAGCATACCATGAAGACTTAGAGCAGCCAGCAGCATGCTGATCAACTTGGAGCAGCCCAAAGAACGTATCGAGGGTTGCTGCCAGCATCACAGCAGGTCAGCAGAGTATCGTGAAGATTGAAAGCAAGATGATACAGTTGCCGTGTGAAGACAGCAGCTGGTGCAAAATCAGCCAGAGTGAACAAGTAGTTGCTACAGCAGGAGCTGTAGCAGTAGTATTGGCATGAAGAACAATTTGGCTAGATATGAAGCCGGAAAGCAACGGGAAAATTTCAGACAATCTGTCAGAATATTCTTAGTGAAGATTGCAGCCTACAAGTCAGCTTGAAGATATGGATCTTTTGGAAAGTAAGTGTCCTTATCATGAGTCCTGCAAAGAGGAGAAGATCTACAGCAACATGTAGAGATGGCAGCTGAAGCACAGTGAAGCGCCGACAAGGTGAACAAGCAAGTTGCACAAGCGGATGCTATAGCAACCTATCGGCCAGCATCTGCGCGAGTTGAGAAATTGCAGATTCGAAGAATTAGCACGTGGGATTGTTTCCTGATGGACTTAGGAAATTCCAGCAGTAACAAACAACTCAGCAAGCTCAAGGTAAAGATAAGATTTCTAAAATTTGTTTTAAGAAATCAAATCTCAACAAACTTGCAAGAATCTAGGAGAGCTTTTTGGAAGGCTTCCTAAATTTGATATTGATGGAGCATGGAGTTCCTATTTAAAGGAGGCTGGGCAGAGCAGCAACGCATCCATCCATTCAACAATCGTAGAGCAGAGCAATATATCGAGAGATATAGTCAGAGTGCTAGAGGTGAGAGATTTGCTCACCACCGAGAGCAGAGCGTGAGCGTAGAGCTTAGTGGTTAAAGCAGAGGCTGATCGAAGACTTGTAGAGTCTGATGAGAGCTTGGTCGGAGAAGGCCAATTTAGAGTAGGACTTGCGTGTTGGCTGATCAAGGTAGACGACAGGAGAGTTGTCGAGTCGAGGAACTCGGACAATTTGTAGAAGGCCTGTTCTTGCTAGTGACAGGTGGTCACTGAGTGAGGGGAGCATCCCTTAGTGAGGATCACTCACGATAGAGTTCGAACGGCTCGCCGGAAGGCTTTGGAGCAATGCGGACAGGCTTGCACAAGGGTGTGCTATAGCAACTTACGGTGAGATTGTTTAATTAGAATAGGCTAAGTCTGGAGAGCAGAGTTGTAGCTATTCTGAGTTAAATCAATTGTGTAAGTGTGAGTGACACAAATCAAAGGATGTTCTTATTGTGTATGAACTACTAGTTGAGGTCAGGTACTATAGATTGTTGCGGAGTCGACTTTGTGTTCTACGGAGCACCTTGGAGACTAGTGGATTGAGAACTGGAGTATAGTCCTCCCCAAACATAGGCTGTTGGTTAAACTGAGTGAACAAATCACTGTTCATTATTTTCTATGCTGCACAAAAACCGTCTGTACAAGAGGTTGCTATAACAACATCTTGTACACAACCAGTAACGCAGAGGCGCTACAAATTTCAATTGGTATCAGAGCGAGAACTCGACACACATAGTGAAGATCCTGAGCGCCTTGCTGAGTTCATCAAGCGAAGATGAAAGAGAGACAAAGCACAAATCGGCCGCCCCTACTGGAAGAAGGAAATTATAATTGTTGGAAGGTGAGAATGAAGGCCTTCCTAAAGGTGATGGATGAGAAGACTTGGAGAGTAGTAGTCTCTGGGTGTCACACCCACTGACCATCGACGACAAAGGAGTTGCAAGGTAGAAACTGACAGCGCGCCGTTGTGCGCCTCGAATTTGTGTTTATAGTTACCTGTTAACACTCAGAAAGCGGTAAGCAGGGTCGAAACCAAAGAGAGCAAGTGATCAAGAATTCTAATGGTAGTTTGAGGAAAACAGAAGAATAATTATCTATGATGAGAGTCCATGAATCGGAAAGAAATCAGCTCAGGGAATACACTTTAACTAGTTATCATTGATCAAACAACATACTAAAATTAATGAATACTGCCCGAGTCAAAGATATGTTGACTCCGATATTCTACCTATTCTTAACCGCTAAGTTCTCGAACAGGTTCAATAGTTACACGACTGATACCACAAATTAGTTCCACCGCTAAGCTTAGCAATGCAATTCAGTCTAGTATAATACAATCGATATCAACCTAGCTTAACTGCTGAGCTCCATTAAAATTGATAATCAAAGCATTCAGTTCATACAAAGGCAGTAAATCACTAACTCAAATCAAGTGTTCATTGATCACAAATCAAGTGTTGCAATGTAAACTGCAAACTGATAAAAGGTTTAACTACTCATAACATCCATCAAATGTAATACAAACTGAGTTTATTCTACTACTATGAGTTAAGAACACGAAACTGAACTAATAAGAACAACAACATGAATAGTATTTTTCGGCAGTGAATAGCAAAAGTTTAACAGTAACCTGGTGAATAGTAAACAGATGAACGGTAAATCGTGATGAACAATAATTCCGACGACCACCGCGAGCAGCAACAGCTTCTTCTCCTTTCTCTCTCTAAGCCGCCGCCGCCGCTACTACAGTACCCCGAGATGACTGATGTCTCATCTATTTGTCCAATGTATCTTCAATTTAGGGTTTGGGACTTGAATGAATCAGTTTTAGATGAACCAGTAGGTCTTCGGTTCAGCTTCTGTTGACTGCTGTTGACCTTGCTCTTCTTGATCTTGAATGAATGCTCCAAATATGCAATAAAATCCAATGCGATCTTGAGCACACCTGCGATACGAAAATACTACAAAAGAGTAATCGATCTCATGCAAAATGTAATAAAACTATGGAACTAAAAAACTCAATGGAGCGTAATAAAACTATGGAAATAAATGCGCTCCATCAAACAATCATTCCTATCATGCCAAAGAATAAACATTAAATTCATTCGAGAAGTCATCCCCAATCAGTTCATCAATACATCTCACAATCATTCTCTAATAATGATCAACAAGAACTACAATGATACATGTTACTTTTAAGGCCGAGATAGGATTTAATGGATGGCTGGGAGCTAGTCATCTTTAGACTCATGACTCCAATCTTTGGTTCAACTTCATAGCCACGCCTTCACACTGAATTTGCTTTCTCTGGCACGTGATGAATCCGAGTTATGAGGAGCTCAACTTGTTCTTCTTTTCTTGTAGGACATCTCTTAATTGCTTTTGGTTCTCGATTGCTCTCCTCTATCACATCTTGTAAATCTGATTTTTTTCTTTTTCGAGCTTTCAATGTGAAATGCATGCCCTGTTTGAGCTTTGCTCTCCAATTTGAACCGTTCTAATCATAGCCTTTTAATGGCAGCATAAGGAACGCGTCCCGCTCTTTCTCATCATTGCCCTTTCAGCGCGAGGCAAGATATGGGTTACCCACCCCTTTCACGGTTACTCGGACTAGAGATAGAATGATTTTTTTTCCCGTCTCACCACTGCATAACACTGCAACGATGAAGTGAATGTCACCCCTCATAACTTGAAGTGCCAACTTCTACAAATTCAGCGCGCTACGCGACTAATCCTTTGAACCTACGAATGAATGTCAAGTCCCTCTAGGACATTTCTATCAACTCCACATCCTGAAATATCTCAGCTCAAAAGAATATATAACATTACAGCACAAGCATCACAATATCTCAGAACCAATGCAAAGCATACATGTCAAAACTTTATAGAATACACATGACGTGTAATAATTTTGTACTCCAAATTCAGTGACTATGAAGTTCCAAGGCAGGTCAAAAACAATTTATAAACCGAAGTATTCCGGGTCGTCCAAGGAGTAAACTAAGCTTATGCACTACGCAAAGTCTAGTTTTGTTTAGCTAACTCGATCTGTGAATTGATATTGTGTAAATAATTGAATTAAGACAGGCAAGCTAAGGTTAAATGGCCAAATTTCAAGAAGATTCCAAGGTTGATTTCACTTGCCTAGTGTTTTCTAATAAAGTGACAAAGATGAATGGATGATTGAAGACTATAGAGGTTATGAATAGATCAATATTCTAAACTAGCTTTCGCTCAATTTTGATTATCAACCTATTACGGAAATCGAATCTCAATCTCTCAATATATTGATTCGCTCTAACTTCCTCCACTAATCACAAACCGTCGCTATAATGATCAGTAAAAGAGTTAGGATGAAGCTAACCTAACCTCTAACTTATCTCTTTATGCTACTTTCGTATGTCAATAGAATCAAAGTCGGTTTTACTCTCGTCTTTCCTAAGTATGTATCTCTCAATAACGTACTCAGGTTAAACCGGATTTCATGCTGGCATTCTTTCAAACATTTAGCATGCATAACTTGACACAATTGAGGGAAAACCGTAATCTATCAATCATCCACCTAAACTTTCGTTTAGAACATCATCACAATATTGCAAACACACTAGACAAGATTCATCAAACCTTGGAATTAGGGGGATTACTCACGAGACATGGAAAATGATATCATTGCTTTCATATATAAAGAACGAGTTACAAATCCAATTCTCTAATGAAAAACAATGGATTACAACCATGCACTTGAGTATTCAAGGATTGAAAACCTCTTTTCTTCCTCCCTTCCTTCTCTGGTTCGTGCCCTAATCTCGCCTCCCAGCTCCTCTGGTTCGTGTTCTATCCAATCTCCTCTCCTTTCTCCCTCGGTTCCCTTCAAATTCTATGAAAATTTGCTGAGCTGTCCGTATCGGTCGTATCAATACGGTCGACACGACCGACACGACCATATCCACTCGCTACGGTCGATTCGACGTCAGCTGGAATTGAACAATCGACACGGTCGTATCGACCGTGTCGAACGTACCAATACGGGCGGTACGGGAGATACGGGGACTTTGACAATTTCTCGTCTCTTCCGCATGCAGTTGCCTCTACTTTACTCCCTATGGCGCCCTGAGCAGATTGGCCCTAAAACAAGAAAGAGAGAGTGTATAATGGTCATAATATTCCAAAAATGAACGAAAACAACCAATAAACACAAGCGAGAATCGGTCTGGAATCCGACCGATCAAACACTCCACACTTAAAATTTGATCGTCTCGAGCAAACAATCAGAACATGTTATAATATATTCAAGACGCTCTATCCCAACTTAAGCTTTGAATAATAGAGTGATGACCACCAAAGCACGGGTTTCACAAACTCTAGCCCCACACCTCACACTAACACTTCAAACAAATTGCAATCAAAGAGTTTTCGAGCCGCCTAAGAACACATGAGGGCACACACTCAAGAAAATCAGTACCAGCGCCAACCAAAACCAATCTCGCAATCTATTCATTTTCAAGGCAAAGCATTCGAAACAAGGGTTTATACACAACATGCAGAACTCATATCCAAGCCTTAGACTTTGCATCATAATTCATAAGGAAAGAGGAGTTCGGCAAAAATTATTTTTCAAAAACAATCATAAACCCATTGATGCTTACGTGCTAACACAAGGGTCATTCTCTAGTAAAGCAAGCTAGCACACAAGCAAATTGTAGACTTGCACAAGAATGATATGGCGGATGGGCTTAAAGTCAAGCTCTTACTATTTCTTTTCTCTCTTTTTTTTCTCAAGCTTTCGAGGAGGAACTTTTCTTCCTAACCTCGGCCATTTTTTTTTTTTCATTGGGTGCAAATACTTTCGAGGGGGAACTTTTCTTCCTAACCCTCGGCATTGCAGCCAGAATCACACAATAAGAACTTGACAATGAGCCCAAATAGAGGTTGAGGATGCGCAAGAAACAATTACAAGCGAGGAGCTAGGCAAGCAAACAAGAGTCACCTAAAAGCAATCGCAAGGTTTATGCATTATGTAATGGTTTTTTTTTTTTTTTAAAGAGTGCACGCTACACCAAGGTCCAAAGCAAGCAAAGAAAAATTCCTAGAATGCGAGATAGGCAATGGATAGCAATAATAATGACTCACAAGAAGGCGCGATCATGAGAACTTACTCGGCCCTAGGCTCTAAATTAGCAAAATGAAAGAGGCTAGATGCAGTATGTGAAACTCAAGCATGTTGATCCCAAGCTTAAAAGAGGTCAAACACTCTTATAACAATATGCCTAGTATGGAATCAATGAATATTTTGGCACCAAGCACTCAATGCATATTCAAGCAAGTTAATCTGTGAAACACTCAATTAATATGCACTAGCCACTCCACACTTAAAACAAAGCTTAGTCCCTAAGCTAAAAATTAAAAATGAGAAGAGTGCATAGGAACTCCCCTAGTGAGCGTGGCCATTTCGTGCGGGAGTCAACAAATTTCCGCCACTTTGATGACCTGAAAAATGAGAAGATAGGTGGACAAATAGAGCACAATCAAGTTCATCAAATTCATCGCCAAAATAAGATATGAAACATATATATATCCATGACAATGAAACAGCCTTATGATGAGATTTAAACATTCAGAATTTCATAAGGACACAAAATAGCAACAAGCAAATGTTCAAGTGCAACCATCATAGCCAACAAGAGAGAACTACCAAGAGAAGTCAAGTCAATCTAGCAAGGACATCAACTAATATATCAGAAAAAATAGCATCCTAAAGGTAGTCACTCGGCGCCGCGCTGAGAAGGTCCAGCATCATCATCATTCGGGCCAGTCCATGGCATGGGATCCTGCGGCTCAAAAGTCTCGTGTCCAGGAGCGGTAGGAGGTGCTGGAAAGTCATGAATTCCTCCGGCTTGAAGCAAAGCAGTGATAGCCCTGGTCGTCCACTCCTGAGAGCGCATAAGATAGTCTAGCTGGGGGCTGTAGTCCGGAGCTTGATGTGTGGGCTGAGCATCCTCTTGCGCCGCTGATGGTGGAGGCGCAGTCTCGTGTCGGCGCTTCGAAGCACGACCAGCCGCTGCAGAAGGACCATCTATCCTATGATACCATGTACCATTAGGTAACACCATCCGCATTTGCCTAAGAGCGGCAAGGTCCAAAATGGGGAACATGCCCGGGGCAGCCGGTGGAAGCTCATAGCGAAAAGCTTCGGCGAGCGCAGTAATGAAGCCGCCACCACCAAGAACATATCTCTGATCATTGGTTTGGAACTCTTCAAAGCGGAAAGTCAAATATGATATAACATCGAACTCCACGCCTTTATCAAGAGCGATGAGGAGGTCCAAATCCTGCTGAGACACCTTCGTCCCCCTTTCAACACGCGGATTGAGTGATGTCGCAATGATGCGATGCATATATTTCCATTCCGCGTCTCTAATGCACGAGGAGGGTGGGCTAGGAGAGAACACCGCATCTTGCCCGGATAACTTCTGCCAGAATTCTGTCCGCTCAATATCATTCACCACAGGAATAGTGCCCTCCATAGGAAATTCCAGAATGTCATGGAGCTCCTCTCTGGATAGGTGGCGCTCTTCGTTCCCCAATTGGAATTTCCAGGCGGTCACCCTCTGCCCTTCGATGACAGCTTCAAAGGAAGCGATAAACTCATGGACCATATTTTTATGAGTTGGCCATGTAGCCCCTACAAGCACCCCAAGGCCAAACCGCTGCAGCCGGCTATTAACTGAGTCGAAGATAGCAAACCTGCGCATTGTCGTCACATCGGGCATGGGAGTGGGCACAATTTCTTTCTTCCCGTCGAGGATGCGCTTAAGCCGCTCCGCGGACCTTGGATTGATGAACTTGTAAGTCTTTGGGAATGGAGGGGGCAGACCTGGGCGGCGAACAACATTCTTCTTCCTGCTGCCTGTCGGCTGTTTTGTGGGAGGCATTTTTGTTGAGGGGCTGAGAAATTAGGGTTGAGTGGCTGCTGCCCTGTGGTCAGTCAACGGAGCTGTGCGGCGTTTGGTTGCAGAGGGCTGAGTGCAGAACGGGCGAGCGCGGCTGGGGCGTGCCTCGGCTGGGGTGTGGTGGAGCGCGGCTGGGTGAGCGCAGAGGCAGGTGCGGTCGCTGGGGTGGCTGGCGTGGGTCGGCTGGTGCGGAGCAGTGGGTTGTGGCTGGAGGCAGGTGCGGCTGGTGGCTGGAGATCGGGCGAGCGCGGCTGGGGTTCTGGCCGGACTGGCGAGCACGGCTGGAGGCTGACGAGCGCGGCTGGGGGAGATGTGGGAATTTGGGGAAAATCGCGATTTCAAAATCTGAAATCGCGATTTAGGTCAAATACTAGCCGAAGAACCGTATCGATACGGTCGATACGACCGGATCGACCGACACGACCATATGCACTCGCTACGGTCGATACGGTCCTTGAAATATCACGGACATCGTATCGACCGTATCAATACGACCGACACGGGCCGTACGACCTAGCCGAACCAAGATGACATCGAGAAAAACTAAACCCCAAACTCCGAGATAAAATAAGACGACCAAGACGCAGGCCTAGCACATGACTCCTAATGCAACTAAAAGAAGAAGAAAAACAAAAAACAAAAGCAAGAAACAAGAAGAACTCACAAAGCGGGTTACTTCCCGAAAAGGCCTAGTTTAAAGTCTTGGCGAGACATAGCTAAGGGCGCGCATGATCAATCCAAGTGGTAGCTCACATAGCCTACCTCCTTCTCTAGCCCGTGATACAATTTAATCTGATGCCCATTAACCTTGAACAACTCCCCCTCAGAATTTAAAAGCTCCACATGCCCATCATCAAACACTTTATGAACGTGAAAAGGGCCCGACCACCTAGTCCTTAACTTACCGGGAAAAAGTCTCAATCTTGAATTGAACAAAAGGACTTGGTCTCCTTGTTTGAAGCTCTTCCTCACCAGCTTTCTATCATGCCATCTCTTCGTTCTTTCTTTGTAGAGAAGCGCGTTGTCATAAGCATCCAAGCGACTTTCGTCCAATTCATTCAACTGTAACAACCGCTTCTCTCCTGCAGCACGTAAATCAAAGTTTAATCTTGTAATTGCCCAAAAAGTCTTATGTTGCAGCTCAACAGGAAGATGACATGCTTTCCCATAAATCAATCGATATGGAGACATTCCAATAGGGGTTTTAAATGCAGTACGGTATGCCCAAAGTGCATCATCTAGCTTAGAAGCCCAATCTTTTCTAGACCGACTGACTGTCTTCTCGAGAATGATCTTAATTTCCCTATTCGAAACCTCCACTTGCCCGCTTGTCTGTGGGTGATAAGGGGTGGCAATCTTATGGTAAACACCATACTTCTTTAGCAAAGCCTCAAAATTCTTCTCCTTAAAATGTGACCCCCCATCACTAATAACCGTACGTGGTACGCCAAATCTAGGGAAAATGATCTTCCTAAATAGCTTCGTAACAACTTTAGCATCACAAGTAGGAGAGGCTACAGCTTCTACCCACTTAGACACATAGTCCACAGCTACTAGGATATATGAGTTTCCAAAGGAGGTGGGAAAAGGACCCATAAAATCTATCCCCCAAACATCAAAGATTTCTACCTCTTGAATAGGATGTTGGGGCATCTCATTGCTCTTAGAAATATTACCACTCCTTTGGCAACTATCACATCTCTTGGCGTACTCGTAGGCATCCTTAAAAAGTGAGGGCCAATAGAATCCACACTGGAGAACTCGTGATGCAGTCTTGTTGCCACTACCATGCCCACCATAGGGAGAATCATGACATTGAGCAAGAATGCTCATCATGTCCTCCTCAGCCACACAAGTCCTGTAAATTCCATCTGCACAAAGCTTATAAAGATAAGGCTCATCCCAGTAATAATTTTTCACATCATGCAGAAACCTCTTCTTCTTGTGATGGTTAAGATCAGTAGGAAGTAGACCACAAACCAAATAATTCACGTAATCTGCATACCAAGGAGCCGCTTGCAGCTCCACTCCCATTAAGCTCTCTCCTATGAACGAATCATCTATGGGAGTTGCTGCCACCCTAGCTTGGGGATCTTCTTCTAGCCTAGAGAGATGATCAGCTACTAGGTTCTCTACCCCTTTCTTATCCCTAATGAGAATGTCAAATTCTTGGAGTAGGAGCACCCACCTAATCAATCTAGGCTTAGAATCTTTCTTAGCTATGAGGTACTTAATGGCAGCATGATCGGTATAAACTATGGTATGCGATCCTACAAGGTATTGTCTGAACTTTTCAAAGGCAAACACAATGGCAAGCATCTCTTTTTCTGTGGTGGTGTAGTTAGCCTGGGTTTGGTCAAGGACTTTACTAGCATAGTAAATGGCATGTAGCTTCTTATCAACTCGTTGACCTAACACAGCACCTACTGCAAATTCACTCGCATCACACATAAGTTCAAACGGGAGTTCCCAATTGGGAGGCTGAATAATAGGGGCTGAGGTCAAGGCATCTTTAAGCCTAGTGTAGGCTTCAAAACAAGCATCATCAAAATGGAAATCAACATCATGGCACAAGAGATTAGTGAGGGGTCGAGCTATCTTGGAAAAGTCCTTAATGAATCGCCTATAAAACCCAGCATGACCCAGAAAACTTCTAATCCCCTTAACATCCCTAGGAGGTGGAAGTTTGGCAATGATCTCTATCTTAGCTGGATCTACTTCTACCCCTTGATTGGAAACTAGATGTCCCAAGACTATACCCTCTTGCACCATAAAATGACACTTTTCCCAATTAAGCACTAAATCAGTCTCAATACATCTCTCAAGAACATGGGAAAGGTTAAGAAGGCAATGATCAAAAGAGGACCCATAAACCGAGAAATCATCCATGAAGACTTCCATCTCCGTTTCTATAAGATCAGAGAAGATTGCCATCATGCATCTTTGAAAAGTTGCAGGTGCGTTACAAAGTCCAAATGGCATTCGCCTATAAGCGAAAGTCCCATAAGGACAAGTGAACGTCGTCTTCTCCTGATCTTGTGGGTGAATGGGTATCTGGAAAAACCCACTGTATCCATCAAGATAACAGAAGAAGCTATGATTGGCCAACCTCTCAAGCATTTGATCAATAAACGGAAGAGGGAAGTGATCTTTCTTTGTGGCCTTATTCAACTTACGGTAATCAATACACATACGCCAACCAGTTACGGTTCGTGTAGGTATCAATTCATTCCGCTCATTGGCCACAACAGTAAATCCTCCCTTCTTCGGGACAACATGGATTGTGCTAACCCAGTTTGAATCAGGAATAGAAAAGATAATGCCAGCATCTAACAGTTTCATAATCTCCTTCTTCACTACCTCACTCAAATTGGGATTCAACCTACGTTGATGTTCCTTGGATGACCTAGCCTCATCTTCTAACTGAATCCTATGCATGCAAATACTAGGACTAATACCAGTAAGATCATCAATTGAGTACCCCAAAGCCTTCTTATACTTCCTAAGAACATGCAACAACCTCGAAGTCTCGTCCCCATTCAAAGCAGAATTCACAATCACCGGATACGCAGAATTTTCATCAAGGAATTCATACCTTAGGCTTGCCGGTAGAGCTTTGAGCTCTACCTTGCAAGACTCCTTACCTTCTTGGGCCGTCTTCGAGATCTTGCTCCCCTTATCCTCATCCGTGCTGCCCTCTCCCAAATCAATAGCCCCAATGCTGTGCTCATTAGTATCTTCAAAACTCAAAAGATTAGATGAAGATAAAACACAATGATCTATCAAATCACATGAGCTAATACGATTGCAATCAAATGATGAGCATGGTGTTTTGCATGATTTTTCAAGACTAAATGCAATCTCTTCGTCACCAATGTGCAACACAAGTGAGCCATGTCTAACATCAATTACGGCTCCAGCGGTAGCTAGAAATGGTCTACCTAGAATGATTGGTACTTCCTTATCCTCCTCCATCTCTAAAACAATAAAGTCAACGGGAATATAGAAATTCCCTACCCTAATGGGAACGTCTTCAAGAACTCCTTTAGGAAATCTAGAAGAGCGATCCGCCAATCTCAAACAAATGGATGTAGGAGTAAGTTCACCAAGATCTAGCTTTTTGCATAGTGAATAAGGCATAAGAGAAATGCTAGCTCCTAGATCACATAATGCACGCTCAATGATAACATTACCAATATTGATAGGGATAGCAAAACTACCCGGATCTCCTAACTTCTTAGGTAATGCATTTTGAACTACGACACTACACATCTCATTCAATGCAACAGTTTCATGCACATCAATCCTACGCTTTTGAGAAATGATATCTTTTAAAAACTTTGCGTAAGTAGGGACTTGAGAGATTACCTCTGTGAAGGGCAGCGTTACCTGGAGCTTTGTCAGCATATCCGAGAACCTCTTGAAGTGAGCCTCCTTGTTGCTCTTAACTAGCCGCTGTGGGAATGGCACTTTAGGCTTGTATATCGGTACCTCGACAGCTACATCTCTCTCAACCGGTGTGGGTTCAACCTCTTCTACATCAGGTTCTTCAGCTGTGTCCTTCTCATTCTCTGAATTCTCATCCAAGACCACCCTTGGCTTGGAGGCGCGCGTTCTAGCGTTAGCGGGGTCTATCACTATACCACTTCTTGTAGTGATGGCACTACAGGATTCATTGTTGCCCATGTCTGGCTTTGAAGGAAGCTTACCATGTGACCTTGACGAAGAAGCTGCCTGTTGTGCAATTTGTGTCTCCAAGTGTTTGTTGTGAATGGCAAGTTCATCGATTCTTGCATTCAACTTCTCTTGACCCGCAACAAGTTGAGCAAGAATGGCCTCCATGGTAGGGTTAGAGCTGCTTGAAGAAGCCTGAGGCGGTGCTTGTGCGTGGTGCCCTTGAGAAGGTTGATTTTGATAATTGTTCGAGTATTGCACCGGTCCTTGACTTCTATTATAGTTCCCTTTCCCCTGCTGATTGTTCCGAGCAAAATTCTGACTTCCTTGATTTGTTTGAAATCTCTGGTTGCTTTGGTACTGCCTTGGTTGAAATCCGGGAGGGGTAGGTTCTTGGGTTTTGTAGGAGAAGTTCGGATGGTTTCGATTACTAGGATGATAAGCTGGATTTGCACTTGATCCATAAGCACCTACATTTTGTCTACCCATGAAGTTAACATCCTCGTTGTTGATTCCACCTTCTAGGGGCATTGTGAGCGGACAATATGTTGAATCATGGTCTACTGATGCGCAAATCTCACACCCTCCTGTTGATGAGGAACTACCGGCCTGATTTGCATTAAAATTACCAATAGTTGTGATCAAGGCATCAAACTTCTTTGACAACGCTCCAATAGCATCATTTGTGTCCACAGCATAGGTTGACTGAGTGTTGGAATGTTTCCGAGGGTTGGATCTCTCACTTGTCCATCTATGAGCATTGCTGGACATCTTCTCAATAATTCTTTCACCATCCTCCGGTGTGTGATCCATAAGAGATCCTCCAGCTCCTTGATCCACAGTAGCTCGCACATCATAGTCCAACCCATTATAAAATGATTGAACGACAAGCCACTTGGGCAAACCATGATGTGGGCAAGCTCTCAACAGACCCTTGAAGCGTTCCCAAGCTTCATACAATGTCTCACCTTGCTTTTGCCCAAAGTTGCTGATGTTGGTTCTGTATTGCGCTGTTTTCCCAGGCGGAAAATACTGACTCAAGAACGCCTGCGCCAAGTCATCCCAAGTACTGAAGGTTCCGGGATTATGGCTCCACAACCATTCCTTTGCTTTTCCCGCTAGTGAGAAGGGGAAGACTCTGAGACAAACTGCATCTCTTGAAACCCCATTGATCCTGAATGTGTTCAGCAACTGAAGAAATGAATTCAGATGAGCGCTTGGATTTTCATTCGGAAGTCCCGAGAATGGCGAGTTGGAAGCCAAGGCAAGCAGCGCCGGTTTGATATCATAATTGTTGGCGGTCACTGCTGGGTATGTGATTGGTGATTGCAATGTGGTCATGGTTGGGAATGTGTAATCCCTCGTGGCTCTTGGCTCTCCTTGTACCTCTCGTCGCTGATATCGACCTTGATCAGGTAAGTCCGGCATCCTTGGAATAAGTTCTTCTCGAGGAGGATCATTTGCATTGTTCCTTTGTGGTTCCATTTCCGGCGTCTTATTCTCCCTAGGCGTGACGGTTTTCTTTGATTTACTCTTGCTACTGGTTGCTGCAAGAGGCGTTGAGTGACTCAAATCTGGATTCTTTTTCTTGTTGATTCCGCTCTTAGACCGGGTTTGCATCAAAATAATAGAGAACCCTGAAATGTATCACAAACAAAAACAACCGTGAAAGCACAAGTGGGAAATGAAAATAAAAGTACTGAAATTTAAAATGAGTAGTCTAAACGATTCGCTAGATTTAATCTAATGACAAGCTAACTCGTTACTCCCCGGCAACGGCGCTGATCGCGCGTCGTTGTGCGCGTCAAATATAATTCCTTCCTCTCCCACTAGTACAGCGGTTAAGTAAGGGTCGATCTCCACAGGGAGCAAGCAGTGAGTCTCAGCCAGTAACCTACACTTAAGAAAACGGGGGTTGCGTGAGTGATTGGGGGTTTTGCGCGATGCGCGAATAACAGCGAATATCGTAACTCAGGGAATTGCACTAGACGTGCGCAAGCAGTAGAGATGAAGTACTATATTTATGAGAAGTATTGGGCAGACAATCCTCTATGAATGCATTCCTTATCATTGACTCTAAAACACCTATAGGTTATGCTTTACTTGGGTTAGTGTCCGGTAAAGGCTTCCTAACACGTGCGCATGTTCCGTTCAAAGTTCATGTGCTATTAATCCTAGAACTAGACTAAACAGCTGCGAATCCTGTCACAGTAGCAACTGCTTACCCTAACTCGTTACTCCTAGTTGTCACGGTAAGTTTGCGGTTCAAGGCTTCCCCTACGCATGCAACTAGTTTAACAGGTGACAAGCAAGCAACACAAGTAAGTTTGCGGTTCAAGGCTTCCCCTACTCATGCAACTAACTGTCTCAGCGCGCACAGAATTAATACAAGTAAATAAACTATGCATTAAGCTCAAGTCTCAAAGGTAATACATCATAGATTCATGCCCGACCAACACTAAGTGTTTAGCTAGACATGCTAGTGGTAAACATCATAAAATAGTAAATAACAACTACTGAATCCAAGAAAACGGTAGCAAACAGTGCGTGCAGTGTCTTCTCTTGGCTGGCGCAGTCGGCTGGCGCAACTCTCCTTGACAGGTCCGTGTGTTTTTCAGTTCTGCCGCGCAGTGCCTCTGGAATGTCACTGAGTGATGGTGTTCCGCCTCTCTCTGAAACCCTAGACTTTCTTTGTTTAAATAGTGCCCCAGGAAGTTCATCTTTTGGCAACTTCCAAGTCTGGTCACTGGGACTTTGCGCCTGGCGCACAGCATTGACTGGCGCAATCGGGTAGCGCACCTCTGCTGTCCTTCGCCATTTCTTCTTTTGCTTGCGCCGCTAGCTCCACAGGCTGATCTTTCACTCCTAGAACGCTGCCTGTTAGCGCGTATCCGACTTAAGGACTCGTTCTGACCTGATATACAAAAATAGTGGAAACGAGTAATCTTGCCCATAAAATATTGCAAACAAGCATGGGTTTATGATCTAAATAACGTGTATAACTAGGCTCTATCAAACCCCCCACACTTGCCCCTTGTTCGTCCCGAACAAGTACTGAAACGCGGATACAATTACCTTTTCTGGAGACTAGCGCACAGCCTTGCATTCTAGCGCAAGATGCACAGCTGCTTCAACTCGTGCTGCTCTATCACCTGCGCACAACTGCACTCAATAGTTCTAATATAATAATCCCGAAATTTCATTACCTCTCAGCCGGGATGAAGGTCTTTGGATGACTGGGAGATAGCTCTTCTTAGGCTCCTGGTTGTCAGCTCCCGCTCCGAAGATAGGTATATGGTTTCTTGCGCGAGCTTCTTCCAGTGCGTGATTCGTTCGCACACTTCCTGGGAACCTGAGCCTTTGACGATATCCTTGTGGTCTTGCGCACGCAGGTACTAAGTAGTGCGCATGCTGATTCTTTGTAACGCAAATCATCTGCTTCTGCTGGTATTTTTCTTTTGTACAGCTTCCTTTCCAATTTTTTATTATATTTTTTTTCCCAGAACAGTTCCAATCTCAGCCTTCGGATAGCAGCTATGGAACTCGTTCCGCTCTCCCTCCTTGGTTTGTCTGCGCCGGTCAGCGCACGCGTTTACATCCGCGCCCGCTTTCCTTAGCTTGATATCCAGAGAGAAGGTGGTCTGTTTTCCCACCTCGCCACGCCTTGGGTATTTTGCCTTTTGCATCCGCGTGACTGAGCGCGCTCTGTTGTTCCGAAGGTTGCGAAGCACCGGCCTCCACTAGCGCACTCGACCATATACCTCGCCTTCGAAGCAGAAGCGACTAACCGCCTCTCTGGAGCATTTCTATCAACTCCACATCCCCTGTATATCCCAACTAACAGGAGCAGAAAAAAACGAAAAAATTATGCTAAAACAGTAGATAGCAGTGCACACAATACGGATAGCGCAATACAAGCTGGAGCGCAAGCGCATCCTGCACCTTAGCGCACTACTGCTACTAGTTTTCTTCAACTTAAACTAAGCTATACGAAAAATGCTCAAAACATGAAATGAAAGAGTAACGCCCCCCCCCCCCCCCCCCCACACTTGAACAGAGGCGTGTCCCCACGACTCAAGCTCAAGCGCACGGAGGCTGCGCACATGCATGCAATGCAACGAAAATAAAGAGCATACGGGTGAACACAAATAGTCACACAAAATATAGCAGGGGAGTCACAGAATGTAGGGCACAAATATTCAGCACACATAATATTCAAATAGACGCAGCAAAATAAAAGACAACACCCTAAAGAAAATTACTGCGCCTGCCCATGGCCTTAGAAGTCCTCCGAGCTAGACGCTGCTGCTGATCCATGCGCGTCATCCTCTGAAGAATCTGTCATGGAGTCGGTGCTGGAGGATGGTGGCACAATGGTGAGGGGGTCAGGCTGCTCGTCCTCGGAAAGTGACTCCCATATGGAATCGGAGTCTACACTGGGAAAGTTAATTGGGGACTCCGGAATAGAAGGCCGGGCAGGGGAAGCTACTGGTGGTGGTATCGGTGCTGGTGCAGGGGTGGGTCTTCTCCGCGCAAACCCTAACAGAAGCGGCTCAAAGCGGGATCGGGGGTTACCTGGGTGCTGTGCGGTCGTGTTGTCCTTGAATCTCTCTAGACGGACGGTGGGATGGCGCTGATCGACGGCAGAGGTCTGAGGGCGGGAGCTGGTGTGTAACGGTCGAGTGAAAAAGTGCTGGGAATTTTTCTAAGTCTGGCCTTATATACCCCCTATGGCTAGCGCAACTGACCTGCGCATTGATAGGCGCACGGTCCTGCGCACTTGTGTGACTAAAAAAACTACCAAACCCTACTCTTAACTAAAAACACGCAAAAAAAAAAAAAAAAAAAAAAAAAAAAAAAAACAAGCAGAATAAAATGTGCCAAAATAAAATGCGTCGGGTTACCTCCCGACAAGTGCCTTTGTTTAACGTCGTTGGCTCGACGGTACCTCGTTACGTGCCAAGTAGTGCGTCTGCAGCCTCCCCCACTCTTGCTCATGAGTGTCCCTGCGCCAGTGCTTGTGTTACGATCTCAGTGGTCCTGCACAAAGGATAAAAGGGAAGGTCAGCATGTGATACATTATTCGTAAGGAGGGCAGATGCAGAGGAAGAGGAGATATAGGCGATGGGTGCTAGTTCTCCCTCTGAAGCATCTGGTGGTGCGTCTGGCGCAACAGCTTGCTCGTCTACTATCGCTGGCTCGGCCAAGTCAATGTTGCGTGCTGCGCCATCCCAAGGTTCGCCCAAGTACCGTTTGACTCTCTGCCCGTTAACCTGAAAACGATGCTGGTGCCCGTCTTCCAATTCAATTGTGCCGTAGGGGAAAACCTTGGTGACGGTGTATGGTCCCGTCCACTTACTGCGCAGCTTCCCAGGCATGAGCTTCAGGCGTGATGAAAATAATAATACCTGATCGCCTGGTTCAAATGTGCGCCGGAGGATGTGCTTGTCATGAAACGCCTTGGTGCGCGCTTTGTAATCGCGCAGTCCCTCATAGGCGTCCAGGCGCAGCTCTTCTAGTTCGCTCAGCTCAAATGCGCGTTCTTGTCCTGCCTCCTCCAAGTTCAAGTTGCAAATACGTAAGGCCCAATATGCCTTGTGCTCGAGCTCCACTGGCAGGTGGCATGCCTTCCCATAGACCAGCCGGAATGGTGAGGTTCCAATGGGTGTCTTGTGTGCAGTGCGGTATGCCCATAGCGCATCATCCAGGCGCTGGCTCCAATCCTTGCGCGACGGCCTCACAGTCTTTTCCAAGATGCGCTTGATCTCTCTGTTAGAAACTTCGGCCTGTCCATTCGTCTGCGGATGGTAAGCGGTGGACGTCTTGTGGCGCACCCCATAGTGCTTGAAGACTTGCGCCACAACCCTGTTGCAGAAGTGCGTCCCCTGGTCGCTGATAACTGCCTTAGGCACTCCGTACCTGCAAAATATGTTAGTTCTGAGAAAATTAGCGACAGTCTTACCATCATCCTTGCGCGTGGCTTTAGCTTCGACCCATTTGGATACGTAATCCACGGCCACCAGTATGTACTCGTAGCCGGCAGATGGGGGAAATGGACCCATGAAGTCGATTCCCCAAACATCGAACACTTCATCCACCAAAATCGGGGTCTGCGGCATCTCGTTGCGCGCGGAGATTCCTCCAGTGCGCTGGCACCTGTCACACTTCCTGCAGTGGTCATAGGCATCTCTGAATAGGTGCGGCCAGTAGAATCCACAGTCCAAGATCTTCCTGCTCGTGCGCTTGGGACCGAAATGTCCTCCACAGGCGTGCGCATGACAAAACATCAATACAGAGTCAATCTCATGGTCAGGCACGCAACGTCTTAATATCCGATCTGGACCTATTCTAAGCATGTAAGGATCATCCCAAAGATAATGCTTGGACTCATGTTTCAATCGCATGCACTGAGTTTTATTGAAATGAGGAGGGAACGCACCTGTGACCAGGTAATTTGCGATATGCGCATACCATGGTACCTTACCTGTTAGCGCCATCAGATGCTCGTCAGGGAATGTCTCCTTGATCTGCCCTGGCTCCTCATCCTTTATGATCCTGCTCAGGTGATCAGCGACGGTATTTTCTGTGCCCTTCTTATCTTTGATCTCTAAATCGAATTCCTGAAGCAAAAGTACCCAGCGCATCAGGCGCGGCTTGGTCTCTTTCTTGGATATGAGGTAGCGGATAGCTGCGTGGTCCGTGTAGATGATGACTCTGGCGCCTAGAACATATGCTCGGAACTTCTCCAGCGCAAATACAATTGCCAGAAGCTCCTTCTCCGTGGTGGTGTAGTTCTTCTGCGCGGAGTCTAGTGTGCGCGATGCATAGTAGATGGCATGCGGCTTCTTGTCCTCGCGCTGCCCCAAGACTGCTCCCACTGCGTAGTCACTTGCGTCACACATCAGCTCAAATGGCAGGTTCCAGTCTGGGGCGCGCATCACTGGCGCACTGGTCAGCGCTGCTTTCAGTTTATCGAACGCCGCCCTGCACTTATCAGTAAAATCGAAGCACACGTCTTTTTGCAACAGGTTAGACAGGGGTATGCAAATCTTAGAGAAATCCTTAATAAAACGCCTGTAAAACCCAGCATGCCCTAAGAACGATTTCACGTCGCGCACGTTGGTGGCATAAGGCAGATTAGAAATAATATCTATCTTAGCTTTGTCTACCTTAATACCCTCCTCTGAAATGATATGACCCAGTACTACTCCGTGCGTAACCATGAAATGACACTTCTCGTAGTTTAGCACTAAGTTCTTAGAGATGCAGCGCGCTAAGACCTTATCTAGATGTGTTAAGCATGCATCAAAGGTACTCCCATATACAGTGAAATCATCCATGAACACTTCTATACATATACCAATCATATCAGAGAAAATGCTCATGACGAGGCGTTGGAACGTACCTGGCGCGTTGCACAGCCCAAAAGACATACGCCGAAACGCAAAAGTGCCGAATGGGCATGTGAACGTGGTCTTCTCTTGATCCTCCGCAGCTATGGGTATCTGATTGTAACCTGAATATCCGTCCAAAAAACAAAAGTAAGGCTTACCTGCCAAGCGATCCAGCATTTGGTCCATGAAGGGTAGCGGGAAGTGGTCCTTGCGCGTTACAGCGTTCAGCTTCCTGTAGTCGATGCACATGCGCCAGCCAGTCTGTATGCGCTTGGGAACTAGCTCGCCCTGCGCATTCTCCTCCACCGTGATTCCTCCTTTCTTTGGCACAACGTGCACCGGGCTGACCCATCTGCTGTCTGAGATTGGGTAAATGACCCCTGCGTCAAGCAACTTCAGAACTTCCTTTTGTACTACCTCCATCATATTTGGGTTTAACCTGCGCTGAGCCTCCCTGGATGGCTTGGCACCATCTTCCAACAGAATCCGGTGCATGCACACGTCTGGGCTCACTCCGCGCAGATCAGCAAGAGTCCATCCAATAGCGCGCTGGTTCCTGCGCAACACCTGTTGTAAACGCGCCTCCTGCTCTTCTTCCAATCCCCTCTTGATGATCACTGGCAGGGTGTCCTCATCTCCCAAGAAAATGTACTTGAGATGCTCCGGGAGTTGCTTCAGTTCGATCTTGGGTGCCTGCTCAACAGAGGGCAAGATTTTGTTAGCGGTGCAAATATGAACTATACTACGTACCTGTGTGGATGCTGGTTCAGCACTGCTTAGCTCCTCCTCTTGCTCCTCCAGCTCTGCCTGTGTCAGTAGCTCTGGTCCTATGGTTGCGCTTGCACACTGCGCTTCTGTGACTAAGTCGTCAAGGCTGTCCATTGCGTGCACGGTGGCGTCCTCATGTGGGTGCTGCATCCCTTCGAAGATGTTGAAATGGATTTCTTCGCCATCTACCTCCATGGAGAGCGTGCCCCTCCACACGTCTATCTTCGTGCGCGCAGTCATCAGAAACGGTCTGCCTAGGAGGATCTGCGCACCGCTGGCGCTTGATTCACCCTCCATTTCGAGCACATAAAAGTCTGCTGGGAACACCAGCTCTCCTACTCGAACTAGGACATCTTCTATCATCCCTGCAGGTTGTTTGCACGATCTATCTGCTAGCTGAATTGTGAGACCTGCAGGTTTTAGTGGTCCAAGGCGCAAGGTCGCATAGAGAGAATATGGTAATAAATTGATTGATGCGCCTAAATCGATCATGCAGTTGCTTACCGTGGTTTTACCTAAGGTGCAAGGGATAGTGAATGTACCTGGATCTCGGCACTTAGGTGGTACCTTTTGCTGCACGATTGCTGAGGCCTGCGCATTTAGCATTACCTGTGCGCATTCGCCTGTCCTTCTTTTATTCGTGCACAGCTCTTTTAAAAACTTCGCATACCTGGGAATCTGTCGAATAGCTTCTATGAGAGGTATGTTGATTTCCACCTTGCTGAACAGCTCATACAGTTCCTTGTCCAGTGCTTCTTTTCTCGCCAGTGGTGCCTGCACAGGGAAAGGAGCAGGTATGTTAGTACAACTTTTGTTCTTGTTTTTCGAGTGAGACATACCTGGTGCCTTGCCCTGCTGGTTCGTGGTTAGCGCTTCTGATTGCGCCTCTGGCTCTGGTTGCGCACTCTGAGCTGCTGGATCTGGGACTTGCGCAACTGGTTGCGCGGGCGCCTACGCGGTCTGCTCTGTTCCCACTGTGCGCCCAATCCTCAGTGTTACTGCATTAACTCCTCCTTTAGGGTTCTGAATCACTTGCGAAGGCAGGATGCCATCGCTCTTTTTCAGCTCATACACCGTGGTTGCAATTTGTGATAGATGCTTTTCTATGGATTCGAACCTCTTGTCATACTTTTCGTCATTCTTGCGCACTGTGTCTGCTAGCTGCCCCATGATATCTTCCAAGGATCGCTTTGGTTGCTGACTGTTCTGCGCTGGTGCGTCTGTGCGGCGATGCGGTGGATTGTAGGGTGCAGCCTGTTGCGTCTGCTGTGGTGCGCGCTGATCAGTGGGCTGCCTCTGGAAATTGTTCTCTTCTCTCCATCTGAATCCATTTGCAGCAAGCCCAAAGCGCGGCTGATTCTGCCTCTGCGGTCCTCTGTTGTCCCATCCTCCAAGGGCATTTACATCTCCAGTTTCTTCAAAAAGTGTTGGGCACTCGTCTGTCTTGTGCTCAGTGGACCTGCAGAATTCACATACCTTTGGCGCAACTGGTTGTGCGCTCTGCGCACTCATCAGCTTCTGTAGCATGGCCTTCATTTCTTTGATCTCAGCGCTTGCCTCTACCTGATGCACAGAACGATTACGACTACTTTCAAGCGTAAGCTGATGTCTTACCTGCCCAGCAGAATCTTCTATCAACTGCCATGCATCCTCCGGGTACATGTTGCAAATGTTCCCTCCTGCGCATGCATTCAGTAGTCGCAGCTCCATGGGCAGCAGTCCATTCAGAAAGTTCTCTATCAGCACATTCTGGGGAAGCCCGTGATTGTAGCAGTTGGCTTCTAGCTCCCTGAAACGCTCGTAGTATTCTGACAGAGACTCCCCTGCGCCTTGCCTTGGCGCGGCCAATTCCCTTCTGAGCAGCGCGATCTTCGCTGCTGGATAAAATTTATCTAAGAATTTCTTCTGCAGCTGCTCCCATGTGTGGATTGATCCTGCGGGTAGGCTCATCAGCCAGTGTTTGGCTGCATCGCTCAATGAAAAAGGGAACGCTTTCATCTTCAGCGCTTCATCGTTTTCCCCCAAAGCCTTCATGTTCTCGCAAATGATTAGGAACTCCCGCACATGCTTGACTGGATTTTCGTTGTTCATTCCGTGAAACTTGGGCATGTGATGGATGAGTGAGCTCCTTAGTTCGAACTGTCCGTCGGGCGGAAGCACTATGCACCATGGCTGGTTAACAGTGAGTGGGGCTGACATTTCGCGCACTGTCCTGCGCCTCGCGACTGGACGAACGGGTGGCGCAATGTATGGTTCAGCGGCCATCCGTGCGTCGTCCTCACGCTGCACTTCCTCTCTGAATAGGGCTGCGCGGTTATGCGCCCTTGCTTCCTCTGGGGTTCTGTCTCCCAGGTTATCTCCAACCACACTGTTATCCTCCATGTCCTGATCCAAACTCAAGAAACGAAATTAAATGGCAACGAGGTTGTTGCGTCTGTCAGTGCGCAACTAGAATCTGCGCAGCGCAACTGTTTCAAGGCTGCGCAGGCTGATGTGATTGCGCGCTGTCAGAAAACAACAACGAGAAAACAAAAACAAAATGAAATAACTAAAATGAGAAATGTAAGCTAGCTAAAACTTAGCTGTGTTGCTCCCCGGCAACGGCGCCAAAATTTGATCGCGCGTCGTTGTGCGCGTCAAATATAATTCCTTCCTCTCCCACTAGTACAGCGGTTAAGTAAGGGTCGATCTCCACAGGGAGCAAGCAGTGAGTCTCAGCCAGTAACCTACACTTAAGAAAACGGGGGTTGCGTGAGTGATTGGGGGTTTTGCGCGATGCGCGAATAACAGCGAATATCGTAACTCAGGGAATTGCACTAGACGTGCGCAAGCAGTAGAGATGAAGTACTATATTTATGAGAAGTATTGGGCAGACAATCCTCTATGAATGCATTCCTTATCATTGACTCTAAAACACCTATAGGTTATGCTTTACTTGGGTTAGTGTCCGGTAAAGGCTTCCTAACACGTGCGCATGTTCCGTTCAAAGTTCATGTGCTATTAATCCTAGAACTAGACTAAACAGCTGCGAATCCTGTCACAGTAGCAACTGCTTACCCTAACTCGTTACTCCTAGTTGTCACGGTAAGTTTGCGGTTCAAGGCTTCCCCTACGCATGCAACTAGTTTAACAGGTGACAAGCAAGCAACACAAGTAAGTTTGCGGTTCAAGGCTTCCCCTACTCATGCAACTAACTGTCTCAGCGCGCACAGAATTAATACAAGTAAATAAACTATGCATTAAGCTCAAGTCTCAAAGGTAATACATCATAGATTCATGCCCGACCAACACTAAGTGTTTAGCTAGACATGCTAGTGGTAAACATCATAAAATAGTAAATAACAACTACTGAATCCAAGAAAACGGTAGCAAACAGTGCGTGCAGTGTCTTCTCTTGGCTGGCGCAGTCGGCTGGCGCAACTCTCCTTGACAGGTCCGTGTGTTTTTCAGTTCTGCCGCGCAGTGCCTCTGGAATGTCACTGAGTGATGGTGTTCCGCCTCTCTCTGAAACCCTAGACTTTCTTTGTTTAAATAGTGCCCCAGGAAGTTCATCTTTTGGCAACTTCCAAGTCTGGTCACTGGGACTTTGCGCCTGGCGCACAGCATTGACTGGCGCAATCGGGTAGCGCACCTCTGCTGTCCTTCGCCATTTCTTCTTTTGCTTGCGCCGCTAGCTCCACAGGCTGATCTTTCACTCCTAGAACGCTGCCTGTTAGCGCGTATCCGACTTAAGGACTCGTTCTGACCTGATATACAAAAATAGTGGAAACGAGTAATCTTGCCCATAAAATATTGCAAACAAGCATGGGTTTATGATCTAAATAACGTGTATAACTAGGCTCTATCAGGCGCCATTTTGACGTGTAATAATTTTGTACTCCAAATTCAGTGACTATGAAGTTCCAAGGCAGGTCAAAAACAATTTATAAACCGAAGTATTCCGGGTCGTCCAAGGAGTAAACTAAGCTTATGCACTACGCAAAGTCTAGTTTTGTTTAGCTAACTCGATCTGTGAATTGATATTGTGTAAATAATTGAATTAAGACAGGCAAGCTAAGGTTAAATGGCCAAATTTCAAGAAGATTCCAAGGTTGATTTCACTTGCCTAGTGTTTTCTAATAAAGTGACAAAGATGAATGGATGATTGAAGACTATAGAGGTTATGAATAGATCAATATTCTAAACTAGCTTTCGCTCAATTTTGATTATCAACCTATTACGGAAATCGAATCTCAATCTCTCAATATATTGATTCGCTCTAACTTCCTCCACTAATCACAAACCGTCGCTATAATGATCAGTAAAAGAGTTAGGATGAAGCTAACCTAACCTCTAACTTATCTCTTTATGCTACTTTCGTATGTCAATAGAATCAAAGTCGGTTTTACTCTCGTCTTTCCTAAGTATGTATCTCTCAATAACGTACTCAGGTTAAACCGGATTTCATGCTGGCATTCTTTCAAACATTTAGCATGCATAACTTGACACAATTGAGGGAAAACCGTAATCTATCAATCATCCACCTAAACTTTCGTTTAGAACATCATCACAATATTGCAAACACACTAGACAAGATTCATCAAACCTTGGAATTAGGGGGATTACTCACGAGACATGGAAAATGATATCATTGCTTTCATATATAAAGAACGAGTTACAAATCCAATTCTCTAATGAAAAACAATGGATTACAACCATGCACTTGAGTATTCAAGGATTGAAAACCTCTTTTCTTCCTCCCTTCCTTCTCTGGTTCGTGCCCTAATCTCGCCTCCCAGCTCCTTGGTTCGTGTTCTATCCAATCTCCTCTCCTTTCTCCCTCGGTTCCCTTCAAATTCTATGAAAATTTGCTGAGCTGTCCGTATCGGTCGTCTCAATACGGTCGACACGACCGACACGACCATATCCACTCGCTACGGTCGATTCGACGTCAGCTGGAATCGAACAATCGACACGGTCGTATCGACCGTGTCGAACGTACCAATACGGGCGGTACGGGAGATACGGGGACTTTGACAATTTCTCGTCTCTTCCGCATGCAGTTGCCTCTACTTTACTCCCTATGGCGCCCTGAGCAGATTGGCCCTAAAACAAGAAAGAGAGAGTGTATAATGGTCATAATATTCCAAAAATGAACGATAACAACCAATAAACACAAGCGAGAATCGGTCTGGAATCCGACCGATCAACACATCATCTCATAAAACAAGCATTTACATCGCAGCATAATGTCTTGTCTCATGAATTCAGCAGCATATATCATCATAAACATGGCATCAACTCAGCAGCTACAAAAAAAAAAAACTAACGTGCTCTAACTACTAACTAATGCAAGCTAACGCGAAGGGAAACATGATGAACATAGCAAATTAACTTCTCACCACACACTTGAATCGAACCGTGTCCTCATGGTGAAATCTAAGGGAAGGATGGTCATGCAAAATTCAAATACAAGAAACAAACAACTATCATGAGCAAATGATAAAAAAAAACCACAAAAATCATATTACAGCTACAGGCGCGCTCCAAGCATACATTAGCAGCGAGCCCCATGCATACATTAGGTTGCTCTATGTTAAGGTATGTGGCATCATTGACAAACTCCTACAAGGTGCACAAGAGTCTGCTACAACAAATTTGTGAAGACAGCAGCTGATGCAGAGCGTTCCAGAATGACCAAGCAAAGTACACAAGGCGTTGCTACAGCAATCTGTGTAGCAGAAAGCTGGAGCATCCTAAATAGCAGATTTTCGTGTGAAGTACAAGCTGCCCAGAATTGAAGAGAAAAGCAACGGAAGCTTTCTAAATGCAATTCCTAGAGTCAATAGCATGCCGATTAACTTGGAGTAACCCAAAGAACGTATGAAGGGTTGCTACCAGCATCGCAACAGATTGGTTGAGTATCGTGAAGATAGAGAGCAAGATGATGCAGCTGCCCGTGTGTAGACAGCAGCTTGTGCAAATCGAGCCAGAGTAAACAAAACTCAGTGAACAAGCAATTGCTACAGTAGGAGCTGTAGCAGCAGTATTGGTGCGAAGAACAATCTGCCTAGATATGATGTAGTAGTGCAACGGGAGGCTTCCAAATATTCTCATAATATCCCCAGTGAAGATTCCGTACCAAAGCTTGAAGATTTGATTGGGAAATCAAATCTTCTACAAATTAGAAGATATGATCTTGTTGAGATCTTGGAGGAGCTTCTAAATATTCTCAGAGAATATTCTCAGTGGAGATTTCCCTATCCAGGAGAAGATTTGACTGTGGAAAGATTAGTTTCCCTAAACAAATCTAATCTCCTACGAATTAGGAGATAAGATCTTGTTGAGATATCTTGTTGAGATCTTTTAGGAACTTCCTAAATTTGATATTGATGGAGCAAGGAGTTCCTATTTAAAGGAGGCTGGGCAGAGCAGCAATTCATCCATCAAAGATAGAATCTAAGCAAAAAGAAAAAGCAATATACCGAGAGATATATTCAGATTGCTAAGCGGAGAGAGTGGATCACCACCGAGAGCAGAGAGTGAGCGCATAGCTGAGTGGTTGGAGCAAAGGCTGATCGAGGACTTGCAGAGTCTGATCAGAGCTTGATCAGAGAAGACCAATTCAGAGCAGGACGTGCTTGTTGGGTGATCAAGGCATGCCGCGGAGGAATTGTTGAGTGGAGGTACTCGGGCAATTGGCAGGAGGCCAGGCCTCGCTAGTGACAGGTGATCACTGAGTGAGGGGAGCATTACAGAGTGTGCAACGCTCGTGGACTAGTTCGATCGGCTCGGCGGAAGGCTTTGGAGCGACGCGGACAGAACCTGCACCAGCTAATTGCTACAGCAGGTGCTATACCAAACCTACGGTAGCATTGATTTAATTAGAATAGGCTGAGTCTGATGGATCAGTAGAATAGCTATTCTGAATTAATTCAAGTGTGTAGGTGTGTGAGACACAAGTCAGAGGGTGTTCTGATTGTGTGTGATTGACTAGCTAAGGTTGAGTAGCATAGGTTGCGTGGAGTCGAACCGTGTTGTATAACAGACCTTGAGACTAGTGAATTGAAAGACTGAGGTTCAGTCTTTCCCAGAGGTAGGCACTTGACCGAACTGGGTGAACAAATCGCTGTTCATTGTTTTATCTTGCTGCACAAGATCCGTCGGTACAAGAGTGTGCTATAGCAACTGCTTGTACACAATCTGCAGCTCAGAGGCGCTGCGAAAAATTTCACTTTAAGTATGAAGCTGGAGCGGAAATAATTTTTCCTTGGGACGCTTAACTCACTGGAAGATGCCAACTAAAAATGAAAATAAAAACACCGGGTTGCCTCCCGCAAAGCGGCTTTGTTTTACGTCTTTGGCTAGATGATGCCTCTCATTTTAAGCACATGCCGGGTCGGCCAAATGGAACTCCTCATTAGGCGGGATGTCGAGTGCAATATCAAGCAGAATGTGAGACTTCAGGTGCTCCAATAAGGGCTTTGACTGTATATCCGAAGGCTACACAGCAGATGTGGAAAGCGTAGTTTTATTGCAGAATTCAATGACAGTGATATCATACATTGGGATGGCATGGATGAACTGCCCAGCAACAACTCTTTCTTCCTTGGTATCTAGCTCCGGTATGTCCTCCCCACATTGTATGAGTGATGCATCTTCAATGGTGTCCAAGATTTGTATTCCTGCAAAGTCAGGTAGGAATTGCATAGGCTTATGAATATTAAAGTTGATCACTTCCCCTTCTACCTACATGGAGAGATCACCTGTATGTATATCAATTTTCATCTTCTCGGTCGCCATAAATGGTCTCCCTAGCAAAATTGGTGAAGAGCCTCTATCATCCTCCATTTTGATCACATAAAAATCTGCAAGCAATGAAAGTTTTCCTACCTGCACTAGCACATCAACAACAAGACCCTCTGGCTTTGTGCATGATCTATCAGCCATTTGAATTATAAAATCAGTGAGTCTAAGAGGACCGATACGCAATGTTTCATATAAGGAATAAGGCAAGATATTAATCGAGGCACCCAAATCCAATATACAATCATCCAATTGAACATCATTAATTATACAGGGGATTGTAAAGGTACATGGATTCTTACATTTTGGTGCTACCTTGGATTGAAGAATGGCCGAGATGTTGGGCCTCAGATTCACTTGCTCAGGTCCTCCTCGTCGAGTGGTGCATAAATCCTTAAGGAATTTGGCGTACTTCGGAATGTGCTGGATCGCGTCGAAGAGTAGGATCGTGACTTCCACTTTGCTGAATAGCTGTAACAGCTCTTGATCCACCACTGCCGGAGTATTCTTTGATTTGGAAACCTGCATAGGAAATGGATGCGAGGGGTTAGAACTTACTTTATCAAAAATATGTACCGAAGGTTCTGAATTGTCTCTCTTGTCTCCAGCCTCTTCGGTGTTCGCTTGGCTGCTGGTCTCCTCCCCTTGAAACTTCTTCTCACTTATCAAAGTCACCGAACATACATTTCCTCTTGGGTTAGGAATTGTTTGCGAGGGCAGCTTTCCCTTATCTTTATCATTCTTCAATTCGGACACGGTGGCTGCCAATTGGGACATATGCTTTGACAACTCAGCTAATCAGTCTTTGCTTGATTACTTTGCATATTCATCGCCAACCCTTAACCACTTCTTCTATTGACTTCCCCGAATTCCCATTGCTCGGGCCAGCTTGGTTGTAATTGCACATATGCTGAAAATGCACATTACCATTGCCATTGTATCTCTCTTGCTGATGACATGAAGGGCGGTAAGGTTGGTTCTGGTTTTGTTTCTGAATCTGATCCTGCCCTTAGTTGTCCAGGAGTCCTCCCTCATTTCTCCAGCTGAAGCCATTTGCTGCAAGGCCAAACTGCCTAGGTGCTTGTCTATTTTCGAAGTGCTGGAATCCTCCCATAGCATTGACCTCAACTGCCTCTTCTTCATGTAGGTAGGACACTCATCGATTTTGTGGCTTGCAACACCACAAAGTCCACAAGCTTTAACTCCACTGACTTGCCCAACCATCAACTTTTGCACCATCTGCTTGAGCTCTTGGATTTTATTGGCCATCTGATTTGTATTGGAATCCATTTGTGAGTGATTTATACGCTCCATCGAGTTGTTTATTCCATAATTTTATTACATTTTGCGTGAGATTTATTACTCTTTTGTAGTGTTTTCGTATCGCAGGTGTGTTCAAGACCGCATTGGATTTTATTGCATATTTGGAGCATTCACTCAAAGATCAAGAAATCAACAGAAGTCAGCAGTCAACAGAGGTCAATAGAAGTCAACAGCTGCTGAAACGAAGACCTGCTGGTTCAACCAGAACCGGTTCATTCAAGTCCAAACCCTAAATTGAAGACACAAGGGACAAAGAGATTGGACATCAGAAAAGAGGAGCCGACGACTGTAGCAGCAGTGGGCTTGAGAGAGAAAGGAGGAGAAGCTGATGGAAGTCGCCCGAATCACTGTTCATCAGGGTTTACTGTTCATCTGTTACTGTTCACTGCCGGAAAATACTATTCACGCCAGTTTTCATATTAGTTTAGTTTCGTGTTCTTTAACTTATTGTAGTAGACTGAACTCAATATTATTACAGTCAATGGATGTTATTAGTAGCTAGACCTTTTATCAGTTTGGGGTTTACATTGCAACACTTGGTTTGAGATCAATGAACACTTGATTTGAGTTGGTGATTTACTGCCGTTGTGTGAACTGAATGCTTTGATTATCAATTTGGTGGAGCTTAGCAGTTAATCTAGGTTGATATACGATTGTATTATGCTAGACTGAATTGCATTGTTAGCTAAGCTTAACGGTGGAACTAATTGGTGGAGTCAGTCGAGTAATTATTGCACCTGATCGAGAACTTAGAGGTTAAGAATAGGTAGAATATCGGAGTTGACATATCTGTAGTGAGAATGTTGGACTACGACGGTATTCATTAGTTTATACATGTTCTTTGATCAATGATAATTAGCTGCAGTGTATTTCCTGAACTGATTTCTTTCCACTTGATGGACACTCATCATAGATAATTGTTGTTCTGTTTTGCTCAAACTACCGTTAGAACTCTTGATCACTTGCTCTCTTTAGGTTCGACCCTGCTTACCGCTTTCTAAGTGTTAACAGGTATAAATACAAATTTGAGCGCACAGCACACAGTTATCTGCTGATTATAACAGGTATAATCAGAACAGGCTCTGACTTGTGTCAGCACACCCTCTACTGATATCTATCTAGAATAGCTACAGTTATCTCGAACTTAGCCTATTCTAAACAATATTCAGATTCTGCAGGGTTGCTATAGCATCTGCTGTAGCACACAGCTGATGCACAAACTGTCAGCGTCGCTCCGAAGCCTTTCGCTGAGCCGTTCGAACGATTCCACGAGCGCTGCACACTCTGGAATACTCCCCTCACTCAGTGACCTCCTGTCACTAGCGAGCACTGCCGTCCAGACACTCGACCGAGTCACTCACCCATCAGTTCTTACGCGGCTGCCCTTGATCAACCAACAAGCACTCTGTACTCTGAATTGGCTTCTAGATCAGGCTTGGATCAGACTACACACGTTTTGATCACCTTCTGCTTCTATCACCTCAGCTCTGCGCTCACGCTCTGCTCTCGGTGAAGATCGAAGTTCTCTTCGCACACCAAAAGTACTCTCTCGGAATTCTGTGTGTGTTCTCGCTCTTTTTACTCTTCTTCGATCAAACTTCCTTGCTCTGAAGGGTCTTCTTTATATAGGAGCACCCACTTGCATCATTAACAGGATTTAGCAATTTCCCTAGTAATATCAATATCTCCTAATTCTTAGGAGATTAAATTTGATTTGAGATTCAAATCTCCCACAATCAAATCTCCTTCTTCAGCTAGGAATCTCCACTGGAATATTCTCTGCAGCAACTTAGAAACTCCTCTGATGCTCTTAGAAGGACTGCCACGCCCTCTTTCCAAAGACCCAGGTTGCTGCTCTCGGACAGACACTACAGCTCTTCTGAACAAGCTACTGCTATAGCTTCCTCGTGCTATAGCTGCTCTTTGTTCACTGTTTTTCTTGTTCACGAAAGCCGGACTCCTGCTATAGCAGCATCTTGTTCACGTGTGCTGGTTTAATCAAATACTGCCATATTGCATCATCAATCCCCCCCTTGGCATTTTGACAAAACCCCTTTGAATGTTTCAATTCCAATTCTCAGGTAACTCCCTACCCTTTCCCCCCCCGCCCCTTTTTGGAACAAGTGACAAGGGGAAGTTCCTGGCTGTCTCAAGGAGGCGAGACACAGAGCCCCAGAGAGGATCTTAGGTCTTCGAACCGGACTGCGTCCAGAGCTTTCGTGAAGATATCAGCAAGCTGTTTGGCTAACACAACGTGCTGAAGAGTAATGATTTTCTTTTCCACCAGATCACGGATGAAGTGATGTCGAATGTCAATGTGTTTGGTTCTGCTGTGCTGAACAAGGTTGTTGGAGATGCTGATAGCACTCATGTTGTCAAAATAGAGAGTCATTTCACCTTGATCGAGTCCATACTCACCCAACATTTGCTTCATCCACATCATCTGTGCACAGCGGCTCCCGGAAGCTATGTACTCTGCCTCAGCTATAGATAGCGAGATGCTATTTTGTTTTCTATTGAACCAGGACACCAGGTTGTTTCCCAGGAAGAAGCAGCCTCCAGAAGTGCTCTTCCTATCCTTAGAGCGTCCTGCCCAGTCCGCATCACTATATCCTACCAGGTTTGCATTTGTATCCTTAGTATACCATAAACCATAGTACACAGTACCTCCAACATACCTAATGATTCGCTTGACCAGCTGCAAGTGACTATCTTTGGGGCAGACTTGAAATCTAGCACATACTCCTACTGCAAAGGAGATGTCGGGACTACTGGCAGTCAGATACAGTAAGCTCCCAATCATACTTCTGTAGATAGTCTGACTCACTTCCAGTCCATGTACATCTTTGATGGCTTTGACATGGGTGGCAGCGGGCGTTCGTTTATGAATGGCTTTATCTAGCTGAAATTTCTGTTCAAGATTCTTACTGTATTTGCTTTGTGCAATAAAGATTCCATCTTCTTTCTGGGTGATCTCCAGACCAAGGAAATACGACAGTTCTCCGACCATGCTCATTTAGAATTCCTTCTGCATGTGATCCACAAACTGCTTCACCAGGTGCTGAGACTTCGATCCAAAGACAATGTCATCCACATATATCTGTGCAATGATCACATCTGACTTGGTTCTTAATATTTTGTCAGCTCCCCCTCTTTTGTAACCATGGTTTTCAAGAAAGACTGTCAGCCGCTCGTATTATGCTCGAGGAGCCTGTTTAAGGCCATACCTTTCTTCAGTTTGTACACGTGCTCCGGGTGATGAGGATCTTCAAATCCTTTTGGCTGGGCAACATACACTTCTTCAGAGAGATCTCCATTCAGGAACGCACTTTTGACATCCATTTGATATAGTCTAAATCCTAGGAAACAAGACATAGCTAGGAGTAGTCTGATGGCCTCCAGACGAGCAACTGGAGCAAAAGTTTCTTCGAATTCTAGCCCCTCAATTTGAGTGTATCCTTAAGCAACAAGTCTGGCTTTATTTCTTGTAATGTTTCCCTTTTCATCAGTTTGGTTTTGAAGATCCACTTGGTGCCTATAATGTTTACTCCTTTAGGTCTGTCCACCAAGTCCCAAACATCGTGTCTTTCGAACTCTGCTAGTTCTTCCCGCATAGCTATCATCCAGAATTCGTCACTCATAGCTTCCTTGAAGTTCTTCGGTTCCACACTGGATAGGAAGCAGGTGTTGAGCTAAGCGTTGCTTCTGGTTCTCCTTCTTTCTGTCGGGTCTCCAATCACATTTGTCAGTGGATGATTCTTCTGAATCTTCTTTGGAGGCTGTCTTGAAGGCGGATCATGAGTCTCATTAATCTGTTCTTCATGCAAGCTCTCTAATTGTTCGTCTGGACTTTCTGCTTCAGCACTTGCTGTAGCATCTTCTGGAGCCAAAGTTAGTTCACTTCTGGTCTGACTGGCAGGAGCATCTTCAATGTCAGAGTCTTCGTCATCAAGGACAGTGGAAGAGACTTCTTCAACATCGTTAACTACTACATTTATGGATTCCATCACTGTTCTTGTCCTCTGGTTGTACACTCGATATGCCCTACTATTCATTGAATATCCTAGGAACAATCCAACATCGCTCTTTGGGTCAAGCTTCTTTCTCTACTCCCCATCTCTCAGAATGAAGCAGTCACTTCCAAAGGTGTGAAAGTATTTAACTGTGGGCTTCTTCTGATTCCAGAGCTCATAGCAAGTCTGGTTGGTTCCTTTCAGTATGGTGACTCTGTTGATGATGTAACATGTGGTGTTCATTGCCTCGGCCCAGAATCTCAGGGGAACCCTCTTGGCATGAATCATGACTCTGGCCATTTCTTGTATTGTCTGATTCTTTCGTTCCACTACACCATTCTGCTGAGGAGTGATGGGAGAAGAATACTGATGTGAGATACCCCTTTGACGACAGAATTCATCAACTGCTTCGTTTTCAAATTCCCTACCATGATCACTGCGGATGTTGGTGATTCTGATATTTTTCTCTTGCTCTAGACGGGTCGCTAAAGAGACTCTAACTTTTACAGTATCCGATTTCTCCCTGACAAAATCAATCCAAGTGAACCGGGTATAGTCATCAACACAGACAAAAGTATATCTTTTTCTGCCCATACTCTCGACTTCCATAGGACCCATCAGGTCCATGTGTATCAACTGGAGAGGTCTGGTTGTATTTGTATCTTTGACTTTTGGGTGTGAAGCCTTCTTCTGTTTCCCAATCTTACAATCTCCACAGATGGAGCTTGTCTCACCTTTAATCAGCGGTATTCCTCTGACAAACCCTTCTGTTGCAATCTTCTTCAGAGTCCTCAGGTTGACATGACCCATCCTTCTGTGCCAGAGATTCATTTCCTCAGCATTAGTCAGCATGCATCTTGGTGAAAGAGAGTTTGTGCCCACTTTGAGAAGATAGCAGTTGCTTCTTGATCTGGCCCCCTCCATTATACATTCTCCAGTTTTGTTGAAGACTTTGCATGAATCTTTTGTAAGCCTTACCTGTTGAGTGCCATCACACAGCTGGCTAATGCTTATGAGATTCGCCTTTAGTCCTTCCACCAGCATGACATTGTTAAGTTTGGGCATTCCTTCAACTGCTAGTGTTCCTTTATCTAGAACTCTTCCCCTCAGGCCATTTCCAAACTTCACCCGTTGTTCCAAGCAAGGAGTTATGTTCTCCAAGAAAGATCTTTCTCCCGTCATATGCCCCGAGCATCCACTATCAAAGTACCAGCTTACTTTATTCGAGGAACTGGCTGTGCTGACATTGCGAGATGCTGAGTTCTCTCATATTTCTACTTGGTTGGTTCCCTGGCTGAACCCTTCCTGGTGTATGCTGAAAGACAGTTTCTCTTAATGTGACCTTTGTGCCCGCAGCTATAGCATCTTTTATACTTCAACAGCTTCTTAACATGGTGATACAGGGGTTGCTGTAGCACCGACTGATTCACCCTTCCTTGTGTTTTTCTGCCTTTCCTGACTGATCTGTATCTGACCATGTTGCATTCATCTTCACTCAGATCTGTCTCGTCTTCACTTCTACTGGCAGAGAAAGCACTTTTCTGCTCAGTCTTCTTCATAGGTTTGGTGGTACAGTCGACTTGTCGATGGCCAAATCCTTCACAGTTCCAACACTACATGCCCTTTCTTCTGTCTCTCTTCTCATCATCATTTTGATCAGATTCCTTCCCTCTCCTTTGATTTCCTCCACCTCTTCCAGTTCGGCCAATTGCCTACGTCTGGGGAGGACTATTCTCAGTCCTCAATCCACTAATCTCAAAGGTCTCCAAGTACACACGGTTACAACTCCACGCAACCTATGCTACTCAACCTTAGGTGGATCCTCGAACACAATCAGAATAAGCTCTGACTTGTGTCTGCACACCCTCTACTGATATCTATCTAGAATAGCTACAGTTATCTCGAACTTAGCCTATTCTAAACAATACTCAGATTGTGCAGGGTTGCTATAGCATCTGCTGTAGCACACAGCTGATGCACAAAATGTCCGCGTCGTTCCGAAGCCTTCCACTGAGCCGTTCGAACGATTCCACGAGCACTGCACACTCTGAAATATTCCCCCTCACTCAGTGAGCTCCTGTCACTAGCGAGCACTGCCGTCCAGACACTCGACTGAGTCACTCACCCGTCAGTTCTTCCGCGGCTGCCCTTGATCAATCAACAAGCACTCTCTGCTCTGAATTGGCTTCCAGATCAAGCTTGGATCAGACCACACACGTCCTGATCACCTTCTGCTTCTGTCACCTCAGCTCTGCGCTCACGCTCTGCTCTTGGTGAAGATCGGAGTTCTCTTCGCACATGACGTTGGCGTTTTAGGCAAGCAAAATGAAGTGCTATTCTAGTCACGCAAATATCAAACAATATTTATAACCAAGTGACCTCGGATCGAACCCAAGGGAAAAGCTTAGACTAATTGACAACTAATCAATGCTACTAATGTAAGTCTACGGTTTTTGGGGGGAATATGTCCTCCTATAGAGGTATCTCTAGAAAGCACTAAAGATAAATGATATTCTTGAGTTCTACTTAATGAATAAAAAGGGGTGACTAGGGATTCAACTTCTCTCCTAGGATATGAGGAAATGAAATAACTCACTAATACATGCATGAACTACATTTGGTTGATAAAAGCAAGGCTAATGCATCATCCACTCTAGGTTCAACTCTCGCTCCTTCCCTAGAATGGAGAGGATACATAAATGACAAGGTTCTCAAACTCTCATTCTATTGAACCGTGTAGAATATGAGTCCCATAACCGCACCCTCTCGGTCTATTGGCCGGTTACTCAAATCCGCTCAAAACTTAGCCTAATGTCAAGAATGCATGTCGCTCTCACGCACAAACACTCCATCTATGATCATACGATAGCTATGAAACATCCTAAGTTCAACTCTCGCTCCTTCCTTAGGGGTTCTAACCAAACATACTCACTTAAGCATTTCGTCAAACACTTGGTGTGCATACAATGAATACATAGCTAGGGCACAATAAGATCAAACCAAACTTCATTCAATGCAACAACAATAGTGTTCTACATCATATCCAATCCTAGGGGATCCATTTAATCCCCAACCACAAAAGTAACTACTCACTCATAATGAGTGTGTACAAAAACATGACAACTAAAGGAAGCATAAATGTAAATACAAAGTTAGGGTTTAGAAGAGGATGATGTGGAATCTTCAATCCAAGCTTCAATCTTCCATCAAGCTTGATCTTCCTTGAGTTTTGTCATCTAGGGTTGCAAAAAGTGGAAACTTGTCGTCTAGGGTTGAGAGAAAAAGCAAGCTTTCTTACTTCACTTCCATCTCATTCTATTTATACTCTTTGAAGTTTCCCACAAAATGACCGAAGTGACCGAATCACTTGATTCGGTCAATGTCCATGTGATTCGCTCGAACCTTTTGTTCAGTGCAGTTTTGAGTTTGGGCGAATCAATTATCCTGGCCGAATCACTTTTGATTCGGTCAAATGTCTTTGTTTTGATACGGTCAAACGCCTTGTGGAGCTAAACTGATTCGGGCACCTCTGGGCGAATCAACTCTGATTCGGCCGAATCATCTGTTCAGTAGCTTCTTGACTGGGCGAATCACTTCTCTTGGCCGAATCACCATTGATTCGGTCACACCCATTATGTGATTCGGTCAAACCTTCAGGACTTCCCCGGATCAGGTCAATTCGTGCAGCTGAGGGTGATTCGGTCAAGCTGGTGGGCGAATCACTAGTGATTCGGCCGAATCACTTATGCAGTTTGCTCAGCTTTTCTTCTTTTGATCTCCATTGACCAAAATTCGCCTAGATTTTCTTCGGTCCACTTCGCATTGCGAGATACGTAATTTTAACCTGAAATGGACGAAGAAATCATCAAATGACTTTATAAAATAGCGGAACAAACAAGAAGTAAGGGGAAAATATGGACAAATATAAGGTCATTTGTCCGCTCATCAGCACACCAAAAATACTCTCTCGAAATTCTGTTTCTGTTCTCGCTCTTTTTACTCTTCTTCGATTAAACTTCCTTGCTCTGAAGGGTCTTCTTTATATAGGAGCACCCACTTGCATCATTAACAGGATTTAGCAATTTCCCTAGTAATATCAATATCTCCTAATTTTTAGGAGATTAGATTTGATTTGAGATTCAAATCTCCCACAATCAAATCTCCTTCTTCAGCTAGGAATCTCCACTGGAATATTCTCTGCAGCAACTTAGAAACTCCTCTGATGGTCTTAGAAGGACTGCCACGCCCTCTTTCCAAAGACCCAGGTTGCTGCTGCTCGGACAGACTCTACAGCTCTTCTGAACAAGCTCCTGCTATAGCTTCCTCATGCTATAGTTGCTCTTTGTTCGCTGGTCTTGTTCACAAAAGCCGGACTCCTACTATAGCAGCATCTTGTTCATGTGTGCTGATTTTGTCAAATACTGTCATACTGTATCATCATACTACTATGAGTTAAGAACACGAAACTGAACTAATAAGAACAATAACGTGAATAGTATTTTCCGGCAGCGTCCCTGATTTATATTGTTGCCCAGTGCAGCGACTCAAGCCCAGCAGCAAAAAGACAACTAGCTTATTCTTCAGAGGCTAGATCAATTGCAAGCGCACAATAAAATGCTCGAAACGCAGATTGCGCAACAAGCTGGCTCGTCTTCGAAATATCAAGGGAAGCTGCCCTCGCAACCCGATGTGAACTCCTCCGAGACAATCAACGCAATTACACTCAAGAGTGGGAGAGTTCTAGAGGAGCCGCAGCCAAAGTGGGAAAGGCAGCAGATGAACCTGTCGAAGAAGAGTCTTTGCCACAGAATTCAAGTGATAAACGGGAGAAGGAAAAGCCGCAGGAGCCAGCACCTTATGTGCCGCCGATTCCTTTCCCTCAAAGGCTGAAAAAGAAGAAGGAGGGTGCGCATTTCAAGCTCTTCGCGGAGATGCTGAAAAAGCTGCAAGTGACTTTGCCATTTACGGAGGTACTCACTCAAATGCCTACCTATGCTAAATTTTTGAAAGATATTATGTCTCATAGAAGGGAAATGCATGATTTAGACCATGTGGCTTTAGACGCAAATTGTAGTGTGATAATTCAGCGTGCCATGCCTAGGAAGCTCAGCGATCATGGGTCATTTTCTATTCCTATTTCTATTGGAGAAATTAGCATAGCTAGTGCATTGTGTGATTTAGGTGCTAGCATATCTTTAATGCCTTATTCACTTTTTAATAAGCTAGATATGGGGAATTGACTCCAACCACGTTTAATTTGAGATTAGCGGATCGTTCTTCTCGGGCACCTAAGGGTATTCTAGAAGACGTTCCCATTAAGGTTGGGCAATTTTATGTTCCGGTTGATTTTTATGTGTTAGACATGGATGAAGATAAGGAAATCCCCATAATTCTAGGTAGACCATTTTTGAACACGGTTAAGACTATTATAGATTGCAGGAAAGGTACAATCGAATTAAATTTTGGTAGTGAAAAGATCAAATTCGATTTGAAAAGCATGCTTAGGACACCTAGTAATTCTTTGGATTGTCACTTGATTGAATCATATGATGCGTATAATGTTTTTGACTCTCTTGGTGAACTAACGAGCCTTGAGTATGAGTTGCTTGCACAAGAGGAAAATAGCTCTTCGTTCACCTCTATAATGGAAATTGATGAGGATCCCGCTGATTTTAATGTTGGTGCGAAAGGAATAAATGAGGCGCCAAAAGGTAAGGAATTCGGTGAGGGGTTGAAACCTCTTCCACTGAATCTAAGATATGAATTCTTGGGACCAAACGAATCTTTACTCATTATCGTAGAAGCTTCTTTGAATGATGTTGAAACTTCTAAATTGATGAATGTGTTGCATGAATATAAAGGTGTCATTGGGCACTCCATTGATGATTTGAAAGGGATTAACCCCGATGTGTGCATGCATAGAATTCGTTTAGAAGATAATGTGAAGCCTAGAATGCGTTTAAATCGTAAGTTAGGAGAAGTTGTGTTGAAGGAAGTCACGAAGTTGCGAAATGCAGGGATTATTTATGCTTTCCCGAATGCCGAGTGGGTGAGCCCAATTCATGTGGTCTAAAAAAGGCGGGCTCACCGTGGTTAGAAATGAGAAGAATGAGTTGATACCTACGCATACGGTCACGGGGTGGAGAATGTGCATAGACTATAGGAAGTTAAATTTAGCCACTAAGAAGGATCACTTTCTCACCCCCTTTATAGATCAAATGTTAGAACGTCAAGCGGGGCATGAATATTTCGTTTTCTTGATGGGTATAGCGGTTTCTTCCAAATTCCTTTCCACCCTGACGACCAAGAAAAGACCAAGTTTACTTGCCCCTACGGCACATTGCTTATAGGAGGATGCCCTTTGGTCTTTGTAATGCACCGGGAACTTTTCAACGTTGTATGATGTCCATTTTGCTGAGTGTTTAGAGACTTCTATGGAAGTATTTATGGACGATTTTTCTGTGCATGGTTACTCATTTGATGATTGTCTCACAAATTTGTCTCGTGTGTTGGCTAGGTGTATTGAAATGGACCTAGTACTAAATTGGGAGAAATGCCATTTTATGGTCAAAAAAGGCATTGTGTTGGGACACCTTGTGTCAAAAAGAGGAATTGAGGTCGATAGGGCCACAAATGATGTTATTGAGAAGCTGCCACTGCCGAGAGATGTGAAAGGAATAAGGAGTTTCCTCGGGCACGCTGGATTTTATAAGAGGTTCATCAAGGACTTCTCGAAAATTGCTAAACCTCTTACAAATCTGCTATGTAATGAGGTAGAATTTAATTTCGATGAACCGTGCCATCAAGCGCTGCTTTGACTTTATGTTCTTAGTTTTTATGTTCTTTATTTTAATTGCATGCATATGTTCTGCTTGTGCGCGTCCTCCGTGCGCTTGAGCTTGAGTCGTGGGGACACGTCTCTATTTAAGTGTGGGGGGGGAGCGTTACATGTACATTTCACGTTTTTTTTAGCATTTTTAGTGTAGCTTAGTTTAATTGAAGGAAACAGTAGCAGTAGTGCGCTTGAGTGCGGGCTGCGCGCACTGTTCAGCTTGTTTGCACTACCCATTTTGCGCCGTGCGCTATCAACTGTTTTTAGTATATTTTTTCGTTTTTCTGCTCCTGTTAGTTGGGATATACAGGGGATGTGGAGTTGACAGAAATGCTCTAGAGAGGCGGGTAGTCGCTCGCGCTTTAGAGGAAGAGGTATATGGTCGAGAGCGCGAGTGGAGGCCTGTGCTTCGCGACCTTCGGAACAAGAGAGTGCGCTCAGTCACGCAGATGCCAAAGGCGAGATACCCAAAGCGTGGCGAGGTGGGAAAACAGACCACCTTCCCTCTGGAAGTCGAGCCTAGGAAGGCGGGCGCGGGTGTAAACGCGTGCGCTAACCTGCGCAGATAGACCAAGGAGGGAGAGCGGGGCGGTGTTCCATAGCTGTTATCGGGAGGCCGATACTGGAACCGTTCTGGGAAAGATAGCAATCAAAGACAAAGCTGTACAAAAGGAAAAAATACCAGCAGAAGATATGCGCTACAAAAGAATCAGCATGCGCACAAGTACCAGCGAGCGCAAAATCCACAGAAAATCATCAAAAGGCTTGAGTTCCCAGGAAGTGCGCGGAAGAATCATGCACGGGAAGAAGCTGGCGCTGTTAACCATATACCCATCCTCGAAGTGAAAACTGACAACCTGGCGCCTATAGAGAGCTATCTCCCAGCCATCCAAAATGATCTTCATCCCAGCTGAGAGGTAATGAATTGCAAAATCCTTATACTTAAACTGTTGAGAGCAGATGTGCGTAGGTGGTAGTGCAGCGCGAGGTGTTCAGTAGTGCAGATCGCGCCAGAGTGCAAGACTGTGCGCTAGACTCCAGAGAGGTAGTAGTATCCGTGCTTGAGTGCTTGTTCGAGGACGAACAAGGGGCAAGTGTGGGGGGTTTGATAGAGCCTATTTATACGCATTATTTAGATCAAAACCCTATGCTTGTTTGCATTATTTTATGTACAAGATTACTGGTTTCCAGTTTTTTTGTATTTCAGGGCAAAACGAGGGCCTAAGTCGGATACGCGCTAACAGGCAGCGTTTAGGACGCGCATCACACAGCCTGTGGAGCTAGCGGCGCAAACAGAAGGAATCGGCAGAGTCGACAAACGGTGCGCTAACCAATTGCGCTAAGCAGTTGCCGTGCGCCAGGCGCAGATGATGGTATTTCCAAATCCTGACACGACCAGATTAGGAAGTTGCCAAGGATGAGCCTCTGAGCAGTATATAAAGGAGAGGAAGGCTAGGGTTTCCATAGAGAGCGCGCCACTCCACACGTCTATCATTGTGCGCGCTGTCATCAGAAATGGTCTGCCCAGTAGGATTTGCGCACTGCCTTTGCTCGACTCACCCTCCATTTCTAGGACATAGAAATCTGCTGGGAACACCCGCTCTCCTACTTGGACTAGGACATCCTCTATCATGCCCGTCGGTTGCTTGCACGACCGATCTGCTAGCTGAATGGTGAGACCTGCAGGCTTTAGTGGTCCAAGGCGCAATGACTCATATAGGGAATAGGGTAGCACATTTATAGATGCGCCTAAGTCAATCATGCAATTGTTCACTGTGGTCTTACCTAAAGTGCATGGGATGGTGAACGTACCAGGATCCCGGCACTTAGGTGGTACCTTATGCTGCACGATCGCTGAGGCCTGCGCATTTAGCATTACCTGTGCGCACTCGCCTTTCCTCCTCTTGTTTGTGCACAGCTCCTTTAAAAATTTGGCGTACCTAGGTATCTGCCGAACTGCTTCAATAAGGGAAATGTTTATTTCCACCTTACTGAATAACTCGTAGAGCTCCTTATAAAGCGCTTCATTCCTAGCCGATGGTGCCTGTACAGGAAAAGGTGCAGGTATAAAGCGCGTCCTTTGATTGTGTCATACCTGGCGCTTCGCCCTGCTGGCTTCTGGCTAGCGCATCTGGTTGCGCATCTGGCTCTGGTGGATCTGGGACTTGTGCAACTGGTTGCGCGGGCGCCTTTGCGGTCTGCTCTATTCCTACCGTGCGCCCAGTTCTCAGTGTCACTGCGTTGACTCCTCCCTTGGGATTCTGGATCACTTGCGAAGGCAGGTTGCCATCGCTCTTTTTCTGCTCATACACCGTGGTAGCAATCTGTTATAGCTCCTTCTCAGTGGATTCGAACCTCTTGTCATACTTCTCATCATTTTTGCGCACTGTGTCTGCTAGCTGCCCCACGATATCTTCTAAGGATCGCCTCGGTTGCTGGTTGTTCTGCGCTGGTGCGTCAGTGCGGCGATGCGGTGGATTGTAGGGCGCAGCTTGTTGCGTCTGCTGTGGTGCGTGCTGATCCGTGGACGTCCTCTGGAAATTGTTTTCCTCCTTCCATCTGAACCCATTTGCGGCTAGTCCAAAACGCGGCTGATTCTGCCTCTGTGGCCCTCTATTATCCCATCCTCCAAGAGCATTGACATCTCCTGATTCCTCGAAAAGTGTGGGACATGCGTCGGTTTTGTGCTCAGTGGACGTGCAAAATTCGCATACCTTTGGCGTAGCTGGTTGCGCTCCCTGCGCATGCATCAACTTCTGCAGCATGGCCTTCATTTCCTTTATCTCAGCGCTTGTTTCTACCTGATGCACAGAACAAGCACGACTATTTTCAAGTGTTAGCTGATGTCTTACCTGTCCAGCGGAGTCTTCTATCAGCTGCCACGCGTCCTCTGGGTACATGTTGCAAATGTCGCCTCCTGCGCATGCATTCAATAATCTCAGCTCCATGGGCAGCAATCCATTCAGGAAATTCTCTATCAGCACATTCTGGGGCAGGCCGTGATTGTAGCAGTTGGCCTCTAGCTCCCTGAAACGCTCGTAATACTCTGACAGCGACTCTCCTGCGCTCTGCCTAGGTGCGGCCAGCTCCCTCCTGAGTAGCGCGATCTTTGCTGCGGGATAGAACTTGTCCAAGAACTTCTTCTGCAGCGGCTCCCATGTGTGAATTGATCCTGCTGGTAAGCTCATCGGCCAATGCCTGGCCGTGTCACACAGTGAAAATGGGAACGCTTTCATCTTTAGCGCTTCGTCGCTCTCCCCTTCGGCCTTCATGTTCTCGCAAATGACTAGGAATTCTCGCACATGCTTGACTGGGTTCTCGTTGTTCATCCCGTGGAACTTGGGCATGTGATGAATGAGCGAGCTCCTTAGTTCAAAATGACCGTCTGGTGGAAGCACTATGCACCATGGCTGGTTAACCGTGATTGGGGCTGACATCTCGCGCACTGTTCTGCGTCGCGCGGGTGGCGCATTATACACTTCAGCGGCCATCCTTGCTTCAACTTCGCACTGCACTTCCTCTCTAAACAGGGCTGCGCGGTTATGTGCCCTTGCATCCTCTGGAGTTCTGTCCCCTAAGTTATCTCCAACGACACTGTTATCCTCCATAACCTGTTCTAAATCTCAAAGAAAACGAAATTAAAAGAAAACTAAGTTGTTGCATCTGTCAGTGCGCAACTAGAATCTGCGCAGCGCAACTGTTTCAAGGTTGCGCAGGCTGATGTTGATTGCGCGCTGTCAGAAACAACAACGAGAATAAAGCAAACAGAAATAACTAACTACTGTAAAAGAGACTTAAGCTGGTTTAAGCTTATCTGTGTTGCTCCCCGGCAACGGCGCCAAAATTTGATACGCGCGTCGTTGTGCGCGTCAAATTTATTCCTTCCTTCTCCACTTAGTATAGCGGCTAAGTCAGGGTCGAATCCACAGGGAGCAAGTAGATTAGTTTTAACTAGTAACCTGCACTTACGAAAACTGGGGGTGTGAGTGATTGGGTTGCGCAAGTGCGCGAGTAAACAGTAGTAAACGCAGGAATTGCACTAGACGTGCGCAGGCAGTAGAGATTATGTACTATGACTATGAAAAGTATCGACGCAGACAATCCTCTATGAATATATTCCTTATCATCGACTCTAAACGTCTATAGTTTGGTTTACTGATGTTAGTGTCCGATCAAGGCTTCCTAACATGTGCGCATGTTCCGATCAAAGTTCATGGGCTATTAATTCTTAAGACTAGTCTAAGCAGTTACGAATCCTGTCACAGTAGCAACTGATTATCCTTGCGCTTTACTCCTAGTTGTCACCGTCAAGCTATTCAACTAGTTTAACATATAGCAAACAAGTAGCAAGAGCAAGATTGCGGTTCAAGGCTTCCCCTACTCATGCAACTAGCTGTCAACCGTGTGCACAGAATTAATATAAGTAAACAAACTATGCATTAAGCACAAGTCTCAAAGGAAATACTCATAGAATCATGCCCAACCGATACCAAGCGTTTAGCTAGACATGCTAGTAGTAAACATCATAGAAACAGTAAATAATATCTAAAGTATCCTAGAAAACAGCAACGAGCAGGTGCATGCAGGTTGCAGAGTCTCGGCTGGCGCAGTCGGCTAGCGCAGGTCCTCGCAGCAGGCTCGTGTTTTTCTATACTGCCGCTCTCTCGTGTGCTGTGGTCCTCTCTTGGTGCTAGTGATGCTCTCTGATGATCTCTCAAACCCTAGCCTTCCTTTCTTTATAAACTGCTCATGAGGCCCAGCCTTGGCAACTTCCAAATCTGGTGGTGTCAAGATTTGTTAACACCACTATTCCGCGCATGGCGCACTGCACACTGGTTAGCGCAATCGGTCTGCGCACCGTAGTCGACTCTGCCACTATCTGTTCTGTTTGCGCTGCTAGCTCCGCAGGCTGTGTGATGCGCGTCTTAAACGCTGCCTGTTAGCGCGTATCCGACTTAGGCCCTCGTTTCGCCCTGAAATACAAAAACACTGGAAACCAGTAATCTTGTACACAAAATAATGCAAACAAGCATAGGGTTAGGATCTAAATAGTGTTTATAAGTAGGCTCTATCACCTTTCGTCGCCAGCATTTCCCTCCCGAGCAAACCCTAAAGCGCAGCCTCCGTCCGACCTAGCCACACGTGTCCCGCTTTGCCCGAAACACTGGCTCCCGCTTCGCCCGTGCCCGACGCAGCTCTAATCCGGCCGAATCACTCTCTACCTGCCCTGCTCCCATGGCTCGCACCAATACGAACACAGCTGGGAAACCAACACAGCCACCCACCAAGAAATTGTCCGTAACTTAGAAAGGGAAGGGACTTGCTAAACCTAAAGCCCCAGCCAAAGCCGAGGTGAGCTACTGGCGGCATTGTCTTCTGCTCCTTCCCCCAGCCGTCTCCAGCTAGTACATCCTCATCATCATCCTTCGAGGAATTCAGACCCGTGGGAGAATCATCTCGTGCACGAACCAGCTTAGCCATCGTCGCACATTCGAGCGCAGAAAGGGCAAGGACACCCTTTCCTTTTAGTGGAGAAATTCAGGCTGCCGATGCTCAGATGAAGGCCATGTTGGCGCAGCACAACAGCTATGAGGTACTAGCTCCCACTTACCCGGATCGTCCCACACTACATGAGCTTAAAATCTTGGATGAAATTTGTGATTATCTATGTGTTAGTGATCTTCACTATATCTTGATGAGTGATCCGGGTACTTACCCGAGGCTGGTTAAGGAATTTATGGCCTCGTTTTCAGCGACTTGGGAAGATGGTCGATATGATTAAAATGGAAAAGGCAAGAGGGAGCACTTTGTGCATTTTTAGAACTTCCGTTTGGGTGGCCAGACCTTTGACATGCCAGCCGTTGATATCAGAAAGGCATTTGGGTGCACTAAGTATGGGGAATATACGATATTCAGGGAAAGCGAACGGTACAAGTTCTAGAAGGAAATTACTGGGTAGGACATTTTCTTCACCCCACATCAGCCAATGTCGATGATTCAGTCCCCAGTTTGGCGGCTGATCCATCGTTTACTGTAACATCTATTCACATCCGCAAAGATGGTGGCCGGTATGTGAACAACGCAGATATAGACCTCCTGCTTCAAATTCGTACTGGCCGGCCGGTTTGCATTATCCACGCTTTAACTCTTTAGTTCGAGTCTTATCAGAATCCCCAATACAAGGGGCGTGCCTTAGGTAGGGGACCATTATTACGCTTCTCGCGAAGCACTTAGGCTTCACTTTGGATCGAGGCACGCCTCTGCCCAAGAAGGTGCTTGACATGGAAGGGCGTCACAAAATGCACATGATAGACATAAAGAAGAAAGAATGGATTGTTCGTAAGGAAGTCCCGAAATAGGTAGAGAAAAGAACATGGGGCTCCTCGACTTCCAGCACCTCCTAGAGCAGCCAGCGAGCAGCTTCCAGCACATGAATCTGCCCCTGCCCCCGCCTCAGCACATACTCCAGAATTCAGGCCATCTTCCACTACCCCTCCTCCCGCTGAGACCGAGCCGCCTACACACGAGGACCTGAGATTGATAAGCGCACGTTTAGACTCACTTTCAGATTCTCACACGTCGCTCATTCGCTCCCACGAGGTATTATCCACACTTGTCCACGATTTCGTCGCATGGCAAGGAGGTGTCATGGCGCGTATGGCAGCGCACATGGGTATTGCAAACATTCTACCACCGCCAGCACCATTTTCTCGGCCACCACCTTAGCCGACTATGCAGCCTGCAGCCGCGAGCAATGACTCCATTTCAGCCATGGTTGAAGGTAGAATTGATGGAGGTAATGGTGAGGGAGCCACCAGGGTAGGCAGTAAAGCGCGACATGTAGACGAGGGGACAGCCACTAAAGAAAGTGAGGACTCCGGTCTCAAGAGGCGCACGAAGCATAGGAATGATGTTTAGATTACTTTTATGTTTGTCATGCCTCGTGGTGCTTTTATTGCTAAGAACTTTGCTCGACTAGTCCATTTGTACTTTGACGCGCTTCGCCGCGATATTTTTTTTTGCATGACAGATGGTTTTCGTACTTGTATGTTTCTTTCATTTGGAAGATTATTCCTTAGAACAACCTTTTGAACTGCCCTGGTAAATTGATTCGAACATACTGGCCGAATCACCCTTTTTGGCCTTGTTCGAATCACCTGTGATTCGGGGAACCATGCTATCCAAGCTCATTTGATTCGGACACCCTGGCCAAATCACATTGTTTTGCCTTGCCCGAATAAAAATTTGATTCGGGCAAGCACATATTATCCGAACTGAACTGATTCGCCCAGGGTGTGGCCGAATCACTTATTTTGCCTTCCCCGAATCAGAAAGTGATTCGGTCAGTCTTGAGCAGCACTTTTCTTAGTTCACTTTGGAAACTTCTGCAAATTATTTGCATTTGTTCGAAACCTTTTTCAAGCACCATAATACACTAATTCATGATTTTTGATGCACACGGGCATATCTCAGTGAACGCCTCATTTGAATTATCGCGCACTTGTTTTCTAATCTTTTGCCTAGCTATATGTTTCGCATTGCTATATATGTCATAGCTAGCTGTTTTTCCTCTGGAAATTCAGGTGTTGCGCTAACCCTTTTTCTTGAGTTTCAGATTTATTGCAACCGACTAGAGCATCATCCACGGACCCGGGCGGAGGTGCATTTGGCTACCTCCACACGAGAGAAGTTCCTTCGCAACTTTCTCTTTACCATTCTTTATTCTTTATATTGCTTAGAGACTAAGCAAATTTTTAAGTGTGGGGTGTTTTGCGCTTTCGCTTTTATTTTTCTTAGCGCCATGATTCTATGCTACAATTTATTTCATGCACATTATACTCGCATGATTGCTTTCATCCTAGCTTTAAGTATTGATCACACGAAGTAATGTTTGCTAAGCACTTAAGTAGTATCATTTAAAAAAACATTTGGGATGAGTTGTGCTTTGAATTCATGAATCGTATCTTTAAGTCGATTGACATTCTTTGTGATGATTTTATTCGTATGATTCGGTATCTTGACTAGCTTAGCTTGATTCATTTTTAAGCTCTTCCGTGCATGAAAAATGAAGTGAAGTTTAGCGAGCACAAAAATAAAATAAAAACAGTTTTCATACAAAAACTTTGTACTTGCTCTTGTTTGCTTTTAGGTGACTTTAGCGTTCCTATTTAGCCTTTGCATTTGTTTTAGCTCACACTTCATGCTCCATCATATATCACTTAGGAACATTGTCAAGTATTAAGTGTGGGGTGTTTTGAAGTGTTTGCGAAAGAAAATCAAAAAGAGAAAAAAAAGAGAGGCGCAAGAAAGAAAAAAATTATATTTTCAAGGTTTTACAAAAGCCGAGGGTTAGGAAGGTAAGTTCCCCCTTGAAAGCATTTGTATAAACACAAAAAATATTATTTTTGTTTGTTTTTTGGGTCAAAGAAAAGTTCTACAAATGCAGAGGGTTAGGAAGGTAAGTTCCGCCTTGAAAGCATTTGTATAAACGAAAGAAAAATATTAAACACTTAATCTTGACTTTGTGCCCATTCCGCAATTTCTTTCGCATGAGTGTGAGTAGAACATTTGCATTTGCTTTTTAGGAAACGTCTAAAGTATTACCCTCGTAATTTATTACTTAAGCATCGAGATTTGTACGAGTGAATTTTAAAATTTTCAATGTCGAAACTCCTCTTCTCTTACGGATTATGACGTATAGTCTAATACTTGGGAATGAGTTTGTTGTCATGAGCTTATGGACTTGCCCTTAGCAAGCATGTGTGATTGCATAGGAAATTGAGCGATAATTTGAATTTGACGAATGCTAGTCTTGATATCGATTCTATTAATATTTATTGTCACAATGAAGTGAATGATCTTTAGAGTTTGCGTGAAGTGAATGATTTCCACAACTCTATTATTATGAGGGCCGATAAAGAACTACTTGCTTAGCAAACTATATTTGGATTTTGAACTCTTATGGATGATTGCGAGTAGGATTTGTGAGTATTCCTATTTGGAAAACTCTCACGAGACTATAACTCGTCCACTAGGGTAGCCTAGGGATTTAAAGGCTTGATGCATACGCTAATGCATCCGTGATTCCTACGACAGTGAGTTAGGAGTAGATTTAATTTTGTTAGTTTAGTTATCCTTATGGTAATGTTTCATGAGTAGGGGTTGGATGTGTTTTATGTGCGTAAGATTTGCTACATGCTTTGATATTGTCATATATGATTTAGCATCTTACTCTCCGCTTGACTTATGCATATACTTGTTCGGGACGAACAAGACTTAAATGTGGTGTGTTTTGATAAGCGGACAAATAACCTAATATTTGTCCATATTTTTCCCCTTGCTTCTTGTTTGTTCCGTTATTTTATAAAGTCATTTGATGTTTTCTTTGTCCATTTCAGGTTGAAAATTCGTACTATATGATACGAAGTGGCCCGAAGAAAGTCTGGATGAATTCCGGTCGATCGAGATAAAAAAAACAGCAACATTGGGCAAGACTGCAGAAGTGATTCGCCCAAATCAAGTGATTCGCCCACCTGCTTGGCCGAATCACCCTCAACTGCACGAATCAACTTGACTCGGGGAGAACTTGACGGGTTTGACCGAATCAAAAAGTGATTCGGCCAGAAGAAATCGATTCGCCCAGCTTCACTAAAGCACTGAGCAAATGATACGGCCGAATCAGAAAGTGATTCGCCCAGGTGCCAGAATTAGTTTAGCTCTACAAGGATCTTGACCGAATCAAGTAAGGGTTGACCGAATCACTTTGTGATTCGGCCAAGACAAAGTGATTCGCCCAGCTCGAAACAGCACTGAGCACTTGATTCGGACACCCTGTCCGAATAAGTTTCTTTAAGCCTTGCCCAAATCAAGTGATTCAGGCACTGCAGGTAAAATTTGGAAATTTTCAAAGGGTATAAATAGAATGAGATGCAAAATTAGAATGTTTCTCTTCCAGAATTCGAAACCCTAGGCTATTTGCTCTTGGAGAAGTTGGAGAATTGTCAAGGATTGAAGGAAGAGACACGCAATTGAAGATCCTACGTCAACCCTCTACTCATCCACTACTCTTTGGCATCCAATTGGTGAACAATTTCAATTGAATATCATGTTTTGTTTCAAACTCACCATGAGTGAGTAGTCCCATTGTAGTTGGGATCCTATGGATTTCTTATGTTATCTATATGAGTGAAGTTTGGTTGAAAATTTATCTATATGAGTGAAGTTTGGTTGAAAATTTTTATGTTTGTTCTTCATATCAATTTTGTGGACACCAAGTGTTTGACGAAATACCTAAGTGAGTATGAATTGATAAAACACCTAGGGATGGAATGAGAGTTGAACTTAGGTTGTTTAAGAGATCAAGCATGATTATTTTTGGTTGCGTGTGTGCGCGAGAGTAACATACGCATTCCACTAGACTAAGTATTAAGCGACTTCAGTTAACTATCAATAGACCGAGAAGTTGAGATTAGGAGACTTTAGTTCTACGCGGTTCAATAAAGCGAGAGTTTGAGAACCGTACTATTTAGGTATTATTCCCATTCTAGAGAAGGAGCGAGATTTGAGTTTAGAATGTGTGATACCTTACCCTAGAACCATCATTCGAATTTACTCATGATTTAAACAAGTTTTGTGTTGCTAATCGCATGACCTAGGGGTGAAATAGGAATCCGACTACGCTTTCTCTATTATTTTTACTTAGACCATATTTGAACTTGTCTTTAGAAACCCCCCCTTTTATTTAGTAGATTTACCTTAAGCATTACTAGCTAGCTTTAGACTAATCTAAGCTTTTCTCATGGGTTCGACTCGAGGTCACTCGGATAATAAATATTGTTTGAACATCGTGATTGGACTAGTATTTTTACTACCACAACAACCACAGCGTTCAGGGATTTTGTATTGCGACAACGGTTTGAGATACTTATGTTTCGTAATTCAATTTAGTGAATTCCTGTTCTTCGTTTGAATGGCATGCTCTGATTATCAAGTTAACTTAGGCTAGCGGTGAAACTGAGTTGATATCTATTGCGTTATATTGGATTGACTTCCCTATTAGCTAAGCCTAGCAGTATAACCTAATCGGTGTCGTTAATTGAGTAATCGTTAAACCTATTCGAGAACTTAGCGGTTGAGAGTAGGTAGAACACTAGAGTCGACATTACCCTAGCATGATTGTTAGACTAGAACAGTTTCTTACTAGTTGATGCATGTTACACTCGATGATTACCACTTGCCTAAGTTTGAGATAACTTTGAGATCAAAATCGCGATGGTGCACCATTTGCCTAAGTTTGGAGGATTACCGGGAGAAGTTGCGACGAGGCACTTACAAGAGTTCATAGGAATCTGCCAAACATTGAGACCATATGCGGATTCGGAGGAAGGTTCAAATTAAAAGTATTTCATTTGAGTTTAACTGACCTTGCAAAATCTTAGTTTCTGTCTTTGCCTTCAGGTAGCATTCGCACATGGGATCAAATGCAAAGGAAATTCCTGGACAAATATTACCCTCCTACGAAAGCAACTCAAGTGAGGAGAGAGCTGTCCACTATGAGACAAGGACCCAGCGAGTCCATGTACGAAATATTCAACACACTGGAACAAAGTTGTTGTAACTTGGGTGTTCCGGAAAGGATGCTGGTGGAGTATTTATTGGATGGATTGAGACCTCTCGAGCATATGTTATTGGATGCCACACCTGGTGGCACAGTATTGAATTTCACTCCAGGTCACGTGCGAGAGTTGATCAGTGAGATCGCTGAGAGTGCTCATTACAGGGATGAGACTAGTCGAAGGGATGACACTAGCAGAGCAAGGAATGTTTCACAGATGGATTCCAACACCAATCAGATGGCCAACGAGATCAAGGAGCTGAAAGAAATGATGCGGAGGATGATGGTTGGGCAGGCGAGTGGAGTCAAGCCTTGTGAATTTTGTGGTGCTGCAAGCCACAAAACAGATGAGTGTTCTACCCTTCATGAGGATGAGATAGTTGCCGTGAATGGATTCTAGAACTTCAAGAACAGGCAGGTCCCCAGACAGTTTAGACTGGCAGCAAATGGTTTCAATTGGCGAAACGAGGGAGGATTTCAAGGTAACCAAGGGCAGAATCAGCAGAGCCTGAATCAAATGCAGCTGGTACGTATTTGTGCGCATGCTGATCTTTTGTAGCGCATATCATCTGCTGGTATTTTTTTAACTTTTTGTACAGCTTTATCTATGGTTCCTATGTTCCCAGAACGGTTCCAGTCTCGGCCTCCGGGTAGCAGCTATGGAACAACGCTCCGCTCTCCCTCCTTTGTCTACTTGCGCAGGTCAGCGCACGCATTTACACCCGCGCCCGCCTTCCCTCGCTCGACTTCCGGAGGAAAGGTGGTCTGTTTTCCCACCTCGCCACGCTTTGGGTATTCGCCTTCGGCATCTGTGTGGCTGAGCGCGCTCTCTTGTTTCGAAGGTCGCAAAGCACCGGCCTCCACTAGCGCTCTCGACCATATACCTCACCTTCGAAGCAAAGACGACTAACCGCCTCTCTAGAGCGTTTCTGTCAACTCCACATCCCCTGTATATCCCGACTAAAAGGAGCAAAAAAAAAAGAAAAAAAATACTAAAACAGTTGATAGCAGCGCATGCAATATGAATAGCGCAATACAAGCTGAGAAGTGTGCGCAACCCGCACACAAGCGCACCATTGCTACTATTTCCTTCAACTAAACTAAGCTACACTACAAAGCTAAAAAAAAAACGTGAAATGTAAATGTAACGCTCCCCCCCCACCCTTAAACAGAGACGTGTCCCCACGACTCATGCTCAAGCGCAACGGAGAGCGCACACATGCATGCAAGCAAAACAAAGAACAAAACTAAAAAAACGAGTGAAAGTAGAACGTGTCGGGTTACCTCCCGACAAGTGCCTTTTTTTAACGTCGTTGGCTCGACTGTACCTCGTTACTTGCGTAAAGGTGTGCCAGCGACCTCCCCCACTCTTGCTCCTGAGTGACCCCGCGCTCGTGCGTGTGTTGCGTTCTCCTTGGTTCTGCGCAAAGGATCGGAAGGGTGGTCAGCATGGTTAAAAGTATGTGATAAATCATAAGTAATGAGGTTAGGTAAAGAGGAAGAAGAAATATGAGCAATAGTTCCCAGTTCTCTCTCTGGTGCATCTGGTGGCGACTCTGGCATAGCAACCTGCGCATCTGCTATCTGTGGCTCTGCCAATTCAACTTTGCGCGCTGTGCCATCCCAAGGTTCTCCTAAATACTTTTTGACTCTTTGCCCATTGACCTGAAAACGATGTCGGTGCTCGTTTTCTAACTCGATTGTTCCGTAGGGGAAAACCTTGGTAACTGTGTATGGTCCCGTCCATTTGTTGTGCAGCTTCCCAGGCATGAGCTTTAGGCGCGAGGAGAACAATAGTACCTGGTCTCCTGGCTCAAAAGTGCGTCTGAGGATGTTTTTGTCGTGAAATGTCTTTGTGCGCGCCTTGTAATCGCGCAGTCCCTCATATGCATCCAGGCGCAGCTCTTCTAATTCGCTTAGCTGAAATGCGCGCTCCTTACCAACCTCGTGTAGGTTAAGGTTGCAAACGCGCAATGCTCAGTATGCTTTGTGCTCTAACTCCACTGGCAGGTGGCACGCTTTTCCATAAACCAACCGAAATGGTGAAGTCCCAATTGGTGTCTTATATGCTGTTCCGTATGCCCATAGCGCATCGTCAAGGCGCTGGCTCCAGTCTTCTCCAGGATGCGCTTGATCTCTCGGTTGGAAACCTCGGCCTGTCCATTCGTCTGAGGGTGGTAAGCGGTGGACGTCTTGTGGCGCACTCCATAATGCTTGAATACCTGTGCCACTATCCTGTTGCAAAAATGCGTCCCCTGGTCGCTTATGATTGCTTTAGACACCCCGTACCTGCAAAAAATGTTAGTTCTCAAAAAATCAGCGACCGTCTTACCATCATCCTTCCGGGTGGCCTTAGCCTCAACCCATTTGGAGACATAATCCACTGCGACCAATATGTACTCATATCCGGAGGATGGAGGAAATGGCCCCATGAAGTCAATCCCCCAAATATCGAATACTTCATCCACTAGAATTGGCGTCTCCGGCATCTCATTGCGCGCTGATATGCCCCTTGTGCGCTGGCACCTGTCACAATTCTTGCAGTGGTTGTATGAGTCACTAAACAAGTGTGGCCAATAAAATCCGCAATCCAGGATCTTTCTGCTCGTGCGCTTCAGACCAAAATGTCCTCCACATGCGTGCGCATGACAAAACATCAAAACAGAGTTAATTTCATGGTCAGGCAAGCATCGCCTCAAAATCTGACCAGGTCCTATTCTGAGCATATACGGATCATCCCAAATGTAATACTTGGACTCATGCTTTAATCTCATGCATTGGGTTTTAGTGAAATGAGGAGGAAATGTACCTGTGACCAGGTAATTCGCAATGTGCGCATACCATGGTACCTTACCTGTCAGCGCCATCAGATGCTCGTCAGGGAATGTCTCCGTGATTCGCCCTGGCTCCTCTGCTTTCACGATCCTGCTCAGGTGGTTCGCGACTGTGTTCTCCGTGCCCTTCTTATCTTTGATTTCCAAGTCGAATTCCTGAAGTAGGAGCACCCAGCGCATCAGGCGCGGCTTAGTCTCCTTCTTGGACATTAGGTAACGGATTGCTGCGTGGTCTGTGTAGACGATGACTCTGGCGCCAAGAACATATGCGCGGAACTTCTCTGTGAAATGAGGAGGAAGTTCCTTCTCCGTGGTGGTGTAGTTCCTCTGCGCAGCGTCCAGTGTGCGCGATGCATAATAAATGGCGTGCGGCTTCTTGTCCACGCGCTGTCCCAGAACTGCACCTACTGCATAGTCGCTTGCATCGCACATCAGTTCAAATGGCAGGTTCCAGTCTGGCGCGCGCATCACTGGCGCACTGGTCAGCGCCTCCTTCAGCCTATCAAACGCGGCCCTGCACTCATCAGTAAATTCGAAACACACATCCTTTTGCAAGAGGTTAGACAGGGGTATACAAATCTTAGAAAAATCTTTATTAAACGCCTGTAAAACCCAGCATGCCCGAGGAATGATTTCACATCGCGCACGTTAGTGGAATAAGGCAGATTAGAAATAAGATCTATTTTGGCCTTATCTACCTTGATCCCCTCCTACGAGATAATATGTCCTAGTACTACACCATGCGATACCATGAAATGACATTTTTCATAATTGAGCACTAGGTTCTTTGAAATGCAGCGCGCTAAGACCTTATCAAGATGAGTTAAGCATGCGTCAAAGGTACCTCCGTACACAGTAAAATCATCCATGAACACTTCTATGCATGTACCAATCATATCAGAAAAGATGCTCATGACTAGACGTTGGAACGTACCTGGCGCGTTACACAGCCCAAATGACATGCGCCGAAACGCAAACGTACCGAATGGGCAGGTAAATGTGGTTTTCTCTTGATCTTCCGCAGCTATGGGTATCTGATTGTACCCTGAATACTCGTCCAAGAAACAAAAGTAGGGCTTCCCCGCTAATCGATCTAGCATCTGATCCATAAAGGGTAGCGGGAAATGGTCCTTGCGCGTGACTGCGTTAAGCTTTCTGTTGTCGATGCACATGCGCCATCCAGTTTGCATGCGCTTGGGAACTAGCTCGCCCTGCGCATTCTCCTCTACTGTGATTCCTTCTTTCTTCGGCACAACGTGCACTGGACTCACCCATTTGCTGTCTGAGATGGGGTAAATGACTCCTGGGTCAAGCAGCTTCAGGATCTCCTTCTGCACCAACTCCATCATATTCGGTTCCAATCTGCGCTGAAGCTCCCTGGATGGTTTGGCACCATCTTCCAATAGAATCCTATGCATGCATACGTCCGGGCTCACTCCGCGCAGGTCAGCAAGTGTCCATCCTATAGCGCGCTGGTTCTTGCGCAGCACCTGCTGTAATCGCGCCTCCTGCTCCTCTTCTAATCCTTTCTTTATGATTACTGGCAGGGTGTCTTCATTTCCCAAAAATATGTATTTGAGGTGCTCAGGGAGTTGCTTCAGCTCGACCTTGGGTGCCTGTTCAATAGAGGGCAAGATTTTATTAGCAGTGCAGATATTAACTATATCGTGTATCTGTCTGGATACTGGTTCAGCACTGCTCAGCTGATCCTCATGCGCCGCCAATTCTGCCTGTGCCAGTGTTTCAGGTTCTTCTGCTGCGCTGGCACATTGCGCATCTGCAACCAAGTCATCTATGCTGTCCATCGCGTGCACTGTGGCGTCCTCATGAGGGTGCTGCATCCCTTTGAATATGTTAAAATGAATTTCCTCACCATCGACCTCCATTGAGAGCGTACCCCTCCACACGTCGATCTTTGTGCGCGCTGTCATCAGAAATGGTCTGCCCAGTAGGATCTGCGCACTGCCTTTGCTTGACTCACCCTCTATTTCTAGGACATAGAAATCTGCTGGGAACACCAGCTCTCCTACTCGGACAAGGACGTCCTCTATCATGCCTGTCGGTTGCTTGCACGACCGATCCGCTAGCTGAATGGTGAGACCTGCAGGCTTTAGTGGTCCAAGGCACAATGACGCATATAGGGAATAGGGTAGCACATTTATAGATGCGCCTAAGTCAATCATACAATTGCTTACTGTGGTCTTACCTAGAGTGCATGGGATGGTGAACGTACCTGGGTCTCGGCATTTAGGTGGTACCTTATGTTGCACGATTGCTGAGGCCTGTGCATTTAGCATTACCTGTGCGCACTCGCCTTTCCTCCTCTTGTTTGTGCACAACTCCTTTAAAAATTTGGCGTACCTAGGGATCTGTCGAACTGCTTCAATAAGGGGAATGTTTATTTCCACCTTACTGAATAACTCGTAGAGCTCCTTATCAAGCGCTTCCTTCCTAGCCGATGGTGCCTGTACAGGGAAAGGTGCAGGTATGTTAGTACGATTCATGCCTTTGTCTTTTGATTGCGCCATACCTGGCGCCTCGCCCTGCTGGCTTGTGGCTGGCGCTTCTGGTTGCGCATCTTGCTCTGCTGGATCTGAAGCTTGCGCAACTGGTTGCACGGGCGCCTTTGCGGTCTGCTCTGTTCCTACCGTGCGCCCACTCCTCAGTGTCACTGCGTTGACTCCTCCCTTGGGATTCTGGATCACTTGCGAAGACAGGTTGCCATCGCTCTTTTTCGTCCTCGAACAAGCGCTCAAGCACGGATACCATTACCTCTCTGGAGTCTAGCGCACAGTCTTGCACTCAGGCGCGATCTGCACTACTGATCACCTTGCGCTGCTCTACCACCTGCGCACAACTGCATTCAACAGTTCCAATATACTGATTTCGCAATTCATTACCTCTCAGCTGGGATGAAAATTCCAATATACTGATTTCGCAATATGGATAGCGCAAACAAGCTGAACAGTGCGCAACCCGCACACAAGCGTGCGCGCAACCCGCACACAAGCGCACTACTGCTACTGTTTCCTTCAATTAAACTAAGCTACACTATAAAGCTCAAAAAACGTGAAATGTACATGTAACGCTCCCCCCCCACACGTAAACAGAGCCGTGTCCCCACGACTCAAGCTCAAGCGCACGGAGAACGCGCACATGCAGAACATAGGTATGCAAGCAAAATAAAGAACATAAAAACTAAGAACATATAGTCAAAGCAGCGCAATATAGCATAGGGGCACAAAATATGTATCATAGGAGTTTAGCACACAAATATAGCAACAGAATATCAAAGAAAGTTCAGTAAATAAAGGAAAATAGACACCACCCGAAAGAAATAATGCGCTCCCCCCCTACAGCTCTAGAAGTCATCTGAGCTAGACGCAGCCGCTGAACTATGTGCCTCCTCCTCTGAAGAATCCGTCATATATTCGGAGCTGGAGGAAGGCGGTACAACTGATAGGGCGACAGGCTGCGCCTCGACGTCATCCTCTGAAACGGGGTCCCATAGCGAGTCTAAGCTGGTGCTAATGATGGGTTCGGCTATAGAGGACCTTGGAATGGACGGCTGGGCAGGGGAAGGTGCAGGTGCTGGTACTTGTTCTGGTTCGGGGGTAGGTTCTGCTGGTGCTGGTACTGGTGCTGCTGGTGCTGGGGCTGATGGTGCTGGTGCTGGGAAGGGCTCTGCTGGATGCACTGGGGGCTGAGTAAGAGGGCTGGCTGGCTGGTGTGGACTGTTGGGAGAACCTGGAGGTGGCCGGTGTAGGCTGAGGAGAGGGGGAATCGCGTCTCCAAATCTCCACCCTGATGGTGGGCTCATGCTTAAGTCCGCCCCCTCTGGCGCTAAATATTCGAGCACGCCCATGACGTTGAACATGATGCGCTGCTCTGCTGATGCTGCCTCAGGCGCCGCCTCAGCCTCAGTCCGCGGGCGCTTCCCTTGGGCACGTGGGGGAGAATCCTCGATGGAAATGGTGACTGGCTCCCCCTGCGGTGCGCGGGCCCTCCGGTGCTCTCCAGTCTGCGCGCGGGTCCTTGCGCGCCTGACTGGAGGCACAACTTGCTCTGCGGCTTCATCCTCCTCCATCTCCTGCGCGGCCTCTGCTGCTTGCGCACTGCTTTCTGCTCGTGGCCGCGGCACTCTGGCCGGCTGCAGGCGGTAGCACCACTCCAATGTGCCATCTTCCTTCACGGCTACCGCCCTGATCTGCAGCATGTGGGCGCGGTCCAGAGGGACAGCCGGCACCATAGTGTGCTCTGGCACCTCGGGCTCTCCATGTAACGCCCGCAGCAGGTGCGTAATAATTCCTCCGCAAGTCAGCGGCCCCTTGGTGCTGACTCGGCTCCAGTGGTGCACCATGTTCAGAACAAAGAGCACCCTCTTCCCATAATAAAACCCCTTTAAAGCGCACCAATGATGGCATAGGCGACCAGGCACCACAAGTAGAACATCCACGGGTCACGCAGCTCTCGTCCCCTGCTGCGCCCCGCGGCAAACACAGGCCCGGTTGCCATCTCGCGCCACGCCTCTTAGTTGGTGTGCGCGTCCATGTCAGCTTCTCGCACCTTAGCGCACCTCAATGTGCGCTTCACCCTCGTAGTCGAGGTAATGTACCACACCCCTCGGTGCCGGTACCTGATCTCCATAGCTCCTGGCTCCAATGACGCCAAAAATTCACAGGTGTCCTCCTTGTCTGCTGCGCTGTTGAGTTCCAACAGCGCCTCCCAGCCCGCCAGCGCGAGCCTTTCCAAAATGAAGTCCTCCAAACCGACCTCCCGCAGGAACTCCCGACTGATGCACGGAGTCCCGTACATCTCGAGCCTCAGGAAGGCCGCGTACATGCTGGCGAAGCGAGCTGGGGTAGCTTGGTCCTCGGCAGGCTGCATTTCTCTGGTCAACTCCGGTCAACACTTCTCAAACACTCCAAAAATCCAAACTCCTCCGAATGCACTGAAATTCTCACCAAAGGGGCGCCTACTGCCCGCGTACAAAACCCTCAAAACAGCACTCCAATCGGCGCACTCTAGCCTGGTGCGATTTCAAAACCCTAGAACACTCCTCCACCGCACAAACCCTACTAAAATGTGCTCAAATCTGGGGGACAGGTTACCTGAGGGGAGTGCGGCTGTGTGCTCTGCAAATCTCTCTAAACTAGAGCTGGGTTGAGCGCCGGACAGTACTGGGCGGAGGTGTGAAGGCGGGAGCTGCTGCTAACGGTCGAGTGTGAAAAAGTGCTGAAATTTTCTAAGTCCTGCCCTTATATACCCCCCTGACTGGCGCAGCGGTCCTGCGCACTGCTGCTCGACTAAACAAACTACAAGACCTAAACTAACTAAAAGACACTAGAAAGACTAAAAGAAAGACATATAAAAGCAAAACGAGTCGGGTTACCTCCCGACAAGTGCCTTTGTTTAACGTCGTTGGCTCGACTGTACCTCGTTACGTGCCCAAATGTGTGCCACCGACCTCCCCCACTCTTGCTCCTGAGTGACCCCGCGCTTGTGCATGGGTTGTGTTCTTCTTGGTCCTGCGCAAAGGGTGAGAAGAGTAGTCAACATGGATAATATGTGAGAAGTCAGCAGTAACGAGGATAGATGAAGAGGAAGAAGAAATGTGAGCAATAGTTTGCAAATCTCCCTCTGGTGCATCTGGTGGTGACTCTGGCGCAGCAACCTGTGCATCTGCTATCTCAGGTTCTTCCAAGTCAATGTCGCGCACTGTGTCGTCCCAAGGTTCTCCTAGATACCGTTTGACTCTCTGCTCATTGACCTGAAAACGATGTCGGTGCTCGTTTTCTAATTCGATTGTTCCATAGGGGAAAACCTTGGTGACACTGTACGGTCCAGTCCATTTGCTGCGCAGCTTTCCAGGAATGAGCTTCAGGCGTGATGAGAATAATAATACCTGGTCTCCTCGCTCAAAAGTGCGTCTGAGGATATGCTTGTCATGAAACGCCTTTGTCCGCTCCTTGTAATCGCGCAGTCCCTCATAGGCGTCCAGGCGCAGCTCTTCTAATTCGCTCAGCTCAAACGCGCGCTCCTTTCCGGCCTCATCTAAGTTTAGGTTGCAAATGCGTAAGGCCCAATATGCTTTGTGCTCTAGCTCTACTGGCAGGTGGCATGCTTTTCCGTAGACCAACCGAAACGGTGAAGTCCCGATTGGTGTCTTATGCGCAGTGCAGTATGCCCACAGCGCGTCGTCTAGGCGTTGGCTCCAATCTTTGCGCGATGGTCTCACAGTCTTCTCCAGGATGCGCTTGATCTCTCTGTTGGAAACCTCGGCCTGGCCATTTGTCTGAGGATGATAAGCAGTGGACGTCTTGTGGCGCACCCCATAATGCTTGAAAACTTGCGCCACGATCTTGTTGCAAAAGTGCGTCCCCTGGTCGCTGATGATTGCCTTAGGCACCCCGTACCTGCAAAAGATGTTAGTTTTCAGAAACTCAGCGACCGTCTTACCATCATCCTTCCGTGTGGCCTTAGCTTCGACCCATTTGGAGACATAGTCCACCGCGACCAATATGTACTCGTATCCTGCAGACGGAGGAAATGGCCCCATGAAGTCAATTCCCCATATATCAAACACTTCATCCACTAGAATTGGCGTCTGGGGCATCTCGTTGCGCGCTGATATGCCTCCTGTGCGCTGGCACCTGTCACAATTCCTGCAATAGTCATATGCGTCTCTGAACAGGTGCGGCCAATAAAATCCGCAGTCCAGGACCTTCCTGCTGGTGCGCTTGGGACCAAAGTGTCCTCCACATGCGTGCTCATGAAAAAACATCAAAACAGAGTTAAATTCATGGTCAGGCACGTAGCGCCTCAATATCTGATCTGGTCCTATTCTAAGCATATAAGGATCATCCCACAGGTAATGCTTGGACTCATGTTTCAATCTCATGCACTGGGTTTTATTGAAATGCGGAGGAAACGTACCTGTGACCAGATAATTCGCAATGTGCGCATACCATGGTACCTTACCTGTCAGTGCCATCAGATGCTCGTCAGGAAATGTCTCAGTGATCTGCCCAGGCTCCTCCTCCTTCACGATCCTGCTCAGGTGGTCCGCAACTGTGTTCTCTGTGCCCTTCTTATCCTTGATCTCCAGGTCGAATTCCTGCAGTAGGAGCACCCAGCGCATCAGGCGCGGCTTAGTTTCTTTCTTGGACATTAGGTAGCGGATGGCTGCGTGGTCTGTGTATATGATGACCTTAGCGCCTAGAACATATGCACGGAACTTCTCTAGCGCAAACACAATTGCCAGAAGCTCCTTCTCCGTGGTGGTGTAGTTCCTCTGCGCAGCGTCCAGTGTGGGCGATGCATAATAGATGGCGTGCGGCTTCTTGTCCACTCGCTGCCCCAGGACTGCACCTACTGCATAATCGCTTGCGTCGCACATCAGTTCAAATGGCAGGTTCCAGTCTAGTGCACGCATCACTGGCGCACTGGTCAGCGCTTCCTTCAGCTTATCAAATGCGGCCCTGCACTCATCAGTAAAATCGAAGCACACATCCTTTTGCAAGAGGTTAGACAGGGGAATACAAATTTTAGAGAAGTCTTTTATAAAACGCCTGTAAAATCCGGCATGTCCTAAGAATGACTTCACATCGCGCACGTTCGTGGCATAAGGTAGATTAAAAATAAGGTCTATCTTAGCTTTGTCTACCTTGATCCCCTCCTCTGAGATGATGTGTCCTAACACTACACCATGCGTTACCATGAAATGGCATTTTTCATAATTGAGTACCAGGTTCTTAGAGATGCAGCGCTCTAAAACTTTATCTAAATGAGTTAAGCATGCATCAAAGGTACCTCCATATACAGTAAAATCATCCATGAACACTTCTATGCATATACCAATCATATCAGAGAAAATGCTCATGACAAGGCGTTGGAACGTACTTGGCGCGTTACACAGCCCAAATGACATGCACCGAAACGCAAACGTCCCGAACGGGCAGGTGAACGTGGTCTTCTCTTGATCCTCCGCAGCTATGGGTATCTGGTTGTACCCTGAATATCCGTCCAAGAAACAAAAATAGGGCTTACTTGCTAATCTGTCCAGCATCTGGTCCATAAAGGGTAGCGGGAAATGGTCCGTTAAGCTTCCTGTAGTCGATGCACATGCGCCATCCAGTCTGGATGCGCTTGGGAACTAGCTCACCCTGCGCATTCTCTTCCACTGTGATTCCTCCCTTCTTAGGCACAACGTGCACTTGACTGACCCATTTGCTGTCCGAGATGGGGTAAATGACTCCTGCGTCAAGCAACTTTAGAATTTCCTTCTGCACTACCTCCATCATATTTGGGTTCAATCTGCGCTGAGCCTCCCTGGATGGTTTGGCACCATCTTCCAGGAGAATTCTATGCATGCATACGTCTGGGCTCACTCCACGCAGATCTGCCAGTGTCCATCCTATAGCGCGCTGGTTCCTGCGCAGCACCTGCTATAAACGCACTTCCTGCTCCTCTTCTAACCCCTTCTTTATGATCACTGGCAGGGTGTCCTCATTTCCCAGAAAATGTATTTGAGGTGCTCTGGCAGTTGCTTCAGCTCGACCTTGGGTGCCTGTTCAACAGAGGGCAAGATTTTATTAGCAGTGCAAATATGAACTATGTCGTGTACCTGTTTGAGTCCTGGTTCAGCACTGCTCAGCTCCTCGTCCTGCTCCTCCAACTCTGCCTGTGCCAGTGGCTCTGGTTCTATTGTTGCGCTTGCACATTGCGCATCTGAGACTAAATCGTCAATGCTGTCCATCGCGTGCACTGTGGCGTCCTCGTGTGGGTGCTGCATCCCCTTGAATATATTGAAGTGGATTTCTTCGCCGTCAACCTCCATGGAGAGTGTGCCCCTCCACACGTCTATCTTCGTGCGTGCGGTCATCAGGAAAGGTCTGCCCAGTAGGATCTGCGCACTGCTGGTGCTTGATTCACCCTCCATTTGTAGCACATAAAAATCTGCTGGGAACACCAGCTCTCCTACTCGCACAAGAACATCCTCTATCATGCCTGCAGGTTGTTTGCAAGACCGATCTGCTAGCTGAGTAGTGAGACCTGCAGGCTTTAGTGGTCCAAGGCGCAATGTCGCATATAGGGAATAAGGTAACAAATTGATGGATGCGCCTAAATCAATCATGCAATTGCTTACTATGGTCTTACCTAAAGTGCAAGGGATAGTGAACGTACCTGGGTCTCGGCACTTAGGTGGTACCTTATGTTGCACGATCGCTGAGGCCTGCGCATTTAGCATTAACTGTGCGCATTCGCCTTTCCTCCTCTTGTTTGTGCACAGCTCCTTTAAAAACTTTAGCATTAACTGTGCGCATTCGCCTTTCCTCCTCTTGTTTGTGCACAGCTCCTTTAAAAACTTGGCATACCTGGGAATCTGCCGAACTGCTTCGATAAGGGGAATGTTGATTTCCACCTTGCTGAATAACTCGTACAGCTCTTTGTCCAGCGCCTCCTTTCTAGCCGATGGTGCCTGCACAGGAAAAGGTGCAGGTATATTAGTACGATTCCTGCCCTTGTCGTTTATTTGTGTTATACCTGGTGCTTCACCTTGCTGGCTTGTGGCTGGCACTTCTGGTTGCGCATCTTGCTCTGGTTGCGCATTCTGTTCTGCTGGATCCGGGACTTGCGCAGCTGGTTGCGCGGGCGTCTTCGCGGTCTGCTCTGTTCCTATCGTGCGCCCAGTCCTCTTGTCATACTTCTCGTCATTCTTGCGCACTGTGTCTGCTAGCTGCCCCACGATATCTTCCAAAGATCGCCTCGGTTGCTGGTTGTTATGCGCTGGTGCGCCAGTGCGGCGATGCGGTGGATTGTAGGGCGCAGCGTGTTGCGTCTGCTGTGGTGCGCGCTGGTCTGTGGACTGCCTCTGGAAATTATTCTCCTCCTTCCATCTGAATCCATTTGCTGCCAGTCCAAAGTGCGGCTGATTCTGTCTTTGTGGTCCTCTGTTATCCCACCCTCCAAGAGCATTGACATCTCCAGATTCCTCGAAAAGTGTGGGACATTCATCAGTCTTGTGCTCGGTGGACCTGCAGAATTCACATACCTTTGGCGCAACTGGTTGTGCGCTTTGCGCACTCATTAACTTCTGCAGCATGGCCTTCATTTCCTTGATCTCAGCGCTTGTTTCTACCTGATGCACAGAACGAGTACGACTATTTTCAAGTGTTAGCTGATGTCTTACCTGACCAGCAGAGTCTTCTATCAGCTGCCACGCGTCTTCTGGATACATGTTGCAAATGTCGCCTCCTGCGCATGCGTTCAAAAACCTCAGCTCCATGGGTAGCAATCCATTCAGGAAGTTCTCTATCAGCACATTCTGGGGTAGGCCATGATTGTAGCAGTTGGCCTCTAGCTCCCTGAAACGCTCGTAATACTCTGACAGTGACTCCCCTGCGCTTTGCCTTGGCGCGGCCAGTTCCCTCCTGAGTAGCGCGATCTTTGCTGCGGGATAGAATTTGTCCAGGAACTTCTTCTGCAGCTGCTCCCATGTGTGAATTGATCCGGCTGGTAAGTTCATCAACCAATGTCTGGCCGTGTCACATAGTGAAAATGGGAATGCCTTCATCTTCAGCGCCTCATCGCTCTCCCCTTCGGTCTTCATGTTCTCGCATATGACTAGGAATTCTCGCACATGCTTGACTGGATTTTCGTTGTTCATCCCGTGGAACTTGGGCATGTGATGGATGAGCGAGCTCCTTAGTTCAAAATGACCGTCTGGTGGAAGCACGATGCACCATGGCTGGTTAACTGTGATTGGGGCCGACATCTTGCGCACTGTTCTGCGTCGAGCAGCTTGTCGCGCGGGTGGCGCATTATACAGCTCAGCGGCCATCCTTGATTCAACCTCGCGCTGCACTTCCTCTCTGAACAGGGCTGCGCGGTTATGTGCCCTTGCTTCCTCTGGGGTTCTGTCCCCTAAGTTGTCTCCTATGACACTGTTATCCTCCATGATCTATTCTGAATCTTAAAGAAAACGAAATTAAAAGATAACTAATGCTGCTGCGTCTGTCAGTGCGCAACTAGAATCTGCGCAGCGCAACTGTTTCAAGGTTGCGCAGGCTAATGGTGATTGCGCGCTGTCAGAAACAACAACGAGAAAACAAAACACACTGAAATAACTAGTTACAAAAAAAGGAAAAAACGTAAACTAGCTAGAACTTAGCTGTGTTGCTCCCCGGCAACGGCGCCAAAATTTGATCGCGCGTCGTTGTGCGCGTCAAATTAATTCCTTCCTCTTCCACTAGTACAGCGGTTAAGTAAGGGTCGATCTCCACAGGGAGCAAGCAGTTTAGTTTTAGCCAGTAACCTGCACTTCTGAAATTGGGGGGTGAGTGATTGGTTTGCGCGATGCGCGAGTAAACAGTGGTATCGTAACGCAGGAATTTGCACTAGACGTGCGCAGGCAATAGAGATTAAGTACTATGACTATGAGAAGTATCGGCGCAGACAATCTTCTATGAGTGTATTCCTTATCATCGACTCTAAATGTCTATAGCTCGATTTGCTAATGTTAGTGTCCGATCAAGGCTTCCTAACATGTGCGCATGTTCCGATCAAAGTTCATGTGCTATTAATTCTTACACTAGACTAAACAACTACGAATCCGATCAAGGTAGTAATTGCCTATCCTAGCGCGTTACTCCTGGTTGGCACCGTCAGGCTATTCAACTAGTTTAACAAACAACAACAAGCAACAAGAGTAAGATTGCGGTTCAAGGCTTCCCTACTCATGTAATAGGCTGCCAGTAATGTGCACAGAATTAATATAAGCAAGCAAGCTATGCATTAAGCGCAAGTCTCAAAGGAAATACTCATAGATTCATGTCCAACCGATACTAAGCGTTTAGCTAGACATGCTAGTGATAAACATCATAGAAACAGTAAATAATACTAAAGTGTCCAGGAAAATAATAGCAAACAGTGCGTGCAGGTTGCTATCTTGGCTGGCGCGGTCGGCTAGCACAGATCCTCTCAACAAGCTCGTGTGTTTTCCAGTCCTGCTGCGCAGTGCCGCCTGGGTGTACGAATTGTGAATCCTAATTGTTGTCTCTCAACCCTAGCCTCCCTCTCTTCTTTATATACTGCTCAGGGGCTCATCCTTGGCAACTTCCAAATCTGGTCGTGTCAGGATTTGGAAACACCACCATCTGCGCCTGGCGCATGGCATCTGCTTAGCGCAATCGGTTAGCGCACCGTGGTCGACTTTGCCAATTCTTCTGTTTGCGCCGCTAGCTCCGCAGGCTGTGTGATGCGCGTCCTAAACGCTGCCTGTTAGTGCGTATCCGACTTAGGCCCTCGTTTTGCCCTGAAAAACAAAAACACTGGAAACCAGTAATCTTGTACACAAAATATTGCAAACAAGCACAGGGTTATGATCTAAATAATGCGTATAAATAGGCTCTATCAAGTAGTCAACGATGTTGAAGAAGTCTCTTCCATTGTCCTTGACAACGAAGACTCTGACATTGAAGATGCCCCTGCCAGTTAGAGCAGAAGTGAACAAACTTCGGCTCCAGAAGATGCTAAAGCAAGTGCTAAAGAAGAAAGTCCAGACGAACAATTAGAGAGCTTGCATGAAGAACAGAATAATGAGACTCATGAACCACCATCAAGGCAGCCTCCAAAGAAGATTCAGAAGAATCATCCGCTGACCAATGTGATTGGGGACCCGACAGAAAGAAGGAGAACCAGAAGCAACGCTTACCTCAATACCTGCTTCCTATCCAGTATAGAACCGAAGAACTTCAAGGAAGCTATGAGTGACGAATTCTGGATGATAGCTATGCAGGAAGAACTAGCAGAGTTTGAGAGACACGATGTTTGGGACTTGGTGGACAAACCTAAAGGAGTAAACATTATAGGCACCAAGTGGATCTTCAAAAACAAAACTGATGAAAAGGGAAACATCACAAGAAACAAAGCCAGACTTGATGCTCAAGGATACACTCAAATTGAGGGATTAGATTTCGAAGAAACTCTTGCTCCAGTCGCTCGTCTGGAGGCCATCAGACTGCTCCTAGCGACGTCCTGCTTCCTAGGATTTAAACTATATCAAATGGATGTCAAAAGTGCGTTTCTGAATAGAGACCTCTCTGAAGAAGTGTATGTTGCCCAGCCAAAAGGCTTTGAAGATCCTCATCATTCGGAGCACGTGTACAAACTGAAGAAAGCTCTGTACGGGCTTAAATAGGCTCCTCAAGCATGGTACGAGCGGCTGACAGTCTTTCTTGAAAACCATGGTTACAAAAGAGGGGGAGCTGACAAAACTTTATTTGTGAAAAGAACCAAGTCGGGTGTGATCATTGCGTAGATATATGTGGATGACATTGCGAAGTCTCAGCACCTAGTGAAGCAGTTTGTGGATCACATGCAGAAGGAATTCAAAATGAGCATGGTCGGAGAACTATCGTATTTCCTTGGTCTGGAGATCACCCAGAAAGAAGATGGAATCTTTATTGCACAAAGCAAGTACAGCAAGAATCTTGTGCAGAAATTTCAGCTAGATAAAGCCAGTCATAAACGAACGCCCCCTGCCACTCATGTCAAAGCCATCAAAGATGAACATGGAGTGGAAGTGAGTCAGACTATCTACAGAAGTATGATTGGGAGCTTACTGTACCTGACTGCCAGTCGTCCCGACATCTCCTTTACAGTAGGAGTTTCTGCTAGATTTCAAGCATGCCTCAAAGATAGTCACTTGCAGCTGGTTAAGCGAATCATTCGGTATGTTGGAGGTACTGTGCACTATGGTTTATGGTATACTAAGGATACGAATGCAAACCTGGTAGGATATAGTGATGCGGACTGGGCAGGATGTTCTGAGGATAGGAAGAGCACTTCTGGAGGCTGCTTCTTCCTGGGAAACAACCTAGTGTCTTGGTTCAGTAGAAAACAGAACAACATCTCGCTATCTACAGCTGAAGTAGAATACATAGCTGCCGGGAGCTCCTGTGCACGGATGATGTGAATGAAGCAAATGCTGGGTGAGTATGGACTCGATCAAGGTGAAATGACTCTCTACTGTAACAACATGAGTGCTATCAGCATCTCCAAGAATCCTGTTCAGCACAGCAGAACCAAACACATTGACATTCGGCATCACTTCATCCGAGATCTGGTGGAAAAGAAAACCATTGCTCTCCAGCATGTTGTGTCGGCCAAACAGCTTGCTGATATCTTCACGAAACCTCTGGACGCAGTACGGTTCGAAGACCTGAGATCCTCTCTAGGACTCTGTGTCTCGCCTCCCTGAGACAGCCAGGAACTTCCCCTTGTCACTTTGTGCCAAAAAGGGGAAGGAAAAAAGGGTAGGGAGATACCAGAGGATTTGAATTGAAACCTTCAAAGGGGTTTTGTCAAAATGCCAAGGGGGAGATTGATGATGCAGTATGGCAGTGTTTGACAAAACCAATACAAGTGAACAAGATGCTGCTATAGCAGGAGTCCAGCATATGTGAACAAGACCAGTGAACAAGGAGCAGCTATAGCAAGAGAGCTATAGCAGGAGCTTGTTCAGAAGAGCAGTAGCGTCTGTCCGAGTAGCAGCAACTTGGGTCTTTGGAAAGAGGGCGTGGCAGTCCTTCGAAGAGCATCAGAGGAGGTTCAGAGTTGCTGCAGAGAATATTCCACTAGAGATTCCCAGCTGAAGAAGAAGATTTGATTGTAGAAGATTAGATTTGCCAATCAAATCTAATCTCCTACAAATTAGGGGTTTTTGCTTTTGGAGCTATAATCTGATAATGATGGAAGTGGGTGCTCCTATATAAAGAAGACCCTTCAGAGCAATGAAGGTTGATCGAAGTAGAGTGCAGAAAAGCGAGAACACACACAGAATTCCGAGAGAGTATTTTTGGTGTGCGGACGACGTCTTCGATTATCATCGAGAGCAGAGCGTGAGAGCAGAGCTGTGGTGACAGAAGCAGAAGGTGATCAGGACTTGCGTAGTCTGATGCAAGCTTGATCTGGAAGCCAATTCAGAGCAGAGAGTGCTTGTTGGTTGATCAAGGGCATCCGCAAAAGAACTGACGAGTGAGTGACTCGGTCGAGTGTCTGGACGGCTGTGCTCGCTAGTGACAGGAGGTCACTGAGTGAGGGGGAGTATTCCAGAGTGTGCAGCGCTAGTGGATTCGTTCGAACGGCTCAGTGGAAGGCTTCGGAGCGACGCGGACAGATTGTGCATCAGTTGTGTGTTACAGCAGATGTTATACCAACCCTGCAGAATCTGAGTATTGTTTAGAATAGGCTGAGTTTCGAGGAGACAGTAGCTATTCTAGATAGATATCAGTAGAGGGTGTGCAGACACAAGTCAGAGCCTGTTCTGATTGTGTTCGAGCATGCACCTAAGGTTGAGTAGCATAGGTTCCGTGGAGTTGTAACCGTGTGTACTTTGAAACATTTGAGATTAGTGGATTGAGGACTGAGAATAGTCCTCCCCAGACGTAGGCAATTGGCCGAACTGGGTGAACAAACATTTGTCCTTGTTCATTCTTGCTGAAACAGTTTCCAGGTGAACAAGAGTGTGCTGTAGCAACTGCTTGTTCACAAATCTGTTTATCAGAGGCGCTGCGAATTTCAGAGACCTTTGAGATTAGTGGATTGAGGACTGAGAATAGTCCTCCCCAGACGTAGGCAATTGGCCGAACTGGGTGAACAAACATTTGTCCTTGCTCATTCTTTCTGAAACAGTTTCCGGGTGAACAAGAGTGTAGTGTAGCAACTGCTTGTTCACAAATCTGTTTATCAGAGGCGTTGCGAATACATAAGTATTTCGTATGTTAGGGTTATTCTGTAGTAGTTTTGTGAAAATGTAATTTTGATTAAAATATGTGTTTAAATTTATAGTAAAGTTTTTTGAAGAGCTTAATATTTGTTTTTACATTTTGATGAAAACATGTGTTTAATTTGTAGTAAAATTTTTTGAAGAGGTTATTATTTGGTATTTAGTATGTATTAGTTATGATTTTTATGTTAGGGATTGTTTTAGTAGCAGTAATTTGTGAAATTCTTATTGATTGAATTGTGTTTGTGATAAAAAAACTGTGCAAAATTTGTAATGATATTGATTAAAGATCCAATATTGTTTGTTGTATTTTTCAGGGAAATTAAACAGAAATAGATAATACAAAATCAGACCCCATAGTTATGTCGACATTGGAGACGCTGGACATGTTGTAATGAATGAGTTTAACATGGATGAAATGGAATTCCTCAAGGAAATTGATGATGTGTTAGGGTGGGACGCGAATAACCCTGTGGATGAGTACTTGGGTGCTAATTATGGATCGGTTCCGACACTTACGGTGGGAGCTACATTTAGCAAGGCAGCTGGAATTTATGGTGTGGAGAAGTATTCCATATTGAACCGTGTTGAATACTTGACGAAGGAATCAGACACTCGGTTGTTGGTTCTTCATTGTCGAGAAGGTGAGGGGAATTGTCCACGGCGGATCCGGATAACGAAGAAGAAAAATGCCTCATACTAGGAGGTTAGAAAGTACCGAGGGGATCATACATGCAACAATGACCAGATTTTCAAAGAAAATGTGCACCTGACGAGACACTTTATAGAAATGGATATTGGGGATGTTATCAGCAAAAGATTATGATTATCCTTCGGTGAAATTAGAGCAAGAATTTTCAAAGATTATGGTATTGAAATTCAGTATTTGATGGCATGGCATGCAAGAATCAGGCGCTAAAAAATGTATTTGGAGATTGGGATGAATCATTCGCAAAACTTCCCCGATTTATGCAGGCCTTGGAGGATTCAAATCCAGGAACCGCTGTTAAATAGCTTTGCTCAAGAGAGGAAGAGAATGACTTTGTGATCATACACCGGGTAATCTGGGCTTTTGGTCCCACAATTGAAGCTTTTATGCACTGTCGTCCCGTGTTGTGTGTTGATGGCACTCATCTGTATCGCAAGTATGACAAAAAAATTACTTGTCGCAATTGCTATGGACGCCAATAACCATATTTTTCCGGTTGTCCTTGGTGGAAGGCGAGAACAATTCAGTTGGAAATGGTTTATGAAGTGCATACAAGAAGGCGTGATAGATCATGATGAGTTGTGCGTTATTCCCATCGACACAAAGAGATCATTGCCGCAATGCCAGAGCCTGAATGGACTGCTCCTCGAGCTTATCACCGGGTATGTATCAGACATCAAAACAGAGTTAAATTCATGGTCAGGCACGCAGCGCCTCAATATCTGATCTGGTCCTATTCTAAGCATATAAGGATCATCCCACAGGTAATGCTTGGACTCATGTTTCAATCTCATGCAATGGGTTTTATTGAAATGCGGAGGAAACGTACCTGTGACCAGGTAATTCGCAATGTGCGCATACCATGGTACCTTACCTGTCAGCGCCATCAGATGCTCGTCAGGAAATGTCTCAGTGATCTGCCCTGGCTCCTCCTCCTTCACGATCCTGCTCAGGTGGTCCGCAACTGTGTTCTCTGTGCCCTTCTTATCCTTGATCTCCAGGTCGAATTCCTACAGTAGGAGCACCCAGCGCATCAGGCGCGGCTTAGTTTCTTTCTTGGACATTAGGTAGCGGATGGCTGCGTGGTGTGTGTATACGATGACCCTAGCGCCTAGAACATATGCACGGAACTTCTCTAGCGCAAACACAATTGCCAGAAGCTCCTTCTCCGTGGTGGTGTAGTTCCTCTGCGCAGCGTCCAGTGTGCGCGATGCATAATAGATGGCGTGCGGCTTCTTGTCCACTCGCTGCCCCAGGACTGCACCTACTGCATAATCGCTTGCGCCGCACATCAGTTCAAATGGCAGGTTCCAGTCTGGTGCGCGCATCACTGGCGCACTGGTCAGCGCTTCCTTCAGCTTATCAAATGCGGCCCTGCACTCATCAGTAAAATCGAAGTACACATCCTTTTGCAAGAGGTTAGACAGGGGAATACAAATTTTAGAGAAGTCTTTTATAAAACGCCTGTAAAATCCGGCATGTCCTAAGAATGACTTCACATCGCGCACGTTCGTGGCATAAGGTAGATTAAAAATAAGGTCTATCTTAGCTTTGTCTACCATGATCTCCTCCTCTGAGATGATGTGTCCTAGCACTACACCATGCGTTACCATGAAATGGCATTTTTCATAATTGAGTACCAGGTTCTTAGAGATGCAGCGCTCTAAAACTTTATCTAAATGAGTTAAGCATGCATCAAAGGTACCTCCATATACAGTAAAATCATCCATGAACACTTCTATGCATATACCAATCATATCAGAGAAAATGCTCATGACAAGGCGTTGGAATGTACCTGGCGCGTTACACAGCCCAAATGACATGCGCCGTAACGCAAACGTTCCGAACGGGCAGGTGAACGTGGTCTTCTCTTGATCCTCCGCAGCTATGGGTATCTTGTTGTACCCTGAATATCAGTCCAAGAAACAAAAATAGGGCTTACCTGCTAATCTGTCCAGCATCTTATCCATAAAAGGTAGCAGGAAATGGTCCTTGCGCGTTACTGCGTTAAGCTTCCTGTAGTCGATGCACATGCGCCATCCAGTCTGGATGCGCTTGGGAACTAGCTCACCCTGCGCATTCTCTTCCACTGTGATTCCTCCCTTCTCAGGCACAACGTGCACTGGACTGACCCATTTGCTGTCCGAGATGGGGTAAATGACTCCTGCGTCAAGCAACTTTAGAATTTCCTTCAGCACTACCTCCATCATATTTGGGTTCAATCTGCGCTGAGCCTCCCTGGATGGTTTGGCACCATCTTCCAGGAGAATTTTATGCATGCATACGTCTGGGCTCACTCCACGCAGATCTGCCAGTGTCCATCCTATAGCGCGCTGGTTCCTGCGCAGCACCTGCTATAAACGCACTTCCTGCTCCTCTTCTAACCCCTTCTTTATGATCACTGGCAGGGTGTCCTCATTTCCCAAGAAAATGTAATTGAGGTGCTCTGGCAGTTGCTTCAGCTCGACCTTGGGTGCCTGTTCAACAGAGGGCAAGATTTTATTAGCAGTGCAAATATGAACTATGTCGTGTACCTGTTTGAGTCCTGGTTCAGCACTGCTCAGCTCCTCGTCCTGCTCCTCCAACTTTGCCTGTGCCAGTGGCTCTGGTTCTATTATTGCGCTTGCACATTGCGCATCTGAGACTAAATCGTCAATGCTGTCCATCGCGTGCACTGTGGCGTCCTCGTGCGGGTGCTGCATCTCCTTGAATATATTGAAGTGGATTTCTTTGCCGTCAACCTCCATGGAGAGTGTGCCCCTCCACACGTCTATCTTCGTGCGCGCGGTCATCAGGAAAGGTCTGCCCAGTAGGATCTGCGCACTGCTGGTGCTTGATTCACCCTCCATTTCTAGCACATAAAAATCTGCTGGGAACACCAGCTCTCCTACTCGCACAAGAACATCCTCTATCATGCCTGCAGGTTGTTTGCAAGACCGATCTGCTAGCTGAATAGTGAGACCTGCAGGCTTTAGTGGTCCAAGGCGCAATGTCGCATATAGGGAATAAGGTAACAAATTGATGGATGCGCCTAAATCAATCATGCAATTGCTTACTGTGGTCTTACCTAAAGTGCAAGGGATAGTGAACGTACCTGGGTCTCGGCACTTAGGTGGTACCTTATGTTGCACGATCGCTGAGGCCTGCGCATTTAGCATTACCTGTGCGCATTCGCCTTTCCTCCTCTTGTTTGTGCACAGCTCCTTTAAAAACTTGGCGTACCTGGGAATCTGTCGAACTGCTTCGATAAGGGGAATGTTGATTTCCACCTTGCTGAATAACTCGTACAGCTCTTTGTCCAGCGCCTCATTTCTAGCCGATGGTGCCTGCACAGGAAAAGGTGCAGGTATATTAGTACGATTCTTGCCCTTGTCGTTTATTTGTGTTATACCTGGTGCTTCACCCTGCTGGCTTGTGGCTGGCACTTCTGGTTGCGCATCTTGCTCTGGTTGCGCATTCTGTTCTGCTGGATCCGGGACTTGCGCAGCTGGTTGCGCGGGCGTCTTCGCGGTCTGCTCTGCTCCTATCGTGCGCCCAGTCCTCTTGTCATACTTCTCGTCATTCTTGCGCACTGTGTCTGCTAGCTGCCCCACGATATCTTCCAAAGATCGCCTCGGTTGCTGGTTGTTATGCGCTGGTGCCTCAGTGCGGCGATGCGGTAGATTGTAGGGCGCAGCGTGTTGCGTCTGCTGTGGTGCGCGCTGGTCTGTGGACTGCCACTGGAAATTATTCTCCTCCTTCCATCTGAATCCATTTGCTGCCAGTCCAAAGCGCGGCTGATCCTGTCTTTGTGGTCCTCTGTTATCCCATCCTCCAAGAGCATTGACATCTCCAGATTCCTCGAAAAGTGTGGGACATTCATCAGTCTTGTGCTCGGTGGACCTGCAGAATTCACATACCTTTGGCGCAACTGGTTGTGCGCTTTGCGCACTCATCAACTTCTGCAGCATGGCCTTCATTTCCTTGATCTCAGCGCTTGTTTCTACCTGATGCACAAAACGAGTACGACTATTTTCAAGTGTTAGCTGATGTCTTACCTGACCACCAGAGTCTTCTATCAGCTGCCACGCGTCTTCTGGATACATGTTGCAAATGTCGCCTCCAGCGCATGCGTTCAAAAACCTCAGCTCCATGGGTAGCAATCCATTCAGGAAGTTCTCTATCAGCACATTCTGGGGCAGGCCATGATTGTAGCAGTTGGCCTCTAGCTCCCTGAAACGCTCGTAATACTCTGACAGTGACTCTCCTGCGCTCTGCCTTGGCGCGGCCAGTTCCCTCCTGAGTAGCGCGATCTTTGCTGCGGGATAAAATTTGTCCAGGAACTTCTTCTGCAGCTGCTCCCATGTGTGAATTGATCCGGCTGGTAAGTTCATCAACCAATGTCTGGCCGTGTCACATAGTGAAAATGGGAATGCCTTCATCTTCAGCGCCTCATCGCTCTCCCCTTCGGTCTTCATGTTCTCGCATATGACTAGGAATTCTCGCACATGCTTGACTGGATTTTCATTGTTCATCCCGTGGAACTTGGGCATGTGATGGATGAGCGAGCTCCTTAGTTCAAAATGACCGTCTGGTGGAAGCACGATGCACCATGGCTGGTTAACTGTGATTGGGGCCGACATCTCGCGCACTGTTCTGCATCGCGTAGCTTGTCGCGCGGGTGGCGCATTATACAGCTCAGCGGCCATCCTTGCTTCAACCTCGCGCTGCACTTCCTCTCTGAACAGGGCTGCGCGGTTATGTGCCCTTGCTTCCTCTGGGGTTCTGTCCCCTAAGTTGTCTCCTATGACACTGTTATCCTCCATGATCTGTTCTGAATCTTAAAGAAAACGAAATTAAAAGATAACTAATGCTGCTGTGTCTGTCAGTGCGCAACTAGAATCTGCGCAGCGCAACTGTTTCAAGGTTGCGCAGGCTAATGGTGATTGCGCGCTGTCAGAAACAACAACGAGAAAACAAAACAAACTGAAATAACTAGTTACAAAAAAAGGAAAAAATGTAAACTAGCTAGAACTTAGCTGTGTTGCTCCCCGGCAACGGCGCCAAAATTTGATCGCGCGTCGTTGTGCGCGTCAAATTAATTCCTTCCTCTTCCACTAGTACAGCGGTTAAGTAAGGGTCGATCTCCACAGGGAGCAAGCAGTTCAGTTTTAGCCAGTAACCTGCACTTCTGAAATTGGGGGGTGAGTGATTGGTTTGCGCGATGCGCGAGTAAACAGTGGTATCGTAACGCAGGAATTTGCACTAGACGTGCGCAGGCAATAGAGATTAAGTACTATGACTATGAGAAGTATCGGCGCAGACAATCCTCTATGAGTGTATTCCTTATCATCGACTCTAAATGTCTATAGTTTGGTTTGCTAATGTTAGTGTCCGATCAAGGCTTCCTAACATGTGCGCATGTTCCGATCAAAGTTCATGTGCTATTAATTCTTACACTAGACTAAACAACTACGAATCCGATCAAGGTAGTAATTGCCTATCCTAGCGCGTTACTCCTAATTGGCACCGTCAGGCTATTCAACTAGTTTAACAAACAACAACAAGAAACAAGAGTAAGATTGCGGTTCAAGGCTTCCCCTACTCATGTAACAGGCTGCCAGTAATGTGCACAGAATTAATATAAGCAAGCAAGCTATGCATTAAGCGCAAGTCTCAAAGGAAATACTCATAGATTCATGTCCAACCGATACTAAGCGTTTAGCTAGACATGCTAGTGATAAACATCATAGAAACAGTAAATAATACTAAAGTGTCCAGGAAAACAATAGCAAACTGTGTGATGCGCGTCCTAAACGCTGCATGTTAGCGCGTATCCGACTTAGGCTCTTGTTTTGCCCTGAAATACAAAAACACTGGAAACCAGTAATCTTGTACACAAAATAATGCAAACAAGCACAGGGTTATGATCTAAATAATGTGTATAAATAGGCTCTATCAATCTCCCTAAGATCTCTCGTCAGCAGAGAAGATCCAAGATGATACACATTGCCTTGGTTAGCACAGCTAGAGCAACTCATAAAGAAGCTGGTACTTTGACAGTGGATGCTCAGGGCACATGACTGGAGAGAGAACTTTACTCAAGAATGTTAAACCCTGCTCAGAACAACATGTTAAGTTCGGAAATGGGCTGTAAGGTAGAATTCTGGGAAAGAGGACCCTGGCTGTCACAGGACTGCCTCCTCTAGAAAAAGTCATGCTAGTGGAAGGATTAAAGGCAAACCTCATAAGCATCAGCCAACTCTGTGACGAGACTCACCAGTTAAAATTCACTCAAAATTCCTGTCAAGTCTACAACAATCTAGGGGAGTGCATACTGCATGGATCCAGATCAAAGAACAACTGCTATCTTCTCAAAGTTGGTGAAGCTCACTCCTTTTCAGCATGCTTGATGACCAGCACAGAAGAAAATCTGTGGCATAGAAGGATGGGTCACATCAACCTAAGAACCTTGAAGAAGATTGTAGCAGAAGGGTTGGTCAGGGGCGTTCCAAAAATCAAAGGTGAAGTCGGCATTATTTGTGGAGAGCGCCAGATAGGAAAGCAGAAAAAAGCTTCTCACCCCAAAATAACCACCATCAACACTGTCAGACCTTTGCAGTTGCTACACATGGACCTAATGGGACCAATGGAGATAGAGAGTCTTGGAAGGAAGAGGTATGCTTGTGTGCGTGGATGATTATACAAGATTTACCTAGATTGATTTTATCAGGGAAATCAGACACATGGGGGAGTTATAGCAACCCTGATCTCTCGTCTTGAACAACAAAAGAATCTCAGAACCTCAGCCATAAGGAGTGATCATGGAAGGAAATTTGAGAATGAATATGTTGACAAATTCTGCAATGACCGGGGGATTACCCATCACCCCTCAGCAAAATGGTGTTATGGAGCGCAAGAATCGAACCATCCAAGAAATGGCCCGAGTTATGATTCATGCCAAGAAAATTCCTCTGCGTTTTTGGGCTGAAGCAATGAATACTGCTTGCTACATATCAACAGAGTCACCATTCGAAAAGGGACCAAGCAAACATGCTATGAGCTCTGGAATCAGAAGAAGCCTACGGTGAAATACTTTCACATATTTGGAAGCGGCTGCTACATTTTGAGAGATCGGGAATACCGAAGAAAGCTCGATCCTAAGAGTGACCGTGGAATATTCTTGGTTATTCAGTCAACAGCCGTGCCTATCGTGTTTACAATGAAAGAACTAGAACAGTAATGGAATCCATCAACGTTGTCATTAATGACATGGAAGAAGAAATCCCCACAAGTCCGAAAGATGAAGACTCTGACTGAGAAGGAGACACAAGTAATCATAACAAAAGTCAACAAGAAGTGGTGCGAGAAGATGTTACAACAGATACTGAAGCAGAAAGTTCTGATCAACAAACAGACAACTCAGTCACTGGGCAAGATGATAGAGAACCTCTCCCATCATCGAGACAACCTCCAAAGAAGATACAGAGAAATCATCCACTGGACAATGTAATTGGAAATCCTATGGAAGGGAGAAGAACCAGAAGCTCGTCTCTCTTCAGCTCCTGTGACTCGATCTGCAATTCTTGCTTCATATTCCTTACAGAGCCAAGGAACATCAAAGAAGCAATGAGTGATGAATATTGGCTGCTGGCCATGCAGGAAGAGTTGCCAGAGTTCGAAAGACATGATGTGTGGGACCTTATGCTCAGACCTGAAGGGACAAACATCATAGGGACCAAGTGGATCTTCAAAAACAAGTCAGATGAAAAAGGAAACATTACAAGGAATAAGGCCAGACTCGTTGCACAAGGGTACACTCAGATTGAGGGAGTGGATTTTGAAGAAACATTCGCACCTGTTGCTCGATTGGAAGCCATCAAACTTAACCTGGCTTTATCGTGTCATCTTGGCTTCAGACTCTACCAAATGGATGTTAAGAGTGCCTTCTTGAATGGGGATCTGTCAGAAGAAGTATATGTAGCTCAGCCAAAGGGATTTGAAGACCCTCATTATCCCCATCATGTTTACAAGCTGAAGAAAGCCCTGTACGGGCTTAAGCAAGCATTAAGAGCCTGATATGAGCAATTAATCATCTATCTGGAGAAACATGGCTATGAACGAGGAGGAACCGGCAAAACTTTCTTCGTAAAAAGAACCAAGTCAGATCTCGTCATTGCTCAAATTTATGTGGATGACATTGTGTTTGGCTCCAGGTCACAGCGGTTGGTGAAGCAGCTTGTGGAGCAGATGAAACAAGAATTCAAAATGAGCATGGTGGGTGAGCTGTCTTATTTTCTGGGTCTAGACGTAGCTCAGAAAGATGAAAGGATATTCATATCACAGACCAAATATAGCAGGAATCTGGTGAAGAAGTTTCAGCTTGATAAAGCCAGCCACAAACGCACTCCTGCTGCAACTCACATCAAGGTTGGCAAAGACGTAGCTGGGGTTGAAGTAAATCAGTCCACCTACCGAAGTATGATTGGAAGTCTTATGTACTTGACTGCTAGCCGTCCAGACATATCTTTCTCAGTTGGAGTGTGTGCTCGTTTCCAAGCTAGCCCGAATGAAAGCCACTTCCAACTAGTAAAGAGGATCATTCGGTATGTAACAGGAACAGTGATTTATGGTTTGTGGTACTCGAAGGATACTGGATACAGTGATGCAGATTGGGCTGGATGTATTGAAGATCGAAACAGCACTTCTGGAGGATGCTTCTTGAAATTCGCAGCGTCTCTTGACAGACAGATTTGTGAACAAGCAGTTGCTGCAGCACGCTCTTGTTCACTCGAAAATTGTCTCAGCAAAAAAAATGAACAAGACAGAAGTTTGTTCACCCAGTTCGGCCAACTGCCTACGTCTGGGGAGGACTATTCTCCAGTCCTCAATCCACTAATCACAGAGGTCTCCAAGTATACTCGGTTACAACTCCACGCAACCTACGCTACTCAACCTTGTGTGGATCACTGGACACAATCAGAACAGGCTCTGACTTGTGTCTGCACACCCTCTACAAATGTCAATCTAGAATAGCTACTGTGTCCTCGAAACTCAGCCTATTCTAAACTACACTCAACTCTGCAGGGTTGCTGCAGCATCTGCTGTAGCACACAGCTGATGCACAATTGTCCGCGTCGCTCCAAGGCCTTCTGCCGAGCCGATCGAATGATTCCACGAGCGCTGCACACTCTGGAATACTCCCCCTCACTCAGTGACCTCCTGCCACTAGCGAGAACTGCCGCTTAGACACTCGACCAAGCCACCCACCCGTCAGTTCTTCCGCGGCCTTCCTTGATCAACCAACGAGCACCACTGCTCTGAATTGGCTTCCAGATCAAGCTCGGATCAGACTACACAAGTCCTTTCTGTCACCACAGCTCTGCGCTTACGCTCTGCTTTCAGGTGATGATCGAAGAACTTGTCCGTCGCACACCAAAATTCCTCTCTCTGAATTCTGCGCACGCACTCGTGTATCCCTCAGCTTCGATCACCCTTTCTGCTCTGACCTGTTCTTCCTTAAAAGCAACGCGCTTCAATCCAGAACAGAATTTAGCAATGTCCCAAAAAGAAACAATTATCTCCTAATTTTTAGGAGATTAGATTTGATTTGATCTCCAAAACAAATCTCCTTCTCTAGCTAGGAATTCCCCACTGGAATATTCTTGGCAGCAACTTAGAAAATCTTCTGATGCTCTCAACAGGGCTGCCAGGTCTTCTTGCCAAAGGCCCAGGTTGCTGCTGCTACTCGGACAGATGCTGCAGCCACTTGAACAAGCTCCTGCTATAGCATCTCCTGCTGTAGCTGCTCCTTGTTCACTTGTGCTATAGCAGCTCCCCCTTGGCATTTTGACAAAACCCTAGGACATTGATGCACACTTCCATGAACCAGTAAATACACCAAACGAAAAAAAAATCCAACATAAGAGTGAGAGGTGGCCACACTCGGCCTTAACACTTAGCACGACCACGCAGGGACAAAAAGAAACAAAGTTCATCAGTGGCAGTGGCAGCATCTTACTCTCCCCCTTTTTGGCACAGATGCTCAAGGGGCCTGCTCTTCATCTGCCAGGAACTCCAGGTCTCTGAGCAGACTTCTGATCTGGCCGCACCTAGCATCCCTCCTTTTTGCTTCTGCTTCAAGGATGAGCAGCTCAGATTTGAGATGGCTCACAATTCTGGCATGGAGAGCTGTTTGGATCGTGGCCGCAAGGGGAAGGGATTCCTCTAGAGGAGCTGGGGCTGAAACATCAACCAAGAGTGGATCCTCATAGGCTATGTCCACTGCATGTTTCCCTTTGAACAGTTTGTGGTCTACTGTAAAGACCTGCAGCTCCTCGGATAAACCTTCAGAAATCTCACCAAGCTCCGGATGCTGTGAGACCATCATCCCATAGATGAGGGAGGGTAGCACGATGGGCTTGCTGGAGGAAGCGCTGCCAGCATGAGTAGCCAGCTGGGGAAACATCACACTGCCCAGACTGATTTTCCTCCTTTTCCCAATAGAGTGTAACAGGTTAGCAAAAGCTCTGCTAACCTTTCCCCTGTGAGAGCTGGGGATCTAGTTTCTAATGCCCAAATGATACAGCAGAGCATTTTTTGTGGTGAGTTCAGCAGCACTAAGATTTGGACCACCCCAACACAAGCAAACTCCTCCTGTCAGAACCTTAGCCAGCACCTCTGGCTGGACATCCGTGGGCTCTCTGGCATTTTCATGTATCTCAAGAAACTCATCTATTTTCTCAGGGGTGATAAGTACTTTCTTACCCCTCACCCAACTCTTTCCAAACTCATCTCCTCCTTCCTCACCAAATTTTTCTTCCATGTTCACAATAAATTCCCTAAAAAAAGCTATATTGAATCTGAATGGGTAAGTCAGGGATTTGAGTAGGTTTAGCTCAGTGAGAAGCTGGATAATGGCTGCTGATTTGTACTTGTCCAGGTCCAGTCTCTTTTCTAACACAATGTGCTTTCTCTCAACAGCGCTCCATGATTGGGAGGCATTCCTATTTTTGAACCAAATCCCCCCCACTGTGATTGCAGTTGAGTCTGTCAATGCATGACCTCTCTCAGACGATTCACCAGCAGTACCTTCATCTTCTTCACTGGATTCCTCTTTTTCACTGTTGGAATCAGGAATGAGGATTGGAGCTTTTCCTTTGTCTGAGGGTGGAGGAGGATGTGCTTCAGCAGGTTCTTGTTCAGAAGACTCAGCTTCAATCTCCTCCCCTTCACCTACTATGCCAGGAGACATGACAAGGGTTCTGCACCTCTCTTCTGCAGGACCTGCTACAGCATCCTCTGTAGCTTGTTCTTCTCCCGAGACTTCTTCAAGCACAGCTTCTTCAGACATCACTGCTGCACTGGATACAGGCTCCCCGTCACGGACTAGACGCCTCCTTTTCTGCGGGGTTCCTCCTTGTGGAGAAGGATGCTGTGCAACACAGGGAGAGGTGCGGGCTCCCACACCACCACTTCTAGACGCTGAGCAGGCGCTTCATTACGCGACTTAGACCTCCTTTCAGACCTGCCTTGTCGATCTGCTGCCAAATTCTTCTTCAATCCGCGAGTCTTCACCATTGTTGCGGGTTTGTAGAGGATTAGAGGAACGCATGGTGAGGATGATCAGCAACGATTTTGGGGAAGCGCCTTCAACTTGTCTTTGCCCTAGAAGTTGATTTACCCGTTATTTTTCATTTTCAATTTGAAGCTTCTGAATCACGTGCCACACATGTGCCTTCTCCCAGCTTTAGCAACCAAAACATGTGAACAAGCTTATTCTGACCAGGTTGCTATAGCAGACGCGAGCTAGTTCTCCTACTCATTCCGGATGACAGCTTTGTTTGGCGGATCCTCGTGAGGTTCTGATGATGATATCTTCACCCATACCTGGGTTTGTCTAGAGTTCCTTCTCTTCCGACCCTCAAGACTCCTGTCTCTTCGCTTGTCATATTTGGGTTTCCACACCTGTATTACCTGTGGCTTTCTCCTGTCTTTTGCTTTCCAGTGCCCTGGTGCAGCGATCTTAGTAATCCTCCTCTGCGATTCTTTCCAGTAATAAGCATTTCCCGAATCTACTGGGCAAGGAGTCTTTATGCAACATGTGTTGGCTCTGGGTTTCGTTCCCCTTCTTCCAGCTGAGAAGGTTCTCTGCTGCCGCTTCAGGTTAGAGGATATCTTCTGATTCCCTTTCTTCTGACCACCATTATTTGTGCATGACCTCCTTTTATTCTGAGGCTCTGGCTTTGTTTTAGATGGATGATGCGTCAGGTGCTGCAGCATCCTCTTGTTAACGTGTCTAGTTCCAAATTTCCCTGCAGGTTTTGGAAATTCATCTGTATTATTCTTTTCATATATCATAGCATCCGAAGCTTTTATGAAGACTGTTCCTTCAGAGCTTTCTTCACCAGTATATCCAAGCCCCGTTCTCCCTTTTCCAAGTCTTTGATAAGACAAAATTTCATCCAAGATATTTTTCTGAGGATCAGCTGCCTTGGCTGTTGCTGGTGAGACAATGTCAATGGCTTGGCTTCCTGTATCTTCCCTTTTCAGAATGGTAACTTGACTGTTGGATAAGGAGAGAAATTTCCTTCGTTCTTCTTCCAGAAGCTTGACTCTGTCAGTCAATGCTTGATTCGTCTGAAGGGCTGCCTCACACTGTTTAAGTATTTCCCCCAGATAGTCAATAAGGCTGACAGTTGAGTCCTCCTCATGTTCACTTTCAGATACTTCAATCCCATAGTGGAATTCGTCCTTCTTTAGCTCTTTGAGGTTGAAATCTGACACACTGGTTAGCACAACACAATTTTCTTCATCACTCTCCTCAGAGTCACTCCATTTTGCAGTCAGGGACTTGTTGTTCTTTTTCTCTGAGTTTTTGAGGGGTTTGCTCGGACAATCAGCCTCAATATGTCCATACCCTTCACAGTTCCAGCATTGGACCCCTTTTTTCATTTCTTTCTTCTCATCTTCATTCTGAGCAGGTTCCTTCCCTCTCCTTTTATTTTCTCCTCCTCTTCTGAATTGTTTTCGTGAGGATGAGCTTTGCCCAGTTCTTGAGTCCATGTTCTTCAGGAGCTTTCCAAGGTTCTTGACTAGCATACTCAGCTGATCATCTGGAACTGGCTTCTTAGCTTCTGTTTCAGCCTTCAGTCCAATATTCTTGTCCTTATGAGTGAGATCTTCTTTAACCAGTTTCATCTCAAATTGTTTGAGGGATCCCATCAACTCTTCCAGCTTCATGAATCTGACATTTTAAGCTTCTTCAATGGCCGTCACTTTCATGTCAAATCTTGTGGGCAACGATCTGAGGACCTTCCTCATCAGCTTCTCTTCAGGAATAGGTTCACCAAGAGCATGGGCTTCATTTGCCAGATCACAAAGTTTTGCATTAAACTCAGTGACAGTCTCCTCTTCCAGCATTCTCAGATTCTCAAACTGTGTGGCAATAATCTGTAATCTTGACAGCTTTACTCTATCAGTTCCTTCATGTGCAGTTTGCAGAATTTCCCAAGCTTGTTTGGTCATATCACAATTTGATATCAACCTGAAATTGTTAGCATCAACTGCAGCAAAAATCGCATTCAGAGCCTTTGAATTACCAGTTGCTGCAGCTCCCTCTTCGGCAGTCCATTGTTCTTCAGGCTTTATCCATGTGACTCCCTGTTCATCCATGGTGATTGGGGGAGACCACTGGACCACAATGGCTCTCCAGGTCTTCTCATCAATGGTCTTGAGAAAGGCTTTCATCCTAGCCTTCCAATATCCGTAGTTGCTTTCTTCCAACAATGGAGGTCTGCTTGTGCTCTGTCCTTCCTTCATTGTCTTGGCTTCTTTAGAGACACTGTAGGATCTTTTACTCTATGTGTTGAACTCCGGCTCTGATACCAATTGAAATTCGCAGCGTCTCTTGACAGACAGATTTGTGAACAAGCAGTTGCTGCAGCACGCTCTTGTTCACTCGGAAATTGTCTCAGCAAAAACAATGAACAAGACAGAAGTTTGTTCACCCAGTTCGGCCAACTGCCTATGTCTGGGGAGGACTATTCTCCAGTCCTCAATCCACTAATCACAGAGGTCTCCAAGTATACTCGGTTACAACTCCACGCAACCTATGCTACTCAACCTTGTGTGGATCACTGGACACAATCAGAACAGTCTCTGACTTGTGTCTGCACACCCTCTACAAATGTCAATCTAGAATAGCTACTGTCTCCTCGAAACTCAGCCTATTCTAAACTACACTTAACTCTGCAGGGTTGCTGCAGCATCTGCTGTAGCACACAGCTGATGCACAATTGTCCGCGTCGCTCCAAGGCCTTCTGCCGAGCCGATCGAACGATTCCACGAGCGCTGCACACTCTGGAATACTCCCCCTCACTCAGTGACCTCCTGCCACTAGCGAGAACAGCCGCTTAGACACTCGACCGAGCCACCCACCCGTCAGTTCTTCCGCGGCCTTCCTTGATCAACCGACAAGCATCACTACTCTGAATTGGCTTCCAGATCAAGCTTGGATCAGACTACGCAAGTCCTGATCTCCTTCTGCTTCTATCACCACAGCTCTGCACTCACGCTCTGCTTTCGGGTGATGATCGAAGAACTTGTCCGTCGCACACCAAAATTGCTCTCTCTGAATTCTGCGCACGCACTCGTGTATCCCTCAGCTTCGATCACCCTTTCTGCTCTGACCAGTTCTTCCTTAAAAGCAACGCGCTTCAATCCAGAACAGAATTTAGCAATGTCCCAAAAAGAAACAATTATCTCCTAATTTTTAGGAGATTAGATTTGATTTGATCTCCAAAACAAATCTCCTTCTCTAGCTAGGAATTTCCCACTGGAATATTCTTGGCAGCAACTTAGAAAATCTTCTGATGCTCTCAACAGGGCTGCCAGACCTTCTTGCCAAAGGCCCAGGTTGCTGCTGCTACTCGGACAGATGCTACAGCCACTTGAACAAGCTCCTGCTATAGCATCCCCTGCTGTAGCTGCTCCTTGTTCACTTGTGCTGGTTTTGTCAAACACTGCCATACTTGCATCATCACTTCTTCTTTGGAAATAATCTTGTATCCTGGTTCAGTCGAAAGCAGAACAATATTACCCTCTCCATAGCTGAGGCAGAATACATTGCCGCAGGGAGTTGCTGTGCTCAACTGCTCTGGATGAAGCAGATGCTCATCGAGTATGGGATGCCTCAAAATAAAATGGTCTTGTACCGTGACAATCTGAATGCTATCAGTATTTCCAAGAACCTAGTACAACATTCAAGGACCAAGCATATTGATATCAGACACCACTTAATTCATGATCTGGTAGAGAAGACAACGATTGTCCTACAACATATTGGTACAGAAATTCAGCTTGAAGACATCTTCACCAAACTCCTGGATACAGCCAGATTTGAAGCACTGAGATCCTCGTTGGGTCTCTGTGTCATGTCCTCCAGAGCACTGAAGTGTTTCCCCCTTGTCCATTTCTGCCAAAAAGGGGGAGAGCAAGCAAAGGCCCACGGATTGATCTCCACTGATGAACTTTCTAATTTGTTTTGAAGCCATGCGTGGCTATACTGAACCAAAGGCCGAATGTGGCCATAACACTTATTTTGAACTGATGATAGGAAGTCTTTAAAATTTGTTTTCCGTGGAAGACTCCTTCTGTGGCCAAGGGTATTGTCAAAATGCCAAGGCGGAGATTGATGATGCAGTATGGCAGTCTTTGACAAAATTAGCACAAGTGAACAAGCGGCTGAACAAGCTGCTATTATAGCCAGAGCTGGTTCAGGAAGCTGTAGCATCTGTTCTTCAGCAGCAGCTCGGATCTTCGCGGAAGGAGCTTGGTAGTTCATCCGTGAGCATCAAGGGAGTTCCTAAATACTCAGAGAGAATATTCCAGTGGAGATTTCCAGATGGAGGAGAAGATTTGTTTGTAGAAGATTAGATTTGCAAATCAAATCTAATCTCCTACAAATTAGGAGATATTGTTGCTTGAAGAAAATTCCGAAAAATTGAATGATGGAACTGGGGTTCCTATTTAAAGTAGGCCGGGCAGAGTGTCAAAGGTTACGAAGACAAGATAGCAAACACCAGACCGTACACAGAATACCGTGAGGGTGGAATTCAAGTGCGAGAGGATCTTCGATCATCACCGAGAGCAAAGCGTGAGCGCAGAGCTGCGGTGATTGAAGTAGAGTGTGATCAGGACTTGCAGAGTTTGATCATAGCTTGATCAGGAAGCCAATTCAGAGCAGCGGTTGCTTGTTGGTTGATCAAGGGAGGCCGCGGAGGTATTGACCAATGGACGAACGCGGTCAAGTGACTGGACGGCTAATCTCACTAGTGACAGGTGGTCATTAAGTGAGGGGGAGTGCTCCAGAGTGTGCGGCGCTCATGGAGAGGTTCGATCGGCTCAGCAGAAGGCTTGGAGTGACGTGGACAGTTTAGGTACCAGCTGTGTGCTACAGCAGGTGCTATAGCAACCTGCAGGTAACATTGAATTAATTAGAATAGGCTGAGTCTGTGGGATCAGAGTTGTAGCTATTCTAAATTATTTCAAGTATGTAGGTGTGCAATACACAAGTCAGAGCTTGTTCTGATTGTGTGACTAGTTTAGGTCAAGTAGCATAGGTGTCGTGCATCGAACCGTGTTGTACTGTGAACCTGAGATGCTAGTGGATTAAGGGTTGGAGTTCAGCCCTTCCCAGACATAGTCAGATTGGCCGAGCTGGGTGAACAAACCATTGTTACTTGTTCTATCTTGCTGCATCAGATTTGGGTGTTCAAGGATGTGCTGTAGCAACTGCTTGTACACAATCCGCAACTCAGAGGTGCTGCGAATTTCATGCTGGGTGGGATTCTCTCCCTCCATTCCTGCAAATTTTGGAAGATGATGTACCACCCCACTCTTGAGATTGGACGTATCCTTGTCTGGGTCAATTCGGATGCACCATGGTTGGGTTTGGAATGCTGGTGCAGACATCTCCCTCATCATCTGTCTTTCTCTTTTTTCCACTTCGGGATGGGGGACATTGACTGGATTCCGATTACAAGGCAGCCTCCTCCACTGAGGCATTGGTGGTTCTCGCAAATGTCCTTCTACTTCACTCTCTTCATCATTATGATCAATTCTTGGTATCACAGCAGTGTTGTTAGCCATGATGAATAAGAAGAATTTTTGTGAACTAAAACAAATTAGAAATTACTAAATGTAAATTAAAACAATATTGCTATCTGACGAATCCCGCGATCGTAGTAGAATATGGAAACTGCGACCCTAGTCAAAGTAAGGTTGCTCGCGGGTTTTCCAAAATGTACTGCATTCGCGATTTTTGTCTGGGCCGAAATAAAAAAAATGAAAAATGAAAAAAAAATAACTTCTCTTTGTTGTCGGCTCCCCGGCAACGACTCTAAAATTTAACCGTGCGTCGTTGTACACGACAAATTTGTTATTTGTAGTCCTTGTCGACACATAGAACAATGGAAAACAAGGTCGATCCACAGGGAACTGAAAAAGGGAAGTACTTTGGTAATGGTTAGAATAATGGGGGTTGTCACAGGAAAAGAGTTGTAGTTGCTAGAAATAACGCTGCGAGTAAAAGAACTAGAGTTTTCTTATAGATGACGAAGATCGATTCAGACCAATCACTTGTGAATTATGTTTATCATAAACACTAATAATCAATAATGTATTCATGCATCCTATTCCGGCAAAGGTAATATTCATGCACACATCCCGGAAAAAGTGATATTCTGACTAGCTCTCCTAAGTTTGCACACTCCGGCAAAAGTAGTGTTAAGACCTAGGTGTTACTGCTTGTTATTACGGCAAAGTATCAAACAAGTGTTAATTGGCGATAATGAATCACAAGAGAAAGATGTTGTCGGCTGATAGAGCCTACTTATACACACTATTTAGATCCTAACCCTATGCTTGTTTGCATTGATTTGTGTACAAGATTACTGGTTTCCAGTGTTTTTTTATTTCAGGGCGAAACGAGGGCCTAAGTAGGATACGCGCTAACAGGCAGCGTTTAAGATGCGCATCACACAGCCTGCGGAGCTAGCAGCGCAAACAGAACAGATAGTGGCAGAGTCGAGTACGGTGCGCAGACCGATTGTGCTAACCAGTGTGTAGTGCGCCATGCGCAGAATAGTGGTGTTTCCAAATCTTGACACCACCAGATTTGAAAGTTGCCAAGGCTGGGCCTCATGAGCAGTATACAAAGAAAGGAAGGCTAGGGTTTGAGAGATCATCAGAGAGCATCACTAGCACCAAGAGAGGACCACAGCACACGAGAGAGCGGCAGAACAAAAAAAAACACGAGCCTGCTGCGAGGACCTGCGCTAGCCGACTGCGCCAGCCGAGACTCTGCAACCTGCACGCACCTACTCATTGTTGTTTTCTAGGATACTTTAGATATTATTTACTGTTTCTATGATGTTTACTACTAGCATGTCTAGCTAAATGATTGGTATCGGTTGGGCATGATTCTATGAGTATTTTCTTTGAGACTTGTGCTTAATGCATAGTTTGTTTACTTATATTAATTCTGTGCACACGGTTGACAGTTAGTTGCATGAGTAGGGGAAGCCTTGAACCGCAATCTTGCTCTTGCTACTTGTTTGCTATATGTTAAACTAGTTGAATAGCTTGACGATGACAACTACGAGTAACGCGCTAGGATAATCAGTTGCTACTGTGACAGGATTCGTAACTGCTTAGACTAGTCTTAAGAATTAATAGCCCATGAACTTTGATCGGAACATGCGCACATGTTAGGAAGCCTTGATCGGACACTAACATCAGTAAACCAAACTATAGACGTTTAGAGTCGATGATAAGGAATATATTCATAGAGGATTGTCTGCGCCGATACTTTTCATAGTCATAGTACTTAATCTCTACTGCCTGCGCACGTCTAGTGCAATTCCTGCGTTTACTACTGTTTACTCGCGCACTTGCGCAACCCACTCACTCACACCCCCAGTTCTCGTAAGTGCAGGTTACTAGTTAAAGCTAATCTACTTGCTCCCTGTGGATTCGACCCTGACTTAGCCGCTATACTAAGTGGAGAAGGAAGGAATAAGTTTGACGCGCACAACGACGCGCGTATCAAATTTTGGCGCCGTTGCCGGGGAGAAACACAGATAAGCTTTAACCAGCTTAAGTCTCTTTTACAGTAGTTAGTTATTTCTGTTTGCTTTATTCTCGTTGTTGTTTCTGACAGCGCGCAATCAACATTGACGTTGGCGTTTTAGGCAAGCAAAATGAAATGCTATTCTAGTCACGCAAATATCAAACAATATTTATAACCAAGTGACCTCGGATCGAACCCAAGGGAAAAGCTTAGACTAATTTACAACTAATTAATGCTATTATTGAAAGTCTACGGATTTGGGGGGGATTTGTCCTCCTTTAGAGTACCTCTAGTAAGTACTAAAGATAAATGATATTTTTGGTTTCTACTTAATGAATAAAAAGGGTGACTAGGGATTCAACTTCTCTCCTAAGATATGAGGAAAATGAAATAACTCACTAACACATGCATGAACTACATTTGGTTGATAAAAGCAAGGCTAATGCATCATCCACTCTAGGTTCAACTCTCGCTCCTTCCCTAGAGTGGAGAGGATACACAAAGGACATGGTTCTCAAACTCTCGCTCTATTGAACCGTGTAGAACTTGAGTCCCATAACCGCACCCTCTCGGTCTATTGGCCGGTTACTCAAATCCGCTTAAAACTTAGCCTAATGTCAAGAATGCATGTCGCTCTCACGCACAAACACTCCATCTATGATCATACAATAGCTATGAAACATCCTAAGTTCAACTCTCGCTCCTTCCTTAGGGGTTCTAACCAAGCATACTCACTTAAGCATTTCGTCAAACACTTGGTGTGCATACAATGAATACATAGCTAGGGCATAATATAATCAAACCAACCTTCATTCAATGCAATAACAATAGTGTTCTACATCATATCCAATCCTAGGGGATCCATTTAATCCCCAACCACAAGTACAACTACTCACTCATAATGAGTGTGCACAAATACATGAAAACTAAATGAGACATGAATGTAAATACAAAGGGTAAAGGGTTTAAGAGAAGTTGATGTAGAATCTTCGACTCAAGCTTGGTTCTTCACCCAAGCTTGGTCTTCTCCGAGCTCCAGTCGCCTAGGGTTGAGAAAATGTGGAAGCTCTCTCTCTTCACTTCCATCTCATTCTATTTATACCTTTTCCAACATTTACACTCACTGCCCGAATCAGGTGATTCGGACAAGGCTTAGTAAGTTGATTCGGACAGGGTGTCCGAATCACTTCTGCTGCGTTAGTAACTCGATTGTTTGACACTTTAAACCTTTGATTTACGTCTTGACGTAAACTAGGAAGTTGTATATCTTTGAATTACCTTTCCAACAAGCTATATAACGTCCCAATCGGATAAGAATCGCGCGCTCGGCAAGCCTTCGAAGATAAACAGGTCAGTCTGCCCAGATTTGATCTACAGGCGAATTCTCCGCGAATCAAGTGATTCGGGCAGCCCCATAATTTTGATTCTCCCGAATCATTTACTCAGTGCTGGAAGGAAACTGGCCGAATCACTTTTCCTTGGCCGAATCAAAAGTGATTCGGCCTATCCTGAATTCCTATTTGGGAGAATCAACTTTGTAGCGCTGGAATTCTCGCCTGTTTTGACCCCTTAAACCTTCGAATTATGTCTTGATGTAAACTATGAAGTTGTAGCCCTTTGAGTTAGCTTTCCAACAAGACATGACACGCCTTAATCGGATAAGAAACGTGTGCTCGGCGAGCCTTCGAAGCTGAATAGGTCAATCATGGACGAATCAAACTAGCCTTTTGCTTGATTTTGCTCTCTTTTGCTCTCGATCGACTAGAATTCATCCAGATTTTCTTCACACCACTTCATATCATGTAATATACATTTTTAACCTAAAATGGGCAAAGAAAACATCAAGTGACTTTATAAAATAGGGAAACAAACAAGAAGTAAGGGGAAAATATGGACAAATATAAGGTTATTTGTCCGCTCATCAAAACACCCCACACTTAAGTCTTGTTCGTCCCGAACAAATATGTGCATAAGTCAAGCGGAGAGTAAGATGCTAGATCATATATGGCAATATCAAAGCACGTAGCAAATCTTACGCACATGAAACACATCAACCTCCTACTCATGTAACCTAACTAAAGAAAACTTAAACAAAGGAAATTAATCTACTCCTAACTCACTGTCGTAGGAATCACGAATGCATTTAGCGTATGCATCAAGCCTTTAAACCTCTAGGTTACCCTAGCGGACGAGTTGAAGTCTCGTGAGAGTTTTCAGAAAAGGAATACTCACAAATCCCATTTGCAATCATCCATGAGAGTTCAAAATCCAAATATAGCTAACTAAGCAAGTAGTTCACTATCACCTCAAATTGGAATAGAGTTGTGCAAATTATTCACTTCACGCAAACTCTAAGGATCATTCACTTCAATGCGATAATAAATGTTCATAGAATCGATGTCAACCTAGCATTCGTCAAATTCAAATTTCCGCTCAATTTCCTATGCAAGTAGTATGAAGATAAGCGTCGCTAGCACAAAAATTTTGTCAAATCAATCACATATGCTTGCTAAGGGCAAGTCCATAAGCTCAAGACAATAAACTCGTTCTCAAAAATTAGGCTATATGTGATAAACCGCAAGAGAAGAGGAGTTTTGACAATGAACAATTTAGAATTTCCTCGTACAAATCTTGATGCTCAAGTAATAAATTACGAGGGTCATACCTTAGACGCTTCCTAAAGCAAAAATGCAAATGCCTTACTCACACACATGCGAAAGAATCTTATGGAATAGGCACAAAGTCAAGAATTAAGTGTGCTTATTATTCTTTTGTGTTTATACAAATGCTTTCAAGGGGGAACTTACCTTCCTAACCCTCGACATTTGTAAAACTTTTCCTTGACCCAAAAAACAAACAAATAATATTTTTGTGTTTATACAAATGCTTTCAAGGGGGAACTTACCTTCCTAACCCTCGGCATTTGTAAAACCTTAAAAATATAATTTGTCCTTTCTTGCGCCTCTTTTGTTTTTCTTATCGCAAACACTTTATTTGACCCCACACTTAATACTTGACAATGTGCCTAAGTGATATATAATGAAGCATGAAGTGTGAGCTCAACAAATGCAAAGGCTAAATAGGAATGCTAAAGTCACCTAAAAGCAAACAAGAGCAAGTACAAGGTTTTTGTATGAAAACATTTTTATTTTTGTGCTCGCTTAACTTAACTTCATTTTTCATGCATGGAAAGAGCTTAAAAAAAAAATCAAACTAAGCTAGTCAAACACCGAATCATGTGAATAAAATCATCACAAAGAATGTCAATCGACTTAAAGATACGATTCATGAATTCAAAGCACAACTCATCCCAAATATGTTTTTAAATGATACTACTTAATCTCTTAGCAGACATTACTCCGTGTGATCAATATTTAAAGCTAGGATGAAAGCAATCATGCGAGTATAATGCGCACAAAATAAATGTGTAGCATAGAATCATGTTGTTAAGCAAATAAAAGCGCAAGCGCAAACACCCCACACTTAAAAGTTTGCTTAGTCCCTAAGCAATAGAAAGTAAAAGAAGCAAAGAGAGTTTCGAAGGAACTTCTCTCGTGTGGAGGTAGCCAAATGTGCTGCCGCTCACATCCGTGAATGATGCTCCAAATTGGTTGCGGTAAATCTAAAACTCAAGAAAAATATCAGCGCAACACCTGAATTCGCAAATTGAAACAGCTAGCTATTACATATAAATCAATGCGGAACATATAGCTAGGCGAAAGATTGGAAAACAAATGTGCAACGATTCAAACGATGAGTTTACTTAGATATGCTCGTGTAAATCAAAAGTTCGCAACCTAAAAATCATCCAATTACCCCACACTTAAAACTGCTACATATAGCTAATCAAACCAAAGGGGTAATTTGTGGGCACAAACAAAACCACTAATCAAACATTTGGCGCACGGTGCAACATAAAGTCCAAAACAATTCTATACTACCAACAAGTAGAAGCAAAAGCACAAATACTCACCAGCCTAGTTTAACGTCTTGGCTAAGACGTAGCCGATTCCCTTTTTCATAAGAAACACACTTGAGAAGTCCTTTGCGAGGATCCCTTCTCAAGTGACATGCGTCGATAGCGTGGGAATTCAACCGGTCTCTCGTCTTCCTCTTGCGGAAGAGTGGCATTTCCTTCCCTCCTCGAGTTTGGTTGATCCATAGTTTCTGTTGGTGGTTGATCAACGCAAATTTGAGGTGAAGGAGTATCAAAATCTGACAATTTCTGCTCCGTTGATGTGGAGGCTTGTTCTTATGCCTTTTTCGCGCGTGCTTTGATTTTCATTCAAACACCTACCAAGCAATCAGAGAAAGCATCAATAAGTGTGAACTTAAATTACAGTAAGCAAGAAAAGCACGCAAACACGCAATCACGATCAACAAAAAAAAAGAAAAAAAAAAAAAAAAGGTAGTAGACTAACTAAAATAATATTAACTAGCAAACTAGTCTAATGGCTATTCCCCGGCAACGGCGCCATTTTGACGTTGGCGTTTTAGGCAAGCAAAATGAAATGCTATTCTAGTCACGCAAATATCAAACAATATTTATAACCAAGTGACCTCGGATCGAACCCAAGGGAAAAGCTTAGACTAATTTACAACTAATTAATGCTATTATTGAAAGTCTACGGATTTGGGGGGGATTTGTCCTCCTTTAGAGTACCTCTAGTAAGTACTAAAGATAAATGATATTTTTGGTTTCTACTTAATGAATAAAAAGGGTGACTAGGGATTCAACTTCTCTCCTAAGATATGAGGAAAATGAAATAACTCACTAACACATGCATGAACTACATTTGGTTGATAAAAGCAAGGCTAATGCATCGTCCACTCTAGGTTCAACTCTCGCTCCTTCCCTAGAGTGGAGAGGATACACAAAGGACATGGTTCTCAAACTCTCGCTCTATTGAACCGTGTAGAACTTGAGTCCCATAACCGCACCCTCTCGGTCTATTGGCCGGTTACTCAAATCCGCTTAAAACTTAGCCTAATGTCAAGAATGCATGTCGCTCTCACGCACAAACACTCCATCTATGATCATACAATAGCTATGAAACATCCTAAGTTCAACTCTCGCTCCTTCCTTAGGGGTTCTAACCAAGCATACTCACTTAAGCATTTCGTCAAACACTTGGTGTGCATACAATGAATACATAGCTAGGGCATAATATAATCAAACCAACCTTCATTCAATGCAATAACAATAGTGTTCTACATCATATCCAATCCTAGGGGATCCATTTAATCCCCAACCACAAGTACAACTACTCACTCATAATGAGTGTGCACAAATACATGAAAACTAAATGAGACATGAATGTAAATACAAAGGGTAAAGGGTTTAAGAGAAGTTGATGTAGAATCTTCGACTCAAGCTTGGTTCTTCACCCAAGCTTGGTCTTCTCCGAGCTCCAGTCGCCTAGGGTTGAGAAAATGTGGAAGCTCTCTCTCTTCACTTCCATCTCATTCTATTTATACCTTTTCCAACATTTACACTCACTGCCCGAATCAGGTGATTCGGACAAGGCTTAGTAAGTTGATTCGGACAGGGTGTCCGAATCACTTCTGCTGCGTTAGTAACTCGATTTTTTGACACTTTAAACCTTTGATTTACGTCTTGACGTAAACTAGGAAGTTGTAGATCTTTGAATTACCTTTCCAACAAGCTATATAACGTCCCAATCGGATAAGAATCGCGCGCTCGGCAAGCCTTCGAAGATAAACAGGTCAGTCTGCCCAGATTTGATCTACAGGCGAATTCTCCGCGAATCAAGTGATTCGGGCAGCCCCATAATTTTGATTCTCCCGAATCATTTACTCAGTGCTGGAAGGAAACTGGCCGAATCACTTTTCCTTGGCCGAATCAAAAGTGATTCGGCCTATCCTGAATTCCTATTTGGGAGAATCAACTTTGTAGCGCTGGAATTCTCGCCTGTTTTGACCCCTTAAACATTCGAATTATGTCTTGATGTAAACTATGAAGTTGTAGCCCTTTGAGTTAGCTTTCCAACAAGACATGACACGCCTTAATCGGATAAGAAACGTGTGCTCGGCGAGCCTTCGAAGCTGAATAGGTCAATCATGGACGAATCAAACTAGCCTTTTGCTTGATTTTGCTCTCTTTTGCTCTCGATCGACTAGAATTCATCCAGATTTTCTTCACACCACTTCATATCATGTAATATACATTTTTAACCTAAAATGGGCAAAGAAAACATCAAGTGACTTTATAAAATAGGGAAACAAACAAGAAGTAAGGGGAAAATATGGACAAATATAAGGTTATTTGTCCGCTCATCAAACATCATCCTGCGCAACCTTGAAACAGTTGCGCTGCGCAGATTCTAGTTGCGCACTGACAGACGCAACAACTTAGTTTTCTTTTAATTTTGTTTTCTTTGAGATTTAGAACAGGTTATGGAGGATAACAGTGTCGTTGGAGATAACTTAGGGGACAAAACCCCAGAGGATGCAAGGGCACATAACCGCGCAGCCCTGTTCAGAGAGGAAGTGCAGCGCGAAGTTGAAGCAAGGATGGCCGCGCGACGCAGAACAGTGCGCGAGATGTTAGCCCCAATCACGGTTAACCAGCCATGGTGCATAGTGCTTCCACCAGACGGTCATTTTGAACTAAGGAGCTCGCTCATTCATCACATGCCCAAGTTCCACGGGATGAACAACGAGAACCCAGTCAAGCATGTGCGAGAATTCCTAGTCATTTGCGAGAACATGAAGGCCGAAGGGGAGAGCGACGAGGCGCTGAAGATGAAAGCGTTCCCATTTTCATTGTGTGACACAGCCAGGCATTGGCTGATGAACTTACCAGCAGGATCAATTCACACATGGGAGCAGCTGCAGAAGAAGTTCCTGGACAAGTTCTATCCCGCAGCAAAAATCGCGCTACTCAGGAGGGAGCTGCCGGACATAGGCAGAGTGCAGGAGAGTCGCTGTCAGAGTATTACGAGCGTTTCAGGGAGCTGGAGGCCAACTGCTACAATCACGGCCTGCCCCAGAATGTGCTGATAGAGAATTTCCTGAATGGATTGCTGCCCATGGAGCTGAGATTATTGAATGCATGCGCAGGAGGCGACATTTGCAACATGTACCCAGAGGACGCGTGGCAGCTGATAGAAGACTCCGCTGGACAGGTAAGACATCAGCTAACACTTGAAAATAGTCGTGCTCGTTCTGTGCATCAGGTAGAAACAAGCGCTGAGATAAAGGAAATGAAGGCCATGCTGCAAAAGGTGATGCATGCGCAGGGAGCGCAACCAGCTGCGCCAAAGGTATGTGAATTCTGCACGTCCACTGAGCACAAAACCGACGCATGTCCCGCACTTTTCGAGGAATCAGGAGATGTCAATGCTCTTGGAGGATGGGATAATAGAGGGCCACAGAGGCAGAATCAGCCGCGTTTTGGACTGCCCGCAAATGGGTTCAGATGGAAAGAGGAAAACAATTTCCAGTGGCAGTCCACGGATCAGCGCGCACCTTAGTAGACGCAACAAGCTGCGCCCCACAATCCACCGCATCGCCCCACTGACGGACCAGTGCAGAACAACCAGCAACCGAGGTGATCCTTAGAAGATATCGTGGGGCAGCTAGCAGACACAGTGCGCAAAAATGATGAGAAGTATGACAAGAGGTTCGAATCCATTGAGAAGCAGCTATCACAGATTGCTACCACGGTGTATGAGCTGAAAAAGAGCGATGGCAACCTGCCTTCGCAAGTGATCCAGAACCCCAAGGGAGGAGTCAACGCAGTAACACTGAGAGCTGGGCGCACGGTAGGAACAGAGCAGACCGCATAGGCGCCCGCGCAACCAGTTGCACAAGTCCCAGATCCACCAGAGCCAGATGCGCAACCAGAAGCGCCAGCCAGAAGCCAGCAGGGCAAAGCGCCAGGTATGACACAATCAAAGGACAAAGGCATGAATCGTACTAACATACTTGCACCTTTTCCTGTACAGGCACCATCGGCTAGGAAGGAAACGCTTGATAAGGAGCTCTACGAGTTATTCAGTAAGGTGGAAATAAACATTCCTTTTATTGAAGCAGTTCGGCAGATACCTAGGTACGTGATAGAGCCTATTTATACACGTTATTTAGATCATAACCCTATGCTTGTTTGTATTATTTTGTGTACAAGATTACTGGTTTCCAGTGTTTTTGTATCTCAGGGCGAAACGAGGGCCTAAGCTGGATACGCGCTAACAGGCAGCGTTTAGGACGCGCATCACACAGCCTGCGGAGCTAGCAGCGCAAACAGAAGAATTGGCAGAGTCGACCACGGTGCGCTAACCGATTGCGCTAACCAAGATGCGGTGCGCCATGCGCAAATGGTGGTAATCCTGACACCACCAGATTTGGAAGTTGCCAAGGATGAGCCTCTGAGCAATCTATAAAGAAGAGAAGAAGGCTAGGGTTTGATCATCATACAATCGAGAGGACCTGCGCTAGCCGACTGCGCCAGCCAAGACTGCAACCTGCACGCACTGTTTGCTATTGTTTTCTTGGATACTCTAGTTATTATTTACTGTTTCTATGATGTTTACCACTAGCATGTCTAGCTAAACCCTTGGTATTGGTTGGGCATGAATCTATGAGTATTTCCTTTGAGACTTGCGCTTAATGCATAGCTTGTTCGCTTATATTAATTCTGTGCACATTGTTGCCAGCTAGTTGCATGAGTAGGGGAAGCCTTGAACCGCAATCTTACTCTTGTTGCTCGTTGTTGTATGTTAAACTAGTTGAATAGCCTGACGGTGCCAACTAGGAGTAACGCGCTAGGATAAGCAATTGCTACCTTTATCGGATTCGTAGTTGTTTAGTCTAGTGCAAGAATTAATAGCACATGAACTTTGATCGGAACATGCGCACATGTTAGGAATCCTTGATCGGACACTAACTTAAGTGAAATCAAACTATAGACGTTTAGAGTCAATGATAATGAATGCACTCATAGAGGATTGTTTGCTCCGATACTTCTCATAGTCATAGTACTTAGTCTCTATTGCCTGCGCACGTCTAGTGCAATTCCTGTGTTAGCCACTATTTTCTCGCGCATCGCGCAAACCCAATCACTCACCCCCCCCCCCCAACTTTTGTAAGTGTAGGTCACTGGTTAAAACTGAACTGCGTGCTCCCTGTGGAGATCGACCCTGACTTAACCGCTGTACTAGTGGAAGAGGAAGGATTAATTTGACGCGTACAACGACGCGCGATCAAATTTTGGCGCCGTTGCCGAGGAGCAACACAGCTAAGTTTTAGCTAGTTTACGTTTTTTCCCTTTTTAGTAACTAGTTATTTCAGTTTGTTTTGTTTTCTCGTTGTTGTTTCTGACAGCGCGCAATCAACATCAGCCTGCGCAACCTTGAAACAGTTGCGTTGCGCAGATTCTAGTTGCGCACTGACAGACGCAACAGCTTTGTTATCTTTTAATTTCGTTTTCTTTGAGATTTAGAACAGGTCATGGAGGATAACAGTGTCGTTGGGGACAACTTAGGGGACAGAACCCCGGAAGAAGCAAGAGCACACAACCGCGCAGCCCTGTTCAGAGAGGAAGTGCAGCGCGAGGTTGAAGCACGGATGGCCGCTGAATTGTATAATGCGCCACCCGCGCGACAAGCTGCGCGACGCAGAACAGTGCGCGAGATGTCAGCCCCAATCACAGTTAACCAACCATGGTGCATCGTGCTTCCGCCAGACGGCCATTTTGAACTAAGGAGCTCGCTCATCCATCACATGCCCAAGTTCCACGGGATGAACCACGAAAATCCAGTCAAGCATGTGCGAGAGTTCCTAGTCATCTGCGAGAACATGAAGACCGAAGGGGAGAGCGATGAGGCGCTGAAGATGAAGGCATTCCCATTTTCACTGTGTGATACAGCCAGACATTGGTTGATGAACTTACCCGCAGGATCAATTCACACATGGGAGCAGCTGCAGAAGAAGTTCCTGGACAAATTCTATCGCGCAGCAAAGATCGCGCTACTCAGGAGAGAATTGGCCGCGCCAAGGCAGAGCGGAGGAGAGTCACTGTCAAAGTATTACGAGCGTTTCAGGGAGCTGGAGGCCAACTGCTACAATCACGGCCTGCCCCAAAATGTGCTGATAGAGAACTTTCTGAATGGATTGCTACCCATGGAGCTGAGGTTATTGAACGCATGCGCAGGAGGCGACATTTGCAACATGTATCCAGAAGACGCGTGGCAGCTGATAGAAGACTCTGCTGGGCAGGTAAGACATCAGCTAACACTTGAAAATAGTCGTACTCGTTCTGTGCATCAGGTAGAAACAAGAGCTGAGATCAAGGAAATGAAGGCCATGCTGCAGAAGTTGATGAGTGCGCAAGGGGCACAACCAGCTGTGCCAAAGACATGCGAATTCTGCAGGTCCACCGAGCACAAAACTGATGAATGTCCCACACTTTTCGAGGAATCAGGAGATGTCAATGCTCTTGGAGGATGGGATAACAGAGGACCACAGAGGCAGAATCAGCCGCGCTTTGGACTTGCTGCAAATGGGTTTAGATGGAAGGAGGAAAATAATTTCCAGAGGTAGTCCACGGATCAGCGCGCGCCACAGCAGACGCAACTAGCTGCGCCCTACAATCCACCGCATCGCCGTACTGACGCACCAGCGCATAACAACCAGCAACCGAGGCGATCTTTAGAAGATATCGTGGGGCAGCTCGCAGACACAGTGCGCAAAAATGACGAGAAGTATGACAAGCGGTTCGAGTCCATTGAAAAGCAGCTATCACAGATCGCTACCATGGTTTATGAGCTAAAGAAGAGCGATGGCAACCCGCCTTCGCAAGTGATTCAGAACCCCAAAGGGACTTGTTGCTGTAACACTGAGGACTGGGAGCACAATAGGAACAAAGCAGACTACGAAGGCGCCCGCGCAACCAGTTGCGCAAGTCCCGGATCTAGCAGAGCAGAATGCGCAACCCGAGCCAGACGCGCAACTAGAAGTGCCAGCCACAAACCAGCAGGGCGAAGCGCCAGATAACACACAATTAAAAGACAAGGGCACGAATCGTACTAATATACCTGCACCTTTCCCTGTGCAGGCACCCTTGGCTAGAAAGGAAGCGCTGGACAAGGAGCTATACGAGTTATTCGGTAAGGTGGAAATAAACATTCCCCTTATTGAAGCAGTTCGGCAGATCCCTAAGTATGCCAAGTTTTTGAAGAAGCTGTGCACAAACAACCGAATGAAAGGCGAGTGCGCACAGGTAATGCTAAATGCGCAGGCCTCAGCGATCGTGCAACATAAGGTACCACCTAAGTGCCGAGATCCAGGTACGTTCACTATCCCATGCACTCTAGGTAAGACCACAGTGAGCAATTACATGATTGATTTAGGCGCATCCATAAATTTGCTACCCTATTCCCAATATGCGACATTGCGCCTTGGACCACTGAAGCCTGCAGATCTCACCATTCAGCTAGCAGATCGGTCGTGCAAACAACCTGCAGGCATGATAGAGGATGTTCTTGTGCGAGTAGGAGAGCTGGTATTCCCCGCAGATTTCTATGTGCTAGAAATGGAGGGTGAATCGAGCACCAGCAGTGCGCAAATCTTACTGGGCAGACCATTTCTGATGACCGCGCGCACAAAGATAGACGTGTGGAGGGGCACACTCTCTATGGAGGTTGATGGCGAAGAAATCCACTTCAACATATTTAAAGGGATGCAGCACCCACATGAGGACGCCACAGTGCACGCAATGGACAGCATTGATGATTTAGTCACAGATGCGCAATGCGCAAGCGCAACGGTAGGACCAGAGCCACTGGCACAAGCAGAGTTGGAGGAGCAGGAAGAGGAGCTGAGTAGTGCTGAACCAGAACCCAAACAGGTACACGATATAGTTCATATTTGCACTGCTAATACAATCTTGCCCTCTATTGAGCAGGCACCCAAGATCGAGCTGAAGCAACTTCCAGAGCACCTCAAATACATTTTCTTAGGAAACGAAGACACCCTGCCAGTGATCATAAAGAAAGGATTAGAAGAGGAGCAGGAAGCGCGCTTAGAGCAGGTGCTGCACAAGAACCAGCGCGCCATAGGATGGACACTTGCTGACCTGCGCGGAGTGAGCCCAGACGTATGCATGCATAGAATTCCATTGGAGGATGGTGCCAAACCGTCGAGGGAGGCTCAGCGCAGATTAAACCCGAATATGATGGAGGTAGTGCAGAAGGAGATCCTTAAGCTACTCGACGCAGGAGTCATTTACCCGATCTCAGACAGCAAATGGGTCAGTCCAGTGCACGTTGTGCCAAAGAAAGGAGGAATTACCGTAGAGGAGAATGCGCAGGGCGAGCTAGTTCCCAAGCGCATACAAACTGGATGGCGCATGTGCCTCGACTACAGGAAGCTTAACGCAGTCACGCGCAAGGACCATTTCTCGCTACCCTTCATAGACCAAATGCTGGACAAATTAGCAGGAAAGCCCTATTTTTGTTTCTTGGACGGATATTCAGGGTACAACCAGATACCCATAGCTGCGGAGGATCAAGAGAAGACCACGTTCACCTACCCGTTCGGTACATTTGTGTTTCGGCGCATGTCATTTGGGCTGTGTAACGCGCCAGGTACGTTCCAACGCCTTGTCATGAGCATTTTTTCTGATATGATTGGTATATGCATAGAAGTGTTCATGGATGATTTTACTGTGTATGGAGGTACCTTTGATGCATGCTTAACTCATCTTGATAAGGTCTTAGCGCGCTGCATTTCTAAGAACCTAGTGCTCAATTATGAAAATCATCTCAGAGGAGGGGATCAAGGTAGATAAAGCTAAGATAGATCTTATTTCTAATCCGCCTTATTCCACTAACGTGCGCGACGTGAAGTCATTCCTTGGGCATGCCGGGTTTTACAGGCATTTTATAAAAAACTTCTCTAAAATTTGTATACCCCTGTCTAACCTCTTGCAAAAGGATGTGTGCTTCGACTTTACTGAAGAGTGCAGGGCCGCGTTTGATAAGCTGAAGGAGGCGCTGACCAGTGCGCCAGTGTTGCGTGCGCCAGACTGGAGCCTACCATTCGAACTAATGTGCGACGCAAGTGATTACGCAGTAGGAGCAGTCCTGGGACAGCGCGTGGACAAGAAACCGCACGCCATTTATTATGCATCGCGCACACTGGACTCTGCGCAGAGGAACTATACCACCACGGAGAAGGAGCTTTTGGCAATCGTTTTTGCGCTAGAGAAGTTCCGCGCATATGTTCTAGGAGCCAGAGTCGTCATCTACGCAGACCACGCAGCCATCCGCTACTTACTGTCCAAGAAGGAGACTAAGCCGCGCCTGATGCGCTGGGTGCTCCTACTTCAGGAATTTGACTTGGAGATCAAAGACAAGAAGGGCACGGAGAACACAGTCACAGACACTTGAGCAGGATCGTGAAAGAGGAGGAGCCAGGGCAGATCACGGAGACATTTCCTGACGAGCATCTGATGGCGCTAACAGGTAAGGTACCATGGTATGCGCACATTGCGAATTACCTGGTCACAGTTACGTTTCCTCCGCATTTCAATAAAACCCAGTGCATGAGATTGAAACATGAGTCCAAGCATTACATTTGGGATGATCCATATATGCTCAGAATAGGACCAGATCAGATATTGAGGCGCTGCGTGCCTGACCATGAAATTCACTCTGTTTTGATGTTTTGTCATGCGCACGCATGTGGAGGACACTTTGGTCCCAAGCGCACCAGCAGGAAGGTCCTGGACTGCGGATTTTATTGGCCGCACCTGTTTAGAGATGCATATGATCACTGCCGGAATTGTGACAGGTGCCAGCGCACAGGGAGTATATCAATGCGCAACGAGATGCCGCAGACGCCGATTCTAGTGGATGAAGTGTTTGATATTTGGGGTATTAACTTCATGGGGCCATTCCCTCCATCTGGCGGATACGAGTACATATTGGTCGCAGTGGATTATGTCTCCAAATGGGTCGAACCTAAGGCCACACGGAAGGATGATGGTAAGACGGTCGCCGTGTTTCTAAAAACTAACATCTTTTGCAGGTACGGGGTGCTTAAGGCAATCATTAGCGACCAGGGGACGCACTTTTGCAACAGGATTGTGGCGCAGGTTTTCAAGCATTATGGAGTGCGCCACAAGACGTCCACGGCTTATCATCCTCAGACGAATGGACAGGCCGAGGTTTCCAACAGAGAGATCAAGCGCATCCTGGAGAAGACCGTAAGACAATCGCGGAAGGACTGGAGCCAGCGCCTAGATGATGCGCTGTGGGCATACCGGACCGCGCATAAGACACCAATCGGGACTTCACCGTTTCGGTTGGTCTATGGAAAGGCGTGCCATCTGCCAGTAGAATTGGAGCACAAAGCATATTGGGCACTGCGCATATGCAACCTAAACCTGGATGAAGCTGGCAAGGAACGCGCGTTTGAGCGGAGCGAGTTAGAAGAGCTGCGCCTGGATGCCTATGAGGGACTGCGCGATTACAAAGCACGCACCAAGGCATTTCACGACAAGAATATTCTTAGACGCACTTTTGAGCCAGGAGACCAGGTACTGTTGTTCTCCTCGCGCCTAAAGCTCATGTCAGGGAAGCTGCGCAGTAAATGGACAGGACCGTACACAGCCACCAAGGTTTTCCCCTACGAAACAATCGAGTTAGAAAACGAGCACCGGCATCGTTTTCAGGTAAATGGGCAGAGAGTCAAGAAATACTTAGGAGAACCTTGGGATGGTACAGCGTGCGACATTGAGTTGGCAGAACCTGAGATAGCAGATGCGCAGGTTGCTGCGCCAGAATCATCACCAGATGCACCAGAGGTAGAACTGGACACTATTGCTCATATTTCTTCTCCCTCTTTACCTTCCCTCGTTGCTTGTAATTTTTCACATCCTATTATCCATGCTGACTACCCTTTTGATCCTTTGCGCAGGACCATGGAATACGCCACACACGCACAAGTAACGAGGTACGGTCGAGCCAACGACGTTAAACAAAGGCACTTGTCGGGAGGTAACCCGACTCGCTTTACTTTTACATGTCTTTCTTTTAGTTTTCCTAGTGTCTTTTAGCTAGTTTAGGACTTGTAGTTTTTTAGTCGAGCAAAAGTGCACGGTTCGTGCGCACTTCAGTGCGCAGGACCGCTGCGCCAGTCAGGGGGTATATAAGGGCAGTACTTAGAAAATTTTCCCTATGCTATATTGCGCTGCTTTGACTATATGTTCTTAGTTTTTATGTTCTTTATTTTGCTTGCATGCATATGCGCGTTCTCCGTGCGCTTGAGCTTGAGTCGTGGGGACACGTCTCTGTTTAAGTGTGGGGGGAGCGTTACATTTACATTTCACGTATTTTTGAGCTTTATAGTGGAGCTTAGCTTAATTGAAGAAAACAGTAGCAGTAGTGCGCTTGTGTGCGGGTTGCGTGCGCTGCTACCAACTGTTTTAGTATATTTTTTTTCGTTTTTCTGCTCCTGTTAGTTGGGATATACAGGGGATGTGGAGTTGACAGAAACGCTCTAGAGAGGCGGTTAGTCGTTCGAGCTTCGGAGGTGAGGTATATGGTCGAGAGCGCTAGTGGAGGCCTATGCTTCGCGACCTTCGGAACAAAAGAGCGCGCTCAGTCACGCAAATGCCGAAGGCGAATTACCCAAAGCGTGGCGAGGTGGGAAAATAGACCACCTTTCCTCTGGAAGTCAAGCTCAGGAAGGCGGGCGCGGGTGTAAACGCGTGCGCCGACCTGCGCAGATAGACCACGGAGGGAGAGCGGGGCGGTGTTCCATAGCTGTTATCCGGAGGCCGAGACTGGAACCGTTCTGGGAAAGAAAGGAACCATAGACAAAGCTGTACAAAAGAAAAATACCAGCAGATGATATGCGCTACAAAAAAATCAGCATGCGCACAAATAAGCACCAGCGTGCGCAAGGTCCACAAAGAAAATCATCAAAAAGCTCAGGTTCCCAGGAAGTGCGCGGAAAAATCACGCACGGGAAGAAGCTGCGCTGTTAACCATATACCCATCCTCGGAGTGAGAGCTGACAACCTGGCACCTATGAAGAGCTATCTCCCAGCCATCCAAAATGATCTTCATCCCAGCTGAGAGGTAATGAATTGCGAAATCATTATATTAGAACTGTTGAAAGCAGTTGCACGCAGGTGGTAGAGCAGCGCAAGGTGATCAGTAGTGCAGATTGCGCCAGAGTGCAAGACTGTGCGCTAGACTCCAGAGAGGTAATAGTATCCGTGCTTGAGTGCTTGTTCGGGACGAACAAGGGGCAAGTGTGGGGGGTTTGAGAGAGCCTATTTATACACGTTATTTAGATCATAACCCTATGCTTGTTTGTATTATTTTGTGTACAAGATTACTGGTTTCCAGTGTTTTTGTATCTCAGAACGAAACGAGGGCCTAAGCTGGATACGCGCTAACAGACAGCGTTTAGGACGCGCATCACACAGCCTGCGGAGCTAGCAGCGCAAACAGAAGAATTGGCAGAGTCGACCACGGTGCGCTAACCGATTGCGCTAACCAAGATGCCTTGCGCCATGCGCAAATGGTGGTGTTTCCAAATCCTGACACCACCAGATTTGGAAGTTGCCAAGGGTGAGCCTGTGAGCAGTATATAAAGAAGAGAAGAAGGCTAGGGTTTGATCATCATACAATCGAGAGGACCTACGCTAGCCGACTGCGCCAGCCAAGACTGCAACCTGCACGCACTGTTTGCTATTGTTTTCTTGGATACTCTAGTTATTATTTACTGTTTCTATGATGTTTACCACTAGCATATCTAGCTAAACGCTTGGTATTGGTTGGGCATGAATCTATGAGTATTTCCTTTGAGACTTGCGCTTAATGCATAGCTTGTTCGCTTATATTAATTCTGTGCACATTGTTGGCAGCTAGTTGCATGAGTAGGGGAAGCCTTGAACCGCAATCTTACTCTTGTTGCTCGTTGTTGTATGTTAAACTAGTTGAATAGCCTGACGGTGCCAACTAGGAGTAACGCGCTAGGATAAGCAATTGCTACCTTGATCGGATTCGTAGTTGTTTAGTCTAGTGCAAGAATTAATAGCACATGAACTTTGATCAGAACATGCGCATATGTTAGGAAGCCTTGATCTGACACTAACTTAAGTGAAATCAAACTATAGACGTTTAGAGTCAATGATAAGGAATTCGCTCATAGAGGATTGTCTGCCCAATACTTCTGATAGTCATAGTACTTAATCTCTACTGCCTGCGCACGTCTAGTGCAATTCCTGCGTTAGCCACTATTTTCTCGCGCATCGCGCAAACCCAATCACTCACCCCCCCAACTTTCGTAAGTGTAGGTCACTGGTTAAAACTGAACTGCGTGCTCCCTGTGGAGATCGACCCTGACTTAACCACTGTACTAGTGGAAGAGGAAGGATTAATTTGACGCGTACAACGACGCGCGATCAGTACGCCAAATTTTGGCGCCGTTGCAGATGCGCAATGTGCGAGCGCAGCAGAAGAACCTGAAACACTGGCACAGGCAGAGTTGGAGGCGCAAGAGGATGAGCTGAGCAGTGTTGAACCAACATCCAGACAGGTACATGATATAGTTAATGTCTGCACTGCCAATAAGATCTTGCCCTCTATTGAACAGGCACCCAAGGTCGAGCTGAAGCAACTCCCAGAGCACCTCAAGTACATATTCTTGGGAAATGAGGACACCCTGCCAGTAATCATAAAGAAAGGATTGGAAGAGGAGCAGGAGGCGCGATTACAGCAGGTGCTGCGCAAGAACCAGCGTGTTATAGGATGGACACTTGCTGATCTACGCGGAGTGAGCCCGGACGTATGCATGCATAGGATTCTATTGGAAGATGGTGCCAAACCATCCAGGGAGCCTCAGCGCAGATTGAACCCGAACATGATGGAGGTGGTGCAGAAAGAGATCCTGAAGCTGCTTGACGCAGGAGTTATCTACCCGATCTCGGACAGCAAATGGGTAAGTCCAGTGCACGTTGTGCCAAAGAAAGGAGGAATCACAGTAGAGGAGAATGCGCAGGGCGAGCTAGTTCCCAAGCGCATACAAACTGGATGGCGCATGTGCATCGACTACAGGAAGCTTAACGCAGTCACGCGCAAGGACCATTTCCCGCTACCCTTCATGGACCAGATGCTAGATCGATTAGCGGGGAAGCCCTACTTTTGTTTCTTGGACGGATATTCAGGGTACAATCAGATACCCATAGCTGCGGAAGATCAAGAGAAGACCACGTTTACCTGCCCATTCGGTACGTTTACGTTTCTGCGCATGTCATTTGGGCTGTGTAACGCGCCAGGTACGTTCCAACGTCTAGTCATGAGCATCTTTTCTGATATGATTGGTATATGCATAGAAGTGTTCATGGATGATTTTACTGTGTACGGAGGTACCTTTGACGCATGCTTAACTCATCTTGATAAGGTCTTAGGGCGCTGCATTTCAAAGAACCTAGTGCTCAATTATGAAAAATGTCATTCATGGAAACGCATGGTGTAGTACTAGGACATATTATCTCGCAGGAGGGGATCAAGGTCGATAAGGCCAAGATAGATCTTATTTCCAATCTGCCTTATTCCACTAACGTGCGTGATGTGAAATCATTCCTTGGGCATGCTGGGTTTTACAGGCGCTCCATAAAAGATTTTTCTAAGATTTGTATACCCCTGTCTAACCTCTTGCAAAAGGACGTGTGTTTCGAATTTACTGATGAGTGCAGGGCCGCTTTTGACAAGCTGAAGGAGGCGCTAACAAGTGCGCCAGTGATGCACGCGCCAGACTGGGACCTGCCATTTGAACTGATGTGCGACGCAAGCGACTATGCAGTAGGTGCAGTCCTGGGACAGCTAGTGGACAACAAGCCGCACGCCATTTATTATGCATCGCGCACACTAGACGCTGCGCAGAGGAACTACACCACCACGGAAAAGGAACTTCTGGCAATTGTGTTTGCACTGGAGAAGTTCCGCGCATATGTTCTAGGCGCCAGAGTCATCGTCTACACAGACCACGCAGCAATCCGTTACCTGATGTCCAAGAAGGAGACTAAGCCGCACCTGATGCGCTGGGTGCTCCTACTTCAGGAATTCGACTTGGAAATCAAAGATAAGAAGGGCACAGAGAACACAGTCGCGGACCACCTGAGCAGGATCGTGAAAGCAGAGGAGCTAGGGCAGATCACGGAGACATTCCTTGACGAGCATCTGATGGCGCTAACAGGTAAGGTACCATGGTATGCGCACATTGCAAATTACCTGGTCACAGGTACGTTTCCTCCTCATTTCACTAAAACCCAAATGCATGAGATTAAAACATGAGTCCAAGCATTACATTTGGGACGATCCGTATATGCTCAGAATAGGACCTGATCAGATTTTGAGATGCTGTGTGCCTGACCATGAAATTAACTCTGTTTTGATGTTTTGTCATGCGCACGCATGTGGAGGACACTTCGGTCCAATGCGCACGAGCAGAAAGATCCTGGATTGCGGATTTTATTGGCCGCACCTTTTTAGTGAGTCGTATAACTACTGCAGGAACTGTGACAGGTGCCAGCGCACAGGGGGCATATCAGCGCGCAATGAGATGCCGCAGACACCAATTCTAGTGGATGAAGTATTCGATATTTTGGGGATTGACTTCATGGGGCCATTTCCTCCATCCTCCGGCTATGAGTACATATTCGTCGCGGTAGATTATGTCTCCAAATTGGTTGAGGCCAAGGCTACCCGGAAGGATGATGGTAAGACGGTCGCTGACTTTTTGAGGACTAATATATTTTGCAGCCAGGGGACGCATTTTTGCAACAGGATTGTGGAGTGCGCCACAAGACGTCCACCGCTTACCACCCTCAGACGAATGGCCAGGCCGAGGTTTCCAACAGAGAGATCAAGCGCATCCTGGAGAAAACTGTGAGACCGTCTCGCAAGGGCTAGAGCCAGCGCCTTGACGATGCGCTATGGGCATACCGAACAGCACACAAGACACCAATTGGGACTTCACCGTTTCGGTTGGTTTATGTAAAAGCGTGCCACCTGCCAGTGGAGTTAGAGCACAAAGCATACTGGGCATTGCGCGTTTGCAACCTGAACCTAGACGAGGCTGGTAAGGAGCGCGCATTTGAGCTAAGCGAATTAGAAGAGCTGCGCCTGGATGCATATGAGGGACTGCGCGATTACACGGCGCGCACAAAGGCATTTCACGACAAACACATCCTCAGACGCACTTTTGAGCCAGGAGACCATGTACTATTATTCTCCTCGCGCCTGAAGCTCATGCCTGGGAAGCTGCGCAGCAAATGGACGGGGCCATACACAGTTACCAAGGTTTTCCCCTACGGAACAATCGAGTTAGAAAACGAGCACCGGCATCGTTTTCAGGTCAATGGGCAGAGAGTCAAAAAGTATTTAGGAGAACCTTGGGATGGCACAGCGCGCGAAGTTGAATTGGCAGATTCAGAGATAGCAGATGCGCAGGTTGTCGCGCCAGAATCGCCACCAGATGCACCAGAGGGAGAACTGGGAACTATTGCTCATTATTCTTCTTCCTCTTTACCTAACCTCGTTACTTATGATTTATCACATACTTTTAACCATGCTGATCACCCTTCCGATCCTTTGCGCAGGAACAAGAAGAACGCAACACACGCACGAGCGCGGGGTCACTCAGGAGCAAGAGTGGGGGAGGTCGCTGGTACACTTTCACGCAAGTAACGAGGTACAGTCGAGCCAACGACGTTAAACAAAGGCACTTGTCGGGAGGTAACCCGACACGTTTCACTTTTACATGTCTTTCTTTTAGTTCTCTAGTGTTTTTTAGCTAGTTTAGGACTTGGTAGTTTTTGGTCTAGCAGCAGTGCGCAGGTCAGTGCGCACTTCAGTGCGCAGGACAGATGCGCCAGACACGGGGGTATATAAGGGCAGTACTTAGAAAAATTTCAGCCCTTTTCACACTCGACCATTGCAAGAAGCTCCCGCCCTCAGCATCCGCTCACCGTCCGGCACTCAGCACAGCTTCCGTTTAGAGAGATTTGAGGAGCATACAGCCGCACACTCACCAGGTAACCCTTCCCCTCAGATTTGAGCCGATTGAGTTAGGGTTTGTGCGATAAGAGGAGTGCCCTAGGTCTGAAATCGCACCAAGCTAGTGTACACCATTTGGAGTTTTGGTTAGGGGGTTTTGTAGGCGGACAGTAGGCGCCCATTTGGTGAAAGTTTCAGGGCATTTGGCGGAGTTTAGTTTTTGTGAACATTTGTGAGCGTTGACCTTAGTTGACCCGAGAACCCTAGCGCACCATGCAGCCTGCCGAGGATCAAGCGACCCCAGCTTCTTTCGCCAGCAAGTATGAAGCCTTCATGAGGCTGGAGATGTACGGGACTCCGTACATTAGCAGGGAGTTCCTGCTAGAGGTCGGAATGGAGGACCTCATTATGGAAAAGCTCGCGCTGGCGGGCTGGGAGGCGCTGTTGGACATCAATAGCGCATCGGATAAGGAGGATACCTACGAGTTTTTGGCGTTGCTAGAGCCGGCTAATCTGGAGATAAGGTACCGGCACAGAGGAGTCTGGTACATTACCTCGGCTAAGAGGCTGAAGCGCACGCTGAGGTGCGCAAAGGTGCGTGAAGCGGACATAGACACGCACACGAATCAGGAGGCGTGGCGCGAGATGGCGACCGGCCCAATTTTTGCCGCGGGGCGCAGCCGAGGACGCGAGCTGCGCGACCCGTGGATGTTCTACCTATGGCGCATGGTCGCCTATGCCATCATCGAGCGCTTCAATGGTGCGCCCAAGATCAGCTTACTGGACATGGAGATTTTGAAGGGTTTTTACTATGAGAAGAAGGTGCTGTTTGTCTTGAACATGGTGATCCATTGGAGTCGGGTCAGCACGAAGGGGCAACTGACTTGTGGAGTGTTGATCACGCACCTGCTGCCTGCGTTGCATGGAGGGCCTGAGGTACCCGAGCACACAGTGGTGCCGGCTGTTCCCTTGGACCGCGCCCATATGCTGCAGATAAGAGCGGTAGCCATGAGAGAGGATGGTACATTGAAATGGTGCTACCGGCTGCAGCCGGCCAAAGCGCCGAGGCAGCGAGCAGAAAGCAGCGCGCAAGCAGAGGAGGCTGCGGAGGAAATGGAGATGGACGAGGCCCCAGAACCAGTTGCGCCTCTAGTCAGGTGCATGAGGACTCGTGCGCAGACTGGAGCGCGCCGGAGGGCCAGTGCACCACAGGGGGAGCCAGTTACCATTGCCATTGAGGATTCTCACCCGCGTGCACAAGGAAAGCGCCCCAGGACGGAGGCAGAGGATGCGCCTGAGGAGGTACCAGATGAGCAGCGCATGATGTTCAACGTCATGCGCGTGCTCGAATATTTAGCGCCCGAGGGGGCAGATTTGAGTATAAGCCCACCATCTGGGTGGAGATTTGGAGATGCTATTCCCCCTCTCCTCAGCCTGCGTAGGCCGCCCCCAGGATCCCCCAGCGAGCCGCGCCAGCCAGCCAGCCCTCCTACCCAGTCCCCGGTGTGCATAGCAGAATTAACCCCAGCAGCAGAGCCCACCCCAGCAGCAGACCCAGTACCAGCACCTGCAGCTCCCCCTGCACAGCCTTCTATTCCGAGGTCCCCTGAAGTCGATCCCATCATAAGTTCCAGCTCAGATTCACTATGGGATCCTATCTCAGAGGACGACCTCGTGGCTCAGCCCGCCGCCATTTCTGTAGTGCCGCCAGCCTCCAGCACCGAGTATGTGACTGATTCTTCAGATGAGGAGGCGCACGGATCAGCGGCTGAGTCTATCTCCGAGGACATCTAGGGCTGTAGTGGGGCGCATTTCTTTCGGGTGGTTTCTTTTCTATCTTTTTGAAAACTGCTGCTATATGTTGCTATATTCTACTGAATATTGTGCTGAATACTTTGCGACCCCTTGCTATATTGTGCTGCGTTGACTATATGTTCTTCTTTCTTATATTCTTTGTTTTGCTTGCATGCATGTGTGCGCTCTCCGTGCGCTTGAGCTTGAGTCGTGGGGACACGTCTCTGTTTAAGTGTGGGGGGGGGGGAGCGTTACATTTACATTTCAAGTTTTTTTTTTTAGCTTTGTAGTGTAGCTTAGCTTAGTTGAAGAAAATAGTAGCAGTAGTGCGCTTGTGTGCGGGTTGCGCACACTGTTCAGCTTGTATTGCGCTATTCATATTGCATGCGCTGCTATCAACTGTTTTGGTATATTTTTTTCGTTTTTTCTTCTCCTGTTAGTTGGATATACAGGGATGTGGAGTTGACAGAAACGCTCTAGAGAGGCGGTTAGTCGTTTGAGCTTCGAAGGTGAGGTATATGGTCAAGAGCGCTAGTGGAGGCCGGTGCTTCGCGACCTTCGGAACAAGAGAGCGCGCTCAGTCAGCAGATGCCGAAGGCGAATACCCAAAGCGTGGCGAGGTGGGAAAACAGACAACCTTTCCTCTGGAAGTCGAGCGAGGGAAGGCGGGCGCGGGTGTAAACGCGTGCTCTGACCTACGCAAATAGACCAAGGAGGGAGAGCGGAGCGTTGTTCCATAGCTGTTATCCGGAGGCCGAGACTGGAACCGTTCTGGGAAACACAGGAACCCTAGATAAAGCTGTACAAAAAAAGAAAGACACCTGCAGATGATATGCGCTACAAAAGAAGCAACATGCGCACAAATACGTACCAGCTTGCGCAAAGTTCACAAGAAAATCATCAAGAAGGCTTGAGTTCCCAGGAAGTGCGCGGAAGAATCACGCACCGGAAGAAGCTTGCGCTGCTAACCATATACCCGTCCTCGGAGTGAAAGCTGACAACTGGGAGCCTATGAAGAGCTATCTCCTAGCCTTCCGAAATGATCTTCATCCCAGTTGAGAGGTAACGAAATTCGAAATTATTATATTAAACTGTTGAAGGCAGATGCGCGCAGGAGATAGAGCAGTGCAAGGTGAATAGTAGTGCAGATCGCGCCAGAGTGCAAGACTGTGCGCTAGACTCCAGAGAGGTAATTGTATCCGTGCTTGAGTGCTTGTTCGGGACGAACAAGGGGCAAGTGTGGGGGGTTTGATAGAGCCTACTTATACACACTATTTAGATCCTAACCCTATGCTTGTTTGCATTATTTTGTGTACAAGATTACTGGTTTCCAGTGTTTTTGTATTTCAGGGCGAAACGAGGGTGATAGAGCCTATTTATACACATTATTTAGATCCTAACCCTATGCTTGTTTGCATTATTTTGTGTACAAGATTACTGGTTTCCACTGTTTTTGTATTTCAGGGCAAAAGGAGGGCCTAAGTCGGATACGCGCTAACAGGCAGCTTTTAAGGAGCGCATCACACAGCCTGCGGAGCTAGCGGTGCAAACAGAGAAGTTGGCAGAGTCGACAACGGTGCGCTAGCCGATTGCGCTAACCAGGAGCAGTGCGCCATGCGCAGATAGTGGTGTTTCCAAATCCTGACACGACCAGATTTGGAAGTTGCCAAGGATGAGCCTCTTGAGCAGTATATAAAGAGAGGAAGGACTAGGGTTTGATAATCGAGAATCAACATCCATCATCATCACAGCACACGAGAGAGCAGCGAAACAGAAAAACACACGAGCTTGCTGCGAGGACCTGCGCTAGCCGACTGCGCCAGCCGAGACACTGCAACCTGCACGCACCTGTTAGTTGCTGTTTCTTCGATACTTTAGATATTATTTACTGTTTCTATGATGTTTATCACTAGCATGTCTAGCTAAACGCTTAGTATCGGTTGGGCATGAATCTATGAGTATTTCCTTTGAGACTTGTGCTTAATGCATAGTTTGTTTGCTTATATTAATTCTGTGCACGTTGTTGACAGCCAGTTGCATGAGTAGGGGAAGCCTTGAACCGCAATCTTACTCTTGTTGCTTGTTGTTATATGTTAAATTAGTTGAATAGCCTGACGGTGCCGACTAGGAGTAACGCGCTAGGATAATCAGTTGCTACCGTGACAGGATTCGCAGCTGGTTAGACTAGTCTTAAGACTTAATAGCTCATGAACTTTGATCGGAACATGCGCACATGTTAGGAATCCTTGATCGGACACTAACATTAGTAAACCAAACTATAGACATTTAGAGTCGATGATAAGGAATACACTCATAGAGGATTGTCTGCTCCGATACTTCTCATAGTCATAGTACTTAGTCTCTATTGCCTGCGCACGTCTAGTGCAACTCCTGCATTTTACTACTGTTTACTCGCGCATTGCGCAACCCCAATCACTCACAGCCCCAGTTTTCGTAAGTGCAGGTTACTAGTTAAAGCTAATCTACTTGCTCCCTGTGGATTCGACTCCGACTTAACCGCTGTACTAAGTGCAAGAGGAAGGAATTAATTTGAACGCGCACAACGACGCGTGCTATCAGAGATGCATAATGAAAGGGACAAAGTCTGCCAATGATTGTTATATACTAGAGGATGCTGCATTAACCTCTTTATCCACAAGTCTGATGATTAAGACTGAGAAGATCAGCTTATGGCATAAACGAATGGCTCTAGGGTTATGTCAGGTTCCAGAAAAAGGTGTTATTGCAACCTATGGTAGCAAAAGACATTGTGCAAGGACCCTTGTCATTTGTGACAAAAAGGGGGAGAAGAATGAAATAAGTAGAGCATAATTAGAGCAGTTATCTAGCATAGTTAGATAGCTTTGTTGTAGATATCTATGTCAGGTTGTAGTTTTGTTGCTGTAGTTGTGCGTTAGTTTTGTCAAAATGCCAAGGAAGAGATTGTTGAGGTATACAGTCTTTAGTGAAGATACATTTTCCTCATCGAAAGCAAAGCAAGAATCTCGCCATATGAAATAGTGTAAGTGCCCATGCAGGGGAAACTGTGACAAGAATAATGAATCCCTCTCAGAGACCACAGTGCCCTTCAATGGAAAGAAAGCATACTTCATGTGGCTTAAGCAAGCGCAGAACAAAGCACCATCCAGAATCGACTTCAAATCCAGAATACACAATAAATCCATCTGGGATGGACAAAGCAATTACGTGAACCTGAAAGAACACATAATATGCTGGTGTTGTGGACAAGCAAGACACCTCCGAAGGTAATGCCTGTAGTTGAAATGTGCTTACAAAAAGGCTCAAGCGATCTCCAGAACTAAACCTCTCATCCGGAAAGATCAACGTCCAGACGCAGAATTGATCCAAATATAACTTGTTCTAGAACTGCTAATGATAATATCCCTAAACCTAGTAGGCTAAGCTTGTCTGAGTTCGTAAAAATTAATTATCTTTTGCAAGGAGGAGGGAGAAACCGATCTTGGTACATTGACAGCGGATGCTCGAGTCATATGATAAGAAATAAAGAATGGCTTGTCTCCCTCTAGCAATACTCCGAGGGATAAATCCTCTTCGAGAACAACAGATCAGGTCAGGTATTTAGTCTAGGTAAGGTAAGCATATCTGATTATATTTACGTGGAAACTGTAAGTCTTAGATGGACTAAAATTCAATCTTTTAAGTGTCTCCCAGCTAAGCCAGAATGGTCGAAATAGAGTCACCTTCTTCATTAATGATTATGAAATTACCAGCACTGCTGGTGACTAGTATTAGCAGGTTGCTATAACAACCTCTGAGTCACTTTGCGGAATTGTCTTAACTTCAGCCGAACCTGAAAGACACAAGAAATTTGTCTCAACTAACTAAATGCATTTGTACACCCTTTTATGTCCAAGATTACTCGCTTTGCATGGTTTTGTATTTAAGGTGTACTGAAGATGCTTAGGAAGAAAATGCGGAAAAAGAAGGATTTTGAACCCATGACGATTCAAGCACTCGCTGCGCACTCGAGACTTATCCGATGAAAACGAGGTACATGACATTGCGAAGCCAACTTGAGAAGCTACAACTCAACTATTAATGCCGAGCACTAATTCGCATCTGAAGGGCATTAGAATCGAGCCACACCGCAAACTGAGCCGAAGCTAGAAGAAGAATTGAGCTCTGACCAATCCCGCTAGCAATTCCTATATTACAAACCGCGAGCGCCTTAGCCAATCGTGGGAATTCTTAAGGCAGCACTCGCAGATGACATCAGCATGACGTCATAGCTGAATATCCACCTTTCCCAATTTTGAGAAGATGAAACCTTCCCTATCTGATCCCCACTAAGCAGTATAAATGCATGGGATCAGCCTAAGGTTAGAAACCATCAACCAAACCAAAGACATACACAAAGGAAGAAGGCGGAAGTGACTACGACTAGTTTTCGGTTTCGCATTCGCATCTTTTCTTTCTAAATTCTTATTTATGATGTTGACGCTAGCCAGCATGTCTAGTTAACTTGTTATTTGATTTGGATCATGAACTTGTGAAGAAATGTTGTGAGACTTGTTCATATTGCTTAATGTATTCCTTTACTTGCTTTCTATTTTTCATGTCACGAAATTGAATTGCTTGGTTAAGTGAGTTTTTGCCGATGATACGCACGTCATTGTGCGCGTTCAAATTAATTCCTTCCTCTTCCACTTAGTACAGCGGTTAAGTCGGGGTCGAATCCACAGGGAGCAAGTAGATTAGCTTTAACTAGTAACCTGCACTTACGAAATTGGGGGTGTGAGTGATTGGGGTTGCGCAATGCGCCAGTAAACAGTAGTAAAATGCAGGAGTTGCACTAGACGTGCGCAGGCAATAGAGACTAAGTACTATGACTATGAGAAGTATCAGAGCAGACAATCCTCTATGAGTGTATTCCTTATCATCGACTCTAAATGTCTATAGTTTGGTTTACTAATGTTAGTGTCCGATCAAGGATTCCTAACATGTGCGCATGTTCCGATCAAAGTTCATGAGCTATTAATTCTTAAGACTAGTCTAAGCAGCTGCGAATCCTGTCATGGTAGCAACTGATTATCCTAGCGCGTTACTCCTAGTCGGCACCGTCAGGCTATTCAACTAGTTTAACATATAACAACAAGCAACAAGAGTAAGATTGCGGTTCAAGGCTTCCCCTACTCATGCAACTGGCTGTCAACAATGTGCACAGAATTAATATAAGCAACCAAACTATGCATTAAGCACAAGTCTCAAAGGAAATACTCATAGATTCATGCCCAACCGATACTAAGCGTTTAGCTAGACATGCTAATGATAAACATCATAGAAACAGTAAATAATATCTAAAGTATCGAAGAAACAACAACTAGCAGGTGCGTGCAGGTTGCAATGTCTCGGCTGGCGCAGTCGACTAGCGCAGGTCCTCGCAGCAAGCTCGTGTGTTTTTCTGTTTTGCTGCTCTCTCGTGTGCTGTGATGATGATGGATGCTGATTCTCGATTATCAAACCCTAGTCCTTCCTCTCTTTATATACTGCTCAAGAGGCTCATCCTTGGCAACTTCCAAATCTGGTCGTGTCAGGATTTGGAAACACCACTATCTGCGCATGGCGCACTGCTCCTGGTTAGCGCAATCGGCTAGCGCACCGTTGTCGACTCTGCCAACTTTTCTGTTTGCGCCGCTAGCTCCGCAGGCTGTGTGATGCGCTCCTTAAAAGCTGCCTGTTAGCGCGTATCCGACTTAGGCCCTCCTTTGCCCTGAAATACAAAAACACTGGAAACCAGTAATCTTGTACACAAAATAATGCAAACAAGCATAGGGTTAGGATCTAAATAATGTGTATAAATAGGCTCTATCAATCTCCCATCTGCATCAAATACTATACAAATTTTTTAGCAAATGTCACGAAGTGCGTACCGTCACACAACTAGCTTATGTTGCTAAGGGTTGCCTTTAGTCCATCCACGAGCATCACATTCTTTAGCTTAAGCATACCATGCACTTGTAGTGTTCCTTTCCCGAGAACTTTTCCTTTCTCTCCTTTTTCTTTTCTTTTTCAAAAAAATGGACACGTGTCGACTCCTGTGTGCACGCATACCTTGGTGACATGACCAAAAGTTACAGCACCAAGTGACCAAGGAGTGCTTCAGCACTATGTTCAGCTGTCTTTTCTGGAAAAATAATCTTTGGCAGATTATTTTGTTCCTTGGCTTCTGCTTCAGTGGGGACATTAAGGGGCTGTATTTCCGCTGTGGTGTTCTTTCTTACCTCCACCCAACGCATTTGACTCTTGCACTTTTCTGGGGTTTTACATCTTCTTCCGGTAGTGGATGAGCAGTTCATGCTTCTTTTCTTTATGTGCCTCCTTCTCTGATTGGTTGATCCTTCAATACGACTGAAGATTTTCTGCACAGTAACACTATATCCTCTGCTCACCAGCATCTTTGAGCTATAGTATTCATAGGTAATCAGAGGACTTCTTGTTATGACTTGTCTGGTATTTGGTGCTCTTCGAGGCTTCCCATACTCGGCCAATGTTGGACACTGTCTCTGAAGATATCCGATTTGATCACATGCATAATAGCTCCTTTTCTTTGATCTGGGTTTCCGAGCAGGTTACTAGTCCGGAGATTGCTTCATCACTCTATTCTATATCATCTCTTGTACTTTTTCCGGACCAACTAAGATAGACCCCTCCTGAATACTTGTCTTTTGATCAGTAACCATGGCTTTTACAAATGTAGTAACACCTGTATCTGCATCACCATTGTACCTAAGACTTTCAATCCCACCTTCATACCTTTGGTAAGCTAGAATTTCATCTAGAATGGATGTCTCTCCACTGTTTTCTGTAGATAAAACTATTTATTCATCGTCTTCTGATGAGTGGACAAATAATCTTATGTTTGTCCGTATTTTCACTTTACTTCTTGTTTGTTCCGTTATTTTATAAAGTCATTTGATGTTTTTTTTGTCCATTTCAGGTTGAAAATGCATACTACATGATATGAAGTGGTTTGAAGAAGTTTCAAGTGAATTCTAGACGATCGAGAACAAAAGAGAGCAAAATCAAGCAAAAGGCAGATTTTATTCGCCCAGGCTAGTATGATTCGTCCAGGCTGATTGACCTATTCATCTTCAAAGGCTCGTCGAGCACAAAATTCTTAACCAATTGAGACGTGAAATATCTTGTTGGAAAGCTAACTCAAAGGACTACAATTTCATAGTTTACATCAAGACGTAATTCGAAGGTTTAAAGGGTCAAAACAAGCGAGATAATAGCACTGCAAAGTTGATTCGCCCAAAGAGGAATTCAGGCTAGGCCGAATCGATTCGGCCAAAGAAAAGTGATTCGCCCAAGAAGAAATTTATTCGCCCAGCATCATTACAGAACTGACATTATGATTTGGTCGAATCAAATTATGGGGCTGCCCGAATCACTTGATTCGGGGAGAATTTGCTTGAAGATCAAATCTGGGCAGATTGACATGTTTATCATTTAAGGCTTGCCGAGCGCGCGATTATTATCCGATTGAGGCATGCCATAGCTTGTTGGAAAGCTAATTCAAAGATCTATAACTTCTTGGTTTACGTCAAGACGTGAATCAAAGGATTAAAGGGTCAAACAAGCAAGTTTCTAACGCTACAGAAGTGATCCGCCCAAGCAGTGGGCGAATCAAAAGTTATTCAGCCAAGGAGAAGGATTTCATCTCATGGACCAAGGTTTGACCGAATCAAATAAGGGTTGACCGAATCAGAAAGTGATTCGGCTAAGGAAAAGTGATTCGGCTAGCCCGAAACAGCTCTGAGTGCTCTGTCCGAATCAACTCAACAAGCCTTGCCCGAATCAAAAGTGATTCGGGCACGGCGGGTAAGTATAATTAGAAAAGAGAAGGGAAAAATTAAAGGGTGCCTTGGGGTGCGTAGGGTTCCTCTCTTGGGACGAAACCCTAATTGGAGAACTTGGAGAATTCGAAGAAGACATCATCAATTGAAGATTCTACATCAACCCTTTACTCATTCTCTACTTCCCTACTACTTTACTTTCTTTACTTTTCCTTATTGAACTATTTTATTATGTCTTGTTTGAAACTCACCATAAGTGACACATGAGTGAGTAGTCTTTTAGTAGTTGGGATTCTTATGGATCCCTTAGGTTTGATTGTAATGCAAGAACTGTGATCCGCGCGTCGTTGTGCGCGTCAAATTAATTCCTTCCTCTTCCACTTAGTACAGCGGTTAAGTCGGGGTCGAATCCACAAGGAAGCAGTAGATTAGCTTTAACTAGTATCCTGCACTTACGAAAACTGGGGGTGTGAGTGATTGGGGTTGCGCAATGCGCGAGTAAACAGTAGTAAACGCAGGAATTGCACTAGACGTGCGCAGGCAGTAGAGATTAAGTACTATGACTATGAGAAGTATCGGCGCAGACAATCCTCTATGAATGTATTCCTTATCATCGACTCTAAATGTCTATAGCTCGGGTTGCTAATGTTAGTGTCCGATCAAGGCTTCCTAACATGTGCGCATGTTCCGATCAAAGTTCATGAGCTATTAATTCTTAAGACTAGTCTAAGCAGCTGCGAATCCTGTCACAGTAGCAACTGATTACCCTAGCGCGTTACTCCTAGTTGGCACCGTCAGGCTATTCAACTAGTTTAACATACAACAACAAGCAACAAGAGTAAGATTGCGGTTCAAGGCTTCCCCTACTCATGTAACTAGCTGCCAACAATGTGCACAGAATTAATATAAGCAAACAAGCTATGCATTAAGCGCAAGTCTCAAAGGAAATACTCATAGATTCATGCCCAACCGATACTAAGCGTTTAGCTAGACATGCTAGTGGTAAACATCATAGAAATAGTAAATAATATCTAAAGTATCCAAGAAAACAATAGCAGACAGTGCGTGCAGGTTGCAATCTCGGCTGGCGCAATCGGCTAGCGCAGGTCCTCTCAGCAAGCTCGTGTGTTTTTCAGGTCTGCCGTTCTCCCGTGTGCTGTGGTCCTCTCTGAATGATGATATGATGGTTGTATGATGATATAACCCTAGCCTTCTTCTCTTCTTTATATACTGCTCAGAGGCTCATTCTTGGCAACTTCCAAATCTGGTGGTGTCAGGATTTGGAAACACCACCATCTGCGCATGGCACACGGCATCTTGGTTAGCGCAAACGGTTAGCGCACCATGGTCGACTCTGCCAATTCTTCTGTTTGCGCCGCTAGCTCCGCAGGCTGTGTGATGCGCGTCCTAAACGCTGCCTGTTAGCGCGTAGGGTTAGGATCTAAATAATGTGTATAAATAGGCTCTATAAAACCCCCCACACTTGCCCCTTGTTCGTCCCGAACAAGCACTCAAGCATGGATACCATTACCTCTCTGGAGTCTAGCGCACAGTCTTGCACTCTGGCGCGATCTGCACTACTGATCACCTTGTGCTGCTCTACCACCTGCGCGCATCTGCCTTCAGCAGTTCTAATATAATGATTTCACAATTCATTACCTCTCAGCTAGGATGAAGATTATTTTGGATGGCTGGGAGATAGCTCTTCATAGGCTCCAGGTTGTCAGCTCTCACTTCGAGGATGGGTATATGGTTGATAACGCAAGCTTCTTCCAGTGCGTGATTCTTCCACGCACTTTCCGGGAACCTGAGCCTTTTTGATGATTTTTTTCTTTTTCGTGAACTTGCGCACGCTGGTACTGAGTAGTGCGCATGCTGATTCTTTAGCGCATATCATCTGCTGGTATTTTTTCTTTTGTACAGCTTTCTCTGCAATTTCTTACGTTCCCAGAACGGTTCCAGTCTCGGCCTTCGGATAGCAGCTATGGAACAACGCTCCGCTCTCCCTCCTTGGTCTGTCAGCGCACGCGTTTACACCCGCGCCCGCCTTCCTTAGCTCGACTTCCAGAGGGAAGGTGGTCTGTTTTCCCACCTCGCCACGCTTTGGGTAATCGCCTTCGGCATCTGCGTGACTGAGCGCGCTCTCTTGTTCCGAAGGTCGCGAAGCACAGGCCTCCACTAGCGCTTTCGACCATATACCTCACCTCCAAAGCTCGAACGACTAACCGCCTCTCTAGAGCGTTTCTGTCAACTCCACATCCCCTGTATATCCCAACTAACAGGAGCAGAAAAACGAAAAAAAATACTAAAACAGTTGATAGCAGCGCAAGCAATAATGGATAGCGCAAAACAAGCTGACAGTGTGCGCAGCCCGCACACAAGCGCACTACTGCTACTGATTTCTTCAACTAATCTAAGCTACACTATAAAGCTCAAAAATACGTGAAATGTAAAGGTAGAGGTAGCGCTCCCCCCCACACTTAAACAGAGACGTGTCCCCACGACTCAAGCTCAAGCGCACGGAGAACGCGCACATGCATGCAATCAAAACAAAGAACATAAAAACTAAAAACATATAGTCAAAGCAGCGCAATATAGCAAAGGGTCACAAACTATTTAGCACAAAAGTTCAGCACAAATAGAACAACATAATATCGAATAATGTTCAGCATATAAAGAGAATAGACACCACCCGAAAGAAATAATGCGCCCCCCTGTAGCTCTAGATGTCCTCTGAGCTGGACGCAGCCGCTGAACCATGCGCCTCCTCCTCTGAAGAATCCATCACATATTCGGTATTGGAGGAAGGCGGTACAACAGAAAGGGCGGCAGGCTGCGCCACGAAGTCGTCCTCTGAGATGGAGTCCCAAAGTGAATCTGAGCTGGGACTAATGATGGGGTCGGCTTCAGGGGACCTCGGAATGGACGGCTGGGCAGATGGTGCATGTGCTGGCACTGGTACTGGGGCTGGCTCTGGTGCTGGGGCTGGCTCTGGTGCTGAGGCTGGGGTTAGAGAGGGCTCTGCTGGATGCACTGGGTGCTGAGTAAGAGGGCTGGCTGGCTGGCGCGGCTCGCTGGGGGAACCTGGAGGTGGCCGGTGCAGGCTGAGGAGAGGGGGAATCGCGTCTCCAAATCTTCACCCTGATGGTGGGCTCATGCTCAAGTCCGCCCCCTGTGGCGCTAAATACTCGAGCACGCGCATGACGTTGAACATCATGCGCTGCTCTGCTGATGCTTCCTCAGGTGCCTCCTCAGCCTCGGTCCTCGGGCGCTTCCTTTGTGCACGCGGGGGAGAATCCTCGATGGAAATGGTAACTGGCTCCCCCTGCGGTGCACGGGCCCTCTGATGCGTTCCAGTCTGCGCGCGGGTCCTTGCGCGCTTGACTGGAGGCACAACTGGCTCTGGGGCCTCGTCCTCTTCCATCCCCTGCGCAGCCTCTGCTGCTTGCGCGCTGCTCTCCGCTCTTGGCCGAGGCACTCGGGTCGGCTGCAGGCGGTAGCACCACTCCAATGTGCCATCCTCTTTCACGGCTACCGCCCTTATCTGCAGCGTGTGGGCGCGGTCCAGGGGAAAGCCGGCACCCTTGTGTGCTCGGGCACCTCAGGCTTTCCATGCAACGCACGCAGCAGGTGCGTAATTATCCCTCCACAAGTCAGCGGCCCCTTGGTGCTGACTCGGCTCCAGTGGATTACCATGTTCAGGACAAAAAGCACCCTCTTCCCATAATAAAAGCCCTTCAAGATCTCCATATCCAGCAAGCTGATCTTCGGCGCACCATTAAAACGCCCAATAATCGCATAGGCGACCAAGCGCCACAAGTAGAACATCCACGGGTCACGCAGCTCTCGTCTCCTGCTGCGCCCCGCGGAAAAAATTGGCCCCGTCGCCATCTCGCGCATGGGCACTTAGTGTGCGCTTCAGCCTCTTAGCCGAGGCAAAGTACCACACCCCTCGGTGCCGGTACCTTATCTCCATCTCACCTGGTTCTAACGACGCCAGGAACTCGCAGGTGTCCTCCCTGTCTGCTGCGCTGTTGATCTCCAATAGCGCCTCATAGCCTGCCAGCGCGAGCCTCTCCAAGATGAGGTCCTCCATACCGACCTCCCGCAGGAACTCCTTGCTGATGTACGGAGTCCCGTACATCTCAAGCCTCAGGAAGGCCGCATACTTGCTGGCGAAGTGAGCTGGGGTAGCTTGGTCCTCGGCAGGCTGCATCGTGGCTGGGTCTCTCTGGTCAACTCCGGTCAACACTCTCTAAAGCTCAGAAAATCAAAACTCCTCCAAATGCCCTGAAACTGTCACCAATTGGGCGCCTACTCCCCGCCTACAAAACCCACTAACCAAACCTCCAATCGGTGCACGCTAGCTTGGTGCGATTTCAAACCTAGGTTACCCCTCTTCTCGCACAAACCCGAATGCAATTGGCTCAAATTAGGGGGAAAGGTTACCTGGAGGGTGGTCGACGGAGGGCTCCTCAAAACTCTCTAAACGGAAGCTGGGTGGAGCGCCGGACGGTGAGTGGAGGTGCGAGGGCGGGAGTTTCTCTTGTAACTGTCGAGTGAAAAAGTGCTGAAATTTTCTAAGTACTGCCCTTATATACCCCCTGACTGGCGCAGCTGTCCTGCGCACTGCTGCTCGACTAAAAAAAACTACAAGTCCTAAACTAGCTAAAAGACACTAGAAACACTAAAAGAAAAAACATGAAAAAGTAAAACGAGTCGGGTTACCTCCCGACAAGTGCCTTTGTTTAACGTCGTTGGCTCGACTGTACCTCGTTACTTGGGTGAAAGTATACCAGCGGCCTCCCCCACACTTGCTCCTAAGTGACCCTGCGCTGGTGCATGTGTTGTGTTCTTCTTGGTCCTGCGCAAAGGGTCGGGCGGGTGGTCAGCATGGTTAATAGTATGTGATAAATCATATGTAACGAGGGTAGGTAAAGAGGGAGAAGAAATATGAGCAATAGTCCCCTGTTCTCCCTCTGGCGCGTCTGGTGATGACTCTGGCGCAGCAACCTGTGCAGCTGCTATCTCAGGTTCTGCCAATTCAATTTCGCGCGCTGTGCCATCCCAAGGTTCTCCTAAATACCGTTTGACTATCTGCCCATTGACCTGAAAACGATGCCGGTGCTCGTTTTCTAACTCGATTGTTCCGTAGGGGAAAACCTTGGTGACTGTGTACGGTCCCGTCCATTTGCTGCGCAGCTTTCCAGGCATGAGCTTCAGGCGTGATGAGAACAATAATACCTGGTCTCCTGGCTCAAAAGTGCGTCTGAGGATATGCTTGTCATGAAATGCCTTTGTGCGCGCCTTGTAATCGCGCAGTCCCTCATAGGCATCCAGGCGCAGCTCTTCTAATTCGCTTATCTCAAATGCACGCTCCTTTCCGGCCTCGTCTAGGTTCAGGTTGCAAACGTGCAATGCCCAATATGCTTTGTGCTCTAACTCCACTGGCAGGTGGCATGCTTTTCCGTAAACCAACCGAAACGGTGAAGTCCCAATTGGCGTCTTATGCGCAGTGCGGTATGCCCACAGCGCGTAGTCAAGGCGCTGGCTCCAATCTTTGCGCGATGGTCTCACAGTCTTCTCCAGGATGCGCTTGATCTCTCTGTTGGAAACCTCGGCCTGTCCATTCGTCTGAGGATGGTAAGCGGTGGACGTCTTGTGGCGCACTCCATAATGCTTGAAGACTTGTGCCACAATCCTGTTGCAAAAGTGCGTCCCCTGGTCGCTAATGATCGCCTTAGGTACCCCGTACCTGCAAAAGATGTTAGTTCTCAAAAAATTAGCGGCCGTCTTACCATCATCCTTTCTTGTGGCCTTAGCCTCGACCCATTTGGAGACATAATCCACCGCGACCAATATATATTCATAGCCGGCAGATGGGGGAAATGGCCCCATGAAGTCAATTCCCCATATATCGAACACTTCATCCACTAGAATCGGTGTCTGCGGCATCTCGTTGCGCGTTGATATGCTCCCTGTGCGCTGGCATCTGTCACAGTTCTTGCAGTAGTCATATGCGTCTCTAAACAGGTGCGGCCAATAAAATCCACAGTCCAGGATCTTTCTGCTGGTGCGCTTTGGACCGAAGTGTCCTCCACATGCGTGCGCATGACAAAACATCAAAACAGAGTTAATTTCATGGTCAGGCACGCAGCGCCTTAAAATCTGATCAGGCCCTATTCTGAGCATATATGGATCATCCCAAAGGTAATGCTTGGACTCATGTTTCAATCTCTTGCACTGGGTGTTATTGAAATGAGGAGGAAACGTACCTGTGACCAGGTAATTCAATGTGCGCATACCATGGTACCTTACCTGTCAGCGCCATCAGATGCTCGTCAGGAAATGTCTCCGTGATCTGCCCTGGCTCCTCTTCTTTCACGATCCTGCTCAGGTGGTCAGCAACTGTATTCTCCGTGCCCTTCTTATCCTTAATTTCCAAGTCAAATTCCTGAAGTAGGAGCACCCAGCGCATCAGGCGCGGCTTAGTTTCCTTCTTTGACATTAGGTATCGGATAGCTGCGTGGTCTGTGTATATGGTGACCCTAGCGCCTAGAACATATGCGCGGAACTTCTCCAGCGCAAACACAATTGCCAGAAGCTCCTTCTCCGTGGTGGTGTAGTTCCTCTGCGCAGCGTCCAGTGTGCGCGATGCATAATAAATGGCGTGCGGCTTCTAGTCCACTCGCTGCCCCAGGACTGCACCTACTGCATAATCGCTTGCGTCGCACATCAGTTCAAATGGTAGGCTCCAGTCTAGCGCGCGCATTACTGGCGCACTTGTTAGAGCCTCTTTCAGCTTATCAAAGGCGGCCCTGCACTCATCAGTAAATTGGAAACACACATCCTTTTGCAAGAGGTTAGACAGGGGTATACAAATTTTAGAGAAATCTTTTATGAAGCGCCTGTAAAACCCGGCATGCCCAAGGAATGATTTCACATCGCGCACGTTAGTGGCATAAGGTAGATTAGAAATAAGATCAATTTTAGCTTTATCTACCTTGATCCCCTCCTGTGAGATAATATGTCCTAGTACTACACCATGTGATACCATGAAATGACATTTTTCATAATTGAGCACTAGGTTTTTTGATATGCAGCGCGCTAAGACCTTATCAAGATGTGTTAAGCATGCATCAAAGGTACCTCCATATACGGTGAAATCATCCATGAACACTTCTATGCATATACCAATCATATCAGAAAAAATGCTCATGACTAGACGTTGGAACGTACCTGGCGCGTTACACAGCCCAAATGACATGCGCCGAAACGCAAACGTACCGAACGGGCAGGTGAACGTGGTCTTCTCTTGATCCTCCGCAGCTATGGGTATCTGATTGTACCCTGAATATCCGTCCAAGAAGCAAAAGTAGGGCTTTCCCGCTAATCGATCTAGCATCTGGTCCATAAAGGGTAGCGGGAAATGGTCCTTGCACGTGACTGCGTTAAGCTTCCTGTAGTCGATGCACATGCGCCATCCAGTTTGTATGCGCTTGGGAACTAGCTCGCCCTGCGCATTCTCTTCTACTGTGATTCCCCCTTTCTTTGGCACAACGTGCACTGGACTGACCCATTTGCTGTCTGAGATCGGGTAAATGACTCCTGCGTCGAGCAACTTTAGAATCTCCTTCTGCACTACCTCCATCATATTCGGGTTTAATCTGCGCTGAGCCTCCCTGGATGGTTTGGGACCATCTTCCAATAGAATTCTATGCATGCATACGTCTGGGCTCACTCCACGCAGATCGGCAAGTGTCCATCCTATAGCGCGCTGGTTCCTGCGCAGCACCTGCCGTAATTGCGCCTCCTGCTCCTCTTCTAATCCTTTCTTTATGATCACTGGCAGGGTGTCCTCGTTTCCCAAGAATATGTACTTGAGGTGTTCTGGGAGTTGCTTCAGCTCGACCTTGGGTGCCTATTCAATAGAGGGCAGGATTTTATTGGCAGTGCAAACATGAACTATATTGTGTGCCTGTCTGGGTTCTGGTTCAGCACTGCTCAGCTCGTCCTCCCGCTCCTCCAACTCTGCTTGTGCCAGTGTTATAGGTCCGTCTACTGCGCTTGCGCATTGCGCATCTGCGACCAAGTCGTCTATGCAGTCCATTGCGTGCACTGTGGCGTCTTCATGAGGGTGCTGCATCCCTTTGAATATGTTGAAATGAATTTCTTCGCCATCAACCTCCATGGAGAGCGTGCCCCTCCACACGTCTATCTTTGTGCGCGCGGTCATCAGAAAAGGTCTGCCCAGTAGGATCTGCGCACTGCTGGTGCTCGATTCACCCTCCATTTCTAGCACATAGAAATCTGCTGGGAACACCAGCTCTCCTACTCGCACAAGAACATCCTCTATCAAGCCCGTAGGCTGCTTGCACAACTGATCTGCTAGCTGAATGGTGAGACCTGCAGGCTTTAGTGGTCCAAGGCACAATGTCGCATATACGGAATAGGGTAGCAAATTTATGGATGCGCCTAAATCAATCATGCAATTGCTCACTGTGGTCTTACCTAAAGTGCATGGGATGGTGAACGTACCTGGGTCTCGGCACTTAGGTGGTACCTTATGTTGCACGATGGCTGAGGCCTGCGCATTTAGCATTACCTGTGCGCACTCGCCTTTCCTTCGCTTGTTTGTGCACAGCTCCTTTAAAAACTTGGCGTACCTAGGGATCTGCCGAACTGCTTCAATAAGGGGGATGTTTATTTCCACCTTACTGAATAATTCGTAGAGCTCCTTATCCAACGCTTCCTTCCTAGCCGATGGTGCCTGCACAGGGAAAGGTGCAGGTATATTAGTACGATTCGTGCCCTTGTCTGTTAATTGTGTTATACCTGGCGCTTCGCCCTGCTGGCTTGTGGCTGGCACTTCTGGTTGCGCTTTTTGCTCCGGTTGCGCACTCTGCTCTGCTGGATCCGGGACTTGCGCAGCTGGTTGCGCAGGCGCCTTCGTGGTCGGCTCTGTTCCTATCGTGCGCCCAGTCCTCAGGGTCACTGCATTGACTCCTCCTTTGGGGTTCTGAATCACTTGCGAAGGCAGGTTGCCATCGCTCTTCTTTAGCTCATACACCGTGGTAGCGATCTGTGATAGCTGCTTTTCAATGGACTCGAACCGCTTGTCATACTTCTCGTCATTTTTGCGCACTGTGTCTGCTAGCTGCCCCACGATATCTTCCAAAGATCGCCTCGGTTGCTTATTGTTATGCGCTGGTGCGTCAGTGCGGCGATGCGGTGGATTGTAGGGCGCAGCTTGTTGCGTTTGCTGTGGCGCGCGCTGATCCGTGGACTGCCTCTGGAAATTGTTTTCCTCCTTCCATCTGAACCCATTTGCGGCTAGTCCAAAATGCGGCTGATTCTCTCTCTGTGGACCTCTATTATCCCATCCTCCAAGAGCATTGACATCTCCAGATTCTTCAAACAGCGTGGGACATGCATCGGTTTTGTGCTCGGTGGAATTACAGAATTCGCATACCTTTGGCGCAACTAGTTGTGCGCTTTGCGCACTCATCAACTTCTGCAGCATGGCCTTCATTTCCTTGATCTCAGCGTTTGTTTCTACCTGATGCACAGAACGAGTACGGCTATTTTCAAGTGTTAGCTGATGTCTTACCTGCCCAGCAGAGTCTTCTATCAGCTGCCACGCGTCTTCTGGGTACATGTTGCAAATGTCGCCTCCTGCGCATGCGTTCAATAGTCTCAGCTCCATGGGCAGCAATCCATTCAGAAAGTTCTCTATTAGCACATTCTGGGGCAGGCCGTGATTATAGCAGTTGGCCTCCAGCTCCCTGAAACGCTCGTAATACTCTGATAGCGATTCTCCTGCGCTCTGCCTAGGTGCGGCCAGCTCTCTTCTGGTAAGTTCATTAGCCAATGCCTGGCCGTGTCACACAGTGAAAATGGGAATGCTTTCATCTTCAGCGCTTCGTCGCTTTCCCCTTCAGTCTTCATGTTCTCGCAAATGACTAGGAACTCTCGCACATGCTTGACTGGATTTTCGTTGTTCATCCCGTGGAACTTGGGCATGTGATGAATGAGCGAGCTCCTTAGTTCAAAATGTCCGTCTGGTAGAAGCACGATGCACCATGGCTGGTTAACTGTGAGTGGGGCTGACATCTCGCGCACTGTTCTGCGTCGCGCAGCTTGTCGCGCGGGTGGCGCATTATATACTTCAGCGGCCATCCTTGCTTCAACCTCGCGCTGCACTTCCTCCCTGAACAGGGCTGCGCGGTTATGTGCTCTTGCTTCTTCCGGGGTTCTGTCCCCTAAGTTGTCCCCAACGACATTGTTATCCTCCATGACCTGTTCTAAATCTCAAAGAAAACGAAATTAAAAGATAACTAAGCTGTTGCGTCTGTCAGTGCGCAACTAGAATCTGCGCAGCGCAACTGTTTCAAGGTTGCGCAGGCCAATGGTGATTGCGCGCTGTCAGAAACAACAACGAAAATAAAACAAACCGAAATAACTAACTATTAAAAGAAAACCTAAGCTGGTTAAAGGCTAGCCTTCTTCTCTTCTTTATATACTGCTCAGAGGCTCATCTTTGGCAACTTCCAAATCTGGTGGTGTCAGGATTTGGAAACACCACCATCTGCGCATGGCGCACGGCATCTTGGTTAGCGCAAACGGTTAGCGCACCATGGTCGACTCTGCCAATTCTTCTGTTTGCGCCGCTAGCTCCGCAGGCTGTGTGATGCGCGTCCTAAACGCTGCCTGTTAGCGCGTATCCGACTTAGGCCCTCGTTTTGCCCTGAAATACAAAAATACTGGAAACCAGTAATCTTGTACATAAAATAATGCAAACAAGCATAGGGTTAGGATCTAAATAATGTGTATAAATAGGCTCTATCAAACTGTCTTTTTATCTATATGAATGAAGTTTGGTTGAAAATTCTCATGCTTTCTCTTCATATCAATTTTGTGCACACTAAGTGTTTGACGAAACGCATGAACGAGTACGAATTGGTAGAATACCTAGGGATGGAATGAGAGTTGAACCTAGGTTGTTTAGAAGATTGAGCATGTTAATTTTAGGTTGCGTTTGTGTGCGAGAGTGACATACGCATTTCACTAGGCTAAGTATTGAGCGACTTGAGTTAACCATCAATAGACCGAGAGGTTGAGATTAGGAGACTTTTGTTCTATGCGGTTCAATAGAGAGATTTTGAGAACCGTACTATTTAGGTATTATTCCCATTCTAGAGAAGGAGCGAGAGTTGAATTTAGAATGTGTGATACCTTAGCCTAGAACCGTCACTCGAATTTACTCATGATTTAGACAAGTTTTGTATTGCTAATCGCATGACCTAGGGGTGAAGTAGGATTCCGACTACGCTTTCTCTCTTACTTTACTTCTTCATAAATTTGAACTTGTCTTTAGTATTCACTAGAGATACCTCACTTAGAGGAAAAACCCCCTTTTTATTTAGTAGACTTGCATTAGGCATTACTAGCTAGCTTTAGACTAATCTAGGCTTTTCTCTTGGGTTCGAGTCAAGGTCACTCGGATTATAAATATTGTTTGAACACCGTGATTGGACTAGTATTTATATACCACAATAATCACAGCATTTCAAAAAGGCACCGTTGCCGGGGATTAACCAGTAGACTAGTTTGCTTTTTAGTATTACTTTAGTTAGTCTACTTTATTTTTTTCCTTTACTTTGTTGATCGTGATTGCGTGTTTGCGTGCTATTCTTGCCTACTTTAATTTAAGTTCACACTTACTAACGCTTTCTTCGATCGCTTGGTAGGTGTTTGAATGCAAACTCGATCGCGCACAAAAAAGGCATAAGAACAAGCTTCCACGTCAACACCAAATTTTGATACCCCCTTCCTCAAATTCAAGTTGATCAACAAATAATGGAGAATATGGACCAACCACCAATAAAAATTGCAGATCAACCGAATCCGAGGAGGCTAGGGAATGCTGCTCGTCTGCAAGAGGACGATGAGAGACCGGTTGGGGAATACATTGCCCCAACCATTGGACATTACGGATCACCCATTTATTTGGAAGAGGGTGACGATAAGAATTTGAAATAAAGTCGGCACTTCTTCACATGGTAGCCGCGAATCAATTTGAAGGGTATGGAAACCCTAATGCGCATCTGGCGCAATGCCGCACTTACAAACTGCAGGGAATTAAACCGGAGGCGATATACATGAAGGTATTTCCATTCTCGTTAAGCGGAAAAGCCAAGGACTAATGAGTCACGAGCCGAATACCTTCCAAACATGGGAACAACTCGCCCAAGCCTTCCTAGTTCAATTCTTCCCGCCGACAAAGACTAAGAAAATCCGGGATAGAATATGCCAATTCACACAACAAGCTAACGAGAATTTTCATGAGGCATATGAGCGCTTCAAAGAGATACAAAGAGATTGTCCGCATCACGGATTCAGCAAATGGCAGCTCATGCAAAGCTTCTATGATGGAATGGATCAAGACACGAGAAACCATATGGACCAAGCTAGCGGAGGAGCAATGATGGACTTGAGAGCCTCCGATGGATTCAAGATTATTTACAAAATCGCGCTGAATTCACATCAATGGGGTGGAGAAAGGAACCACCTAAAGAAGAAAGGGAAGGAGCATACCTCCAAAGCCGTGACAAAAGAAGGTTTCACTTCCCTAGAAAAGACAGTGAATTCCTTGGCAGCTTCAATTGGAAATTTAAACCTCAACAAAAAGAGAGAAAACCAGCAAGTTTGCGGTATTTTTTCTAGCCCGGCGCATATTAATTACTTGCGCAAAGCATGCGGACGAGTATGAGGATATTAATTACTTGGTTAGAAATCAAGGGAGAGAATATGCGCCACCGCATGCTAGCGGTTATCAACCAAGGAACCCTCCAGCCCATGTGAGATTCCATATAGATCCGAATTTTCCAAGAAGACCGCCGCTGAATATAGAGCCCAAACCAGCACCACCAGGATTTGTTCCAAGAAATCAAAATCAAGGAGCCCCCTCCAACACATATCAGTCGAGGAATAATTATCAAAGCGGAAATTATCAAAGACCAAATAATTTCAGCCATCAAAATCAGGGAACGCACCGAAGGCAAGAAGAGAAAACAAAGCAACGAGGAGTCGTCCCTGATTTCTATTGTTGCCCAGTGATCGCGCGTCGTTGTACGCGTCAAATTAATCCTTCCTTCTCCACTTAGTACAGCGGCTAAGTCAGGGTCGATCCCACAAGGAGCGTGCAAACTCGTCTTAGCTAGCAACCTACAACTTACAAAATTGGGGTTGTGAGTGATTGGGTTGCGCAGGTGCGCGAATGAACAGTAGTGAAAGCAGAGTTGCAGGATGCGTGCGCAGGCAGTAGATATTAAGTACTATGACTATGAAGAGTATCGGTACAGACAATCCTCTATGAATGTATCCCTTATCATCGACTCTAAACATCTATAGTGCAGTTCTACTTAAGTTAGTGTCCGATCAAGGCTTCCTAACGTGCGCGCATGTTCCGATCAAAGTCCATGAGCTATTAAATCCTGGAACTAGTCTAAGCAGCTACGAATCCTATCACAGTAGCAGCTGATTATCCTAGTGCGTTAATCCTAGTTGTCACCGTCAAGTTATCAACTAGTTTAACATACAATAACGAGCAGTTAGAATAAGATTGCGGTTCAAGGCTTCTCTTATTCGCACAACTAATTATCACCCATATGCATAGAATTAATATAAGTAGACGAACTAAGCATTTAAGCACAAGTCTCAAAGGAAATACTTCATAGAATCATGCCCAACCGATACAAAGTTTTTAGCTAGACATGCTAGAAACAAACATCATAGAAATAATAATTAACAGCAAGGGAAAAGTAGCAGGTCGGCGCAAGTGCAGATTGCTATTTTCAGCTGGAGCAGGTGGTTCGCGCAGAATCTGGGCTGGAGTAGCTCGTGTGTTTTCGCTGCTGTGTGTCCTTCTCTCTATATGTCATCTCTCCTTTCCAAACCCTAGCTTCCCTCCTCTTATATACTGGTCTTGAAGCCCAAGGAATGCTTAGATTTGGCCCGAGAGAATTTTAGCTACTTCCCAAATCTAGGAGATAATGATGATCAATATTTAGAAACTCTGCTATCCTGCGCACGCTGATTGCGCTACTTGCTTCGCGCAGTCGGTTTGCGCACTGTAGTCCGAATCAGCTATCTCCTTTTGCGCTGCTAGCTCCGCAGGCCGTGCATTGCGCTCTAAAAACGCCCGTTAGCGCACATCTGACTTATGCTCCTATTTTATCCTGAAATACAAAAATACCGAAAACCAGTAATCTTGTACACAATAATGCAAACAAGCACAGTGTTAAGATCTAAATAGCGCACAATAAAATGCTCGAAACGCAGATTGCGCAACAAGCTGGCTCGTCTTCGAAATATCAAGGGAATCTGCCGTGGCAACCCGATGTGAACGCCTCCGAGACGATTAACGCAATCAAACTCAAGAGTGGGAGAGTTCTAGAGGAGCCACAGCCAAAGGCCAAAGTGGGAAAGGAAACAGATGGAGTTGTCGAGGAAGAGTCTTTGCCGTAGAATTCAAGTGATGTACGGGAGAAGGAAAAGCCGCAGGAGCCTGCATCTTATGTGCCGCCAATTCCCTTCCCTCAAAGGCTGAAAAAGAAGGAGGATGCGCATTTCAAGTGCTTTGCGGAGATGCTGAAAAAGCTGCAAGTGACTTTGCCATTTACGGAGGTACTCACTCAAATGCCTACCTATGCTAAATGCATAGGTAGGCATAGAAGGGAAATGCATGATTTAGACCATGTGGCTTTAGACGCAAATTGTAGTGCGATAATTCAGCATGCCATGCCTAGGAAGCTTAGCGATCATGGGTCATTTTCTCTTCCTATTTCTATTGGAGAAATTAGCATAGCTAGTGCATTGTGTGATTTAGGTGCTAGCATATCTTTAATGCCTTATTCACTTTTTAATAAGCTAGATATGGGGGAATTGACTCCAACCACGGTTAATTTGAGATTAGCGGATCGTTCTTCTCGGGCACCTGAGGGTATCCTAGAAGACGTTCCCATTAAGGTTGGATAATTTTATGTTCCGGTTAATTTTTACGTGTTAGACATGGATGAAGATAAGGAAATCCCCATAATTCTCGGTAGACCATTTTTGAACACGGTTAAGGCTATTATAGATTGCGAGAAAGGTACAATCGAATTAAATTTTGGTAGTGAAAAGATCAAATTCGATTTGAAAAGCATGCATAGGACACCTAGCAATTCTATGGATTGTCACTTGATTGAATCATATGATGCGTATGATGTTTTTGATTCTCTTGGTGTACTAACGAGCTTTGAGTATGAGTTGCTTGCACCAGAGGAAAATAGCTCGTCGTTCACCTGTATAATGGAAATTGAATAGGATCCCGCTTATTTTAATGATGGTGCGAAAGGAATAAATGAGGCGCCAAAAGGTAAGGAATTCGATGAGGGGTTGAAACCTCTTCCACCGAATCTAAGGTATGAATTCTTGGGACCAAACGAATCTTTACCCGTTATCGTAGAAGCTTGATGCGCGCGTCGTTATGCGCGTCAAATTAATCCTTCCTTCTCCACTTAGTATAGCGGCTAAGTCAGGGTCGATTCCACAAGGAGCAAGCAGATCCGCTCTAACTAGTGACCTACACTTACGAAAATTGGGGTGTGAGTGATTGGGTTGCGCAGGTGCGCGAGTAAACAGTAGTTAACGTAGGAATTGCAGACGTGCGCAGGCAGTAGAGATTAAGTACTATGACTATGAAAAGTATCGGTGCAGACAATCCTCTATGAATGTATTCCTTATCATCGACTCTAAACGTTTATAGTTCGGTTTACTGAAGTTGGTATGGTTGTGATGGTGGTGGTGTGGTTGGGGTGGTGGGTTGGGGTGTTGGTGGTGGGGGTGGTGGTGTGGTTGGGGTGGTGGGTTTGGGTGGTGGTGGTGGTAGGTTGGAGTGGTGGTGGTGGGGTGTGATGGTGGGTTGGGGTGATGGGTAGTACTTAACTTAACTTAACTTACCTTAACTTAACTTAACTTACCTTAACTTAACTGAACTTAACTTAACTTAACTGAACTTAGCTTAACTTAACTTAAGTGCTGAAAATTTAATGGCTAAAGAACAGGGCCTAAGCACTAGTCTCAAAGGAAATACTCATAGAATCATGCCCAACCGATACAAAGCGTTTAGCTAGACATGCTAGTAGTAAACATCATAGAAATAGTAAATAACAACTAAAGTATCCAAGAAAACAGTAACAAGCAGGTGCGTGCAGGTTGTAGTGGCTCGGCTGGCGCAGTCGGGTAGCGCAGGTCCTCACTGTAGCTCGTGTGTTTTTCAGTTCTGCCTCTCTCTCGTGTGTTGTGATGTGTTTGTGTTCCTCTTTCAAACCCTAGCCTTCCTCTCTTTATATACTGCTCATGAGGCCCAAGGACGGCCTTGGCAACTTCCAAATCTGATGGTGTCAAGATTTAAAAACACCAATATCCTGCGCATGGCGCACCGCACACATTGGTTAGCGCAATCGGTCTGCGCACCGTAGTCGACTCTGCCACTTCCTATCCTGTTTGCGCTGCTAGCTCCGCAGGCTGTGTGTTGCGTTCCTTAAACGCTGCCTGTTAGCGCGTATCCGACTTAGGCCCTCGTTTCGCCCTGGAATACAAAAACACCGGAAACCAGTAATCTTGTACACAAAATAATGCAAACAAGCATAGTGTTAGGATCTACATAGCGCGTATAAACAGGCTCTATCAAACCCCCTACACTTGCCCTTGTTCGTCCCGAACAAGCACTCAAGCACGGACACAATTACCTCTCTGGAGTCTAGCGCACAGTCTTGCACTCTGGCGCGATCTGCACTACTATTCACCTTGCGCTGCTCTATCACCTGCGCGCATCTGCCTTCAACAGTTTAATATAACAATTTCGCAATTCGTTACCTCTCAGCTGGGATGAAAATTATTTCGGATGGCTGGGAGATAGCTCTTCATAGGCTCCGGGTTGTCAGCTTTTACTTCGAGGACGGGTATATGGTTAATAGCGCAAGCTTCTTCCAGTGCGTGATTCTTCCGCGCACTTCCTGGGAACCCGAGCCTTCTTGATGATTTTCTTGTGAACTTTGCGCAAGCTGGTGTAGCGCATATCATCTGCTGGTGTTTTTCTTTTTGTACGCATGCTGATTCTTTTGTAGCGCATATCATCTGCTGGTGTTTTTCTTTTTGTACAGCTTTATCTTTGGTTCCTGTGTTCCCAGAACGGTTCCAGTCTCGGCCTCCGGATAGCAGCTATGGAACAACGCTCCGCTCTCCCTCCTTGGTCTATTTGCGCAGGTCAGCGCACGCGTTAACACCCGCGCTCGCCTTCCATAGCTCGACTTCCAGAGGAAAGGTGGCCTGTTTCCCACCTCGCCACGCTTGGGTATTCGCCTTCGGCATCTGCGTGGCTGAGCGCGCTCTATTGCTCCGAAGGTCGCGAAGCACCGGCCTCCACTAGCGCTTTCGACCATATACCTCACCTTCGAAGCAAAAACGACTAACCGCCTCTCTAGAGCGTTTCTGTCAACTCCACATCCCCTGTATATCCCAACTAATAGGAGCAGAAAAAACGAAAAAAAATACTAAAACAGTTGATAGGAGCGCACGCAAAATGAATAGCGCACTACAAGCTGAAAAAGTATGCGCAACCCACACACAAGCGCACCACTGCTACTATTTTCTTCAACTAAACTAAGCTACACTACAAAGCTCGAAAACGTGAAATGTAAATGTAACGCTCCCCCCACACATAAACAGAGACGTGTCCCCACGACTCCTGCTCAAGCGCAACGGAGAGCGCACACATATATGCAAGCACAACAAAGAATACAAGAAAGAAAAACATATAGTCAGCGCAGCAAAGACAAAGTCAGGGGTCACAAAATATTCAGCACAATATAGCAACATGGAGCAATAGTTTTCAAAGCAGAAAATAAGAAACCACCCGAAAGGAATGCGCGCCCTCCCTGCGGCCCTAGATATCCTCGGAGCTGGACTCAGCCGCAGACCCGTGCGCCTCCTCATCTGAAGAATCGGTCTCATACTCGGTACTGGAGGCTGGCGGCACTACACAAACGGCGGCGGGCTGAGTCAAGAGGTCGTCCTCTGAGATAGGGTCCCATAGTGAATCTGAGCTGGAACTTATGATGGGAGTGGCTTCAGGGGACCTCTGAACAAAAGGCTGCGCAGGGGGTGCTGCAGGTGCTGGGATCGGGTCTACTGCTGGGGAGGGTTTTGCTGCATGGACCGGGGACTGGGTAGGAAGGCTGGCTGGTTGGCGCGGCTCGCTGGGGGATTCTGGAGGAGGCCTACGCAGACTGAGGAGAGGGGGGATAGAATATCCAAATCTCCACCATGATGGTGGGCTCATGCTCAGATCTGCCCCCTCTGGCGCTAAATACTCGAGCACGCGCATGACGTTGAACATCATGCGCTGCTCCTCTGATACCTCCTCAGGCGCCTCCTCTGCCTCTGTACTGGGGTGCTTTCCTTGTGCACGCGGGGGAGAATCATCAATGGCTATGGTAACTGGCTCCACCTGCGGTGCACTCACCCTCCGGCGTGCTCCAGTTTGCGCACGAGTCCTCATGCGCCTGACTGGAGGCACAGCTGGCTTTGGGGCCTCTTCCATCTCCCTTTCCTCAGCGGCCTCCTCTGGCTGCACGCTGCTCTCTGCTCTGTGCCGCGGCGCTCTGGCCGGCTGCAGCTGGTAGCACCATTCCAATGTCCCATCCTCTCTCATGGCTACCGCTCTAAGCTGCAGCATATGGGCACGGTCCAGGGGAACAGCTGGCACTACCGTGCGCTCGGGCACCTCCGGCTCTCCATGCAACGCACGCAGCAGGTGCGTGATTATTCCGCCACAAGTCAGCGGCCCCTTCGTGCTGACCCGACTCCAATGGACCACCATGTCCGAGACAAACAGCACCTTCTTCCCATAGTAAAATCCCTTCAATATGTCCATGTCCAGCAGGCTGATTTTGGCGCACCATTAAAACGCCCGATGATTGCATAGGCGACCATGCGCCAGAGGTAGAACATCCACGGGTCGCACAGCTCGCGTCCTCGGCTGCGCCCCGCGGCAAAAACTGGGCCAGTCGCCATCTCACGCCACGCCTCCTGATTCGTGTGCGTGTCTATATCCGCCTCACGCACCTTGGCGCACCTTAGCGTGCGCTTCAACCTCTTTGTCGAGGCAATGTACCAGACCTCTCTGTGCCGGTACCTGATCTCCAAATTGGCCGTCTCCAGCGACGCCAAAAACTCACATGTGTCCTCCTTGTCGGCTGCGCTGTTGATCTCCAACAGCGCCTCCCAGCCCGCCAGCGCGAGCTTCTCCACAATGAGGGCCTCCAACCCTACTTCACGCAGGAAGTCCCTGCTGATGTACGGGGTCCCGTACATCTCCAGCCTCATGAAGGCTTCAAACTTGCTGGCAAATGATGCTGGGGTTTCTTGATCCTCGGCAGGCTGCATGGTGCACTAGGGTTCCTCCGGTCAACTAAGGTCAAAGCTCCACAAATGCTCAAAAATCCAAACTCCGACAAACACCCTGAAACTGTCACCCACAGGTCGCCTAACCGCCTATAAACTCCACTGCCCAGAACTCCGAATGGTGCAGGCGAACTAGGGTCGATTTCAAAACTAGGGCAACACTTCCACCGCACAAACCCTAATCAAATCGGCTAAAACTGAGGGGAAGGGTTACCTGGGGAGTGTGCGACGGTAAGCTCTTCCAATCTTTCTAAATGGATGGCTGGTTGATCGCCGGACGGTGAGCGGAGGCTGAGGACACGAGCTTCTTTGCAACGGTCGACTGTAAAAATGCTGAAATTTTTCTAAGTCCTGGCCTTTTATACCCCATGTCTGGCGCAGCTGTTCTGCACACTGAATTTGCGCGCTGACCTGTGCACTGCTGCGCGACTAAAACTACAAGTCCTAAACTAGCTAAAAGACACTAGAACTAAAAAAAACGTGTAAAAGGAAAGCGTGTCGGGTTACCTCCAGATAAGTGCCTTTGTTTAACGTCGTTGGCTCGACTGTACCTCGTTACTTGCGTAAAAGTGTGCTAGCGACCTCCCCCACTCTTGCTCCTGAGTGACCTCGCGCTCGTGCGTGTGTTGCGTTCTTCTTTGTCCTGCGCAAAGGATCGGAAGGGTGGTCAACATGGTTAATAGTATGTGATAAGTCATAAGTAACGAGGTTAGGAAAAGAGGAATAAGAAATATGAGCAGTAGTTCCCAGTTCTCCCTCTGGTGCATCTGGTGGTGACTCTGGCGCAGCAACCTGCGCATCTTCTATTTTGGGCTCTGCCAAGTCAACTTCGCGCGCTGTGCCATCCCAAGGTTCTCCTAAATACTTTTTCACTCTCTGCCCATTGACCTGAAAACGATGCCGGTGCTCGTTTTCTAACTCGATTGTTCCGTAAGGGAAAACCTTGGTAACCGTGTATGGTCCCGTCCATTTGCTACGCAGCTTCCCAGGCATGAGCTTTAGGCGCGAGGAGAATAATAGTACCTGGTCTCCTGGCTCAAAAGTGCGTCTGAGGATGTTTTTGTTGTGAAATGCCTTTGTGCGCGCCTTGTAATCGCGCAGCCCCTCATATGCATCCAGGCGCAGCTCTTCTAATTCGCTTAGCTCAAATGCGCGCTCCTTACCAGCCTCGTCTAGGTTCAGGTTGCAAACGCGCAATGCCCAGTATGCCTTGTGTTCCAACTCCACTGGCAGGTGGCACGCTTTTCCATAAACCAACCGAAACGGTGAAGTCCCAATTGGTGTCTTATGTGCGGTTCGGTATGCCCATAGCGCATCGTCAAGGCGCTGGCTCCAGTCTTTGCGCGACGGTCTCACAGTTTTCTCCAGGATGCGCTTGATCTCTCTGTTGGAGACCTCTGCCTGGCCATTCGTCTGTGGGTGGTAAGCGGTGGACGTCTTGTGGCACACTCCATAATGCTTGAATACCTGCGCCACTATCCTATTGCAAAAATGCGTCCCCTGGTCGCTTATGACTGCCTTAGGCACCCCGTACCTGCAAAAAATGTTAGCGCGCAAAAAGTCAGCGACCGTCTTACCATCATCCTTCCGGGTGGCCTTAGCCTCAACCCATTTGGAGACATAATCTACTGCGACCAATATGTACTCATATCTGAAAGATGGAGGAAATGGCCCCATGAAGTCAATTCTCCAAATATCGAATACTTCATCCACTAGAATTGGCGTCTGCGGCATCTCATTGCGCGCTGATATGCCCCCTGTGCGCTGGCACCTGTCACAATTCCTGCAGTGGTTATACGAGTCACTAAACAAGTTTGGCCAATAAAATCGGCAATCCAGGATCTTTCTGCTAGTGCGCTTTGGACCAAAGTGTCCTCCACATGCGTGCGCATGACAAAACATCAAAACATAGTCAATTTCATGGTCAGGCACGCATCGCCTCAAAATTTGATCAGGTCCTATTCTCAGCATATACGGATCATCCCAAATGTAATACCTGGACTCATGCTTTAATCTCATACATTGGGTTTTAGTGAAATGAGAAGGAAACGTACCTGTGACCAGGTAATTCGCAATGTGCGCATACCATGGTACCTTACCTGTCAGCGCCATCAGATGCTCGTCAGGGAATGTCTCCGTGATCCGCCCTGGCTCCTCCTCTTTCACGATCCTGCTCAGGTGGTCCGCGACTGTGTTCTCCGTGCCCTTCTTATCCTTGATTTCCAAGTCGAATTCCTGAAGTAGGAGCACCCAGCGCATCAGGCGCGGCTTAGTCTCCTTCTTGGACATCAGGTAACGTATTGCTGCGTGGTCTGTGTAGACGATGACTCTGGCGCCTAGAACATATGCGCGGAACTTCTCCAGTGCAAACACGATTGCCAGAAGTTCCTTCTCCGTGGTGGTGTAGTTCCTCTGCGCAGCGTCTAGTGTGCGCGATGCATAATAGATGGCATGCGGCTTCTTGTCCACGCGCTGTCCCAGGACTGCACCCACTGCATAGTCACTTGCGTCACACATCAGTTCAAACGGCAGGCTCCAGTCTGGCGCGCGCATCACTGGCGCACTTGTCAGCGCCTCCTTCAGCTTATCAAACGCGGCCCTGCACTCATCAGTAAATTCGAAACACACATCCTTTTGCAAGAGGTTAGACAGGGGTATACAAATCTTAGAAAAATCTTTTATGAAACGCCGGTAAAACCCAGCATGCCCAAGGAATGATTTCACATCGCGCACGTTAGTGGAATAAGGCAGATTAGAAATAAGATCTATTTTGGCTTTGTCTACCTTGATCCCCTCCTGCGAGATAATATGTCCTAGTACTACTCCATGTGATACCATAAAATGACATTTTTCATAATTGAGCACTAGGTTTTTTGAAATGCAGCGCCCTAGACCTTATCAAGATGAGTTAAGCATGCGTCAAAGGTACCTCCGTACACAATAAAATCATCCATGAACACCTCTATGCATATACCAATCATATCAGAAAAGATGCTCATGACTAGACGTTGGAACGTACCTGGCGCGTTACACAGCCCAAATAACATGCGTCGAAACGCAAACGTACCGAATGGGTAGGTAAACGTGGTTTTTTCTTGATCTTCCGCAGCAATGGGTATCTGATTGTACCCTGAATACCCGTCCAGGAAGCAAAAGTATGGCTTCCATGCTAATCGATCTAGCATTTGGTCCATGAAGGGCAGCGGGAAATGATCCTTGCGCGTGACTGCGTTAAGCTTTCTGTAGTCGATGCACATGCGCCATCCAGTTTGCATGCGCTTGGGAACTAGCTCACTCTGCTCATTCTCCTCTACTGTGATTCCTCCTTTCTTCGGCACAACGTGCACTGGACTTACCCATTTGCTATCCGAGATCAGGTAAATGACTCCTGCGTCAAGCAGCTTCAGGATCTCCTTCTGCACCACCTCCATCATATTCGGGTTCAATCTGCGTTGAGGCTCCCTGGATGGTTTGGCATCATCTTCCAATAGAATCCTATGCATGCATACATGATAGAGCCTAGTTATACACGTTATTTAGATCATAAACCCATGCTTGTTTGTAATATTTTATGGGCAAGATTACTCGTTTCCACTATTTTTGTATATCAGGTCAGAACGAGTCCTTAAGTCGGATACGCGCTAACAGGCAGCGTTCTAGGAGTGAAAGATCAGCCTGTGGAGCTAGCGGCGCAAGCAAAAGAAGAAATGGCGAAGGACAGCAGAGGTGCGCTACCCGATTGCGCCAGTCAATGCTGTGCGCCAGGCGCAAAGTCCCAGTGACCAGACTTGGAAGTTGCCAAAAGATGAACTTCCTGGGGCACTATTTAAACAAAGAAAGTCTAGGGTTTCAGAGAGAGGCGGAACACCATCACTCAGTGACATTCCAGAGGCACTGCGCGGCAGAACTGAAAAACACACGGACCTGTCAAGGAGAGTTGCGCCAGCCGACTGCGCCAGCCAAGAGAAGACACTGCACGCACTGTTTGCTACCGTTTTCTTGGATTCAGTAGTTGTTATTTACTATTTTATGATGTTTACCACTAGCATGTCTAGCTAAACACTTAGTGTTGGTCGGGCATGAATCTATGATGTATTACCTTTGAGACTTGAGCTTAATGCATAGTTTATTTACTTGTATTAATTCTGTGCGCGCTGAGACAGTTAGTTGCATGAGTAGGGGAAGCCTTGAACCGCAAACTTACTTGTGTTGCTTGCTTGTCACCTGTTAAACTAGTTGCATGCGTAGGGGAAGCCTTGAACCGCAAACTTACCGTGACAATTAGGAGTAACGAGTTAGGGGAGGCAGCTGCTACTGTGACAGGATTCGCAGCTGTTTAGTCTAGTTCTAAGGATTAATAGCACATGAACTTTGAACGGAACATGCGCACGTGTTAGGAAGCCTTTACCGGACACTAACCCAAGTAAAGCATAACCTATAGGTGTTTTAGAGTCAATGATAAGGAATGCATTCATAGAGGATTGTCTGCCCAATACTTCTCATAAATATAGTACTTCATCTCTACTGCTTGCACACGTCTAGTGCAATTCCCTGAGTTACGATATTCGCTGTTATTCGCGCATCGCGCAAAACCCCCAATCACTCACGCAACCCCCGTTTTCTTAAGTGTAGGTTACTGGCTGAGACTCACTGCTTGCTCCCTGTGGAGATCGACCCTTACTTAACCGCTGTACTAGTGGGAGAGGAAGGAATTATATTTGACGCGCACAACGACGCGCGATCAAATTTTGGCGCCGTTGCCGGGGAGCAACACAGCTAAGTTTTAGCTAGCTTACATTTCTCATTTTAGTTATTTCATTTTGTTTTTGTTTTCTCGTTGTTGTTTTCTGACAGCGCGCAATCACATCAGCCTGCGCAGCCTTGAAACGGTTGCGCTGCGCAGATTCTAGTTGCGCACTGACAGACGCAACAACCTCGTTGCCATTTAATTTCGTTTCTTGAGTTTGGATCAGGACATGGAGGATAACAGTGTGGTTGGAGATAACCTGGGAGACAGAACCCCAGAGGAAGCAAGGGCGCATAACCGCGCAGCCCTATTCAGAGAGGAAGTGCAGCGTGAGGACGACGCACGGATGGCCGCTGAACCATACATTGCGCCACCCGTTCGTCCAGTCGCGAGGCGCAGGACAGTGCGCGAAATGTCAGCCCCACTCACTGTTAACCAGCCATGGTGCATAGTGCTTCCGCCCGACGGACAGTTCGAACTAAGGAGCTCACTCATCCATCACATGCCCAAGTTTCACGGAATGAACAACGAAAATCCAGTCAAGCATGTGCGGGAGTTCCTAATCATTTGCGAGAACATGAAGGCTTTGGGGGAAAACGATGAAGCGCTGAAGATGAAAGCGTTCCCTTTTTCATTGAGCGATGCAGCCAAACACTGGCTGATGAGCCTACCCGCAGGATCAATCCACACATGGGAGCAGCTGCAGAAGAAATTCTTAGATAAATTTTATCCAGCAGCGAAGATCGCGCTGCTCAGAAGGGAATTGGCCGCGCCAAGGCAAGGCGCAGGGGAGTCTCTGTCAGAATACTACGAGCGTTTCAGGGAGCTAGAAGCCAACTGCTACAATCACGGGCTTCCCCAGAATGTGCTGATAGAGAACTTTCTGAATGGACTGCTGCCCATGGAGCTGCGACTACTGAATGCATGCGCAGGAGGGGACATTTGCAACATGTACCCGGAGGATGCATGGCAGTTGATAGAAGATTCTGCTGGGCAGGTAAGACATCAGCTTACGCTTGAAAGTAGTCGTAATCGTTCTGTGCATCAGGTAGAGGCAAGCGCTGAGATCAAAGAAATAAAGGCCATGCTACAGAAGCTGATGAGTGCGCAGAGCGCACAACCAGTTGCGCCAAAGGTATGTGAATTCTGCAGGTCCACTGAGCACAAGACAGACGAGTGCCCAACACTTTTTGAAGAAACTGGAGATGTAAATGCCCTTGGAGGATGGGACAACAGAGGACCGCAGAGGCAGAATCAGCCGCGCTTTGGGCTTGCTGCAAATGGATTCAGATGGAGAGAAGAGAACAATTTCCAGAGGCAGCCCACTGATCAGCGCGCACCACAGCAGACGCAACAGGCTGCACCCTACAATCCACCGCATCGCCGCACAGACGCACCAGCGCAGAACAGTCAGCAACCAAAGCGATCCTTGGAAGATATCATGGGGCAGCTAGCAGACACAGTGCGCAAGAATGACGAAAAGTATGACAAGAGGTTCGAATCCATAGAAAAGCATCTATCACAAATTGCAACCACGGTGTATGAGCTGAAAAAGAGCGATGGCATCCTGCCTTCGCAAGTGATTCAGAACCCTAAAGGAGGAGTTAATGCAGTAACACTGAGGATTGGGCGCACAGTGGGAACAGAGCAGACCGCGTAGGCGCCCGCGCAACCAGTTGCGCAAGTCCCAGATCCAGCAGCTCAGAGTGCGCAACCAGAGCCAGAGGCGCAATCAGAAGCGCTAACCACGAACCAGCAGGGCAAGGCACCAGGTATGTCTCACTCGAAAAACAAGAACAAAAGTTGTACTAACATACCTGCTCCTTTCCCTGTGCAGGCACCACTGGCGAGAAAAGAAGCACTGGACAAGGAACTGTATGAGCTGTTCAGCAAGGTGGAAATCAACATACCTCTCATAGAAGCTATTCGACAGATTCCCAGGTATGCGAAGTTTTTAAAAGAGCTGTGCACGAATAAAAGAAGGACAGGCGAATGCGCACAGGTAATGCTAAATGCGCAGGCCTCAGCAATCGTGCAGCAAAAGGTACCACCTAAGTGCCGAGATCCAGGTACATTCACTATCCCTTGCACCTTAGGTAAAACCACGGTAAGCAACTGCATGATCGATTTAGGCGCATCAATCAATTTATTACCATATTCTCTCTATGCGACCTTGCGCCTTGGACCACTAAAACCTGCAGGTCTCACAATTCAGCTAGCAGATAGATCGTGCAAACAACCTGCAGGGATGATAGAAGATGTCCTAGTTCGAGTAGGAGAGCTGGTGTTCCCAGCAGACTTTTATGTGCTCGAAATGGAGGGTGAATCAAGCGCCAGCGGTGCGCAGATCCTCCTAGGCAGACCGTTTCTGATGACTGCGCGCACGAAGATAGACGTGTGGAGGGGCACGCTCTCCATGGAGGTAGATGGCGAAGAAATCCATTTCAACATCTTCGAAGGGATGCAGCACCCACATGAGGACGCCACCGTGCACGCAATGGACAGCCTTGACGACTTAGTCACAGAAGCGCAGTGTGCAAGCGCAACCATAGGACCAGAGCTACTGACACAGGCAGAGCTGGAGGAGCAAGAGGAGGAGCTAAGCAGTGCTGAACCAGCATCCACACAGGTACGTAGTATAGTTCATATTTGCACCGCTAACAAAATCTTGCCCTCTGTTGAGCAGGCACCCAAGATCGAACTGAAGCAACTCCCGGAGCATCTCAAGTACATTTTCTTGGGAGATGAGGACACCCTGCCAGTGATCATCAAGAGGGGATTGGAAGAAGAGCAGGAGGCGCGTTTACAACAGGTGTTGCGCAGGAACCAGCGCGCTATTGGATGGACTCTTGCTGATCTGCGCGGAGTGAGCCCAGACGTGTGCATGCACCGGATTCTGTTGGAAGATGGTGCCAAGCCATCCAGGGAGGCTCAGCGCAGGTTAAACCCAAATATGATGGAGGTAGTACAAAAGGAAGTTCTGAAGTTGCTTGACGCAGGGGTCATTTACCCAATCTCAGACAGCAGATGGGTCAGCCCGGTGCACGTTGTGCCAAAGAAAGGAGGAATCACGGTGGAGGAGAATGCGCAGGGCGAGCTAGTTCCCAAGCGCATACAGACTGGCTGGCGCATGTGCATCGACTACAGGAAGCTGAACGCTGTAACGCGCAAGGACCACTTCCCGCTACCCTTCATGGACCAAATGCTGGATCGCTTGGCAGGTAAGCCTTACTTTTGTTTTTTGGACGGATATTCAGGTTACAATCAGATACCCATAGCTGCGGAGGATCAAGAGAAGACCACGTTCACATGCCCATTCGGCACTTTTGCGTTTCGGCGTATGTCTTTTGGGCTGTGCAACGCGCCAGGTACGTTCCAACGCCTCGTCATGAGCATTTTCTCTGATATGATTGGTATATGTATAGAAGTGTTCATGGATGATTTCACTGTATATGGGAGTACCTTTGATGCATGCTTAACACATCTAGATAAGGTCTTAGCGCGCTGCATCTCTAAGAACTTAGTGCTAAACTACGAGAAGTGTCATTTCATGGTTACGCACGGAGTAGTACTGGGTCATATCATTTCAGAGGAGGGTATTAAGGTAGACAAAGCTAAGATAGATATTATTTCTAATCTGCCTTATGCCACCAACGTGCGCGACGTGAAATCGTTCTTAGGGCATGCTGGGTTTTACAGGCGTTTTATTAAGGATTTCTCTAAGATTTGCATACCCCTGTCTAACCTGTTGCAAAAAGACGTGTGCTTCGATTTTACTGATAAGTGCAGGGCGGCGTTCGATAAACTGAAAGCAGCGCTGACCAGTGCGCCAGTGATGCGCGCCCCAGACTGGAACCTGCCATTTGAGCTGATGTGTGACGCAAGTGACTACGCAGTGGGAGCAGTCTTGGGGCAGCGCGAGGACAAGAAGCCGCATGCCATCTACTATGCATCGCGCACACTAGACTCCGCGCAGAAGAACTACACCACCACGGAGAAGGAGCTTCTGGCAATTGTATTTGCGCTGGAGAAGTTCCGAGCATATGTTCTAGGCGCCAGAGTCATCATCTACACGGACCACGCAGCTATCCGCTACCTCATATCCAAGAAAGAGACCAAGCCGCGCCTGATGCGCTGGGTACTTTTGCTTCAGGAATTCGATTTAGAGATCAAAGATAAGAAGGGCACAGAAAATACCGTCGCTGATCACCTGAGCAGGATCATAAAGGATGAGGAGCCAGGGCAGATCAAGGAGACATTCCCTGACGAGCATCTGATGGCGCTAACAGGTAAGGTACCATGGTATGCGCATATCGCAAATTACCTGGTCACAGGTGCGTTCCCTCCTCATTTCAATAAAACTCAGTGCATGCGATTGAAACATGAGTCCAAGCATTATCTTTGGGATGATCCTTACATGCTTAGAATAGGTCCAGATCGGATATTAAGACGTTGCGTGCCTGACCATGAGATTGACTCTGTATTGATGTTTTGTCATGCGCACGCCTGTGGAGGACATTTCGGTCCCAAGCGCACGAGCAGGAAGATCTTGGACTGTGGATTCTACTGGCCGCACCTATTCAGAGATGCCTATGACCACTGCAGGAAGTGTGACAGGTGCCAGCGCACTGGAGGAATCTCCGCGCGCAACGAGATGCCGCAGACCCCGATTTTGGTGGATGAAGTGTTCGATGTTTGGGGAATCGACTTCATGGGTCCATTTCCCCCATCTGCCGGCTACGAGTACATACTGGTGGCCGTGGATTACGTATCCAAATGGGTCGAAGCTAAAGCCACGCGCAAGGATGATGGTAAGACTGTCGCTAATTTTCTCAGAACTAACATATTTTGCAGGTACGGAGTGCCTAAGGCAGTTATCAGCGACCAGGGGACGCACTTCTGCAACAGGGTTGTGGCGCAAGTCTTCAAGCACTATGGGGTGCGCCACAAGACGTCCACCGCTTACCATCCGCAGACGAATGGACAGGCCGAAGTTTCTAACAGAGAGATCAAGCGCATCTTGGAAAAGACTGTGAGGCCGTCGCGCAAGGATTGGAGCCAGCGCCTGGATGATGCGCTATGGGCATACCGCACTGCACACAAGACACCCATTGGAACCTCACCATTCCGGCTGGTCTATGGGAAGGCATGCCACCTGCCAGTGGAGCTCGAGCACAAGGCATATTGGGCCTTACGTATTTGCAACTTGAACTTGGAGGAGGCAGGACAAGAACGCGCATTTGAGCTGAGCGAACTAGAAGAGCTGCGCCTGGACGCCTATGAGGGACTGCGCGATTACAAAGCGCGCACCAAGGCGTTTCATGACAAGCACATCCTCCGGCGCACATTTGAACCAGGCGATCAGGTATTATTATTTTCATCACGCCTGAAGCTCATGCCTGGGAAGCTGCGCAGTAAGTGGACGGGACCATACACCGTCACCAAGGTTTTCCCCTACGGCACAATTGAATTGGAAGACGGGCACCAGCATCGTTTTCAGGTTAACGGGCAGAGAGTCAAACGGTACTTGGGCGAACCTTGGGATGGCGCAGCACGCAACATTGACTTGGCCGAGCCAGCGATAGTAGACGAGCAAGCTGTTGCGCCAGACGCACCACCAGATGCTTCAGAGGGAGAACTAGCACCCATCGCCTATATCTCCTCTTCCTCTGCATCTGCCCTCCTTACGAATAATGTATCACATGCTGACCTTCCCTTTTATCCTTTGTGCAGGACCACTGAGATCGTAACACAAGCACTGGCGCAGGGACACTCAGGAGCAAGAGTGGGGGAGGCTGCAGACGCACTACTTGGCACGTAACGAGGTACCGTCGAGCCAACGACGTTAAACAAAGGCACTTGTCGGGAGGTAACCCGACGCATTTTATTTTGGCACATTTTATTCTGCTTGTTTTGTTTTTTTTTTTTTTTTTTTTTTTTTTTGCGTGTTTTTAGTTAAGAGTAGGGTTTGGTAGTTTTTTTAGTCACACAAGTGCGCAGGACCGTGCGCCTATCAATGCGCAGGTCAGTTGCGCTAGCCATAGGGGGTATATAAGGCCAGACTTAGAAAAATTCCCAGCACTTTTTCACTCGACCGTTACACACCAGCTCCCGCCCTCAGACCTCTGCCGTCGATCAGCGCCATCCCACCGTCCGTCTAGAGAGATTCAAGGACAACACGACCGCACAGCACCCAGGTAACCCCCGATCCCGCTTTGAGCCGCTTCTGTTAGGGTTTGCGCGGAGAAGACCCACCCCTGCACCAGCACCGATACCACCACCAGTAGCTTCCCCTGCCCGGCCTTCTATTCCGGAGTCCCCCATTAACTTTCCTAGTGTAGACTCCGATTCCATATGGGAGTCACTTTCCGAGGACGAGCAGCCTGACCCCCTCACCATTGTGCCACCATCCTCCAGCACCGACTCCATGACAGATTCTTCAGAGGATGACGCGCATGGATCAGCAGCAGCGTCTAGCTCGGAGGACTTCTAAGGCCATGGGCAGGCGCAGTAATTTTCTTTAGGGTGTTGTCTTTTATTTTGCTGCGTCTATTTGAATATTATGTGTGCTGAATATTTGTGCCCTACATTCTGTGACTCCCCTGCTATATTTTGTGTGACTATTTGTGTTCACCCGTATGCTCTTTATTTTTGTTGCATTGCATGCATGTGCGCAGCCTCCGTGCGCTTGAGCTTGAGTCGTGGGGACACGCCTCTGTTCAAGTGTGGGGGGGGGGGGGGGGGGCGTTACTCTTTCATTTCATGTTTTGAGCATTTTTCGTATAGCTTAGTTTAAGTTGAAGAAAACTAGTAGCAGTAGTGCGCTAAGGTGCAGGATGCGCTTGCGCTCCAGCTTGTATTGCGCTATCCGTATTGTGTGCACTGCTATCTACTGTTTTAGCATAATTTTTTCGTTTTTTTCTGCTCCTGTTAGTTGGGATATACAGGGGATGTGGAGTTGATAGAAATGCTCCAGAGAGGCGGTTAGTCGCTTCTGCTTCGAAGGCGAGGTATATGGTCGAGTGCGCTAGTGGAGGCCGGTGCTTCGCAACCTTCGGAACAACAGAGCGCGCTCAGTCACGCGGATGCAAAAGGCAAAATACCCAAGGCGTGGCGAGGTGGGAAAACAGACCACCTTCTCTCTGGATATCAAGCTAAGGAAAGCGGGCGCGGATGTAAACGCGTGCGCTGACCGGCGCAGACAAACCAAGGAGGGAGAGCGGAACGAGTTCCATAGCTGCTATCCGAAGGCTGAGATTGGAACTGTTCTGGGAAAAAAAATATAATAAAAAATTGGAAAGGAAGCTGTACAAAAGAAAAATACCAGCAGAAGCAGATGATTTGCGTTACAAAGAATCAGCATGCGCACTACTTAGTACCTGCGTGCGCAAGACCACAAGGATATCGTCAAAGGCTCAGGTTCCCAGGAAGTGTGCGAACGAATCACGCACTGGAAGAAGCTCGCGCAAGAAACCATATACCTATCTTCGGAGCGGGAGCTGACAACCAGGAGCCTAAGAAGAGCTATCTCCCAGTCATCCAAAGACCTTCATCCCGGCTGAGAGGTAATGAAATTTCGGGATTATTATATTAGAACTATTGAGTGCAGTTGTGCGCAGGTGATAGAGCAGCACGAGTTGAAGCAGCTGTGCATCTTGCGCTAGAATGCAAGGCTGTGCGCTAGTCTCCAGAAAAGGTAATTGTATCCGCGTTTCAGTACTTGTTCGGGACGAACAAGGGGCAAGTGTGGGGGGTTTGATAGAGCCTAGTTATACACGTTATTTAGATCATAAACCCATGCTTGTTTGCAATATTTTATGGGCAAGATTACTCGTTTCCACTATTTTTGTATATCAGGTCAGAACGAGTCCTTAAGTCGGATACGCGCTAACAGGCAGCGTTCTAGGAGTGAAAGATCAGCCTGTGGAGCTAGCGGCGCAAGCAAAAGAAGAAATGGCGAAGGACAGCAGAGGTGCGCTACCCGATTGCGTCAGTCAATGCTGTGCGCCAGGCGCAAAGTCCCAGTGACCAGACTTGGAAGTTGCCAAAAGATGAACTTCCTGGGGCACTATTTAAACAAAGAAAGTCTAGGGTTTCAGAGAGAGGCGGAACACCATCACTCAGTGACATTCCAGAGGCACTGCGCGGCAGAACTGAAAAACACACGGACCTGTCAAGGAGAGTTGCGCCAGCCGACTGCGCCAGCCGACTGCGCCAGCCAAGAGAAGACACTGCACGCACTGTTTGCTACCGTTTTCTTGGATTCAGTAGTTGTTATTTACTATTTTATGATGTTTACCACTAGCATGTCTAGCTAAACACTTAGTGTTGGTCGGGCATGAATCTATGATGTATTACCTTTGAGACTTGAGCTTAATGCATAGTTTATTTACTTGTATTAATTCTGTGCGCGCTGAGACAGTTAGTTGCATGAGTAGGGGAAGCCTTGAACCGCAAACTTACTTGTGTTGCTTGCTTGTCACCTGTTAAACTAGTTGCATGCGTAGGGGAAGCCTTGAACCGCAAACTTACCGTGACAATTAGGAGTAACGAGTTAGGGGAGGCAGCTGCTACTGTGACAGGATTCGCAGCTGTTTAGTCTAGTTCTAAGGATTAATAGCACATGAACTTTGAACGGAACATGCGCACGTGTTAGGAAGCCTTTACCGGACACTAACCCAAGTAAAGCATAACCTATAGGTGTTTTAGAGTCAATGATAAGGAATGCATTCATAGAGGATTGTCTGCCCAATACTTCTCATAAATATAGTACTTCATCTCTACTGCTTGGGCACGTCTAGTGCAATTCCCTGAGTTATGATATTCGCTGTTATTCACGCATCGCGCAAAACCCCCAATCACTCACGCAACCCCCGTTTTCTTAAGTGTAGGTTACTGGCTGAGACTCACTGCTTGCTCCCTGTGGAGATCGACCCTTACTTAACCGCTGTACTAGTGGGAGAGGAAGGAATTATATTTGACGCGCACAACGACGCGCGATCAATACATCCGGGCTCACTCCGCGCAGGTCAGCAAGTGTCCATCCTATGGCGCGCTGGTTCTTGCGCAGCACTTCCTGTAATCGCGCCTCCTGCTCCTCTTCTAATCCTTTCTTTATGATTACTGGCAGGGTGTCCTCATTTCCCAAAAATATGTATTTGAGGTGCTCGACCTTGGGTGCCTATTCAATAGAGGGCAAGATTTTATTAGCAGTGCAGACATTAACTATATCGTGTACCTGTCTGGATGCTGGTTCAGCACTGCTCAGCTCATCCTCATGTGCCTCCAACTCTGCCTGTGCCAGTGTCTCAGGTTCTTCTGCTGCGCTTGCACATTGCGCATCTGCAACCAAGTCATCTATGCCATCGCGTGCACAGTGGCGTCCTCATGAGGGTGTTGCATCCCTTTGAATATGTTAAAATGAATTTCCTCGCCATCAACCTCCATTGAGAGGGTACCCCTCCACACGTCTATCTTTGTGCGCGCTGTCATCAGAAATGGTCATCCCAATAGGATCTGCGCACTGCCTTTGCTCGACTCACCCTCCATTTCTAGGACATAGAAATCTGCTGGGAACACCAGCTCTCCTACTCGGACGAGGACGTCCTCGATCATGCCCGTCGGTTGCTTGCACGACCGATCTGCTAGCTGAATGGTGAGACCTGCAGGCTTTAGTGGTCCAAGGCGCAATGATGCATACAAGGAATAGGGAAGCACATTTATAGACACGCCTAAGTCAATCATGCAGTTGCTCACTGTAGTCTTACCTAAAGTGCAGGGGATGGTGAACGTACCTGGATCCCGGCATTTAGGTGGTACCTTATGCTGCACGATTGCTGAAGCCTGCGCATTTAGCATTACCTGTGCGCACTCGCCTTTCCTCCTTTTGTTTGTGCACAGCTCCTTTAAAAACTTGGCGTACCTAGGGATCTGCCGAACTGCTTCAATAAGGGGAATGTTTATTTCCACCTTACTGAATAACTCGTAGAGCTCCTTATCAAGCGCTTCCTTCCTAGCCGATGGTGCCTGTACAGGGAAAGGTGCAGGTATGTTAGTACGATTCATGCCTTTGTCTTTTGATTGTGCCATACCTGGCACCTCGCCCTGCTGGCTTGTGGCTGGCGCTTCTGGTTGCGCATCTTGCTCTGCTGGATCTGAAGCTTGCGCAACTGGTTGCGCGGGTGGCTTTGCAGTCTGCTCTGTTCCTACCGTGCGCCCAATCCTCAGTGTCACTGCGTTGACTCCTCCCTTGGGATTCTGGATCACTTGCGAAGGCAGGTTGCCATCGCTCTTTTTCAGCTCATACACCGTGGTAGCGATCTGTGATAGCTGCTTTTCAATGGACTCGAACCTCTTGTCATACTTCTCATCATTTCTACGCACTGTGCCTACTAGCTGGCCCACGATATCTTCTAAGGATCGCCTCGGCTGCTGATTGTTTTGCGCTGGCGCGTCAGTGCGGCGATGCGGTGGACTGTAGGGCGCAGTTTGTTGCGTCTGCTGTGGTGCGCGCTGATCCGTGGACTGCCTCTGAAAATTGTTTTCCTCCTTCCATCTGAACCCATTTGCGGCTAGTCCGAAACGCGGCTGGTTCTGCCTCTGCGGCTCTCTATTATCCCATCCTCCTAGAGCATTGACATCTCCCGATTCCTCGAAAAGTGTGGGACATGCATCGATTTTGTGCTCAGTGGACGTACATAATTCGCATACCTTTGGCGCAGCTGGTTGCGCCCCCTGCGCATGCATCAACTTCTGCAGCATGGCCTTCATTTCCTTTATCTCAGCGCTTGTTTCTACCTGATGCACAGAACGAGCACGACTATTTTCAAGTGTTAGCTGATGTCTTACCTGTCCAGCAGAGTCTTCTATCAGCTGCCACGCGTCCTCTGGGTACATGTTGCAAATGTCGCCTCCTGCGCATGCATTCAATAATCTCAGCTCCATGGGTAGCAATCCATTCAAGAAATTCTCTATCAGCACATTTTGAGGCAGGCCGTGATTGTAGCAGTTGGCCTCCAGTTCCCTGAAACGCTCATAGTACACCGATAGTGACTCTCCTGCGCCCTGCCTAGGTGCGGCCAGCTTCCTCCTGAGTAGCGCGATCTTGGCTGCGGGATAGAATTTGTCCAAGAACTTCTTCTGCAGCTGCTCCCATGTGTGAATTGATCCTGCTGGTAAGCTCATCAGCCAATGTCTGGCTGTGTCACACAATGAAAATGGGAACGCCTTCATCTTCAGCGCTTCGTCGCTCTCCCCTTCGGCCTTCATGTTCTCGCAAATGACTAGGAATTCTCGCACATGCTTGACTGGGTTCTCGTTGTTCATCCCGTGGAACTTGGGCATGTGATGAATGAGCGAGCTCCTTAGCTCAAAATGACCGTCTGGTGGAAGCACTATGCACCATGGCTGGCTAACTGTGATGGGAGCTGACATCTCGTGCACTGTTCTGCGTCGCGCAACTTGTCGCGCGGGTGGCGCATTATACATTTCAGCGGCCATCCTTGCTTCAACTTCGCGCTGTACTTCTTCTCTGAAGCGAACTGCGCGGTTGATCGCGCGTCGTCGTGCGCGTCAAATATAATTCCTTCCTCTCCCACTAGTACAGCGGTTAAGTAAGGGTCGATCTCCACAGGGAGCAAGCAGTGAGTCTTAGCCAGTAACCTACACTTAAGAAAACGCGGGTTGCGTGAGTGATTGGGGGTTTTGCCCGATGCGCGAGTAACAGCGAATATCGTAACGCGGGGAATTGCACTAGACGTGCGCAAGCAGTAGAGATTAAGTACTATCTTTATGAGAAGTATTGGGCAGACAATCCTCTATGAATGCATTCCTTATCATCGACTCCAAACATCTATAGCTTGTGTTTTACTTGGGTTAGTGTCCGGTAAAGGCTTCTTAACACGTGCGCATGTTCCGTTCAAAGTTCATGTGCTATTAATCCTTAGAACTAGACTAAACAGCTGCGAATCCTGTCACAGTAGCAACTGCCTACCCTAACTCGTTACTCCTAATTGTCACGGTAAGTTTGCGGTTCAAGGCTTCCCCTACGCATGCAACTAGTTTAACAGGTGACAAGCAAGCAACACAAGTAAGATTGCGGTTCAAGGCTTCCCCTACTCATGCAACTAACTGTCTCAGTACGCACAGAATTAATACAAGTAAATAAACTATGCATTAAGCTCAAGTCTCAAAGGTAATACATCATAGGTTCATGCCCGACCAACACTAAGTGTTTAGCTAGACATGCCAGTGGTAAACATCATAAAATAGTAAATAACAACTACTGTATTAGAGAAAACGGTAGCAAATAGTGCGTGCAGTGTCTTCTCTTGGCTGGCGCAGTCGGCTGGCGCAACTCTCCTTGACAGGTCCGTGTGTTTTCCAGTTCTGCCGCGCAGTGCCTCTGGAATGCCACTGAGTGATGATGTTCCGATCTCCTGAAACCCTAGACTTTCTTTGTTTAAATAGTGCCCAGGAAGTTCATCTTTTGGCAACTTCCAAATCTGGTCACTGGGACTTTGCGCCTGGCGCACGGCATTGATTGGCGCAATCGGGTAGCGCACCTCTGCTGTCTTTCGCCATTTCTTCTTCTGTTTGCTCCGCTAGCTCCGCAGGCTGATCTTTCACTCCTAGAACGCTGCCTGACAGCGCGTATCCGTCTTAAGGACTCGTTCTGACCTGATATACAAAAACATTGGAAACGAGTAATCTTACTCATGAAATATTGCAAACAAGCATAGGGTTATGATCTAAATAATGTGTATAACTAGGCTCTATCAGCGGTTATCTGCTCCTGCATTGTCTCGGGTTCTGTCCCCTAAGTTGTCTCCAACGACACTGTTATCCTCCATGACCAGTTCTAAATATCAAAGAAAACGAAATTAAAAGACAACTAAGCTGTCGCGTCTGTTAGTGCGCAACTAGAATCTGCGCAGCGCAACTGTTTCAAGGTTGCGCAGGCTGATGTTGATTGCGCGCTGTGAGAAACAACAACGAGAATAAAGCAAACAGAAATAACTAACTATTGTAAAAGAAAACTTAAGCTGGTTAAAGCTTATCTGTGTTGCTCCCCGGCAACGGCGCCAAAATTTGATGCGCGCGTCGTTGTGCGCGTCAAATTAATCCTTCCTTCTCCACTTAGTATAGCGGCTAAGTCAGGGTCGATCCCACAAGGATCAAGCAAATCCGCTCTAACTAGTGACGTACACTTACGAAAATTGGGGTGTGAATGATTGGGTTGCGCAGGTGCGCGAGTAAACAGTAGTTAACGCAGGAATTGCACTAGACGTGCGCAGGCAGTAGAGATTAAGTACTATGACTATGAAAAGTATCGGTGCAGACAATCCTCTATGAATGTATTCCTTATCATCGACTCTAAACGTCTATAGTTCGGTTTACTGAAGTTACTATCCGATCAAGGCTTCCTAACATATGCGCATGTTCCGATCAAAGTTCATGAGCTATTAATTCTTGAAACTAGTCTAAGCAACTACGAATCCTGTCACAGTAGCAGCTGATTATCCTAGCGCGTTACTCCTAGCTGTCACCGTCAAGCTACCAACTAGTTTAACATATAACAAACAAGTAACAAGAGTAAGATTGCGGTTCAAGGCTTCCCCTACTCATGCAACTAGCTGTCAACAGTGTGCACAGAATTAATACAAGCAAACAAACTATGCATTAAGCACTAGTTGATCGGTCGGATTCCAGACCGATTCTCGCTTGTGTTTATTGGTTGCTTTCGTTCATTTTTGAAATATTATGACCATTATACACTCTATCTTTCTTGTTTCAGGGCCAATCTGCTCAGGGCGCCATAGGGAGTAAAGTAGAGGCAACTGCATGCGGAAGAGACGAGAAATTGTCAAAGTGCCCGTATCTCCCGTACCGCCCGTATGGGTACGTTCGACACGGTCGATACGACCGTGTCGATTGTTCGATTCCAGCTGACGTCGAATCGACCGTAGCGAGTGGATATGGTCGTGTCGGTCGTGTCGACCGTATTGATACGACCGATACGGACAGATCAGCATATTTTCATAGAATTTGAAGGGAACCGGGAGAGAAAAGGAAGAAAGATTGGATAGGACACAAACCAGAGGAGCGGGGAGGCGAGATTAGGGCACGAACCAGAGAAGGAAGGGAGGAAGAAAAGAGGTTTTTCGATCCTTGATTACTCAAGTGCATGGTTGTAATCCGTTGTTTTCATTAGAGAATTGGATTTGTAACTCGTTCTTTATATATGAAAGCAATGATATCATTTTCCATGTCTCGTGAGTAATCTCCCTAATTCCAAGGTTTGATGAATCTTGTCTAGTGTGTTTGACATATTGTGATGATGTTCTAAACGAAAGTTTAGGTGGATGATTGATAGATTACGGTTTTCCCTCAAGTGTGTCAAGTTATGCATGCTAGATGTTTGAAAGAATGCCAGCATGAAGTTCGTTTTAACTCGAGTGCGTTATTGAGAGATACACACTTAGGAAAGACGAGAGTGAAACCGACTTTGATTTTATTGACATACGAAAGTAGCATAAAGAGATAAGTTAGAGGTTAGCTTAGCTTCATCCTAACTCTTTTACTGATTATCATAGCGACGGCTTGTGATTAGTGGAGGAAGTTAGAGCGAATCGAAATATTGAGAGATTGAGATTCGATTTCCATAATAGGTTGATAATCAAAATTGAGCGAAAGCTAGTTTAGAATATTGATCTATTCATAACCTCTATAGTCTTCCATCATCCATTCATCTTCGTCACTTTATTAGAAAACACTAGACAAGTGAAATCAACCTTGGAATCTTCTTGAAATTTGGCCATTTAACCTTAGCTTGCTTGTCTTAATTCAATTCCAACACAATATCAATTCACAGATCGAGTTAGCTAAACAAAACTAGATTTTGCGTAGTGCATAAGCTTAGTTTACTCCTTGGACGACCCGGAATACTTCGGTTTATAAATTGTTTTTGACCTGCCTTGGAACTTCATATTCACTGAATTTGGAGTACAAAATTTCTACACGTCACTAGTCTCAAAGGAAATACTCATAGAATCATGCCCAACTGATACAAAGCGTTTAGCTAGACAAGCTAGTAGTAAACATCATAGAAATAGTAAATAACAACTAAAGTATCCAAGAAAACAGTAACAAGCAGGTGCGTGCAGGTTGTAGTGTCTCGGCTGGCGCAGTCGGGTAGCGCAGGTCCTCACTGTAGCTCGTGTGTTTTTCAGTTCTGCCTCTCTCTCGTGTGTTGTGATGTGTCTGTGTTCCTCTTTCAAACCCTAGCCTTCCTCTCTTTATATACTGCTCATGAGGCCCAAGGACGGCCTTGGCAACTTCCAAATCTGATGACGTCAAGATTTGGAAACACCAATATCCTGCGCATGGCGCACCGCACACATTGGTTAGCGCAATCGGTCTGCGCACCGTAGTCGACTCTGCCACTTCCTATCTTGTTTGCGCTGCTAGCTCCGCAGGCTGTGTGTTGCGTTCCTTAAACGCTGCCTGTTAGCGCGTATCCGACTTAGGCCCTCGTTTCGCCCTGGAATACAAAAACACCGGAAACCAGTAATCTTGTACACAAAATAATGCAAACAAGCATAGTGTTAGGATCTAAATAGAGCGTATAAACAGGCTCTATCAAAGCTTCTTTGAATGATATTGAAACTTCTAAATATATGAATGTGTTGCATGAATTAAAGGTGCCATTGGGCACTCCATTTATGATTTGAAGGGGATTAACCCCGATGTGTGCATGCACAGAATTTGTTTAGAAGATAATGCGAAGCCTAGTCGTGAGTTCCTTAGGCGTTTAAATCCGAAGCTAGGAGAAGTTGTATTGAAGGAAGTCATAAAATTGCGCAATGCAGGTATTATTTATGCCGTCCCAGATTCCGAGTGGGTAAGCCCAATTCATGTGGTACCTATAGGAATGAGATAAATGAATTGATACCTACGCGTACGGTCACGGGGTGGAGGATGTGCGTAGATTATAGGAAGCTGAATTCAGCCACTAAGAAGGATCACTTTCCCATCCCCTTTATTGATCAAATGTTAGAACGTCTAGCGGGGCATGAATATTTCTATTTTCTTGATGGGTATAGTGGCTTCTTTCAAATTCCTATCCACCCCGATGACCAAGAAAAGACCACGTTTACTTGCCCCTTTGGCACATTTGCTTATAGGAGGATGCCTTTTGGTCTTTGTAATGCACAGAGACTTTTCAACATTGTATGATGTCCATTTTTGCTGAATTTTTAGAGAACTCAATGGAAGTATTTATGGACGATTTTTCTTTGCATGGTTACTCATTTGATGATTGTATCACAAATTTGTCTCGTGTGTTGGCTAGGTGTATTGAGACGGACCTAGTACTAAATTGGGAGAAATGCCATTATATGGTCAAAGAAGGCATTGTGTTGGGACACCTTGTGTCAAAAAGAGGAATTGAGGTCGATAGGGCCAAAATTGATGTTATTGAGAAGTTGCCACCGTCGAGAGATGCGAAAGGAATAAGGAGTTTCCTCGGGCACGCTGGATTTTATAGAAGGTTCATCAAGGACTTCTCGAAAATTGCTAAACCTCTTACAAATCTACTATGTAATGAGGTAGAATTTAATTTCGATGAACCGTGCCATCAAGCGTTTCAAACGGTAAAGATAGCTTTGGTGTCCGCCCCGATAATTCAACCACCGAATTGGGAGATTCCATTTGAGCTAATATGTGACGCTAGCGATAGCGCTATTGGAACAGTATTGGGTCAAAGGGTCGACAAGCGTTTGCACGTGATTTATTATGTGAGTAAAGCCCTTGACTCTACACAAGAAAATTATTCGACCACAGAAAAAGAGATGCTTGCTATTGTTTATGCCTTCGAGAAATTCAGACAATACTTGATCGGGTCCAAAACAATTGTCTACACGGACCATGCAGCGATCAAATATCTTATGGCAAAGAAGGAGGCAAAGCCGAGACTAATCCGCTGGATTCTCCTTTTACAAGAGTTTGATGATGCAGTATGGCAGTGTTTGACAAAACCAGCACAAGTGAACAAGCAGCTGAACAAGATGCTGCTATAGCCAAAGTCCAGCATATGTGAACAAGATCAGTGAACAAGGAGCTGCTATAGCTGGAGGATGCTATAGCAGGACCTTGTTCAGAAGAGCTGTAGCGTCTGTCCGAGTAGCAGCAACCTGGGTCTTTTTTTAAGAGGGCGTGGCAGTCCTTCGAAGAGCATCAGAGGAGGTTCAGAGTTGCTGCAGAGAATATTCCACTAGAGATTCCGAGCTGAAAAAGAAGATTTGATTGTAGAAGATTAGATTTGCCAATCAAATCTAATCTCCTACAAATTAGGGGTTTTTGCTTTTGGAGCTATAATCTGATAATGATGGAAGTGGGTGCTCCTATATAAAGAAGACCCTTCAGAGCAATGAAGATTGATCAAAGAAGTGAGCGTGAACGAGTATACACACAAAATTCCGAGAGAGTAATTTGTGGTGTGCGAGGAAATCTTTGATCTTCACCGAGAGCAGAGCGTGAGCGCAGAGCTGTGGTGACTGAAGCAGAGGGTGATCAGGACTTGCGTTGTCTGATCCGAGCTTGATCGGGAAAGCCAATTCAGAGCAATGGTGCTTGTTGGTTGATCAAGGTAGGCGGCGGAGGAATTGTCGAGTGCAGGACTCTGGCAATCTGTAGAAGGCCAGCTCTCGCTAGTGGCAGGAGGTCACTAGGTGAGGGGGAGTATTCCAGAGTGTACAGCGCTCGTGGAATCGTTCGAACGGCTCAGCGGATGGCTTGGAGCTATGCGGACAGTTTGTACATCAGTTGTGTGCTACCGCAGATGCTATAGCAATCCTGCAGAATATGAGTATTGTTAGAATAGGTTGAGTTTCGAGGAGACAGTAGCTATTCTAGATAGATATCAGTAGAGGGTGTGCAGACACAAGTCAGAGCCTGTTCTCATTGTGTACGAGGATCCACCTAAGGTTGAGTAGCATAGGTTGAGTGGGTTGTAACCGTGTGTACTTAAAAACCTTGAGATTAGTGGATTGAGGACTGAGAAGAGTCCTCCCCAGACGTAGGCAATTGGCTGAACTGGGTGAACTAACCTTTGTCCTTGTTCATTCTTGCTGAAACAGTTTCCGGGTGAAGAAGAGTGTGCTGTAGCAACTATTCACAAATCTATTTATCAGAGGCGCTGCGAATTTCAGAGTTCGATGTAGAAATTAAAGATAAGTAAGGAATGGAAAATGTGGTCGCGGATCATCGAGGCTTGATCCAATCAGTGGTGCAGATGCCAAGAGTGTGCCTATTGAAGACTCTTTTATTGGCGAATATTTGCTGAGCATTGAAACTGAAATTCGTAACACCTCTGAGTTGCAGATAGTGAACAAGCAGTTGCTACAGCACACTCTTGAACACCCAAATCTGATCCAGCAAGATAGAACAAGGAACAAAGGTTTGCTCACCCAATTCTTCCAATCTGCCTACGTCTAGGAAGGACTGTACTCCAGTCCTCAATCCACTAGATTCTCAGATCCACAGTACAACATGGTTTGACGCACGACACCTATGCTACCTGACCTAAACTAGTCACACAATCAGAACAAGCTCTGACTTTTGTATTGCACACCTACAGACTTGAAATAATTCAGAATAGCTACAACTCTGATCCCACAGACTCAGCCTATTCTAATTAATTCAATGTTATCTGCAGGTTGCTATAGCACCTGCTGTAGCACACAACTGGTACCAAAACAGTCTGCGTCGCTCCAAGCCTTCTGCTGAGCCGATCAAACCTCTCCACAAGCGCTGCACACTCTGGAGCACTCCCCCTCAGTCAGTGACCACCTGTCACTAGTGAGTTTAGCCGATCAGTCACTTGACCGAGTTCGTCCACTCGTCAATACCTCCGCGGCTTCCCTTGATCAACCAACAAGCAACCAGTTCTCTGAATTGGCTTCCTGATCAAGCTGTGATCAAACTCTGCAAGCCCTGATCACACTCTGCTTTAATCACCTCAGCTCTGGCCTCACGAACTACTCTCGGTGATGATCAAAGATCCTCGCACTTGAATTCTATCCTCTCGGTATTCTGTGAATGCTCTCGTGTTTTCTCTCTTCACTTCGATGCCTTCAACGCTCTGAGCAGCCTCCCTTAAATAGGATTACCATGTTTCACCATTCACACTTTTAGCAATTTCTTCCAAACAACAATATCTCCTAATTTGTAGGAGATTAGATTTGATTTGCAAATCTAATCTTTTACAAACAAATCTTTTCGACCAACTGAGAATCTCCACTGGAATATTCTCTCTGAGAATTTAGGAACTCCCTTGATGCTAATGGATGCACTGCCAAGCTCCTTCCGAGAAGATCCGAGCTGTTGTTGACGAACAGAAGCTGTAGCTTCCTGAACCAGCTCCTGCTATAGCAACAGCTTGTTCACTTGTGCTGGTTTTGTCAAAGACTGCCATACTGCATCATCAATCTCCCCCTTGGCATTTTGACAAAACCCTGGGCCACAGATGAAGTCTTCCACGAAAAAACAAATATTAAACTACTTAATAACAATTTCAAAGTAAACGTAAGATGTGGCCACACTCGGCCTCAGCTAAGCTACGCAGGGCAAAAAAAACATCTAAGAGTTCAGTTCATCAGTTCAGTTCCTCTGGCCTTCATTTACCCTCCCGCCTTTTGACACAAATTCTCACGTCCTTGGGGCAGGCCCTTGCTCCTCTGGATATTCCAAGTCCTTGAGCAGGCTTCTAATTTTAGCACGTCAGGCATCCCTTCGTTTGGCTTCAGTGCCCAGCATGTACAGCTCTGTCTTCAGGTGGTTCACGATCCTTGCATGGAGAGCTGCTTGAATTGCAGGGGCAAGGGGAAGAGCTTCCTCATTAGAGGGTGAATCATAAGGGGAGACCAGAAGAGGGTCTTCTTGCGCAATGTCAACTGCGTGCTTCCCTTTGAACAGCTTGTGATCTACTGTAAAAACTTTTAGCTCTTGGGACAGTCCTTCAGTAATCTCTCCTTGGGACAGTCCTTCAGTAATCTTTCCTAACTCTGGATGCTGAGAGACCATCATTCCATAAATGAGGGATGGCAGCACAATGGGTTTGCTGGAGGATGCACTGCCAGCATGAGCAGCAAGCTGGGGAAACATCACAGTACCCAAGCTGATTCTTCTCCTTTTCCCAATCGAGTGTAAAAGGTTAGCAAAGGGTCTGCTAACCTTTCTCCTATGAGAGTTGGGAATCCAGTTCCTAATGCTCAAGTTGTACAACAAGGCATTTTTGGAGGTGAGTTCCGCGGCACTGAGATTTGGTCCACCCCAAGACATGCACACTCCTCCAGTGAGAACCTTGGCCAACACCTCTTGCTTGACATTTGTGGGCTCTCTGGTATCACTGTCTATTTCAAAAAATTCATCTATCTTCTCAGGGGTGATTACTATCTTCTTACCCCGCACCCAACTCTTCCCAAAATCATCTCCTTCTTCCTCACCAAATTTTTCTTCCATATTGACTGTGAATTCCCTAACTAGTGATATATTGAATCTGTAAGGGTAAGTCAGGGACTTGAGTAGGTTTAGCTCTGATAGGAGCTGGATGATAGCTACAGATTTGTATTTGTCCAGGTCCAGTCTCTTCTCTGTAACAATGTGCTTCCTCTCCATAGAGTTCCATGATTGAGAGGCATGTCTGTTTTTGAACCATACTCCCCTATAGTGACTGCAGCAGCGTCAGCCAGAACAGGTCCTCTCTTGAAAGGTTCACCTACAGCATTCTCACTGGACTCCTCTTCTTCACTGCTGGTATCCGGGATGACGATTGGAGCTTTTCCTTTGTCAGAAGATGGAGGAGGATGTGATGTAGCAGTTTCTTGTTCAGAAAGATCTGCATCAATCTCCTTACCTCTCCTTCAATGCCAGGGGACGTGACAAGGGTTCTGCTTGAGCCTTCTTAGAACACTGTCTCTTCAGACACTACTACTGCGCTGGTTACAGGCTCCCCGTCAAGGACCATTCGCCTCCTTTTCTGTGGAGTTCCTCCTTGTGGAGAAGGAGCATTGTGCGACATAGAGAGAGGTGCGGGCTCCCAGACCACCAAGTCTAGTCATTGAGCACGCGCTTCATTGCGAGACTTAGACCTCCTTTCAGTTCTGCCTTGTCGTGCTACTTCCAGGCTCTTCTTCAGTCTGCGAGTCTTCACCATTGTTAGTAGTTTGCAGAAGGAGTTCGACCAAGGGAGGATTTGATCTGCGTGCGATTTAGGAAATGTTCAACCGAATGAGCCCTAGAATTTGATTTACCCGCTGAATTTCTTTCTTTTTCAGAAGCACGTGCTCAGCATGTGACCTCTTCTGTCTTTAGCAATCAAATATTTTGAACAAGCTTCTCCAGGCTCTGGTTGCTATAGCATCACGGGACTAGATCACTTACTTGCTGATGCTACCTCCATTGTCTGGTGATTCCTTGTCAAAGTCAACTGGTTGTTTCTTCATCCATACTTGAGTGGGTCTCTGTTTCCACAGCTTCTGACAGTCAACTCCCTTGTTTTTCAGTTTGTCACCTTTAGGTCTCCACACCTGCGTTTCTTGTGACACTCCTTTGCTCGCTCCATTCCAGTGTGCTGGTTTCTCCATTATTCTGACTCTTCATTGCAGTTTTGATCGTTGACGAAGATTACCATGATAAACCGAGATGAAGGACATCTGACAGCAGTTGTTGAACTTCGATTTCCTTTTCCTGAAATCGTCTCTGCTAACCCTTCTGCATATCTGAGAGTTCTTCAGGCCAAAATGTTTTCTTTGAGACCGTTTCCCTTTTCCACAGGCCTGTGGATTACTTCTTCTTCTATGAGGACTTGCATTTGATACAGAGGGTTGATACAGCGATTGCTGAAGCACCTCCTAGTTAAGGTTGACAGTCAATTCTTCCTTCATCAGCTTCTGGCTGAGCTTACTTTGCTCTTCACAATCCTCGATATTCTCTGTTTCAATAGGCTTAACAAAGACTGTTCTACCAGTGGTTTCCTCACAGTATATCCCAGGCCCATTCTTCCTCCTCTAAATCTTTGATAAGAAAGGATTTCATCCGGTATATTTTTATTTTTTTCAATAGTGAAAGGAGTGCTACCAGCAATAACTTTGGTAGCCGACTCTTCTTTCTTTGGTTGGTTTGCTGGTCTACTGAGTGATGACAATTTTTCAAGCAGCACCTCCAGTTCTTCTTCCAGTTGATTGACTCTGTCCTTTAATTCTTGATTTATTTTCAGGGCATCCTCACATTGTTGAAGGATGTCTCCCAGACTTTCTAACATGTTGTGTGTGGAGTCATCCTCATCTTCGCTGTCTGACATATCAATCCCATAATTGAACTCATTCTTTGTTGCTTCTTCAGAATCATAAGAGGATACACTGGCTAACACAATAAATTTTTCTTCATCACTTTCCTCAGCTCCTTTTTTGCAGTTAGCGACTTGTTGTCTTTCTTGTCATTACCCTTGATCTGCTTGCTAGGACACTCTGCTTCTCTATGTCCATATCCTTCACAGTTCCAGCACTGAATGCCCTTCCTTCTTTCTTTATTTTCTTCTTCCTCTTCAGTTGGTTCTTTGGTTTTTTTCTGATTTCCTCCACCTCTTCTGGATTGTCTTCAAGAGGTTGAGGTCTGACTAGACATTGTTTCCATGTTTTTCAAGAACTTCCCAAGATTTTTCACTAGTAAACTCAATTGACCATCAGCTGAGGGCTTCTTCTTTTCTGTTTCGGCTTTCAATCTTACATTTTTGCTTTTGAGGTGAGCATCTTCTTTGACTAGCTTCATCTCAAACTGCTTGAGAGATCCAATTAATTCTTCAAGCCTCATGTCCCGGACATTCTGAGCTTCTTCAATGGCTGTCATCTTCATGTCAAATCTCAATGGCAATGATCTGAGGACCTTCCTAATTAGCTTTTCTTCAAGGATAAGTTCTCCAAGAGCATGGGCTTCATTTGACAGGTCACACAGCTTGGCAATGAATTCTGTGATGGTTTCCTCCTCTTGCATTTTCAGACCTTCAAATTGTGAAGTAGTCATCTGCATTCTGGATATCTTCATTTTGTCAGTCCCCTCATGAGCAACTTCTAAGATCTCCCAAGCTTGTTTTGCAATGTCACAATTGGAGATTAATCTGAAGTTGTTGGCATCCATAGCAGCAAAGATTGCATTCAGTGCTTTTGAATTGCCATTTGCTGCAGCATCCTCTTCTGCAGTCCACTGCTCTTCAAGCTTCTTCCGAGTGACTCCTTTATCATCAGTGGTTTTGGGAGGAGCCCACTCTATCACCACAGCTTTCCACACTTTCTCATCAATAGCCTTGAGAAATGCCTTCATCCTAACCTACCAGTAGCCATAGTTGCTTTCTTCTAGCAGTGGAGGGCGGCTTGTGCTTTGTCCTTCCTTCATTGTCTTGCTCAGCTAGGTGCACAGGATCGTGACTCTGTATGTTGAGCTCTGGCTCAGAAACAAATTGAAATTCGCAGAACCTCTGATTTGCAGATGGTGAACAAGCAGTTGCTACAGCACACTCTTGAATACCCGAATCTGATCCAGCAAGATAGAACAAGGAACAAAGGTTTGTTCACCCAGTTCGGCCAACCTGCCTACGTCTAGGAAGGACTGTACTCCAGTTCTCAATCCACTAGATTCTCAGGTCCACAATACAAGACGGTTCGACGCACGACACCTATGCAACCTGACCTAAACTAGTCACACAATCAGAACAAGCTCTGACTTTGTGTATTGCACATCTACAGACTTGAAATAATTCATAATAGCTACAACTCTGATCCCACAGATTCAGCCTATTCTAATTAATTCAATATTATCTGCAGGTTGCTATAGCATCTGCTGTAGCACACAGCTCGTACCAAAACCGCCCGCGTCGCTCCAAGCCTTCTGCGGTGCCGATCGAACCTCTCCACAAGCGCTGCACACTCTGGAGCACTCCCCCTCACTCTATGACCACCTGTCACTAGTGAGTTTAGCCGACCAGTCACTTGACCGAGTTCGTCCACTCGTCAATACTCTGCGGCTTCCCATGATCAACCAACAAGCAACCACTGCTCTGAATTGGCTTCCTGATCAAGCTATGATCAGACTCTGCGAGCCCTGATCACACTCCGCTTCAATCGCTTCAGCTCTACGCTCACGCTCTGCTGTCGGTGATGATCGAAGATCCTCGCACTTGAATTTTATCCTCTCGGTATTCTGTGAATGTTCTCGTGTTTGCTCTCTTCACTTTGATGCCTTCAACGCTCTGAGCAACCTCCCTTAAATAGGATTACCAAGTTTCACCTTTCACACTTTTGGCAATTTCCTCCAAACAACAATATCTCCTAATTTGTAGGAGATTAGATTTGATTTGCAAATCTAATCTTCTACAAACAAATCTTTTCGGCCAACTGAGAATCTTCACTGGAATTTTCTCTCTGAGAATTTAGGAACTCCATTGATGCTAATGGATGCACTGCCAAGCTCCTTCCGAGAAGATCCGAGCTGCTGCTGACGAACAGAAACTATAGCTTCCTGAACCAGCTCCTGCAACAGCAGCAGCTTGTTCAGCCGCTTGTTCACTTGTGTTAGTTTTTTTAAAGACTGCCATATTGCATCATCAGAAACGACGCAAGCTCCCTAGTACGCTGATTTTGTAAATTTTTTTGCTTGTTGTATTCTACCGGAAGGGGCGAATCACCATCAAAGGAAGAAATTCCTCCATGACGTGAACCGTTATTATTGGGATGAGCCATTTCTTTATAGGCTATGCGCTGATGGGTTATATCGGTCATGCATCACAGAGGATGATCAAAAGGGTATTTTGCGAAGCTGCCACTCTTCCCCATACAATGCGGTTTTTATTGGCCTACGTTGTCTAAGGACGCGTATGAATTTGTAAAGTCTTATGATACATGTCAACGTACGGGAAATATATCTAAGCGTGATGAGATGCGGCAGAAGGGAATCCTTGAGGTTGAAATATTTGATGTTTGGGGTATAGACTTCATGGGGCCATTCCCATCATCAAATGGGAACAAATATATTTTGGTTGCCGTCGATTATGTCTCCAAATGGGTGGAAGCCGTCGCTGCTCCTTCTTGTGATGCTAATCTGGTAAAGAGACTTTTCACCAAAATAATATTTCCAATGTTCGGTGCGCCAAGAACAGTGATCAGCAATAATGGATCACACTTTAAAGAAAAACAGTTCGAGGCATTGCTCCGAAAGTATGGTGTCTACCACAAGATAGCAATGCCGTATCACCCTCAGACCAGCGGCCAAGTGTAAGTCTCTAATCACGAGATCAAGGCAATATTGGAGAAAACGGTTAGTAGTTCTCGCAAGGATTGGTCGTCAAAGCTTGATGAAGCATTATGGGCTTAGCGAACGGCGTTTAAGACACCAATCGGTATGTCCCCTTATAGACTCGTGTACGGGAAACCTTGCCATCTCCCCGTGGAACTTGAATATAAAGCCATGTGGGCCGTAAAGAAGCTGAATTTCGACTTAAAATCAGCAAGGGAGAAGAGACTACTCCAGCTTCATGAGCTAGATGAAATCAGACTTGACTCGTATGAAAATGCCAGAATTTATAAGGAGAAGACCAAGTTGTGGCACGAAAAGAAAATTCAGATGAGAACTTTCTCGAAAGGGGACAGCATCTTACTTTTCAATTCCAGACTTAAACTATTCCCGAGAAAGCTGAAATCAAGGTGGTCGGGGCCTTTCAAAGTCGAAAAAGTATATGAAAATGGCCACTTCGAATTGATGAACAAAGAAGGCGAAACATTCAAGGTGAATGGCCATCGAATTAAAGCGTACCATGGAGACGACCAAAGTTTGGAACTTGGAGACTTCAAGCTTGATGATTCTACCTAATTTCCACATTATCGCATGCCACTTGGGAAGGGATCCTCGCAAAGGACTTCTCAAGTGTGTTTCTTATGAAGAAGGGAATCGGCTACGTCTTAGCCAAGACGTTAAACTAGGCTGGTAAGTAGTTGTGCTTTGGCTTCTACTTGTTGGTAGTGTAGAATTATTTTTGACTTTGTGTTGCGCCATGCCAATATTAAGTTTGAAGTTTTAGGAATTTTGTGTTTGAGAGCACTCGAATTACCCCTTTTGGTTTAATTATCTATGTGTACAAATATTTAAGTGTGGGGTGTTTTGAGTGAGTATTAGGGATATTTAAGTGATTGCGGACTCTGGTGCATTTCTGTGAAATATTTTATGCAGAGTGGCTGTTAACACAAAGCAGTTGATTCGCGCAAATCAGTTTTCTGGCTTGCCCGAATCAGTTCATTCGTGCAGCCTGAAACTTTTCAAGACAGCACTGAGTAAATGATTCGGGCGAATCACTTTTAGCCACCCCGAATCGCTTTTGATTCGGGCAAAGTCTGCGAACTAGAATCGATTCGGACAAGAGTTCCCGAATCATTTTTAATTCGGACAGTTTGATACAGCACTGAGTAAATGATTCGGCCGAATCACTTTTGATTCGGGCAACAACCCTCCCCTCACCCTTGCCCGAATCAAATTTTATTCGGGCGTATACACGGAATCGCTTTTTTTTATCCCTCACTTTTCTCCCGACCACGAACCCTAAATCCTCTTCCACTTGACCAGACCCCGTCTGTCCCTCTGACCTAGCCGTCCGTCCCTCCGACCTAGCCCTCCGTCGCCAGCACTTCCCTCCCGAGCGAAAACTAAAAATCCTCACCCGTCTAGTCGGCCAACCGCACCCGTCCTGCTTCGCCCATGCATGACTCAGCTCTAATCCGGCCGAATCACTCTCTACCTTCCCTGCTCCCATGGCTCGCACCATTATGAACACGGCTGGCTGTCCGCAGCTCAGAAAGGGAAGGGACTGGCTAAAGCTAAAGCCCCAGCCAAAGCGGAGGCGAGCTACTGGCGGCATTGTCTTCCGCTCCTCTCCCCGCCGTCTCCAGTCAGTGCATCGTCATCATCATCCTCCGAGGAATTCAGACCCATGGGAGAATCATCCCGTGCACGAACTAGCTTAGCCATCGTCCCACATTCGAGCGCAGAAAGGGCAAGGATGCCCTTTCCTTTTAGTCGAGAAATTCAGGCTGCCGATGCTCAGATGAAGGCTTTGTTGGCACAGCACAACAGCTGTGAGGTACTAGCTCCCACTTACCCGGATCGTCCCACACTACATGAGCTAATAATCTTTGATGAAATCTATCATTATCTAAGTGTCAGCGACTTGGGAAGATGGTCGATTTGATCCAAACTGCAAAGGCAAGAGGGAGCGCTTTGTGCGTTTTTGGAACTTCCGTTTGGGCGGCCAGACCTTTGACATGCCAGCCATTGATATCAGAAAAGCATTTGGGTGCACTACGTATGAGGAATACACGACATTCAGGGAAAGTGAGCGGTACAAGTTCTGGAAGGAAATTACTGGGCAGGACATTTTCTTCACACCCCCTCAGCTAGCGTCGATGATTCAGTCCCCAGTTTGGTGGCTGATCCATCGATTTATTACGACGTCTATTCACAACCGCAAAGATGGTGGCCGGTATGTGAACAACGCAGATATGGACATCATGCTTCAAATTCGTTCTAGCCAAAAGGTTTGCATTGTCCATGCTTTGGCCCTCCAGTTTGAGTCTTGTCAGAATCCCCAATACAAGGGGTGTGCCTTAGGTGGAGGATCATTTATTACGCTTCTTGCGAAGCACTTGGGATTTGATTTGGACCAAGGCACGCCTCTGCTCAAGAAGATGCTTGACATGGAGGGTCTTCGCAAGATGCACATGATAGACATAAAGGCGCATGAATGGATTGTTCGGAAGGATGTCCCGAAACAGATAGAGAAACGGATAGCGAAGAAGAAAAAAGAGCATGGGGCTCCTCGACTTCTCACCCTGCCTAGATCAGCCAGCGAGCAGCTGCCAGCACATGAATCTGCCCCTGCCTCAGCACATACTCCAGATATCAGGCCATCCCCCACTGCTCCTCCTCCCGTTGAGGCCGAGTCACTTGCACACGAGGACCTAAGACTGATGAACGCACGTCTGGACTCACTTTCAGATTCTCACACGACGCTCATTCGCTCCCACTAGGTATTATCCACACTGGTCCACGATTTTATCGCATAGCAAGGAGGTGTCATGGCGCGTATGGCAGCGCACATGGGTATTGTAGAAATTCCACCACCGCCAGCACCATTTCCCCAGCCACCGCCTCAGCCAACTATGCCGTCCGTAGCTGCGAGTGATGACTCCATTTCAGCCATGGTTGAAGGTAGAGTTGATGGAGGTAATGGTGAGGGAGCTACCAGGGTAGGCAGTGGGGAGCGGCATGTAGACGAGGAGACAGCCACTGAAGAAAGTGAAGACTCAGGTCTCGAGAGGCGCACGAAGCGTAGGAATGATGTTTAGATTACTTTTATGTTTGTCATGACTTGTGATGCTTTTATTGCTATGTGACCTGCTTGACTATTCGTTTTGTATTTTGACGCGCTTCGCCGCGATATTTTTTGCATGACAGATGGTTTTCGTACTTGTATGTTTCTTTTATTTGGCAGATTTTTCCTTAGAACAAACTTTTGAACTGCGCTGGTAAATTGATTCGGGCACACTGGCCGAATCACCTTTTTTGGCCTTTACAGGAGCTTGTTCAGAAGAGCTGTAGCGTCTGTCCATGCAGCAGCAATCTGTGCTTTGGAATGAAGGCGTGGCAGTTCATCTAAGAGCATCAGGAGAGGTTCTAAGTTGCACTAGCGAATATTCCAGAGTGAAGATTCCTAACTGAAGTAGGAGTTGTGGTTTGTATCTCGAATCAAATCTAATCTCCTAGAAATTAGGAGATATTGATGCTGCAAGGGTAATTGCTGTAATCTGATAATGAAGCAGTGGACGCTCATATATAAGAGAGTCCCTTCAGAGCGATGAAGAGCGATTGAAGCGGAGAGCCTGAACGAGTACACGCACACAGAATTCTGAGAGAGTATTTTGGGTGTGCGAGGAAATCTTCAATCTTCACCGAGAGCAGAGCGTGAGCGCAGAGCTGAGGTAACAAAAGCAGAGGGCGATCAGAACTTACAGAGTCTGACCGAAGCTTGATTGGGAAGCCAATTCAGAGCAGTGGTGCTTGTTGGTTGATCAAGGTAGGCCGCGGAAGAATTATCGAGTGAAGGAACTCGGGCAATCGATCAAAGGCAAGCTCTTGCTAGTGACAGGAGGTCACTGAGTGAGGGAGAGTATTCCAGAGTGTGCAGCGCTCGTGGAATCATTCGAACGGCTCAGCGGAAGGCTTGGAGCGACGCGGACAGTTTGTGCATCAGCTGTATGCTACAGCAGATGCTATAGCAACCCTGCAGAATCTGAGTATTGTTAGAATAGGCTGAGTTCGAGATAACTGTAGCTATTCTAGATAGATATCAGTAGAGGGTGTGCAGGCACAAATGAGAGCCTGTTCTGATTGTGTGCGAGGATCCACCTAAGGTTGAGTAGCATAGGTTGCGTGGGTTGTAACCGTGGGTACTTTGAAACCTTGAGAATAGTGGATTGAGGACTGAGAAGAGTCCTCCCCAGACGTAGGCAATTTGGCTGAACTGGGTGAACAACTAGTGTCCTTGATCTTTCCTGCTGAAGCAGTTTACTGGTGAACAAGAGTGTGCTGTAGCAACTGCTTGTTCACAAATCAGTTTATGAGGCGCTGTGAATTTCACAAACTTTTAAGTGTGGGATGTTTTGCGCTTTCGCTTTTATTTTCTTAACAACACGATTCTATGCTACACATTTACTTTGAGCACATTATACTCGCATGATTGCCGTCATCCTAACTCTAGGTATTGATCACACGAAGTAACGTTTGCTAAGCAATTAAGTAGTATCATTTATAAAAAATTTGGAATGAGTTGTGCTTTGAATTCATGAATCGTATCTTTAAGTCGATTGACATTCTTTATGATAATTTTATTCACATGATCTGGTGTTTGACTAGCTTAGTTTGATTTATTTTTAAGCTCTTTCCGTGCATGAAAAATGAAGTTAAGTTTAGCGAGCACAAAAACAAAATAAAAAAAGTTTTCATCCAAAAACCTTGTACTTGCTCTTATTTGCTTTTAGGTGACTTTAGCGTTCCTATTTAGCCTTTGCATTTGTTTAGCTCACACTGCATGCTCCATCATATAACACTTAGGCACTTTGTCAAGTATTAAGTGTGGGGTGTTTTGAAGGGTTTTTGGAAAAAAATGGAAAAAAAAAGAGGCGCAAGAAAGAAAAAAATTATATTCTTAAGGTTTTATAAAAGCCGAGGGTTAGGATGGTAAGTTCCCCCTTGAAAGTTTTTGTATAAATACAAAAATATTATTTGTTTGTTTTTTTGGATCAAGGAAAAGTTTTACAAATGCCGAGGGTTAGGAAGGTAAGTTTCCCCTCGAAAGCATTTGTATAAACGCAAAAATAAATAAACACACTTAATTCCGTACTTTGTGCCTATTCCGCAAATTCTTTCGCATGTTACGTGCATAAGGCATTTGGTTTTTAGAAAACGTCTAAAGTATGACCCTCGTAATTTATTACTTAAGCATCAAGATTTGTACGAGAGGAATTTAAAATTTTCAATGTCAAAACTCTTTTTCTCTTACGGATTATGACGTATAGTCTAAGAATTGAGAATGACTTTGTTGTTTTGAGCATATGGACTTGCCCTTAGCAAGCATATGTGATTGACTCGACAAAATTTTTGTGTAAGCGACACTTTTCTTCATACTACTTGCATAGGAAATTGAGCGATAATTTGAATTTGACGAATGCTAGTCTTGATATCGATTCTATGAATATTCCCATTCTAGAGAATGAGGAGAGTTGAATTTTGAATGTGTGATATCTTAGCCTAGAACCATCATTCGAATTTACTCATAATTTGGACAAGTTTTGTGTTTCTAATCGCATGACCTAGGGATGAAGTAAGATTCCGACTACGCTTTCTCTCTTACTTTACTTCTTCATAAATTTCAACTTGTTTTTAGTATTCACTAGAGATACCTCATTTAGGCCCTGTTCTTTAGACCTTAAATTTTTAACACTTAAGTTAAGTTAAGTTAAGTTAAGTTAAGTTCAATTAAGTTAAGTTAAGCTAAGTACTGAAAAGTAAACCCACCACCACCACCCACCCACCACCACCATCACCCCAACCCTAACCACCCACCGCCACATCACCACCTCAACCCACCACCACCACACTAACCACATCACCACCACCACCCCAACCACACCCCACCACCACCACCCCAACAACACCACCACACCACCACCATCCCAACCCGCCACCAACACCGCCACCACCACAACCCTAACCCACCACCCCAACCACACCACCACCACCCCAACCCACCATCCTAACCCACCACCACAACCCCAACCCACCACCACCAACCCACCACTCCAACCACACCAACCCACCACCCCAACCACACCACCACCCCCACCCTAACCCACCACCACCACCCAAACCACACCACCACCATCCCAACCCACTACCACAACCCCAACCACACGACCACCACCCCAACCCACAACCACCACCCTAACCACATCACCACCACCACCCCAACCACCATAGACTTATTTAATTCCCAGATACTTAAGGTCAAAAATATGTATGTAAAAATACTTAAGTTAAGTTAAGTGCAGTTAAGTTAAGTTAATTTCAGTTAATTTAAGTTAAATTCAGTTAAGTTAAGGTAAGTTATGTTAAGTTAAGTATAAGTATAAGTTCAGCTCTAAAGAACGGACCCTTAGAGGAAACCCCCCCCCCCCCCCCCCCCGCCCTTTTATTTAGTAGACTTGCATTAGGCATTGTTAGCTAGCTTTAGATAATCTAGGCTTTTCTCTTGGGTTCGACTCGAGGTCACTCGGATTATAAATATTGTTTGAACACAATGAATATACTACCACAACAACCACAACGTTTCATCTTCGCCACCTATCTCAGCAACATCTGATTGTTGTTTCTTGGACAGAGAAGTAATGATGCTCTGAAGATTATCTTGTTCATCTTCCAATCCCGAAACCTTTGACAGTAACTCTCTGTTGGCTTCAATAACTTCTTGACACTTCTCTTGTATCAGTTTGAACTGATCGGCAATAGTCTCATTTGAGAATTCTTCATCCTCACTGTCTGACACCTCAATCACATATGTAAGATCATCGTTCATTGATTCTTCCGAGTCAGGATTGGCTATAGTGGTTAGAACAATGTAATTTTCCTCCTCGCTCTCCTCCGAGTCTTCATCACTCCATTTTATTGTGAGGGAGTTGTTGCTTTTATTCTGGTTGCTTGGACATTCACTCTGTATGTGTCCATATCCCTTGCACTCCCAGCACTGAATTCCTGTTTGTTTTTCTTCATCACAATCTTTGTCAGCATCCTTGCTTCTTCTCTGAGGATTGTCACCTCTTCTGTTTCTCCCCCTGGATGACTGACCCGAGTATGAAGGTTTCTGGTCCATTCTCTTCATGAACTTTTCGAGGTTCTTGACCAACAAAGACAGTTGTTGGTTGACTTTATCTGGGACAGCCTCTTTTTCCTTTAGTCCAAGGTCTTTCCCAAAGAGTGGTGAAGCAGTCTCTGTAACTTTCATCTCGAACTGCCTCAGTGAGCCAACCAAGGCTTCCAGCCTCATATTCTTGACATCTTGAGCTTCTTCAATGGCAGTGACCTTCATATCAAACCTCGAGGTGAGTGATCTACGGACTTTCCTTACCAATTTCTCCTCCTTAATTGGTTCACCGAGAGCATGGGCCTCATTGGATATGTCACACAATCTGGCATTGAACTCAGCAATTGTCTCTTCTTCCTGCATCTTCAAGCTTTCAAATTCGAGGTGATCATCTACATCCTGAAGATTTTTTACTTTGTCCGTTCCCTCATGAGCTGTTTCAAGGGTCTCCCATGCTTGTTTGGCCGTGTCACAGTTGGAAATCAACCTAAAATTGTTAGCATCTACAGTGGCAAATATAGCATTCAAAGCCTTGGAGTTACCTGATGTTGTGGCTGTCTCATCTGCAGTCCCCTTGTCTTCAGATTTTCTATGTGTAACTCCTGTGCTGTCGACAGTCACTGGAGGGACCATTCTGATATGACAACCCTCCATGCCCTTTCATCAATGGCTTTGATGAAAGCCTTCATTCGAGCCTTCCAGTACTCATGGTTAACTCCGTCGAGCAATGGAGGTCGGCTGGTGCTTTGTCCTTCTTTCATAGTTGTCATACGTATCAGCAACACTCTCCCGGATCACACTCTGTATGTTGAGAGAATGGCTCTAATACTAATTGACATTGTACTTTGTTGTTGATGCTGAGTTACAGCCTCTAGAGTCATAGCTTTTGCTTAAGCACTCTCTGTATCTTTCTGCGGAAAATATTCTACGGACGAATAAGAAAGACACAAGGGATTTGTTCACCCAGTTCGACAACTTGCCTACGTTTAGGGAGGATGCTCCGATCCTCAAGATTCCACTATCACAGTTCGAAGTACAAAGACTCACTCCTCTACTTCTCACCTAGCCGAAATCTAAAGTTTAGTCTAATCTCCTAGACTAGCAAGCAATCTGATCTCACAGACTCTCTTCGGGTACTCTACACACTCTCACTAATAAATATCTACATTTCTACCTGTCAAACTCAGCCTATTCTATTACAGTGTATAGCTCACGGAATGCTTAAGCACACTCTTCACCGAAGTGCTATATCTTCAGTCCACGATACTCCAAGCTCTCCCGCCAAGTAGTCGGACCCTCTGAGTTCTTCAAACTTAACCTTAGCTCCCCCTCAATCAATGACACACTTTGTCAATATTTGGAAGCCTCGATCCTAGGTTGATCAATGAGCTCCTGGCTGTTCCTCTAACGAGCAGCGCTCCAGTTGAACTCATAACCAGTCCAGAATCAAACGCCACGAGTTTTGATTTCTCTACGCAATACAAGCCTTTAACTCAGTGTATAAAACCCTACTATCGTGAGTTAATCTCTCCATGTGCTCTTCGTTTGTGCTCTTTGCTTTCTCTCTAATTGTCTTCCCTTTGTGCTGCCCTGTGCGCTCCTTTTTAAGCACTCGTGATAGTGCAAGTATGGCAGTGTTTGACAAAACCAGCACAAGTGAACAAGGGGTTGCTGCAGCTCAAGTATTTAAGCAGGCCAGCAGAAGTGAACTAGCAGCAGCTGCAGCAGGGGATGCTGTAGCAGGAGCTTGTTCAACTGGCTGTTTCAACCATCCAATAGCAGCAGCAACCTGGGTTGGTCCAGAAGGGCTGGAAACCCTATGCAGAGCATCTGAAGAATTTCTAAATTGCTAAAGAGTTTTTTCCAGTGAGGTTTCCTAGTCAGAGAAGGAGATTGGCATTGAAGTTAGAGATCAAATCTAATCTCCTAGATTTTAGGAGATAATTGATCTTGTTGGGACATTACCTAAACCTGGACATTGCTTAAAGTGGTGCTGCTTTTTAAGCGAGAGGTGTTCAGAGCTGAGAGGTGGATCGAAGTAGAGGGATACACGAGTGCATACACAGATTTCAGAGAGAGCGATCTTTGGTGTGCAACGGACGAATTCTTCGATCATCACCCGAGAGCAGAGCGTGAGCGCAGAGCTATGGTGATTATAGCAGAAGGGAATCAGGACTTGCAGAGTCTGATTCGAGCTTGATCTGGAAGCCAATTCAGAGCTGTGGAGCTTGTTGGTTGATCAAGGGCAGCCGCGGAAGAACTGACGGGTGGAAGGCTCGGTCGAGTGTCGTGCGGCAGTACTCGCTAGTGGCAGGTGGTCACTGAGTGAGGGGGAGTATTCCAGAGTGTGCAGCGCTCGTGGAACTGTTCGAACGGCTTGGCAGAAGGCCTTGGAGCGACGCGGACATTTGTGCTTCAGCTGTGTGTTACAGCAGTTGCTACAGCAACCCTGCTGAGTAGTGTAGTTTAGAATAGGCTGAGATCTTTGAGAAGACTGTAGCTATTCTAGATTGACATATTGTAGAGGGTGTGCAGACGCAGATCAGAGCTTGTTCTAATTGTGCCGAGTGATCCACACGGGGTTGAGTAGCATAGGTTGCGTGAGTTGTAACCGTGTGTACGTGGAGACCTTTGGTTTGAGTGGATTGAGGACTGGAGAATAGTCCTCCCCAGACGTAGGCTGATTGGCCGAACTGGGTGAACAAACCTGTGCCTTGTTCATTGTTTGCTGAGACAATTTTCTAGTGAACAAGAGTGTGCTGCAGCAACTGCTTGTTCACAAATCTGTCGAACTAAGACACTGTGAAATTTCAATTGGTATCAGAGCGGGAGCTCAACACACAGAGTTAAAGATCCTACAGTGTCTCTGAAGAAGCCAAGACAATGAAGGAAGGACAGAGCACAAGCAGACCTCCATTGTTGGAAGAGAGCAACTATGGATATTGGAAAGCAAGAATGAAAGCCTTTCTCAAGGCCATTGATGAGAAGACATGGAGAGCTGTCGTTATCCAGTGGTCTCCTCCAATCACCATGGATGAGCAAGGAGTCACAAGGATAAAACCCGAAGAACAATGGACTACTGAAGAGGGTGCTGCAGCAACTGGAAATTCAAAGGCCCTGAATGCAATTTTTGCTGCAGTGGATGCCAACAACTTCAGGCTGATTTCAAATTGTGACATGGCCAAACAAGCATGGGAAATTCTGCAAACTGCACATGAAGGAACTGATAGAGTGAAGCTGTCAAGACTCCAGATCATTGCCACTCAGTTTGAGAATCTGAGAATGCTGAAAGAGGAGACTGTCACTGAGTTTAATGCCAAACTCTGTGATCTTGCAAATGAAGCTCATGCCCTTGGTGTACCTATCCCTGAAGAGAAGCTGATCAGGAAGGTTCTCAGATCACTGCCCACAAAATTTGACATGAAAGTGACAGCCATTGAAGAAGCTCAAAATGTCAGATTCATGAGGTTGGAAGAATTGATGGGGTCTCTCAAACAATTTGAGATGAAACTGGTTAAAGAGGACACCACTCCCAAGGACAAGAATGTTGGAGTGAAAGCTGAAACAGAAGCCAAGAAGACAGTTCCAGATGATCAGCTGAGTATGCTTGTCAAGAATCTTGGAAAGCTCCTGAAGAACATGGACTCAAGAAGTGGGAAAAGCTCTTCCTCAAGAAAGCAATTCAGAAGAGGTGGTGAAAACAAAAGGAAAGGAAAGGAATCAGCTCAGGATGAAGATGAGAAGAAAGAAATGAAAAGGGGAGTTCAATGCTGGAACTGTGAAGGGTACGGACACATTGAGGCTGACTGTCCAAGCAAGCCCCTCAAAAACTCAGAGACAAAGAACAGTAAGTCCATGACAGCAAAATGGAGTGACTCTGATGAAAGTGATGAAGAAAACTGTGTTGTGCTGACCAGTGTATCAGATTTCAATCTCAGAGAGCTTAAGAAGGAAGAATTTCACTATGGGATTGAAGTATCTGAAAGTGAAGATGAAGAGGACCCATCTGACAGCTTTGTTGACTATCTGAGGAAGATACTCGAGTAGTGTGAGGCAGTTCTTCAGACCAATCAAGCATTGACTGACAGAGTCAATCTCTTGGAAGAAGATCAAAGGAAAAGTCTCTTCTCATCCAATAATCAAGTCACCATTCTGAAAAGGGAAGAATCTGGAAGACAGATCTCTGTTGGATCCTCTCCAGCAACAGCCAAGACAGCCGATCCGCAGAATAATATCTTGGACGAAATACTGGCTTACCAAAGACTTGGAAAAGGGAGAACAGGGCTTGGATATACTGGTGAAGAAAGCTCTAGAGGGACAGTTTTCATAAAAGCCTCGGATGCTGAGATAGATGAAAAGAACAATTCAGATGACCCTTTAAAACATACAGAGAAAGATGGAACTAGGCATGTGAACAAGAGGGTGCTGCAGCACCGGGCACATCATTTTTCTACAACAAAGCTAAAAGTTCAGAATAAACGGGGCTCTTGTACAAGTGTTGGGAATCAGAAGATTACCTCCAATCTGAAGCAGCTGCACAAAACCTCCTCAGTTGAAAAAGGGGGAGCAAAATCCAGTACCAACACATGCTGCATAAAGACTGCGTATCATGCAGCTTCAAGAAAAGCTTCTTACTGGAAAGAATCGCAGAAGAGGATTGCTAAGACTGCTGCACAAGGGCACTGGATCGCTAAAGACAAGGAAAAACCACAGGCTTTACAGGTATGGAAACCCAAACATGACAAACGAAGAGATAGAAGGCTGGAGGGTCAGAAAAGGAGAAACTATGGCGTATCTCAGGTGTGGGTAAAGAAATCTCCATTAGAACCTCTCAACGATCCTCCGGGCAAAGCTGCTGTCTGAACTAAGCAGGTGAACTAGCTCGCATGTGCTATAGCAACCTGGCTAAGAATAAGCTTGTTCACATGTTTTGGTTGCTAATAATGGGAGAAGGCACATGTGAGGCACGTGATCTAACAACTTCAAAATGGAAAAGAAAATAACGGGTAAATCAATTTCTAGGGCATAGACAAGGTACAAGGTGCAAGGTGCTTCCCAAAATCGTTGCCGATCATCCTCTGTACGCTCCTTAAACTGTCTGCTATCTTGCTACAATGGTGAAGACGCGCGGGTTGAAGAGGAATCTGGCTGCAGACCGTCAAGGCAGGTCTGAAAGACGGACCAAGTCGCGCAATGAAGCTCCTGCACAGCAACTGGATGTGGTGGTGTGGGAACCAACACCTCTCCCTGTTTCGCACAGCGAGCCCTCCCCGCACAAAGGAACATCGCAGAAGAGGAGGCGCCTGGTACGCGACGGAGAACCTGTCTCCAGTACCGCTGTGCTATCAGAAGGGACTGTGGCTGAGGATGTCTCTGAAGAAGAACTTGCTACAGCGGATGCTGTAGCAGGTTCTGCAGAAGAAGGGTGTAGAACTCTTGTTTTGTCCCCTAGCATTGTGGGTGAAGGGGAGGAAACAGGAGCCGAGTCTTCTGAACAAGAACCTGCTGCAGCACATCCTCCTCCTCCAGCCGACAAAGGAAAAGCTCCTATCCTAGTCTCAGTCTCCAGTAGTGAAGAAGAAGAATCAAGTGAAGAAAATATTGGTGCTCCTGGTGAACCGTCTGTGAGAGGACCTGCATTGGTAGACACAACTGCAACCACCATGGGAGGTATTTGGTTCAGGAATCGGAGTGCTTCTCAATCCTGGAGTGCTGTTGAGCGGAAGCATATTGTGTCAGAGAAGAGGCTGGACCTAGACAAGTACAGGTCAGTAGCAATCATTCAGCTTCTCACAGAGGTAAACCTGCTCAAGTCCCTAACCTTTCCATTCAGATTCAATATAGCTCTAGTTAGGGAATTTATTGTAAATATGGAGGAGAAGTTTGGAGAGGAAGAAGCAGATGAGTATGGTAGAAGTTGGGTACGGGGTAAGTCAGTTTCTATTACCTCTGAACGAATTGATGAATTTCTTGGGATCCATGAGAATGCCAGAGCTCCCACTGATGTTCAGCCAGAGATGCTGGCCAAGATTCTGACAGGGGGAGTGTGCCTGTCCTGGGGAGGTCCCAATCTGAGTGCTGCTGAACTGACCTCCAAGAATGCCTTGCTATATCATTTGGGCATCAGAAACTGGATCCCCAGCTCTCACAGAGGGAAGGTTAGCAAATCCTTTGCTAACCTTCTCTACTCCATTGGGAAAAGGAGGCGCATCAGCCTGGGCAGTGTGATGTTTCCCCAGCTGGCTACTCATGCAGGCAGCGCTTCCTCCAGCAAACCCATTGTGCTACCCTCTCTCATCTATGGGATAATGGTCTCTCAACATCCGGAGCTTGGTGAGATTTCTGAAGGACTTTCTGAGGAACTGTAGGTCTTCACTGTTGATCACAAGTTGTTCAAAGGAAAACATGCAGTGGATATTGCATATGAGGATCTACTCATGGTAGGGGATTCTGCTTCAGCTCCAGCTCCCCTGGAGGATGTTCTTCCCCCTGCTGCAACAATTCAGTCAGCTCTTCGTGCCAGAATTGTGAGCCATCTCCGGTCTGAGCTGCTCATTCTTGAAGCTGAAGCCAAGCGAAGGGATGCCAGCCGTGGCCAGATTAGGAGTCTACTCAGAGACTTGGAGTTCCCTGAGGTTGCGGAGCAGGCCCCTTGAGCATCTATGACAAAAAGGGGGAGAGAAGATTTATATGCTGCCTGCTGTTGATAAACTGATGAACTGATGAACTGTTTTTTTTTTGACCCTGCGTGGTTGTGCTATGGCCGAGTGTGGCCACACCTATTTACTCTTACTCTCAATTGTTGGATCTTTTCTTTTAGAGTATTCAGAGATTTTTCTGGTTCATGGGAGAGTGCATATGCTCTAAGGTTTTGTCAAAATGCCAAGGGGGAGATTGATAGTGCAAGTATGGCAGTGTTTGACAAAACCAGCACAAGTGAACAAGGGGTTGCTGCAGCTCAAGTATTTAAGCAGGCCAGCAGAAGTGAACTAGCAGCAGCTGCAGCAGGGGATGCTGTAGCAGGAGCTTGTTCAACTGGCTGTTTCAACCATCCAATAGCAGCAGCAACCTGGGTTGGTCCAGAAGGGCTGGAAACCCTATGCAGAGCATCTGAAGAATTTCTAAATTGCTAAAGAGTTTTTTCCAGTGAGGTTTCCTAGTCAGAGAAGGAGATTGGCATTGAAGTTAGAGATCAAATCTAATCTCCTAGATTTTAGGAGATAATTGATCTTGTTGGGACATTACCTAAACCTGGACATTGCTTAAAGTGGTGCTGCTTTTTAAGCGAGAGGTGTTCAGAGCTGAGAGGTGGATCGAAGCAGAGGGATACACGAGTGCATACACAGATTTCAGAGAGAGCGATCTTTTGTGTGCAACGGACGAATTCTTCGATCATCACCCGAGAGCAGAGCGTGAGCGCAGAGCTGTGGTGATTATAGCAGAAGGGAATCAGGACTTGCAGAGTCTGATTCGAGCTTGATCTGGAAGCCAATTCAGAGCTGTGGAGCTTGTTGGTTGATCAAGGGCAGCCGCGGAAGAACTGACGGGTGGAAGGCTCGGTCGAGTGTCGTGCGGCAGTACTCGCTAGTGGCAGGTGGTCACTGAGTGAGGGGGAGTATTACAGAGTGTGCAGCGCTCGTGGAACTGTTCGAACGGCTCGGCAGAAGGCCTTGGAGCGACGCGGACATTTGTGCTTCAGCTGTGTGTTACAGCAGTTGCTACAGCAACCCTGCTGAGTAGTGTAGTTTAGAATAGGCTGAGATCTTTGAGAAGACTGTAGCTATTCTAGATTGACATATTATAGAGGGTGTGCAGACGCAGATCAGAGCTTGTTCTGATTGTGCCGAGTGATCCACACGGGGTTGAGTAGCATAGGTTGCGTGAGTTGTAACCGTGTGTACGTGGAGACCTTTGGTTTGAGTGGATTGAGGACTGGAGAATAGTCCTCCCCAGACGTAGGCTGATTGGCCGAACTGGGTGAACAAACCTGTGCCTTGTTCATTGTTTGCTGAGACAATTTTCTAGTGAACAAGAGTGTGCTGCAGCAACTGCTTGTTCACAAATCTGTCGAACTAAGACACTGTGAAATTTCAACTCGCACCCCCCAAAAACGCCAAGCGACATTATCAAAATCTTCTCCAAGATTCTAGCAAGTTTGTTGAAGATTCTGTTGCCAAATTTGAACCCCTTGGTTCTTTATCTTTTTGAGCACGTGCCGGCCACTGCTAAGCTCTTGATGATATCTGGATATCTCGCTGATCTTCTCCGATGCCAGCTGGATCAAGTCGGAGCCTCTCAGTGCAACGCAAGGATTCTGCCCTAGCTCTGTGAAATTCGCAGCGTCTCAGTTAGACAGATTTGTGAACAAGCAGTTGTTGCAGCACACTCTTGTTCACTCGGAAATTGTCTCAGCAAACAATGAACAAGATAGAAGTTTATTCACCCAGTTCGGCCAACTGCCTACGTCTGGGGAGGACTATTCTCCAGTCCTCAATCCACTAAACACAAAGGTCTCCAAGTACACTCGGTTACAACTCCACGCAACCTATGCTACTCAACCTTGTGTGGATAACTGGACACAATCAGAACAGACTCTGACTTGTGTTTGCACACCCTCTACAAATGTCAATCTAGAATAGCTACAGTCTTCTCAAAACTCAGCCTATTCTAAACTACACTCACTCAGCAGGGTTGCTGTAGCAACTGCTGTAACAAACCGCTGATGCACAGTTGTCTGCGTCGCTCCAAAGCCTTCTGCCAAGCCGATCGAACGATTCCACGAGCGCTGCACACTCTGGAATACTCCCCCTCACTCAATGACCTCCTGCCACTAGCGAGAACTGCAACTTAGACACTCGACCGAGCCACACACTCGTCAGTTCTTCCACGGCTGCCCTTGATCAACAAACAAGCACCACTGCTCTGAATTGGCTTCCCTGATCAAGCTCGGATCAGACTACGCAAGTCCTGATCTCCTTCTCCTTCTGTCACCACAGCTCTGCGCTCACGCTCTGCTCTCGGGTGATGATCGAAGAATTCGTCCGTCACACACCAAAAATGCTCTCTCTGAATTCTGTGTATGCACTCGTGTATCCCTCAGCTTCGATCGCTCTCTCTACTCTGTCGCATTCTGCCTTAAAAGCCACTCCAGCTTCAACCAAGAACCGAACTTAGCAATTGCCCAAAAAGAACAATTATCTCCTAGTGAGAGAAGGAGATTTGATTTTGATCTTCAATACAAATCTCCTTCTCTGGCTAGGAAACCTCACTGTAAAATTCTCCACAGCATTTTAGAAATTCTTCTGATGATCTCCGTAGAGTTTCCAGCCCTTCTAGACAAACCTAGGTCGCTGCTGCTACTCGGTCAGATGATGCAGCCACTTGAACAAGCTCCTGCTATAGCATCCCCTGCTGAAGCTGCTGCTTGATCACTTGTGCTATAGCAGCTCCTTGTTCACTTGTGCTGGTTTTGTCAAACACTGCCATACTACATCATCAATCTCCCCCTTGGCATTTTGACAAAACCCTACAGAGAATTGTTTGAAGAATATAATTTCTTAACCTCCCCTTCTTCTTATCGTCTTCTCCCCCTTTTTGGAATAAATGACAAGGGGGGGTCTCCTGCCGCCCTATGGAGGTAACACACAGAGCCCCAGAGAGGCTCTCAGGTCTTCGAACCGGACTGCATCCAGGGCTTTTGTGAAGATATCAGCAAGTTGTTTGGCAGACACCACATGCTGTAGCGCAATGATATTCTTTTCTACTAGATCACGGATGAAGTGATGACGAATGTCAATGTGCTTGGTTCTGCTGTGCTGAACCGGATTCTTAGATATGCTGATGGCACTCATGTTGTCACAGTAGAGAGTCATTTCATCTTGATCAAGCCCATACTCACTCAGCATTTGCTTCATCCACAGCATTTGTGCACAGCAGCTCCCAGCAGCTATGTATTCAGCCTCGGCAGTGGATAGAGAAATGCTGTTTTGCTTCCTGCTGAACCAAGACACCAGGTTATTTCCTAGGAAGAAGCATCCTCCCGAAGTGCTCTTCCTGTCCTCTGAGCATTCTGCCCAATCCGCATCACTGTATCCTACCAAATTAGCATTTGTGTCCTTAGTATACCATAAGCCATAGTGCACAGTTCCTCCAACATACCGAATGATGCGCTTGACCAACTGCAAGTGACTATCTTTGGGACAAGCTTGAAATCTGGCACAGACTCCTACTGCAAAGGAAATGTCGGGGCGGCTGGCAATCAGGTATAGCAAACTCCCAATCATGCTTCTGTAGATAGTCTGACTCACTTCCATTCCGTGCTCATCTTTAATGGCTTTAACATGAGTGGCAGCAGGAGTTCGTTTGTGACTGGCCTTATCTAGCTGGAATTTCTGCACAAGGTTCTTGCTATATTTGCTTGGAGCAATAAAGATGCCATCTTCTTTCTGGGTAATCTCCAGACCAAGAAAGTATGACAGTTCTCCTACCATGCTCATTTGAAATTCTTGCTGCATGTGATTCACAAACTGCTTCACCAGGTGCTGAGACTTTGATCCAAAGACAATATCATCCACATAGATTTGAGCAATGATCACATCTGGCTGACTTCTTTTGACAAATAGAGTTTTGTCAGCTCCCCCTCGTTTGTAGCCATGTTTTTCTAGGAACATTGTCAACCTCTCATACCATGCCTGTGGAGCCTGTTTCAGTCCATATAAGACTTTCTTCAACTTATATACATGCTCTGGGTGATGAGGATCTTCAAAACCTTTTGGCTGAGAAACATATACTTCTTCAGAGAGGTCTTCATTCAGGAACGCACTTTTGACATCCATTTGATATAGTTTAAACCCCAGGAAACAAGACATTGCTAGAAGAAGTCTGATGGCCTCCAGGAGAGCAACTGGAGCAAACGTTTCTTCAAAGTCTAGACCCCTCAATCTGGGAATATCCCTGGGCAACCAGTCTGGCTTTATTTCTTGTAATGTTTCCCTTTTCATCAGTTTTGTTTTTGAACACCCACTTTGTGCCTATAATATTTACTCCATTTGGTCTGTCCACCAGATCCCAAACATCGTGTCTTTCAAACTCTGCCAATTCTTCCAGCATCGCCATTATCCAGAATTCATCACTCATGGCTTCCTTGAAGTTCTTAGGTTCAATGCTGGACATAAAACATGTATTGAGGTAAGCATGGCTTCTAGTTCTTCTTTTTTCTGCCGGATCTCCAATTACATTTGTCAGGGGATGATTCTTCTGAATCTTCTTCGGAGGCTGCCTTGAAGGAGGATCAGAAGTCTCGGAGTTCACATCTTCAGACATGCTTTCTAATTGTATATCAGAAAAGCTCTGCTCTCGGGTGATGATCGAAGAAATCGTCCGTCACACACCAAAATTGCTCTCTTTGAATTCTGTGTATGCACTCGTGTATCCCTCAGCTTCGATCGACCATTCTGCTCTAAACCCCTTTCTCTTAAATAGCAGCACCAGCTTTAAGCAAGACCAGGTTTAAGCAATGTCCCAAAAAGAACAATTATCTCCTAAAATCTAGGAGATTAGATTTGATTTTGATCTTCAATACAAATCTCCTTCTCTGGCTAGGAAACCTCACTGTAAAATTCTCCACAGCATTTTAGAAATTCTTCTGATGATCTCCGTAGAGTTTCCAGCCCTTCTAGACAAACCCAGGTCGCTGCTGCTACTCGGTCAGATGATGCAGCCACTTGAACAAGCTCCTGCTATAGCATCCCCTGCTGCAGCTGCTGCTTGATCACTTGTGCTGTAGCAGCTCCTTGTTCACTTGTGATGGTTTTGTCAAACACCGCCATACTACATCATCAGATTTGATTTGATCTCCAAAACAAATCTTCTTCTCTAGCTAGGAATTCCCCACTGGAATATTCTTGGCAGCACTCTAAAATATTCTTCTGGTGTTTCCCGTAGAGCTGCCAGGCCTTCTAGCCAAGCCCAGGTCGCTGCTGCTTCTCGGACAGATGTTGCAGGCACTTGAACAAGCTCCTGCTATAGCATCCCCTGCTGTAGCTGCTCCTTGTTCACTTGTGCTGTAGCTGCTCCTTGTTCACTTGAGCTGCAGCTGCTCCTTGTTCACTTGTGCTGGTTTTGTCAAACACTGTCATACTACATCATCAATCTCCCCCTTGGCATTTTGACAAAATCATACAGAGATTTGTTTGTAGAATTTCTTAACCTCCCCTTCTTCTCCTTCTCTTCTCCTCCCCCTTTTTGAAATAAATGACAAGGGGGTGCTCCTGGCTGCCCTAAGAAGGCAGAACACAGAGCCCCAGAGAGGCTCTCAGATCTTCGAATCGGACTGCATCCAGAGCTTTTGTGAAGATATCAGCAAGTTGTTTAGCAGACACCACATGCTGTAGCGCAATGATATTCTTTTCTACTAGATCACGGATGAAGTGATGACGAATGTCAATGTGCTTGGTTCTGCTGTGCTGAACCGGATTCTTAGATATGCTGATGGCACTCATGTTGTCACAGTAGAGAGTCATTTCATCTTGATTAAGGCCATAATCACTCAGCATTTGCTTCATCCACAGCATTTGTGCACAGTAGCGCCCAGCAGCTATGTATTCAGCCTCGGCAGTGGAAAATGAAATGTTGTTTTGCTTCCTGCTGAACCAGGACACCAGGTTATTTCCTAGGAAGAAGCATCCTCCCAAAGTGCTCTTGTCCTCTGAGCATCCTGCCCAGTCCGCATCACTGTATCCTACCAGATTAGCATTTGTGTCCTTAGTATACAATAAGCCATAGTGCACAGTTCCTCCAACATACCGAATGATTCGCTTGACCAACTGCAAGTGACTATCTTTGGGACAGGCTTGAAATCTGGCATAGACTCCTACTGCAAAGGAAATATCGGGCGGCTGGCAGTCAGGTACAGCAAGCTCCCAATCATGCTTCTATAGATTGTCTGACTCACTTCCACTCCATGTTCATCTTTGATGGCTTTGACATGAGTGGCAGCAGGGGTTCGTTTGTGACTGGCCTTATCTAGCTGAAATTTCTACACAAGATTCTTGCTGTATTTGCTTTGTGCAATAAAGATGCCATCTTCTTTCTGGGTAATCTCCAGACCAAGAAAATATGACAGTTCTCCGACCATGCTCATTTGAAATTCCTGCTGCATTTGATCCACAAACTACTTCACCAGGTGCTGAGACTTCGATCCAAAGACCATATCATCCACATAGATTTGTGCAATGATCACATCAGACTTGGTTCTTTTAACAAATAGAGTTTTGTCTGCTCCCCCTCGTTTGTAGCCATGTTTTTCCAGAAACATTGTCAACCTCTCATACCATGCCCGAGGAGCCTGTTTCAGTCCGTATAAGGCTTTCTTCAACTTAAATACATGCTCTGGGTGATGAGGATCTTCAAATCCTTTTGGCTGAGAAACATATACTTCTTCAGAGAGGTCTCCGTTCAGGAACGCACTTTTGACATCCATTTGATATAGTTTAAACCCTAGGGAAACAGGACATGGCTAGAAGGAGTCTGATGGCCTCTAGGCGAGCAACTGAAGCAAACGTTTCTTCAAAATCTAGGCCCTCAATCTGAGAGTATCCCTGCGCAACCAGTCTGGCTTTATTTCTTGTGATGTTTCCCTTTTCATCAGTTTTGTTTTTGAAGATCCACTTTGTGCCTATAATATTCACTCCATTGGGTCTGTTCACCAGGTCCCAAACATCGTGTCTTTCGAACTCTGCCAGTTCTTCCTGCATCGCCATCATCCAGAATTCATCACTCATGGCTTCCTTGAAGGTCTTAGGTTCAATGCTGGACATAAAACATGTATTGAGGTAAGCATGGCTTCTGGTTCTTCTTCTTTCTGCCGGATCTCCAATCACATTTGTCAGAGGATGATTCTTCTGAATCTTCTTTGGAGGCTGCCTTGAAGGTGGATCAGGAGCCTCAGTGTTCAGATCTTAAGACAGGCTTTCTAATTGAACATCTGGATTTTCTGCTTCAGCACTTGCTGTAGCATCTTCTGGAGCCACAGCTTGTTCACTTTTGTTCTGACTGACAGGCACCTCTTCAAGGTCAGAGTCTTCATCATCAGTGGCAGTATCAGTGAAAGGACTTCTTCAGCATCATTGACAACAACATTTATGGATTCCATTACTGTATTTGTCCGCTGGTTATAGACTCGATAAGCCCTGCTGTTTGTCGAATAACCCAAGAACAATCCAGGATCACTCTTTGGGTCAAGTTTCTTTCTATACTCCCGATCTCTCAGAATGAAACAGTCACTTCCAAAGACATGGAAATATTTAACTGTGGGCTTCTTCTGATTCCAGAGCTCATAGCAGGTCTGATTGGTTCCTCTCCGTAAGGTGACTCTATTGATGATGTAACATGCGGTGTTCATGGCCTCTGCCCAGAATCTCAGGGGAACCCTCTTAGCATGAATCATGACTCTGGCCTGATAATGCAAGTATGGCAGTGTTTGACAAAACCAGCATGAGTGAACAAGGAGCTGCTGCAGCTCAATCAATCAAGGAGGCCAGCAGAAGTATACAGTAGAAGTAAACCAGCAACAGATGCAGCAGGGGATGCTGCAGCAGGTGCTGGTTCAAGAGCTAGTTCAACTGTCCGAATAACAGTTTTGTGCTGGGTGAGTTTTGAAGGCTTGGCAGCTTTGTGAAAGTGCTTAGAAGAATTTCTAAAATGCTGCTGAGCATATTTCAGCAAGGATTATCAGTCAGAGTAGGAGATATGCTTCAAGATATTAATCAAATCTAATCTCCTAGATTTTAGGAGATAATTGATCTTGTGGGTCAATGGCCTAAACCTGGAAATTGCTTAAAGTGGTGAGGGTATTTAAGCAGAAGGTTTGAGGGCTGAAGAGGTCGATCGAAGCTGAGTGATACACGAGAGTAGACACGAAATTCAGAGAGAGGATTTTTCTGGGTGTGCTACGGAAGTTGTTCTTCGATCAACATACACGGGCAGAGCGTTGAGCGCAGAGCTGTGGTGCGTATTGCAGAAGAGAGTCAGGTCTTGCAGAGACTGATTCGTGCTTTGATCTGGAAGCCAATTTAGAGCTGTGGAGCTTGTTGGTTGATCAAAGGCAGCCGCGGGAGAGCTGACGGGTGGAAGGCTCGGTCAAGGTTCGTGCGGAAGAACTCACTAGTGGCAGGTGGTCACTGAGTGAGGGGGAGTTACTCAGAGTGTGCAGCGCTCTTGGAGTGGTTCGATCGGCTCGGCAGGAGGCCTTGGAGCGACGCGGACAGAGTGCTTCAGCTGGTGTTACAGCTGTTGCTGCAGCAACCCTGCTGAGTAGTGTAGGCTAGAATAGGCTGAGTTCTTGAAGAGGATTGTAGCTATTCTAGACAGACATATTGTAGAGGGTGTGCTGGCACAAATCAGAGCTTGTTCTGATTGTGTTGAGTAGTCCACACGGGGTTAAAGTAGTATAGGGTGCGTGCGTTGTAACCTAGTGTGATCTGAACCTTTGGTTGAGTGGATTGAGGACTGGAGAATAGTCCTCCCCAGACGTAGGCAGATTGGCCGAACTGGGTGAACAAATCTGTGTCCTATTCATTGTCTGCTGTGCCTACATTTAAGTGAACAAGAGTGTGCTGCAGCAACTCCTAGTTCACAAATCTGCATAAGTAGAGACACTTGAAATTTCAATTGGTATCAGAGCGGGAACTCGACACACAGAGTTTAAAAGGTCCTACAGTGTCTCCGAAGTAGACAAGACAATGAAGGAAGGACAGAGCACGAGTAGACCTCCACTTTTGGAAGAGAGCAACTATGGTTATTGGAAAGCTAGGATGAAGGCCTTTCTCAGGGCCATTGACGAGAAGACATGGAGAGCTGTTGTGATTCAGTGGTCTCCCCCAATCACCATAGATGAGCAAGGAGTGACAAGAATAAAACCTGAAGAGCAGTGGACTGTTGAAGAAGGTGCTGCAGTAATTCAAAGGCTTTGAATGCAATTTTTGCTGCAGTTGATGCTAATAACTTCAGGTTGATCTCAAACTGTGACATGGCCAAGCAAGCATGGGAGATTCTGCAAACTGCCCATGAGGGAACTGATAGAGTGAAGCTGTCAAGACTCCAGATAATTGCCACACAATTTGAGAATCTGAGGATGCTGGATGAAGAAACAGTCACTGAGTTTAATGCTAAACTCTGTGATCTTGCAAATGAAGCTCATGCCCTTGGTGAACCCATCCCAGAAGAAAAGCTTATCAGAAAGGTGCTCAGATCGCTGCCTACAAAATTTGACATGAAAGTGACAGCCATTGAAGAAGCACAAAATGTCAGATTCATGAGGTTGGAAGAGCTGATGGGGTCTCTCAAACAATTTGAGATGAAGTTGGTCAAAGGAGACACCACCTCCCAGGATAAGAATGTTGGGTTGAAGGCAGAAGCGGAAAGCAAGCAGACAGATCCAGATGATCAGATAAACATGCTGGTTAAGAACCTCGGAAAGCTCCTGAAAAACATGGAATCCAGAACTGAGAAAAGATCTTCTTCGCGAAAACAATTCAGGAGGGGCGGTGAAAACAAAAGGAAAGGTAAGGAACCAGCTCAGAGTGAAGAAGAAAAGAACGAAGTGAAGAAAGGAGTCCAATGCTGGAATTGTGCAGGCTACGGCCATCGACAGATCAATTGCACCAGCAAACGGATGAAGAAGAAAGCCCTTTCTGCCAGTGAAAGTGAAGATCTGAGTGAAGATGAATGCAACATGGCCAGATACAGGTCAGCAAGAAGAGGCACAAAAACACAAAAAGGAGTGAACCAGGACTTGCTGCAGCAATGTCTATTTCACCGTAACAAGAGAGCTTTGAAGTTTAAGAAATGTTACAGCTGTGGTCGCAGAGGACATATTCAAAGAAACTGCTCCTCAACTCATGCCAGAATTACATCGCCCAGGAAATCTGCCAAGCAGAAACATGCGCAGACTCAGCTCCTCGCCCTAGTCAGCACAGCTAGCACCTCAGACAAGATAAGCTGGTACTTTGACAGTGGCTGTTCAGGCCATATGACAGGAGAAAGATCCTTTCTGAAGAATATTACTCCCTGTCTGGAACAAAATGTGAAGTTTGGTAATGGTCTGAAAGGAAGGGTGCTGGGAAGAGGAACTTTGGCTGTAGAAGGAATGCCAAATCTGAGCAATGTTCTTCTGGTGGAAGGATTAAAGGCTAATCTTAACAGCATCAGCCAGTTGTGTGATGGAACTAAACAAGTTAAGTTTACAAGAGACTCATGCCAAGTTCTCGATAAATCTGGAAAGTGCATAATGGAAGGAGCCAGATCCAAGAGCAATTGCTACCTTCTCAATGTGAGTTCAAACTCACGGATTCAGAAATGTATGCTGACAAAGGCCGAGGAAATGACCTTATGGCACAAAAGGATGGGACATGTTAACCTGAGAACTCTAAAGAGAATTGCCACAGAAGGGCTGGTCAGAGGAATTCCACTGCTGAAAGGAGAGACAGACTCCATCTGTGGAGACTGTCAGATTGGGAAACAAAAGAGGGCTTCACATCCTCGGGTCAAAGATATTGGTACCATCAGGCCTCTTCAGCTGATCCATATGGATCTGATGGGACCAATGGAAGTGGAGAGCCTAGGCAAGAAAAGGTATGCATTTGTCTGTGTTGATGACTATTCTAGATTCACTTGGATTGAATTTATCAGAGAAAAATCAGACACTGTGAGTGTCATTGTGTCTCTGGTGTCTCGGCTAGAGCAAGAAAAGAATCTTAGAATCAGCAGCATTCGCAGTGATCATGGCAGAGAATTTGAAAACAAAGACATGGATGAGTTCTGTCAACAAAGGGGCATAACACATCAGTTCTCGTCTCCTATTACTCCTCAGCAAAATGGTGTGGTGGAACGGAAGAACCGAACAATTCAAGAAATGGCCAGGGTAATGATCCATGCTAAGAGGATTCCTCTGAAATTCTGGGCAGAGGCCATGAATACCGCCTGCTACATCATCAATAGAGTTACCTTGCGAAGAGGTACCATGCAGACCTGCTATGAGCTCTGGAATCAGAAAAAGCCCACTGTTAAGTACTTTCACATCTTTGGAAGTGACTGCTTCATTCTGAGAGACCGGGAGTATCGAAAGAAACTCGATCCAAAGAGTGATCCTGGAATATTCTTGGGATATTCAACAAACAGCAGGGCATATCGTGTGTTCAACCAGCGAACAAAGACTGTCATGGAATCAATAAATGTAGTTGTCAAAGATGTAGATGAAGCACCTAACTCTGAGTCTGACACTGGTGAAGAAGACTCTGATCCTGAAGAAATGTCTGATAGACAGACCAGAAGTGAACAAGCTGCGGCTCCAGCAGATGCTACAGCAAGTGCTGAAGCAGAGATTCCAGATGACCAAGCAGAGAGTCTGTCTGAGGATTTTCACACTGAAGCTCCTGATCCACCTTCAAGGCAGCCCCCAAAGAAGATACAGAAGGATCATCCCTTGACAAATGTGATTGGGAATCCCTCAGATAGAAGAAGAACCAGAGGCCATGCCTACCTCAATACATGCTTCATGTCCAGTCTTGAACCAAAGAACTTCAAGGAGGCCATGAGTGATGAATTCTGGATTATGGCTATGCAAGAGGAGTTGGCAGAGTTTGAAAGGCACGATGTCTGGGATTTGGTAGACAGACCTAAAGGGGTAAACATCATCGGCACAAAATGGGTGTTCAAAAATAAAACTGACGAAAAGGGCAACATTACAAGAAATAAAGCCAGACTGGTTGCCCAGGGATATTCTCAGATTGAAGGTCTTGATTTTGAAGAAACATTCGCTCCAGTAGCTCGCCTGGAGGCCATCAGACTGCTTCTAGCAATGTCTTGCTGCCTGGGATTCAAATTATATCAAATGGATGTTAAAAGTGCGTTCTTGAACGGAGATCTCTCTGAAGAAGTCTATGTCTCTCAACCAAAAGGTTTTGAAGATCCTCATCATCCAGAACAGGTGTATAAATTGAAGAAAGCTTTATATGGGCTGAAACAGGCTCCTCGGGCTTGGTATGAGCGATTGACAATCTTCCGGGAAAATCATGGCTACAACCGAGGGGGAGCTGACAAAACCTTGTTTTTCAAAAGAACTCGGTCTGATGTGATCATTGCTCAAATATATGTGGATGACATTGTCTTTGGATCAAAGTCCCAGCACCTGGTGAAGCAGTTTGTGCAACACATGCAGCAAGAATTTCAGATGAGCATGGTAGGAGAACTTTCCTATTTTCTTGGTTTGGAGATCACTCAGAAAATGGACGGAATCTTTATTGCTCAAAGCAAATACAGCAAGGCCCTTGTGAAGAAATTTCAGCTCGACTCAGCCAGTCACAAGCGTACTCCTGCTGCTACTCATGTGAAAGCCATTAAAGATGAGCAAGGTTTGGAAGTAAGTCAGACTGTCTACAGAAGCATGATTGGGAGCCTTCTTTACCTGACTGCCAGCCGTCCTGACATTTCCTATGCAGTAGGAGTCTGTGCCAGATTCCAAGCCAGTCCAAGAGACAGCCATATGCAGTTGGTCAAGCGCATTATTCGGTATGTCGGGGGAACTGTGGGCTATGGCCTATGGTATACTAAAGACACAAAGGCTAATCTGGTTGGATTCAGTGATGCAGACTGGGCAGGGTGCTCAGAAGACAGGAAGAGCACCTCGGGAGGATGTTTCTTCTTGGGGAATAACCTGGTCTCTTGGTTCAGCAGAAAACAGAATAGCATTTCTCTATCCACTGCCGAGGCTGAGTACATTGCTGCTGGGAGCTGCTGTGCACAAATGTTGTGGATGAAGCAAATGCTGAGTGAGTATGGGGTTGCTCAAGATGCCATGACTCTCTACTGTGACAATATGAGTGCCATCAGCATATCCAAGAACCCTGTCCAGCACAGTAGAACCAAGCACATTGACATCCGTCATCACTTCATCCGTGACCTTGTTGAACAGAAAGTCATCTCGCTCCAGCATGTTGTGTCTGCCAAACAACTTGCTGATATCTTCACCAAAGCTCTGGATGCAGTTCGGTTTGAAGACCTGAGAGCCTCTCTCGGGCTCTGTGTATTGCCGTCATAAGTACTCCCGGCAGAGACACCCCCTCGTCATTTGTTCCAAAAAGGGGGAGAAAGAGCAGGCTGAGAAGTGGAGTTATGAAGTGGTTTTGTCAAAATGCCAAGGGGGAGATTGATAATGCAAGTATGGCAGTGTTTGACAAAACCAGCATGAGTGAACAAGGAGCTGCTGCAGCTCAATCAATCAAGGAGGCCAGCAGAAGTATACAGCAGAAGTAAACCAGCAACAGATGCAGCAGGGGATGCTGCAGCAGGTGCTGGTTCAAGAGCTAGTTCAACTGTCCGAATAACAGTTTTGTGCTGGGTGAGTTTTGAAGGCTTGGCAGCTTTGTGAAAGTGCTTAGAAGAATTTCTAAAATGCTGCTGAGCATATTTCAGCAAGGATTATCAGTCAGAGTAGGAGATATGCTTCAAGATATTAATCAAATCTAATCTCCTAGATTTTAGGAGATAATTGATCTTGTGGGTCAATGGCCTAAACCTGGAAATTGCTTAAAGTGGTGAGGGTATTTAAGCAGAAGGTTTGAGGGCTGAAGAGGTCGATCGAAGCTGAGTGATACACGAGAGTAGACACGAAATTCAGAGAGAGGATTTTTCTGGGTGTGCTACGGAAGTTGTTCTTCGATCAACATACACGGGCAGAGCGTTGAGCGCAGAGCTATGGTGCGTATTGCAGAAGAGAGTCAGGTCTTGCAGAGACTGATTCGTGCTTTGATCTGGAAGCCAATTTAGAGCTGTGGAGCTTGTTGGTTGATCAAAGGCAGCCGCGGGAGAGCTGACGGGTGGAAGGCTCGGTCAAGGTTCGTGCGGAAGAACTCACTAGTGGCAGGTGGTCACTGAGTGAGGGGGAGTTACTCAGAGTGTGCAGCGCTCTTGGAGTGGTTCGATCGGCTCGGCAGGAGGCCTTGGAGCGACGCGGACAGAGTGCTTCAGCTGGTGTTACAGCTGTTGCTGCAGCAACCCTGCTGAGTAGTGTAGGCTAGAATAGGCTGAGTTCTTGAAGAGGATTGTAGCTATTCTAGACAGACATATTGTAGAGGGTGTGCTGGCACAAATCAGAGCTTGTTCTGATTGTGTTGAGTAGTCCACACGGGGTTAAAGTAGCATAGGGTGCGTGCGTTGCAACCTAGTGTGATCTGAACCTTTGGTTGAGTGGATTGAGGACTGGAGAATAGTCCTCCCCAGACGTAGGCAGATTGGCCGAACTGGGTGAACAAATCTGTGTCCTATTCATTGTCTGCTGTGCCTACATTTAAGTGAACAAGAGTGTGCTGCAGCAACTCCTAGTTCACAAATCTGCATAAGTAGAGACACTTGAAATTTCATGGCCATTTCTTCGATTGTTCGATTCTTTCGTTCCACTACACCATTCTGCTGAGGGGTAATGGGAGAGGAGTACTGATGTGAGATACCCCTTTGATGACAGAAATCATCCATAGCTTCATTTTCAAATTCCCTGCCATGATCACTGCAAATGCTGCTGATTCTGAGATTTTTCTCTTGCTCTAGACGAGGCACCAGTGACACTATAACTTTCACAGTATCTGATTTTTCTCTGATAAAATCAATCCAGGTGAATCTGGAGTAGTCATCAACACAGACAAAAGCATACCTCTTTCTGCCCAGACTCTCAACTTCCATCGGTCCCATCAGATCCATGTGAATCAACTGTAGAGGTCTGGTAGTACCTACATCTTTGACTCTTGGGTGTGAGGCCTTCTTTTATTTCCCAATCTGACAATCTCCACAGATAGAGTTTGTCTCCCCTTTTATCAGCGGTATTCCTCTGACTAGCCCTTCTGTTGCAATTCTCTTCAAGGTTCTCAGGTTAACATGCCCCATCCTTCTGTGCCATAGAATCATTTCCTCGGCCTTTGTCAGCATACATTTCGGAACCGGTGAGTTTGAACTCACGTTGAGAAGATAACAGTTACTTTTTGATCTGGCTCCTTCCATAATACATTTTCCAGATTTGTCGAAAACTTTGCACGAGTCTTTCGTAAATTTCACCTGTTTAGTCCCATCACACAGCTGACCAATGCTTATGAGATTTGCCTTTAGTCCTTCCACTAGTAAGACATTGCTCAGGCTCGGCATTCCTTCAACTGCCAAAGTTTCCTTTCCCAGAACTCTTCCTTTTAGGCCATTTCCAAACTTCACCCGTTGTTCCAGACAGGGTGTTATGTTTTTCAAGAAGGATCTTTCTCCTGTCATGTGCCCTGAACAACCGCTGTCAAAATACCAGCTTATCTTGTCCGAGGTGCTTGTTGTGCTGACAAGCGCAAGAAGCTGAGTCCTCGCATGATTCTGCTTGATAGGTCCCCTGGCTGAAGCTATTCCGGCATGAGCTGAAGAACAGTTTCTTTTTATGTGACCTTTATGCCCGCAGCTATAACATCTTTTATACTTCGAAACTCTCTTGTCAGGGTGATACAGAGGTTGCTGTAGCAGGTGCTGGTTCACTCTTCCTTGTGTTTTTCTGCCTCTTCTGACTGATCTGTATCTTGCCAAGTTGCATTCATCCTCACTAAAATCTTTCTCGTCTTCACTTCCACTGGCAGAGAGAGCCTTTTTTTTTATTGGTTTGCTGGTGCAGTTGATTTGTCGATGACCGTAACCTGCACAATTCCAGCATTGGACACCCCTTTTTATATCTTTCTTCTCATCTTCATTCTGAGCAGGTTCCTTACCTTTCCTTTTATTTTCACCACCCCTTCTGAATTTTTTTCGTGAGGATGAGCTTTGCCCAGTTCTTGAGTCTATGTTCTTCAGGAGCTTTCCAAGGTTCTTGACTAGCATACTCAGCTGATCATCTGGAACTGGCTTCTTAGCTTCTGTTTCAGCCTTCAGACCAATATTCTTGTCCTTAGGAGTGAGATCTTCTTTAACCAGTTTCATCTCAAATTGTTTGAGGGATCCCATCAACTCTTCCAGCCTCATGACTCTGACATTTTGAGCTTCTTCAATGGCCGTCACTTTCATGTCAAATTTTGTGGGCAACGATCTGAGGACCTTCCTGATCAGCTTCTCTTCAGGGATAGGTTCACCAAGCGCATGGGCTTCATTTTCCAGATCACAAAGTTTAGCATTAAACTCAGTGACAGTCTCCTCTTCCAGCATTCTCAGATTCTCAAACTGTGTGGCAATGATCTGGAGTCTTGACAGCTTTACTCTATCAGTTCCTTCATGAGCAGTTTGCAGAATTTCCCACGCTTGTTTGGCCATGTCACAATTTGATATCAGCCTGAAATTGTTAGCATCAACTGCAGCAAAAATTGCATTCAGAGCCTTTGAAATTACCAGTTGCTGCAGCTCCCTCTTCAGCAGTCCATTGTTCCTTAGGCTTTATCCGTGTGACTCCCTGTTCATCCATGGTGATTGGGGGAGACCACTGGACCACGATAGCTCTCCAGGTCTTCTCATCAATGGCCTTGAGAAAAGCTTTCATCCTAGCCTTCCAATATTCATAGTTGCTTTCTTCCAACAATGGAGGTCTGCTTGTGCTCTGTCCTTCCTTCATTGTCTTCGCTTCTTCAGAGACACTGTAGGATCTTTTACTCTGTGTGTTGAGCTCCCGCTCTGATACCAATTGAAATTCGCAGCGTCTCAGTTAGACAGATTTGTGAACAAGCAGTTGCTGCAGCACACTCTTGTTCACTCGGAAATTATCTCAGCAAACAATGAACAAGACAGAAGTTTGTTCACCCAGTTCGGCCAACTGCCTACGTCTTGGGAGGACTATTCTCCAGTCCTCAATCCACTAAACACAAAGGTCTCCAAGTACACTCGGTTACAACTCCACGCAACCTATGCTACTCAACCTTGTGTGGATCACTGGACACAATCAGAACAGACTCTGACTTGTGTCTGCACACCCTCTACAAATGTCAATCTAGAATAGCTACAGTCTTCTCAAAACTCAGCCTATTCTAAACTACACTCACTCAGCAGGGTTGCTGTAGCAACTGCTGTAACACACAGCTGATGCACAATTGTCCGCGTCGCTCCAAAGCCTTTTGCCGAGCCGATCGAACGATTCCACGAGCGCTGCACATTCTGGAATACTCCCCCTCACTCAGTGACCACCTGCCACTAGCGAGAACCACCGCTTAGACACTCGACCGAGCCACACACCCGTCAGTTCTTCCGCGGCTGCCCTTGATCAACCAACAAGCACACCTGCTCTGAATTGGCTTCCAGATCAAGCTCGAATCAGACTCTGCAAGTCCTGATTCCCTTCTGCTTCTGTCACCACAGCTCTGCGCTCACGCTCTGCTCTCGGGTGATGATCGAAGAAATCGTCCGTCACACACCAAAACTGCTCTCTCTCTGAATTCTGTGTATGCACTCGTGTATCCCTCAGCTTCGATCGCTCTCTCTACTCTGTCGCGTTCTGCCTTAAAAGCCACTCCAGCTTCAGCCAAGAACCGAACTTAGCAATTGCCCAAAAAGAACAATTATCTCCTAATTTTTAGGAGATTAGATTTGATTTTATCTCCAAAACAAATCTTCTTCTCTAGCTAGGAATTCCCCACTGGAATATTCTTGGCAGCACTCTAAAATATTCTTCTGGTGTTTCCCGTAGAGCTGCCAGGCCTTCTAGCCAAGCCCAGGTCGTTGCTGCTTCTCGGACAGATGTTGCAGCCACTTGAACAAGCTCCTGTTATAGCATCCCCTGTTGTAGCTGCTCCTTGTTCACTTGTGCTGTAGCTGCTCCTTGTTCACTTGAGCTGTAGCTGCTCCTTGTTCACTTGTGCTGGTTTTGTCAAACACTGCCATACTACATGATCACTTTGGATCATCACAGAGTGCTGAAGTAGCTTTTGTCTCTTTTTAGCTGTCTCTTGCCCATTCTTCAAATAGTGTCTCAGCTTCAGATCTTCAGGGATTGCTGAGGCAGACTCTGACTCTTTGTTGTTGTTGTTTTGTCAGTCTTCAGATTGTGGTTTAGCTAGCAAACTTCAGGGAGTGCTTCAGTGGTCTCTTGTGCAGTTTTGTCAAGGATGTCATATCCTCAACATAAAGCTTTTGTTGCTACCCTCATTTGGTTTTCTGTTCCTCAAAGGGATGTTTTGATTTTATTGAGGCCGTTCTAATTGCTCTTGTAATGAGGGTAGTTGTTTCATCTCCATCTTCATCGTGAGCATCTATCTGTGCAAGTTCGAATGCCTTTTCTACCTTGAGGCATATTCACTGGATCTTCTTGGGTGCTCTTCTGGCTCCTTATCTCTATAGAACTCCAGCATTGCTCTCAAGTCTGGCCACAAGCTCTTCCATGTCATCTGTTTGATGTTTTGAGCTTGGAGTGCTAAAGTGACTCCGTCCCATTTGTGGTTGAGAGCTTGCAAGAATTGATGTGTGATTTTCCATTTAGAGATTACTTCTTCCAAGAACTCCATCTGTTTAAAGTATCTCTGAAAATGAGAGTGAAAGTCTTCCAAGATTCATTCTTCTCTTGTAGAGCATTATCATAGTCTTTTGAGGCTGCTAGGATGGGATTCCTTTTGACATCCTCTTTCCTTTAGTAGAGTCGCTTCACCGCGTCCAAGATTTCCTTGGCTGATTTGTATCTTAGCACTTTCTTTAAATCTCTAGGGTTGAGGGCCATATGTAGTATTGTTTTCTCTCTACAATTCATTTTTAGGATTTTGTAGTCTGAGTCTCCGTATTCTAATCTTTGTTTCTCTTGTGTTGGGTCTGCTAAGTCCATAATCTTTTCATCTCCTATTTTAATAATCTTCCAGAGTTGCCCATTTAGGGAGCACGTGTGTGCTTCAAATGCTCTACCCACCAATCGTATTCTCCAGGATTCAGTAAAGGTGGTTTCCAAAAGGAGTCTCCTATTTGTGTGCTTTTAGCCATTCTTTCCTGCAAAGCTAACTCAAAAATCTAAAGTGAGGCTCTAATACCAATTATTGGACCATAGTTAGCTTTCCTTAAGGGGATGGATCCCTAAAAGGGTTTTAAATAGCGGTAGTGAAAGATAGTAGGAAAGTAAATACTGGACACAGATTAGTTATAGTGGAAACTCAAGTCTAAATACAGACTTTGAGAAAACCCACTATATTCTAGTTTGCACTAGAAGGATTTAGGAACTCGTTTACCTCTTTATTTATGGATATGCTTACAAAGTACAATGGATGAGTGTCTTGCAGTTAGTCTCACTAATTTGCCCCTTCTTTCTTTTGTTACTCTGCTCAACCCAACTCGAGGTAGACTCCTTATTGCTACTCTCTGGAATGCGTCCTTAACTTGTGTGAACCCACACCCGGTGATTCAGTCTCGTCCTTTGCTAAACTCTCAGCCCTTCAGGTACTCTTCACTCGGTCGATGCCGCACTGCTGCTTGCACTCATGGTGTGCTTTAATCCGTTTTGATCTCTTTTATTTTCTCGCTTTCTGCGCGCTCTTCTTGGCTTCGGCTTCACCATCATTTATACTTGGAGATCACCTGCTGATTCCTTAATAACAAAATCTTGATAACTTCTAAAATTGTCTTACTGGTAATTATTAAGATTCTATTAAAAGAATGCCTCATAACAACCTTCTAATGAAAGGAAATCAAGATCTAATCTAAAAGATTGCCCCATAACAACCTTCTAGATACACTAAAAGATTTACTAACTATATTTTAGATATTCTAATCTAAAACATATTTAGCAAATATTGCTGAAATCATCTTAACCTATCTTTGAAGAATTAATCTTTTCTGTACATTTAATAAAAGGTTTAGTTGAATGTTTGTCAATAATCAAAACATAAGGGACCCAACAGTATACAATTGGACTTGACACTTGACACAAACAATAATAAGAACACAAGAACGACTTCCCTGAACCAAGAAAGACCTTCCGAAGAACGCCAAAGGTCTCGCGATGACTCCCTACCTCGATGGATCTCTGCAGTCTTCCACAACACTCAGAGAACCTCAAAATTCACCAAAACCCTTCGAACAACTACTCGCAGCCTTGCAAGAGTCGACACGCCTCATACGCACACCCCACGCAAGCTCGGAATAGCTAGAAGAAGTTTTCTCTATCGAAGGAAGCGAGTGCAACTCAAAAGACTTGATTTTTCCCTAATCAACTCAAGAAAAAGAAGGTAGATGTTCAAACCCCTATCAGTGTAGATTGTTTTCATTGCCTGCTTCTTATTTAAATACATGAGCAAACGACGATGTAAAAGGCCACAAGCTAAATCATCAACTTCGTGCCAGAGCTATACGACTTCATTTAACAACTCAAAACTCAGAATTACACAGGCATCCCAAAACAAAGAAAAACGGAAGGACTAGACAAAACAAATCATGCATTAAAGAACTGAACTAACATCAACAAATAGAGCAAGCGAGCTGTATCAAATATGGCCTTATCAGCCCTATGATGCAAGCAGCTAAGTAAGATAATAAACTTGCGAAACATCTTTCCATCTTTAAGCAAACAATATGTAAATATATCGAATAAGTGAAAATGAAGGTTTGCACTTATGCGATCATGTATGTCTATATTTTGTCAAACAATATATATAATAAACTAGCAGGAAGTCAAATGAAACAATATCATAGAAATGCATGTGAATATTCCTAACATGAAAATAGGGTTTGATACAAGATAAAATTCTTTAAAACCCTATAATTTATATATAACTGCTCACACGTACATATTTCTGTTAGTTCCGTTGCAGATCGAACCCAGACAGAAATTTCCTCCGCAAACTAATATATTTTTTGTTGTGTAAAGTAATTAATGATTAGCTTGTATGACATAGGAATTAAAGTACATACACATTCTTTAATTCACGTGGTATTTGGCCCTGTATTTTATACTTTGCTGGACCCAACCCAACCCAATGAACATATAAAGAGTCAAAGATATATGGAGAGAACAAAATATGGAAAAAGATAACTTGGTAAAGATTGATATGATGCTGCCCTAGCCTTTGAGGAGAAATCAATAATTAAAAGGCTATTGTGTGGTGAAATTAGGAGGAATGACAGAAATGCCTGCTGCATGCATATATATACATATGTTACGCCCAAATTGATATGATGCTAGCTGCTGCCTAGCTACATGCATATATATGTGTTTAAGTTATCACGCCCACACTACGTACACAAACAACATGACCGTTTGCGAATCAATGAGGCCGGGTTTTGTGAAGATACTCTTGGCACAAAGGCTACCCTAATTTTTGGCATCACGAATGTCAAAGGGGCTGGAGGGAATTATCATCACATGGCAGTTGGGGTATGCCTTCTTTATGACTTGTCTTGTATAACTGCATCTTTTGAAACACATGAATAATTAATATAAAAATGACCTAATTCTCATCCCAAAGCTTCTAATATAACATACCCGTGTGGAGTAATTAACTTAGTTGATTGACCGATCTACATAAATGTATACATTCTTGAGATGGACCTCGAGGTCATCGAGATAGGGTATTTAGTGATATATATCGGTTAACGAAGTTGAAATAAATTAGTTTATAGAATCATGATTCATAAATTTGGATTTTTTATTAGAATGAAACTATAAATCAGTTTAGTTCAATACACACAAAATTGCCAACAAAAACATGCCTATCCAGTTTCTGAAACTTAAAGGATTCGGTCCTCAGCTCAAAAGAATTCTCATCCTTATGCTTTTTATCACTTCAATTTTTAATAAATAAGTTAACTTATATTATATTGATTTAAGTTAATTATTTTATTCTCATAATACTTAAAAGGATGGATGATGTTAAAATTAAAGAAGAAAATATTAAATTAAATACTGCTCTGAAACTACATAAGCATGGAGTAGGAAATGCAGGCATCAGGCATGATTGGTGGTCCTCGAGTATTTCATTGTTTCTCTCTCTCTATATATATATAGATGGAGGAGCACAACAACTTTGGATCAAATTCACTGCAATCAGTTATCACTAACATCTCTCACGCATTTAATTAGGACCATCCAACAAAAGGGAGCATAGAATTAACCAGCCTCCAAAAGTCCTGGTCCTCGAGGAAACCTCAATCACATGTTAGCTCACATATCAAATTCACATGACGACAAATGATGAATAAATTATAAACAAATGATTAAAATTATGAATAAAATGATGAAACCCTAAACCCTATTCTATCTTAAGAATTAAGATAATAATTAAAGTTTAACACTGGATCAAATTCACTACAATCAGTTATCGCTGCTTTTCGTTTTCAAATTAAAACATTGGTCCCTTATTGCATGTTAGATATGTGACAGCCAATTTTCAACGCTTACACGACAAACAAAGAAATATGGCATAACCATTCTTATACAACATTTTTGTTTGTCGCTTAATACTTCCTACACAACAAGTTTTGTGTTGTTGCATCAGTGCGTATGAGCGATATTGCCTTCAATGTTTATCGGATAGGCTCTCCTATGTGATATTATCCTATACTGCATATATATAATCGCATAAGTGTCAAAATGGCGCAGTGTGAAATTCAAGAGAGATAATTTTTGATAGACATCATAGATTAACTCTAATCAATGTGGCTACAAATCAGATCGTGAGAAAGAGAGTGTTAAAAAAAATTGTCAAGAGAGATAAAAACAATGATGAGGTCAAAGAAGAGTGAAAAACTTGGACATGCCATTTACGGAGATTGGTCATTACAAAGATATATTTGAAGATTGTGGGTGAAACCTTATCAAACAAAACTTTTGTGATCTGTTTGTTAAAAGATGCATGTTCTTTTGAGGTAAAACTTAATTTAACTTTACTTAATTTAATTTAAAGTTAAGTACTCAAATTTTTATTCATCATCATAACAACACCACCATCATAACACCACACCACCATCACCACAACACATTCACATCACCACTCCACTACCACCTGTCTACTGCCACCGCCCCACTACCTTAAAATCGCAATCACAATATCACTACCAACACCACCACCACAAAAAGAACACAACATCACAACACAACAACAACCCACTACCATAACCACAATACTACTACTACCATTACCACACCACCACCACACCACTACCACCACCATTACCACAACACTTCCAAAACCACAACAATCCACCAGCACAAAAACAACACACCACCAATAAATATAATAATTAATGTGCTTAACTTAACTTAACTTATTTACTGAAAATTTAATTGCAAAAGAACAGGGTCATACAGCAAGCAGCACAGTCATGAATTAGTATGAAGTAAAGTGATAATGTGCCTATTGAGATGAAAGATAGAGATTAGAAGGAGACATTTGGTGGATACATGCAGTCCGTATACATAATGAAGAGATGAAGTTAGTGACTACATAATGAGGTGTACGAGATTGATTGATGGATGCAAGTGTGATCAAGTGCAAATACTAATTAAAGAGAAGAGAGGTGATGTTGAGAACAGAGTACTTTACTTCAGCTGTATAAAACAACCACTACTGGAAATGAATGAAGGTCCTCGGAGTAAAATAGTAATGAATTGTGGTAACGGATCACAAGAATATATGAAGAATGTTTCGCTCAAGTCAAATAATTCTCAAAGATGGATAATGACAATCCAAGAGCATTGGGAAAATTTTATGATCTGTTTAAGATGAGATGAATCGAAGATTTCAGTCAGATCTCGAGGGAGGGCCATTAAAAGAGAGAAATTATTAATGTTGTGATTAGGGTGAGCTATTAAGTTGAATTCAAAAATGGAGAAGAGTGGGGAATGGAAAGTTTTAAATTATTATTGAGTTGTCAATGAGTATAGATGGAGATAGTGTGTAAGGTGTAATTAAAAAGTGTATTTGAGTGCTCGATCAGTATTTAACGAGTTGGATCAATCTGTGTCACATTTCATTTTAAGTAAAAGAAGTTGGTTTCTGAATTTGGAACTCTATTCAAGTGGAAGTAATAAGTTCATACATGGCTTAATTAGCTTTTCTTGAAGAGGCTCATGTAATGAGAAAACATTCTCTTTAAAAGAAGAAGATCGAACTAAGAAGCAGTCGTTGTTGAGTTTTTCACCGCACAAGACGCAATAGCTGCTTTTCTTCCCTTACATACCTCCACCTGAAAATATAAAGTCCACAAGGGATCAGAACATCATCACATCACTATTAATGCAAGTGAGCCTGGAGTCTCACCATATTCTCTTGGTGTTTTGCACTTGTAGCATTCCAACCTGCTCGCATAGTTGTGCATTCCACAACCATATCTGTCATGGCACCAAGAAAAGAAAAAAAAAAAAGCTTGAGCATTTGAGGGAACATGAATGTAGTAGTTTGGCAAGTTTGAAAAACTAATTGCCTAGCACAAATCCAATCGCCAGTTTTCCATCCTGGGATGGCGCCGTTAGTATCGCAGCCAAATCCTCCACACGATCCCATCAAGTTAGCTCCGTACACTCCACCATAAGGGTCATCTTTGGCTGCACCACACCTATGGCAGTTTGGACGACTGGCGTAGTTGTGTGATCCACAGTTTACGGCACAGCAGTACCAGTCCCCAGCTAGAACTTCAGTTCTGTTGTACCCATATGCTGATGATATATCCGTAGGAAGCGGTCCTCCAAATTTTGAGTATCCACATTTCTGACATGAGTCTCTCTTCTTGAAGTTCATGTGCTCACACGCACCGCACATCCAATCTCCTGGTCCTACCCAGCTCATCTCGTCTCTCTTTTTTCTGACTGAAAAGAGTAACAAATTTGGGTGTGTTAAAACTTGCTTTCAGAAACTTGATACAAGCTTCTTCAAAACTGGACAATGCAGTACTTTTGTGAGCCCGTCCCGTCAGTTATAGTTTATTAGGCATTCTGTTATCATTTATTGTCGAAAATCACATCTCATTTTCATAGAAAGGGAAGCCTTTACTGATGTGAAATGTCATTATAATAAACTCACTCGCTGATTTCCGAGCAAAACGAAACCTGCTTTTTTCTTTTATGAAAATCCGTTACAGGATCTAAACGGGTGTTGTCAGCTTTGAGAAACAATGTTGTTATATAAGTGAGAAGAATACTAAAAGCTGGTAGAAAACAGAAAAACAGGCTGGAATTTTTGCCTGTAAAAATATGGATTTTTTTTTTCTTTTCTGCTAAAGGACAATTCTTTTATGAAAATGTGTTGCAGATGTGAAATATCTGAATTGAGCCTGGCCGACTTCAGACAGGAATTTTAACGCTGGTGAAGACTCTGAAATAAAAGAAGTTGACCAAAAATCAAAAACAGAAGAACAAAGGAATCACCTTGTGAGAAAATATAAGGAAGGCCTCTGGAAGCGAAACAGATGCAACTGAATGAAGCAAGTGAGTGAATTTTTTCCGTAAGGTTTGGCTGCTTTAAATACTAGTTTGAGAGCTGAATATGTGGGGCCAATAGCAAAAACATTACTCATAAAACTTGGGATATAAACCATCTTAACAGAACTTCAATCTCAATGGCTTTTGGGTTGTGATGAGTTCAAAGGTTCAATAGTATCCATGAATACATATCTTTAAGCCAAAATCTAGTAATGCCCACTCTTTATATGATTCCTCCTGCATTATTTGAGAGAAATTAAAGAAGGGGGAAAAAGTCTTCATATTCGCTTCCCTCTATATATCCATTTCAAGTTAAGAAAGTTGGCATGAGGGTGAAGTTTGCGAGCATTTTGGTTGGTGGATCAATGACATGGACATGTCAGATTTGCTTCAGTTTTCAACCAGCAACTTGCGAGGAGATGCAACCTTGTTACGGGTAGGCTGGACATAGTTGCGGTGGTGTACAGCATGGTAAAAAAGAGGGTGAAAAAAGGGATGATAAGAAGAAGGGTAGGGAGGGAGGGAGAATATATTCTGTTTGAATGCGTCAAATTCCAATTCATGTTTCTCTCTTCAATAATTCAAATTCCTTAAAGAAGATTCATATCTTGCTGGCACTCGCTAGTTCGCTTCTCAAAGTTTAATCCACGCTGAAAAAACTCAGCTTGGTAAGTCTGACTATGAAAAATCAGAATTTATAAACTTTTTTCTTTGCAAGCCTAAGACATGGGCTGTTTTAGGCAGCCGAATCAGAATAAAAGAGGAGTACTGATTAGCTCAACTAATACAAAATCTAGTTTACTACTGAGTGATATAATACAAAGTTGAATTGTGTAACCGAGGAAGGACATATTTCATACAACTTGCGCATGGCATTTATTTGGGGTGGGTCTCAACTGAAGTGAAACCATGCCCCCAATATGGGCACACAAAAGACATGTATACCGGAAGAATAAACCATTCTCCACATTTAGGAGCAATGAACCGTGGGTTCTCTTTATCTCTCAAGTAGATGTCACCTCAGTTGTCAGCATTTTGGAACAGCATACAAGATGATGGTAGAGTTGCCACTTAACCCGATAAGTAAGGCCAATGTTCTTTTAACCAGACAAGATGAATATGCCTCCCTGACGACCAAAAACCTTAGCCACCACCCTACTGATATTGATAAGCATCTTCTGTCTTCAATAATATTATCCTAAAAAGAATCCGCATCCCGGGACGCGAAAAACAGCCTTCGTTGGTTTTCTAACTTTTGAAAATTCTATGATCCATCACATTTAACTCTCTATATATCTTCTTTTTATATCAGTCAACAACACTAGCAGACTTTCTATGAAATGTCAAGAAGCCGACTTGGATTCCTCCATTGCTATAAATATATATAGAATACAGACGCCTGGCGCCATGAGCTTTAAAATCAAGCATCTCTTTTCTTTGAGATTTTTCCTCAATACACTTTAATTTCAGGTACATTTATAATTTGAAATTATTTGAGGGTATCAAAGATTAAGGGATTCTCCAAAATACGGACTTTGAGGAAACTCTCTCTCTCTATATATATATACATATCAACAGATGATTTTGTGCATACAACTTAGAAAATGTATGCCACCATCCTTTAAAAGAGGTAAATTTAACAACAGTTTGATATGCCACAATACATCATGTAAGCCGTATACCTCATCCAGCTTTCCCCAAAAAATGGCTGTTATTCTCTATATTTTTATTATTGGCATTGATTTGCTTCATGTTTAAGGAGGATATCATAATATGCTAAACAGGACAAGAATCTGCAAGTCCTAGTTTTGAGTTTAACCAAGCGCATAGGTCGTTCATCTCACCAGGAGATGTATCATGAGAAAGCCTGCACATAGATAGAGATTAGAGACTCGGTGCAGTTGTTACTAGACCAAATGAACAAACAAGAATGGTAAGGTGGTAATGCTTTCCCTTGGTATTCTTTGAAAGTCACGTCATGAAATCCATTGGCAGTCAAGCTTTTCGATGCTGCTTCGCCATATTTATAAAGAACAATTTCATCACCTGTAGCAATGATTTAGTGAATTTGCAACTATGACATGACCTGCTGCGTATGCAGTGGTAGTAATCGAGACATGGTCTGACAAGCATTTATGCAGTACCTCGACCGTGACAAAGCAACATAGGCAAAGAAGAAGCACGAAATGCAGCTTCATTTACGCTTTCCATCTTCTCGTTCAGAACTCTGTAGACCAAATGAAATTCCATGAGCATTAGTAGAGATGCAATCTTAAATCATTGGACAAAAGAAATTAAGATAAGTTGTAAAAGCTCTAACTTTGAACATGGAAGCCAACCACTTAGTCCAATTACCACACTTAATTGTGTGGAATATGACTTCCCATTTCCATATTTGCCCAACACAAAACAAGTAGCAGAATAGAGGGAGGTTGCTGCGCCCATGCTAAAGCCTCCAATGCCAAGCTTGACTACAATTTAGTCACCAACTCAGTCTGATTCCATTAAAAGCTAAGAAAACAATCAGAAAACTAAACATCTAAATGCCCACTTCTGGAATCCGTATTACTTCCAATGTTTGACTTGTTATTTGCAAAGCACATACTGTTTTCTGGCTCGGACAGCAACAAATTTGCCACATAAGTTGCTGATGCATCCAATCCCTCAATATCATCAGGAGGCTCTTGCGAGAGAAACCCCACATCAAACCCTGAAAAAGATCACACGAGATCAAATATAATGAATAGTAGAAGAACATTATACAAATAACTCTCCTGGATCTTACATGCAGTAGAAGAGGAACCACCCAGTACCGTGACAGGCCGGAGAGAAGCAGTTGGGCATATCCATTTTATCTGCAATGTAAATAACTATTAGAATAATCAGATTATTGAATCTTGGGGATTCAAACCCCCGATTATGGGTACAGGGTACACATGGCTACAGTTTCATTGAAGTTAATCTGCAGGCACATAGCCATACATTTGGCAGAGGTAGAGCCCCCAGTAACTCGGACCAGCTGCCAGAACAAGCAAAGTTTTCTATCAGAGCAGAACAATGGCGTGCATAGAAATAGCCCAGCTTAGTATGTGATTAAACATTCACACATTTCACAAAAACATATTAGTTTCAAATCCTCAAGTCCATATGCATTTACTTAGTAAGTGCACCAAATCAGTAATCAATGCTTGATCTGGATTTTTAGATAGAGGCTTAAAACCAGCAAACCTAAAAATGTGTTTAAACATGCCACATTGGATTTCAGGCCTTGATGTTCTGTTATCCAATTCTTACAATAAGAGTAGTCTGAAACTTGCACTATAGCTTGATCTGGTCTGGTCCCTAATAAATATCTAGCAGTGTAACAAACATTACATGCCACTTCGTGAACAAAAAACAAACCAGAGGGTTTACTACCTTCCACCATTACCGCCAAGCCCGTGCAGCCAAACTATCGTAGCTTTATGTGTACCCTTGGGCATAACAACATAAGTCTTTCCGTATTCAAGTTCCATTCGAGCAGTGTCAGAACCTATGAACATAAAGAACACACCACCATAAAGACACTTCAATGTTCCGGAAAAAAAGAGAGAACAAATTAGCCAACTCTTTATTGTCAAGATAAACAAACAATGCGGGACTAGATCATGCAATGCGGGATTAGATCATGCTATTCTGTTTTAACGGTAACTAATGATCATAGCTTCAAACCTCGAAACCATCTGTGATTACAGTGAGGCCACTAGATTCTGATGTTTATTATATTCCTTGGGATTTTGGTATCAAATTACAATAAATTCAGACCTTAAGACTGACAACCAGGTCAGATTACACACTTAATTGATTTCCAAGTTCCAACAACAAAGTATTCTAAGCAGAATAAAACTACATACTGAAACAAAACACGACTGTCTTAACACTTCAAATTCACGTCCATCAAAACTAAATCCTAAAATCAAACACATCAAATTCCAACCTAAGATTCTCAATCCACGCTTCCACAAATCACCCTAGTCCACATACAACAACCAATTCATTTCAAAAATCAAACAAAAATATAATAATGATACAACTCATACTTCATTAACCAACCGATCAGAACGGATGAAGAAATGCGTCGATGTGAATCGACTTTCAGACAGCGTGACGGACCTGAAGAGTAGGGAATTGTGACCGGACGCGGATGAGCGAGATGAGGGTCGGAATTCGGAATGGTTGTCGAAAAAAGAAGTGCGGTGAGGTGCTGGGTGGGATTCACTGAAGGGATGCTTCCTTCGTCTTCTCAATTGTTCTGGTTCTGCAGCGTACGCGCTGGCGATTAATTTATAAATTGACATTTCCAGGTCAGAAATTGAATATGTAGTAATAATTGATCCTAGCCATTTACCATGTCATTTAATTTAAATGGATTTAATAGAAATATGAGTGTCAAATTTCTACATTCAATTTAGTTTTTCAAGTGTAGGGTGGGCTTAATGGCTAGGCCAATGAGAATAAGGTTGTGTTTTTTTTTTTTGGAAATATGAACTAAACTAAATTGAAACTAATTTCAAAAGAATAAACTTTGTTTAGACCCACTTTATTCTTGTTTTTAACAAATAGTGTAGGCCTAATTGTTATTATTTACTAAGCATCAAAGTTCCTTTATTTTTGTTTTCCACTCAATAATTTAATGATATTAAAAATGATCATGTCAATGGTTTTCAGTTTGGTACGTTTAATCTTCAATATTTATTTATTTTGCTTTTATCTTCACTAAAGTTTGAAGCAATTTTCATTTTTTTTTTATGGCAGAGAGATTATAGGGATCGATACAAATAAATTAAGAAATCATAAAAGAGAATATCATTTCAAAAATAGAAAATGTCATTTTCAAGATGTTAAAAGTGAAAACGAAACTCACTCGGTTTTGGTTTATGTTGTATTGGTGAAGTGTTTATACCAATAATCCAAGTTTATTTTTCCATATGACATTATTTTGTTAATAGCTCTAATCTCTCGCCATTATTTTTTGTTTACATTTGATTGAAATCCGATCTAAATCATTGGTTTATAAACAAGTGGGAGGCGGTTGGATGTGTATGCTTGGTCGCGTCTCATTTTTCTACGTCGCCTAATAATAATATTTCTAAGGAAAATCATATATGAAGTAAATAAATTAATTTATGTAAAAAATATAATTTTTATACCACTCGCAATTTCAGTAAATAAGTAAAATTGATTTTATTTTATGCTCAAAATACTAAAATTGGAGGGTAGTGCTAAAATAAAGATAAAAATATTGAATTAAGTACTTAAGTTAAAGATTTAACTTCAACTCTAAAGAACATACCAATGACCATCTAAAATAGAATTCGTTATTAAAATAAACTTACATATTTTTAAGAATAAAATGTTAAAAGTGAACAGTGTTGCCGGAGTCCGATCGGTGATCAAGAGAACTTTTCCTGAGCGGCCCCAAATCATAGCTTCGCCATGAGCCGAGTGTAAATTTGGCGCACACAACGACGTGCCGTCAAATTTCGGCGCCGTCGCCGGGGAGCGTAACAACAGAGGTAGAGTTCGACAAAGGTAGTTTTTGTATTTTTCTATTTCAGTGAACACTGTCGCCGCCGCAGGAGTGAACAGTGCTGCCGGAGTCCGATCAGTGATGCCTTAATGTCTTCTTCGGGCGAGCTGCTAATGTCTTCTTTGGGAGCGCTGCTAATGTCTTCTTCCGGAGTCGCCAGCACTTAATAACGTCAGCATTGGACCTACGGCCCGGGAATAAATTTAGAAGGTTACATATAAATAGAGACCTGGGAGAAGCCTTTTTGAAAGTATTAACGATAGAGAGGGAAGAAAAGCGACGGCTGCAGCAACATTGTTTATCATCGGAAACACTGTTCATCGTATACTATTCATCACGAGAATCATTGTTCATCGTCGGAAGTATTGTTCACAGTTTCAGTATTCTTTCTAAACTCAGTTTATTTTCATTATTACTTTAGATGGATCACAGTAGCAACTTTCAGTTTGGGGATTTTATGTTGCGACATATGGTTTGAGATACTTATGTTTCGTAATTCAATTTAGTGAATTCCTGTTCTTCGTTTAAATTTCATGCTTTGACTATCAACTTAGCATAGCCTAGGGTGAAACTGAGTTGATATTTATTGCGTGATACTAAACTGACTTCCCTGTTAAAAAAAAATGAACAGTGATTCGTTCACCCAGTTCGGCCAACTACCTACATCTGGGGAGGACTATACTCCAGTCCTCAATCCACTAGTCTCCAAGGTGCTCCTTACAACACAGATTCGACTCACGGCCAACCTATGCTACCCAACCTCAACTAGTAGTTCACACACAATCAAAACACCCTCTGATTTGTGTCATACACACCTACACACTCGAATTAATTCAGAACAGCTTCTCCTCTGATCCCACAGACTCAGCATATTCTAATTGAAACAATGTCACCGTAGGTTGCTATAGCACACCCTTGTGCTAATAGCTTGTGCAGGTTCTGTCTGTGTCGCTCCACTCTCACTCGCTGACCGCCTGTCACTAGCGAAAACAGGCCTTTTGCAGATTGTCCGAGTTCCTCCACTCTACAACTCTCCTGCCGCCTACCTTGATCAACCAACAAGCATGACCTGCTCTAAGTTGGCCTTCTCCGATCAAGCTCTGATTAGACTCTACAAGTCTTCGATCAGCCTCTGCTTTAACCACTCAGCTCTGCGCTCACGCTCTGTTCTCGGTGGTGATCCAATTCTCTGCTCGGCACTCTCTCCATGTTTTCTCGATATCTTGGAGATTGGATTCTGTATTGGATGGATCAATCTCCCTCCTGCTCTGTTCAGCCTTCTTTCAATAAAAACTCCATCAATATCAAATTTAGGAAGTTCCTAAAAGATCTCCACAAGATCCTTATCTCCTACTCTTTAGGAGATTTGATTTTCCAATCAAAACTTCAACCTATGGCACGGAATCTTCTCTGGGGATATTCTGAAAATATTTAGAAGTCTCCCGTTGCACTGCTACTTCATATCTGGACAGATTTCTCTTCGGGCCAAAACTGCCGTTGTGGCTTCCTGCTATAGCGCCTGCTTGTTCACTGAGCTTGTACACTCAGGCAGGTTTTGTCAATTGAATGCCAGTTGCATTATCAACAATGAACTTAAAACCATCGAGTTGCTTTTGTTCCACAGACAATCGGTATAAAAAGATATGGATTTTCTCTGAAGAGTTATAAACCCGACGATCAAATTCTTGACAAGCTTTATGAAAGAAAGGAAGAACAAGACACACTTTTACCCTAATTCAGTCGACCAAAATCGACCTAAATCCAGCAACAACTACCAAGTCTATCACTGAAGCAATTGAGAATACAGACTCGATGACAACTCCAAAGCGACTCAATCCCACTAATCAATTTCAACTAATTGCTGCTTAAACCTTGCTGGGAAATTATGAACTTGAAGAACCCTAAAAAAATAAATCTAGAATTGAGCTAATTGTGTTTAGGAGAGAATTCCCCAGCCTTTTAAATACAAGGCTCTAAACTCTTATTAGTTACAAGTTTGACACTTGACCAAATTGAACGTTTGATTTAACTATCTATTGTAAGCCCTAACAAACATAACTGTTCCAAATGCCAGGTTCTCTTCCAGGTCTCTCTTCCTTGTTTCAACTTCAGCTTGAGAATCAAGTCTTCCATTCATCTGCAACTTCAATCAACTTTGCTTTTGGCATCACAGATTCTACAGTTCTCCCACCTTTGGGCCAAAACCCTAGACTTGGAACGCCAACCTGCACTACTCTGCACTTAGCACATTGACCTTCTCAAAACAAAAATGCAGATTTTTGGCAGGAACAGGTTTGGTTAGCATATCTGCAGGGTTAAACTTAGTACCAACTTTAGTTACCTGCATTTCACCTGAATCAGTAATATTTCTCACAAAATGTAGCCTTAAATTGATATGTTTTGACCTTTCATGAAATACTTGATGCTTTGACAAATGAATTACCCCTTGACTATCACAACATACCTTTACACAACTCTGCTTATATCCTAACTAAGTCCACACATCTTTTAACGACAAGGCTTCTTATACAGCTTCTTTAATAGCTATATACTTAGCCTCCGTGGCCGACAAAGCTACGTAAACTAGCTTTCCAACTAATTGTAGTTCCAAAAAAAGTAAATACTAAACCAGTTTGGGATTATATGGTATCTATACTACTAGCAAATTCTGAATCAACAAATTCTATAACAACATCATCATAAATTGAAGCACCTCTAAAGGACGATACCTTATTTAAAGTACCCTTCACATACATCAGTAGCCATTTTAAGACATACCAATGTTGCTTACCAGGATATGCAACGAATCTGCTTACTAAGCTAATTGCATGTGCCAAATCTTGCCTGTTACAAACGATGGCGTACATGAGTGAGCCAACAGCACTTGAATAAGGCACTTTCTGCATGAATTTATTTTCCTCTAGATTATGAGGTACCTGTTCTGAACTAAACTTGAGATTACTTGGCAAAGGGGTTAGAACAATTTTTGAATCAACCATGCAAATTTATCAATGACCTTGGACAAATACTTAGACTGACTTAACCATAAGAACTTATTAGTTTTGTCTCTCTTAATCTGCATTAGTAGAATTTTCTTTGCTAAACCAACATCTTTCATATCAACGTTGCAGTGTGACTGTTCCTTTAATTTATTAATGGCATGCATATCTTGACAAGCTATTACATGTCATCTACGTATAATAACAAGTAAATTATAGTTCTAGTCTATAGACATTTCCTATAGATGCACCAATCATAATTTGACCTTTCATACTCACATCTCATCATAAACTCAACTAACTTCCTTTTCCACTGTCTAGGAGATTGCTCGAGTCCATAAAGGATTATTTGAGTAAACAAACCTTGTCTTCTTTATTCCTAACCTGAAAACCTTCAGGTTGGGTCATGTAAATTATTCATCGAAGTTCTCATGAAGAAAAGCAGTTTTAACATCAAGTTGGTCAAGTTCAAGATCAAACTAAGCAACTATAGACAAAAGAATCCTAATTGACCCGCGCTTCACAATAAGAGAGTAGATTTCATTGAAATCTATTCCTTGTTGTGTGAAGCCTTTTGCCACTAACCAGGCTTTATAGCTTTTTCTCAACCCTTGGTATCCCTTCTTTTCTCTTAAAACCCCATATGCAGCCTACCAGTTTCTTGGCTAAGGAATCAATTTCTTCTTGCATTGCCCTTAACCATAATTCGGCATCCTTGGAATTTACTGCCTGATTATAAATTTTAGGTTGCTTATATGTTTTAGGTTCATCCACTGGTAAATTTTAGCAACATTTAATGCAAAAGCCACCAAATCATCATAATTGTATCTCCTAGTTGGCTTAGGTTTTCAATTCTCTCTCTCTCATCAATAAATAATTAATATTTGTATCTAGATGTTGATCACTTTATCTTCAGGTTGATTTACAGATTTTTCAGCTGGAACATCTGATTCCACCTCCACATTATCTCCCTCAAGTTCACTGATTTTCTGGCAGTATTGCTACCTGAACTCTCTAGGTATGGACTTTTCTTAAAAGGCAACTCCAATTCATCGAACGTTGCATCTCTGCTTATAATACATTTCTCCCATTTCTAAACACTACAGCTTGTAACCTTTTACTTCTTCAGAATATCCTATCAAAATACAATGCATGGCCTAGATTTTAGTTTCTCCCGTTATATGTGTGCATAACCCTTACAACCAAACACCTTAAACCTCATATAGTCCACTGGATGATCTGCCCAGGCTTGCATAGGTGTTTTAAAACCTATGGCAGAAGATGGGTGTTAGATCCAGGTAGTTCATGTGTGACATGTTTTTTGACAAACAAGGCAGATAGGCTGTTACAGAAGGTAAGACAGTATCTGTTCAGACAGGAGTTATAACTAACCCAGATCAGCAGGACATTTTCTGGGTAATTTCTTCTTCAGAATTCTATCGATAAAATACCTCATTAGATATCCCCTGTAACAATTTTTGTTCTAGGGTTTACATATACTCCTAATTGCTGTTATAATGAAAATGGGGAACACCTTTTTTTATTGAAAAGAATCAATATCAATTAGTTCTGTATCCATTTTCTTATCTTATTAAGTAAAAAATTCGATTCAAATCCACGAATAATTAAAAAATTCAGATTTTTTAGTTAATGGTTCAATTTGTCCTGAGTTGTTGTTTTGGAAAAAAAAAAACTTCATTTTTCATTTCATAAGAGAGGAAGATTTTAGGCATTGTGTCTTTGGAGATACTATACAATCAATTGAAGGGAAGATTCATGTTCAATAGAATCTTCCGCATTCATGGGTTCCGTCGTTCCCATCGCTTCTCTATTAATGGTTAGGTCTAAATTTGACAATGGAGCTCTTCGTGGACTTTGTTCTTGAGTCAATCCTCTTAATCTTTCTTGACTCGAAGCTCTTTTTGTTGTTCTATCAACAAATTAGGGATGAATCTCAATCTTTATTAGATACATTGTTGATAAAATAACTTCAGTTATAACATAAAAATACCTCCGGGAAGAATCCACGGTTAAAAAATTTAACCCAGATATTGCGCTCCGAAGATCTGATTCTGCGCTCCAAAAATTAGATCCGCTCCGAAAAATAGAAAGTATAATTGAACATTATATACCTTCCAAAAATAAGGCAAAAGTGCATCTAATCTATTTATGTGATTCGGATGATTGAAGTGGCGGATCACCAAAATAAAACTAATCAAACGGTGCCAGATCAGAGCTATTGACCGGCAATCATCATCTAAGTTCGTCGGAAACTCGACAGAGCAAAAGCTTGATCGCCGTGAGCTGAAGAACTGTGTTGAACAGACTGAGTTCCAGGTGCGATATTCTCGGGAAGAGAATTACCGATCTGTGGGAGACAGTTCGAGGTGAGAAGAGGAGAATCTCCGTCTGAGGGAGTCAGACGCGCTCACATTAGCTCAACTACCCAGTGGTAACTATAGAAGATAAGTTACTTAAAGATCTGTTGTACTTGATCAAATACTTGTGAGTGATTTCTACTTAGGGTTCCGAGCAACCCCCCCTAAGTAGGCTCGGTGAGCTGAATAAGGTAAACATATCTTGTGTCATTTCCTATTCTTTGTATTGTTTCTATTACAACTATCCATCACCGAAACGGAATCTGTAAAGGCTTTCTGAAATAGTTAAACAAGCGATCTGGAATAGCTCCAGTAGAACAGACCCATAACTTTCAGTGGGGTCATGTTTATTAGAGCAAATTCAGTAGATAAGCAAAGAGCAAAGAGCTATGTGCAAAAATAGCATTATCGCATAAAAGTGGTTTAGCAGAAAGAGCAATGAGCGAAAATAGCTTTTGTTATGCTTTTAACACGTGGAGCAAAAGAGCAAAAAGCAAAATGAAATCTTTCTCTTTTGTTGCATTTTCTTTGTTGTATTTCTCTTTTGTATTTCATTTGATCGTCATGAATAAAATAAAAATTATAAATGACTCATTGAAGTTGCATAAAAGTACAATAATTAATACATAGGTCACTACTCGGATAAACTAAAAATACATCGGTCCTAAAACATTAATAAATAATAATTAAATTTTCAGAAAAACATGTCTATGGCACCCAGTCATTTGTAGGGATATACACCTCTTCATTATCTCTGGAAAATGCTGGTGTACTAGTTGACTCATCACGTTATATTTTCTCAATTATAGTCATTTGTCGTGATCGCCAATAAGACCTCATAGGTTCAAGAAAATCATCTGGATTTTTTAACATAACATTATCCTCCTCCAATCTTTCAGCACGAAGTTTATTAACTTCAGCAAGATGTTTTGATTATTCGACCTCCCGCTGGTAAATCTCATTTAATGTGCGCATTTCACTTGCGATCATTTGTGCTTTCAAGGGATTTGGCTTTTTTTGCGAACTTCTGTTACCTACAAGACGTACACGTGAAGTGCTTTGAGATGGACTCTCATTTACGTCATCTTTATCCAACGCATTTAGAGACGGACCACTATAATTGTCTTCCAAATTTATTGGAGCGCTAAACTTCATTGTATCATGTAAAATCGTCCAATAATGTGCGAACTTAAATTCATTTCCTTTATTCAATGAGCGATAAATGGATTTGGCTTGTAATTCCTGTACAAAAAAGTTATATGGTCAATTGTATTTCATGTAATTTATACGAGAATAATGTTTTTTTTTACCATATCCGTCGCATTTTGGCCACTTAAGAATGCAGCTTGAGCCTTGGTTAGGGATTCACGCCATTTTGTTTATGCCGGTCGAATTCTTGTCCAACGAGATTCACAAGAGCCTCCAGACCTTTCAAGGCCATAATCAGGTTTCAAAGTTATATACATGGCAACTATACGTTCCCATAGTTTGCTCTTTGCTTGACCCGTAACCGTGTCACCATCTTCACCTATATTAACTACCGCTTTGCATAATGCAACGTCTTCCTCACACTTCCATGATTCTCCTCTTTTGTTACTCATTTGTTGATACGATATTAAGATGTAGAGAGTAGAAGAATGATGAAAGATTGAGTTGAATCATTTATGAAATTACATGAACGAATGTGATGTTATATAGAAAAGATTTTGAAACAATTATGGGCTAACTTTTGTTTTATTGTTTTATTTTTTTTTTCAAGATTCTTATTCTTTCCTACTTTTTTTCAATCACTTTTGGATTTTTATCTGCCAAACTTTACTTCTTTTTTTCAGCCTTATCAAACCTCTTCCCACTTTCCTGATTTTTCTGACAAAATTTAGATTTTTATTTTCGGTTTTGATTTCAATTTATCTATCATTTTTAAATTGTCTACCAAAGTTTCAAATTTATGAGACTTATCAAAATTTTACTCACTCTTCTTTCCACTTTCTCTTTCCTTTCCACCACCCTCTCCATTATTGCAACCGTTTCAAGCATTGCTTTTTGCTCTTTCTCTTTGATCAATTGGTGCAAGTTGAGCAATAAGCAAAAATCTTCTCTATTATTGCTTATTGCTCAACTACTGCACTTGCTCTGAGACAACATGTAGTTTGTACTGCTTCAGCCCAAAAAGACTTAAGAAGCTCAGTCTGAATTAACATACATCTGACCTTTTCAACTGTCCTATTAAATCTCACAGCTAAACAATTTTGATGAGGGTTCCCATGAACATAATGATGTTTCTTAATGCCCGACTCAGAGCAAAAGGTGAGAAATTTATTATCTAAGTACTATAGGCCATTATCTAATCTAAGGTATTTTACTTTTTTCCTTTTGGATTCTCAACCAGATTCTTCCATATTTTGAAAGTCTGAAAAGCCACATTTTTCTGTAACAGAATAAATACCCAGGCTCCTCTTGAGAAATCATCTATCAAAGGCATAAAATACCTCCTTCCCCCAAGAGACTGGGTCCTTGTTGGTCCCCACAAGCCTGAATGAATGTAATCTAAAATTCCTCAGGTGAACCCCACTATTGAAGCTAACCTTCTTATCTTTTCCTAGAATACAATTCTCGTAGAAACTTAGTTTCCTTATTTTATCCTTACCAAAACACTCTTGTTTAATTTAGCTTAATTAGGGCATTTTCACCCACATGCCCAACCTCAGATGCCACAAGGTTGCTTTATCTAGGGCTAGATCAGACAAGTTTATTACATGACCAATGATTGTATTTCCTAAGAGTACATATATTCTATTTTTCCTTATACCCTTTAACCCCATCCTAGAACCTTTAGACACTTCCACCACACCATTCGTAGCCTTAAAATAGTAACCTGAAGCATCTAGCATCCCTAAAGAAAGTAAATTTCTTTTTAACTTAAGGTACATACTATCTCAGAACCATCATCCATGCGCAGCCTCACTGATCCAACTCCAAGCATCTTCATCCCGTGCACTAGCCCGGTCACTTTCTTTAAAGTCTTGCAACTAGGTTTCGCGTGGAGTTATATGGCAGGAACAACAACTATCCAGAATCCATCCTGAGTTTGTTTTAGCTTTGGTTATAACTAGGGCCTCTGCGCTCTCATACCCTTCATCAACAAGTGTGGCTTCATTGAGATGCTTGTTCTTGTTGTTGAACCCGTCTTCCTATCTGTGCAGTTTCTTCGAGAATGCCCTTCTTTATGGCAATGGAAGCATTTTAGTTTCCTCTTGTCCATTTTTCTTTGACCGGGGCCAGCTTACTGATGAGGCGTATTTATACGACTCGCTAAACAGTTTAAACCCAACAATTTCGACATGTTTTTATGTGAACAGTTACTTCTTAGTGTTGTTTGCATTTCAGGTGTTTGAGATACATGAAAAGAGACTTGCGACTCAAAATGGTGTTTTTAGGGAGAAAATCGACATTGAAGGAAATGGGAGCGCATCGCAGTGAGTTACGTGCCAGCAGATAACATTAGTGTCGCGAGCCAGACCTTAATGTCTTCTCCGAGCGCGCGACCTAATGTCTTCTTGGGGCGCGGTAAGATTATGACGACGTCAGCAATCGAGCCCGCTGCCCGAAATAATTTTTTAGAGTTCGATCTCAATTAGGGTTTCGGGAGGAGAGGAGACGGCAGTTTTGAACGACAAGGGTTTGGAATAGACTAACGAACGGAATTTTGGAGGTTGGCGTCAACAGTGTTTTCCGGCATGAACAGTGCATTCCGGCCGTGAACAGTGATCGTGAACAGTATTTTTCGTTCTTTTCAGTTTAATGCATTTTTCAGTCATGACTATGAGTAGCTAAATTTTTGTTTCAGTTTAGGGTTTTCAGCTAGTGACATTCATGTTTGAGACTTGGATTCAATGCATGTTTTTATTCAATCGTAAGTTCTGGATCTTAAATTGCATGAATTGTATTGCACGGTTAGCGTATACTTTGTCGTGAAACTATCCGCTCATCAATTCTGATTATTAACTCTTGTCGAAGCTTTGTCGTGGAAACAAGTAGTAGAATCTAGACTTAGTATCACCTTTGTCGGGATACTCTAGGTTGTTACCTTTGTCGGAATGACCACATGTTTGATTAGAATCGCCATCTTTAGAAGCCGATGATAACAACCACTACTGAATTCCCTGGACTAAATACTTCTCTTAATTGATATTCATACCTTTTCACTTTCATTCTTGCAATCGACTTGTTCAAAACACCCTTTAGTTCAGTATTTACAGGAAATCGCTTCACAGTCTGTTCTCTTGGGTTCGACCCTTGCTTGCCGCTACATTATCTAAAAGCTTAGAGATATAAATACAAATTTGGCGCACACAACGACGCGTATCACTTACTTCCACCTAAACTTCCCTTTTGATTGTTTCTTTAGGGAATCCTTGCGTTCAAACTTCTTAAAGCAACTAAGCCCTCTGATCCAACCCCTAAGGACTTAGCCTCCAATTGCTTGGACTTAAGTGAGGCCAGAAGCTCTTCAAGGCTAAGAGTTTCTCTTAAGTACTTCATTATTTGACGAAGATAAAAATATATTAAGAAAGTGAGTTGAGGATCTTGCTTGATCCTAATCCTCCACAATAACTCCTATATTCTCAAGATCAATCACGATCTTCAATAACTCTTCAACTTGATCCTCAAGAGCCCTATCCTCATCCATCTTGAAACCAAAAAGTTCACCTTTCAAGAAAACTCTATTTGTTAGAGTTTCTGTCATATATAACTGTTCAAGCTTTAGTCAAACCTCAGCAGCTGCTATTTTCTTGGACACTTCTCGCAGCACCTTGTCTTCCAATTGAAGGATAATCATGTTGTATGCCAACTCCAACAGATCATCACATTGTGACCAAAAGTTCTTGTCACCCTTCAGGGCCTTTGCGACTTTCATTTGATCCATAATTGCTTTCATTCTTTGCCGCAGAGGAAATCCTCTTTCACATTGAATCTCTCAACTTCAACTTTCGCCGACACCATCTTGCCAACTATGAGGCTCTGATACCAATTATAAACCCTACTATCGAATTCTTGACAAGCTTGTGAAAGAAATGAAGAACAAGACACACGTTTTATCCTGGTTCAATCGATCAAAATCGATTTTATCGAATGACAACTTCCAAGTCTATTACTGAAGAAATTGAGAATACATACTCGATGACAACTCTCAAGCGACTCAACCTGACTAATCAATTCCAACTAAGCGCTACCAAAACCTTGTCGAGAAACTCTGAATTTGAAGAACCTTAAAAAAAAAATTCTGGAATCGAGCTAACTATGTTTAGCAGAGAATTCTCCAACCCTTTAAATACAAGGCTCTAACCTTTGACTAGTTACAAGTTTACCACTTGACCAAACTGAACATTTGACTTAACTAGCCGTTGCAAGCCCTAACTTACTGCTCCAAATTCTAGGCTCTCTTCCAGCTTTCTCTCTTCCTTGTTCCAACTTTAGCTTGAGAATCAAATCTTCCATTCATCTGCAACTTCAATCAACTTTGCTTTTCACACCAAAGATTCTACAAAAGTATATATCTAATTGTGGATAAGAAATCAAGTTGAGAAAATGTCTCTCATAAATTAATTAGCACCGGCCTCATGTTAAATCTTTTTCATGAGACGGTTATGTCTTTTTCATTAAAGCTTAATTAGTGTTACCCTAACACGTGGAAACGTGATTTTTTTGGCAATTTGCTTTAAAATGTCACTCTTTTAATATTTTTTTTTAAAAATAATTTGTATTGGAAGTTCGGGTGGCAATCATGGTTCGCATCTGCTCTTTGTGATATTATTTTTTGTTCGTTCCGTAGAGCCTCTGACCTCAATCAGAGAGCGAATTGTCGATGCCAATCGCAACATTAGAAAACATGACTACCATTTCCTCATGGGCGATTAGGTCCTATTTTTTAAATTTAAAATTTCAATAAATAAGTAAATTAGTTAAGTTAAGAAAATTTAAATTACGTAAATTTAAGTTGTTGTCGAATAATGGAGTACGGTGAAAGCGAACATAAATATGTTAAAGTAAATAACTGTGTTAAGTTAAGTTAAATTAAATTAATTTAAATCTTTAAATAATATTTTAAAAATACGTAACATTATTACATATTTTACGAGTGGTCTTGGGCTTTTATGAACTTGGGCAAGAGTGAATTTGGGTTTTTATGATATGGGCCTGCTAATGCGACAAAAGTGATAAGCATGGTTGTCGGTGCTGTGTTTTTCTTTGATTGAAAATGAATTTAATAGAACATTTATCAAGCCAGTCAATTTATTTTGCTTAAAAATATATTTATTTGAGGTACAAAAAATCATCATCACTCCCATGATCCACCCACTCGTTTCAACAACTAATAGCCAGCCCTACACCATCATCATCTCAATCCTTCATCAAGTCTCGATCTCGCACAACGGCCACAAGATCCCTCCAAATCATCAACTGGGTCACTCCCGCGAAATTGCGGACTAGACACATGTTTATGTGAAGATTGGAGCTCTCTGATGGAGATCAAGTCGAGGAAGCGGAAGAAATGGATGCTCCCGCTAATCGCCTCGCTGCTGATAACCGTACTATTAGCTTTGTTTTCCTACCCGGTTTTCAACCCCAGGTCAACGCCTAAACCCTACTTTGTAGAAGAAAGGCTCCACGTCACCCCAACCTCGCCAGAGTCCGTCCCCAAGCTGGCGTACTTGATCTCGGGCTCGAGCGGCGACGGGGCGACGCTGAAGCGGACTCTGAAGGCGCTGTACCATCCGAGGAACCAGTACGCTGTGCATTTGGATTTGAAAGCATCGGCGGCGGAGAGGCTGGAGCTGTTCGAGTATGTGGAAAACGATGTCGTTTTTGGGAAGGTAGGGAATGTCAGGATGGTGGTGAGAGCTAATATGGTGACGTATCGAGGGCCGACCATGGTGAGCAATACGCTTCATGCTGCTGCGGTTTTGCTGAGGGAAGGTGGGGAGTGGGATTGGTTTATTAACTTGAGTTCTTCGGATTATCCGCTGATGACTCAAGATGGTGAGTATCGGCTTTTTGCCCAATGGAATTTTGGATTATGAAATGCTTGTTTAGGGTGCTTGTTTCTGATCAGTGGATTGTATAAGCTAAATTTTGTATCAGTGAATGGTCTGAAGAATGCGACATGGCCATTTGCTTGAAAGTTGGAGTTGAGCTGGTCGTTTACTGATTAGATTTTCAATGAAATAAGTCCAGCTATGACAATATATCATTATGTGCGTTGTTGGTAGACTTTTCTGTTTAGGCATGACGATTTGTAAGGTTGTATATTGTGTTGCATTCTTCATTTCTCCTGGTTTTGATTTGATTAATTCGGGAGTTGCTTATTGATCCGAAAATGAGTCGGGCTTTGAGCTTTCTGTATTGAATATTGAAGTTTATATAAGTGTTTTTCCTGTCGACAAATTTTTGTGGCGCTGACTCATTTTAGTTTTACTTTTCATACAGATTTGTTACATGCTTTGTCGTCGATTCCGAGGGAGCTGAACTTCATCGAACATACAAGCGACATCAGTTGGAAAGAGTGTGTAACTGCAGATTATGTTGATCATATTTGGTTGTTCTAAGCAAGATTTAAGCCATCTTGAAACTTGGAAAGCTGAACTGCATTTATTTTCACATCACAGGCATCATAGAGCGAGACCAGTCCTGATAGATCCAGGACTATACAATTTAACAAATTCGGATGTTTTATGGGCCTCAAATAAGAGAAGCATGCCAACCGCATTCAAGCTATTTACAGGCAAGCGATTCTACTATCCACATGTACTGCCAGCAAATGTAGTAGTACAAGTTCTTGCTGAAGTTTCTTAGCTAATGTTATCCAGGGTCTGCTTGGATGATGCTCTCTCGTTCATTCATGGACTACACCGTGTGGGGATGGGACAATCTTCCGAGAACAGTCCTGATGTACTATACAAACTTCCTATCCTCGCCCGAAGGATACTTCCACACTGTGATCTGCAATGCGGATGAGTTCAGAAACACTACAGTGAACCATGACTTGCACTTCATCTCATGGGACAATCCTCCCAAGCAGCACCCTCATTTTCTTACTATTGACGACTATCAGAGAATGGTAGACAGCAATGCTCCATTTGCCAGAAAGTTTGGCAGAGATGATCCAGTTCTTGACAGGATTGATTCTGAGCTGCTGAGTCGGGTTGGCTATGGGTTTGTACCTGGTGGGTGGTACGCAGGTGAAGGCAGCTCAAGCTCAGATATTTCCACGGAAATAACAAGGAATATTACAGTTTTGAAACCCAGTCCAGGAGCTGAGAGGCTCAAACAACTCATCGACAGCTTGATAAACCATACAGATTTCCACTCGACGCACTGTATCTGACTTCGGGTCCCACCAAGTGCTCTGGAAGTTGAATGGTAAATGCTCAATGTATGTTGAGTATCTGCACAGGGATGCTGCTTCTGGTCACACAGTATGGTTGCCAGACGCCATGCTTCAGTGTTCTATGGCCTTGATCAGCTGCATGAGATTTGGCCACAAGCTAAAATTATCCGGATTTTGTAGCTTGAAATCGAATGGGAAGCTTCGTGCTAGCGAAGGCCAAGTTGATTCAGCCAACCGTCAGATGTTACAGGGTGCTGAGTGCTGATTCTGAGCGACAAATCCTTTTCTATTCCCTCCTGCAAAACCTCAGCACATTATCTTGGATGAGGAAACAATCCACTTTTAGGCCTAGAAAACATTTGATATCTCCACGACTTTCAGGCACAATGTAGGTTGCTAAATCATCTTCAACATAAAAATCAAAGCATTCTTTCAGATTCTTCAGCTAAAAAGCGAGTAGCGAGATATTTTTGAATACAGAAACTGGGCTTTCATCATGCTTGCGACAAATCATAAGACTAACAAATGCATCAGATTTAATTTTGTTAAATTCATGTGTCCCAGAATGTTGTCTATAAGCTGTAACAGGGGTGTCGAAGTAGACCAACAAAGTTCACAAAGTCAAGGAAGTTCAAGTTAGCTTAAAAAGAGTCACACGCAATCAGTTCGAATTTTCTAAAATGGCGCGCAATCAGTTCGGGTTTCCTAAAATTCGCATCAAGAGATCTCTAGGCGGTTTGGGTTTGAAAGACTATTTAAACTAAAGATATCGAAATTCTATCAACGAGAGATTGAGAAGTTTTAGGAAGGAATGATTATCTACAGTCTAAAGATAATCATTTGTTGCCTAAAGAGTGCATGTAACCAGTTCATATAATTAATGCATCCCGTGATACCTGGTGATCATTGCTAATGAAGTCCATGCACTTGGAGAACCAATCGTAACAAGAAACTAATCAGAAAAATTTTGCATTATTTCCCTCAGCAATACGTAATGAAGGTAACCGTCATTGAGGAAACTCAGAACATAAAAGTAATGAGACTTGACATATTGATAGGATCCCTCCGAACGCTTGAAATGAAGTTGAATTCTGAGTCTCTGAGAAAAAATTCGAGGGGTTGCACTCAAAAGAGAGATATCTGAAACTACCAAAGATGAGGAATAAATGTCTGAACAGATGGTTTTACTGACAAAAAATTTCTGCAGGTTTATGAGGAAATTAAATTAGCGTCAGTCTGAACAGACAAACAAATATGGACCAGACAACCGAAATTGTCGAGATGGCAAATTCAGAAGGATGAGAACTGCTGAAAATCAGAAGGAGGTAAACGGAGAGAGAAGCAAAGGGATTCAATGTCGTGAATGTGAGGGCTTTGGGCACATCCAAGCCGAATCACCCAATATCCTCAAGAAACAGAAAAGGGCTCCAGTGGCTGGATGGAGTGATACGAATCAGATGAGAACTCAAACTTCGTAGCAGTCACACTGTCGTAGAAATTTTAGAGACCGAACCTGAGAATCCAGAGTCAGACAATTATAGTGATACAGAGATCACCAAAGAAATCATAGTAGAGAAATACAAAGCACTGTAGAGAATAATGGGGAGAGGCAGTGACGTCAAACTCTAAACTAAGCAAGCTAGTTGTGAGCCTAAAAGCTGAGAAATATGAACTGTCAGAATTAGTGAAGCGTATGCAAACAGAATTTAAACAGAAAAAATTTGAACATTTCAATATTATGTAAGAACTATTACGAGTCAGAAAGAATGTCAGCATGATGAACAACGACACGAAGAAACTTGACACCATCTTAGCTCTCAACGTACGGGTTGTGGAAGCCACAGGTGAGTCTGTATTTGTTCAAGCTGAAAATTTTAATCACACTAACAATGCATATTCCAGTCACAGTTCAAACACGCTTTGGACAAAAGACAAGCGTATTTGTTATTACTGCAATAATTAAGGTGACATCCGGTGATAATGATCTAAGTTCCCTCCAAAGTATCATCGACAACGATTCGTTCCTCCTCCAAAAAATTACACACGTTGGTCGTACTATTGCCATGTCTCATATAGTTCATCTTCCCACCTTGAGAAGGGTTGATGGTATTTTGACAGTGGCTATTCAGCTCACACTACCGGAGAAGTCAACTATCTGACCAATATAAAGAACCTGAATGGGAAATTTGTTACATTTCGTGATGGCACAAAAGATAAGGTTATTGGTCAAGGTACCTTGTCCGTAAAGTTTATGCCTCTGATCGAGAAGGTGCTACTAGTGGAAGGTCTTTAGGCTAATCTTCTGAGCATCAGCTAACTATGTGATGGAAAGCTGAATGTCAAATTTACTTAAGATTCGTGTCAAGTCATCGACAATAAAGGAAAGTGTATTATGAGGGGAAATCGGTAATTAAATAACTGCTATTTACCGAACTCTAACACAGAGCCTGTTAAAGCTCATTATTTTCTGTCTAAGCAGGATGAATTGATTACGTGGCACAAACGACTGGATCAACTGAATCTCAAGGCATTGAGAAAGATATCTAAACATGATCTGGTGCGATGAATACCTGAGATATAGAGTGAGACAGATGTTATGTGTGGAGAGTGCAAAATCAAAAAACAAACAAGATCATCACATCCAAGAACCGATCACATTCATACAATCAGATTACTCGAACTGTTACACATGGACTTGATCGGTTACACTTGAAATTATACCTCTAGCATCCAGACACTCCAATTCACTATATGCTAGTGTATCCTCCACAGGTTAGCCGCACCTCAAGTAGTACTTCATTTTGACACAGACTACAACACCGTCTTCAGTTCCCTCCGGAGTAGCGAACTTCTCCTTTCTCGACTTCTTGGCGGTGTAGTCTTTCGAGCCTTAGCTGTTACGCTTATGGGCGTCAAGGACCTTTTCCAATTCACTGCTTTAATCGAAAGCTCTGCCTTCTCTTTATATTGATCTCCTTGGAAAATCCCCTAGATTTGCTCAACCGCAAATCCTAGATTTGTTGGGTAACAAATCCCAGATTCACCTTCCAAATTTGGAGATGAATCTCTTAGATTGTCAAGGATTATTCCATAATAATCTTGACAATCTTTGACCGGATCTTCTCAATTTTGATCCTTATTTTGCTCCGAGAATCTAGGTAGAGATCGTAATCTCAGAGATTCTATTAGCTTCTGATTTCGTGTTGCGACGTCCGTTTCAGGGATCGTTCCCTGCACACTCAAGTAGCATTATTAGTTGGGTGTTTGTCTCATCAAAAACATGGAGTGGACATACTCCAATAATTTCCCCTTTTTGATGATGACAAACACCCTCAACAATAAAACATAAATCAGCAATTGTTTCAACTAGCGTTCCCTCTTGTGTTCCCCCTCAGAAAAACATGGACATATCAGTAGATACGATTTCTCCCTCAGGTCATGCGTCGTCTCATAATCTTCCCCCTTTTGGCATCATCAAAATGCACGATCATGAAAAAGCAAGCATGAATAATAGATTAACGGACAGAGTGCATATCACCCAAAATAGCCGGAGACCAAAACAGAAATAGGTAGAGCAATAAGCAGTTCACAAGGTACCGACAGAGAGTATACCTCTAGGTTCACGATAGAGAAACGTAAGAACGAAATAAGCCAAGAAGAGTGAGGATAATGTAGCTGGGAATAAAGTGGATAATCAGCCGGATAACCATTCAAGGGTCAGTTGGTTCATCAGCGACCCGAGGAGCGAGGGAGGGCTGCTAGATGATGGTGCTGATCCTAGTGTTCCCCTGCTCAATTTCCATGGGCTCACTCTCTTCTGGTTCTAGAATTTGCTATTCTCCAGCTGGTTGAGTACGAATCCACCCGATCCTTTCCTTTCTATTGACCTTTATCTACCTCAGGTTGCTTTCATACCTCTTCCGTGCGTTCCCCCCATACAATAGTTGATATATAAGGATTTTCTTGATCACGATGGTGTAGGGGAGTGCATGGGCGTCACTCTGATAGGCATGTTCCATATGTTGCACAATGATCATTTACTCTTGCTACTGGTTGCTGCAAGAGGCGTTGAGTGACTCAAATCTGGATTCTTTTTCTTGTTGATTCCGCTCTTAGACCGGGTTTGCATCAAAATAATAGAGAACCCTGAAATGTATCACAAACAAAAACAACCGTGAAAGCACAAGTGGGAAATGAAAATAAAAGTACTGAAATTTAAAATGAGTAGTCTAAACGATTCGCTAGATTTAATCTAATGACAAGCTAACTCGTTACTCCCCGGCAACGGCGCCATTTTGACGTGTAATAATTTTGTACTCCAAATTCAGTGACTATGAAGTTCCAAGGCAGGTCAAAAACAATTTATAAACCGAAGTATTCTGGGTCGTCCAAGGAGTAAACTAAGCTTATGCACTACGCAAAGTCTAGTTTTGTTTAGCTAACTCGATCTGTGAATTGATATTGTGTAAATAATTGAATTAAGACAGGCAAGCTAAGGTTAAATGGCCAAATTTCAAGAAGATTCCAAGGTTGATTTCACTTGCCTAGTGTTTTCTAATAAAGTGACAAAGATGAATGGATGATTGAAGACTATAGAGGTTATGAATAGATCAATATTCTAAACTAGCTTTCGCTCAATTTTGATTATCAACCTATTACGGAAATCGAATCTCAATCTCTCAATATATTGATTCGCTCTAACTTCCTCCACTAATCACAAACCGTCGCTATAATGATCAGTAAAAGAGTTAGGATGAAGCTAACCTAACCTCTAACTTATCTCTTTATGCTACTTTCGTATGTCAATAGAATCAAAGTCGGTTTTACTCTCGTCTTTCCTAAGTATGTATCTCTCAATAACGTACTCAGGTTAAACCGGATTTCATGCTGGCATTCTTTCAAACATTTAGCATGCATAACTTGACACAATTGAGGGAAAACCGTAATCTATCAATCATCCACCTAAACTTTCGTTTAGAACATCATCACAATATTGCAAACACACTAGACAAGATTCATCAAACCTTGGAATTAGGGGGATTACTCACGAGACATGGAAAATGATATCATTGCTTTCATATATAAAGAACGAGTTACAAATCCAATTCTCTAATGAAAAACAATGGATTACAACCATGCACTTGAGTATTCAAGGATTGAAAACCTCTTTTCTTCCTCCCTTCCTTCTCTGGTTCGTGCCCTAATCTCGCCTCCCAGCTCCTCTGGTTCGTGTTCTATCCAATCTCCTCTCCTTTCTCCCTCGGTTCCCTTCAAATTCTATGAAAATTTGCTGAGCTGTCCGTATCGGTCGTATCAATACGGTCGACACGACCGACACGACCATATCCACTCGCTACGGTCGATTCGACGTCAGCTGGAATCGAACAATCGACACGGTCATATCGACCGTGTCGAACGTACCAATACGGGCGGTACGGGAGATACGGGGACTTTGACAATTTCTCGTCTCTTCCGCATGCAGTTGCCTCTACTTTACTCCCTATGGCGCCCTGAGCAGATTGGCCCTAAAACAAGAAAGAGAGAGTGTATAATGGTCATAATATTCCAAAAATGAACGAAAACAACCAATAAACACAAGCGAGAATCGGTCTGGAATCCGACCCATCAAACACTCCACACTTAAAATTTGATCGTCTCTAGCAAACAATCAGAACATGTTATAATATATTCAAGACGCTCTATCCCAACTTAAGCTTTGAATAATAGAGTGATGACCACCAAAGCACGGGTTTCACAAACTCTAGCCCCACACCTCACACTAACACTTCAAACAAATTGCAATCAAAGAGTTTTCGAGCCGCCTAAGAACACATGAGGGCACACACTCAAGAAAATCAGTACCAGCGCCAACCAAAACCAATCTCGCAATCTATTCATTTTCAAGGCAAAGCATTCGAAACAACGGTTTATACACAACATGCAGAACTCATATCCAAGCCTTAGACTTTGCATCATAATTCATAAGGAAAGAGGAGTTCGGCAAAAATTATTTTTCAAAAACAATCATAAACCCATTGATGCTTACGTGCTAACACAAGGGTCATTCTCCAGTAAAGCAAGTTAGCACACAAGCAAATTGTAGACTTGCACAAGAATGATATGGCGGATGGGCTTAAAGTCAAGCTCTTACTATTTCTTTTCTCTCTTTTTTTTCTCAAGCTTTCGAGGAGGAACTTTTCTTCCTAACCTCGGCCATTTTTTTTTTTCATTGGGTGCAAATACTTTCGAGGGGGAACTTTTCTTCCCAACCCTCGGCATTGCAGCCAGAATCACACAATAAGAACTTGACAATGAGCCCAAATAGAGGTTGAGGATGCGCAAGAAACAATTACAAGCGAGGAGCTAGGCAAGCAAACAAGAGTCACCTAAAAGCAATCGCAAGGTTTATGCATTATGTAATGGTTTTTTTTTTTTTTTTAAAGAGTGCACGCTACACCAAGGTCCAAAGCAAGCAAAGAAAAATTCCTAGAATGCGAGATAGGCAATGGATAGCAATAATAATGACTCACAAGAAGGCGCGATCATGAGAACTTACTCGGCCCTAGGCTCTAAATTAGCAAAATGAAAGAGGCTAGATGCAGTATGTGAAACTCAAGCATGTTGATCCCAAGCTTAAAAGAGGTCAAACACTCTTATAACAATATGCCTAGTATGGAATCAATGAATATTTTGGCACCAAGCACTCAATGCATATTCAAGCAAGTTAATCTGTGAAACACTCAATTAATATGCACTAGCCACTCCACACTTAAAACAAAGCTTAGTCCCTAAGCTAAAAATTAAAAATGAGAAGAGTGCATAGGAACTCCCCTAGTGAGCGTGGCCATTTCGTGCGGGAGTCAACAAATTTCCGCCACTTTGATGACCTGAAAAATGAGAAGATAGGTGGACAAATAGAGCACAATCAAGTTCATCAAATTCATCGCCAAAATAAGATATGAAACATATATATATCCATGACAATGAAACAGCCTTACGATGAGATTTAAACATTCAGAATTTCATAAGGACACAAAATAACAACAAGCAAATGTTCAAGTGCAACCATCATAGCCAACAAGAGAGAACTACCAAGAGAAGTCAAGTCAATCTAGCAAGGACATCAACTAATATATCAGAAAAAATAGCATCCTAAAGGTAGTCACTCGGCGCCGCGCTGAGAAGGTCCAGCATCATCATCATTCGGGCCAGTCCATGGCATGGGCTCCTGCGGCTCAAAAGTCTCGTGTCCAGGAGCGGTAGGAGGTGCTGGAAAGTCATGAATTCCTCCGGCTTGAAGCAAAGCAGTGATAGCCCTGGTCGTCCACTCCTGAGAGCGCATAAGATAGTCTAGCTGGGGGCTGTAGTCCGGAGCTTGATGTGTGGGCTGAGCATCCTCTTGCGCCGCTGATGGTGGAGGCGCAGTCTCGTGTCGGCGCTTCGAAGCACGACCAGCCGCTACAGAAGGACCATCTATCCTATGATACCATGTACAATTAGGTAACACCATCCGCATTTGCCTAAGAGCGGCAAGGTCCAAAATGGGGAACATGCCCGGGGCAGCCGGTGGAAGCTCATAGCGAAAAGCTTCGGCGAGCGCAGTAATGAAGCCGCCACCACCAAGAACATATCTCTGATCATTGGTTTGGAACTCTTCAAAGCGGAAGGTCAAATATGATATAACATCGAACTCCACGCCTTTATCAAGAGCGATGAGGAGGTCCAAATCCTGCTGAGACACCTTCGTCCCCCCTTCAACACGCGGATTGAGTGATGTCGCAATGATGCGATGCATATATTTCCATTCCGCGTCTCTAATGCACGAGGAGGGTGGGCTAGGAGAGAACACCGCATCTTGCCCGGATAACTTCTGCCAGAATTCTGTCCGCTCAATATCATTCACCACAGGAATAGTACCCTCCATAGGAAATTCCAGAATGTCATGGAGCTCCTCTCTGGATAGGTGGCGCTCTTCGTTCCCCAATTGGAATTTCCAGGCGGTCACCCTCTGCCCTTCGATGACAGCTTCAAAGGAAGCGATAAACTCATGGACCATATTTTTATGAGTTGGCCATGTAGCCCCTACAAGCACCCCAAGGCCAAACCGCTGCAGCCGGCTATTAACTGAGTCGAAGATAGCAAACCTGCGCATTGTCGTCACATCGGGCATGGGAGTGGGCACAATTTCTTTCTTCCCATCGAGGATGCGCTTAAGCCGCTCCGCGGACCTTGGATTGATGAACTTGTAAGTCTTTGGGAATGGAGGGGGCAGACCTGGGCGGCGAACAACATTCTTCTTCCTGCTGCCTGTCGGCTGTTTTGTGGGAGGCATTTTTGTTGAGGGGCTGAGAAATTAGGGTTGAGTGGCTGCTGCCCTGTGGTCAGTCAACGGAGCTGTGCGGCGTTTGGTTGCAGAGGGCTGAGTGCAGAACGGGCGAGCGCGGCTGGGGCGTGCCTCGGCTGGGGTGTGGTGGAGCGCGGCTGGGTGAGCACGGAGGCAGGTGCGGTCGCTGGGGTGGCTGGCGTGGGTCGGCTGGTGCGGAGCAGTGGGTTGTGGCTGGAGGCAGGTGCGGCTGGTGGCTGGAGATCGGGCGAGCGCGGCTGGGGTTCTGGCCGGACTGGCGAGCACGGCTGGAGGTTGACGAGCGCGGCTGGGGTTCTGGCCGGACTGGCGAGCACGGCTGGAGGCTGACGAGCGCGGCTGGGGGAGATGTGGGAATTTGGGGAAAATCGCGATTTCAAAATCTGAAATCACGATTTAGGTCAAATACTAGCCGAAGAACCGTATCGATACGGTCGATACGACCGGATCGACCGACACGACCATATGCACTCGCTACGGTCGATACGGTCCTTGAAATATCACGGACATCGTATCGACCGTATCAATACGACCGACACGGTCGTGACGACCGACACGGGCCGTACGACCTAGCCGAACCAAGATGACATCGAGAAAAACTAAACCCCAAACTCCGAGATAAAATAAGACGACCAAGACGCAGGCCTAGCACATGACTCCTAATGCAACTAAAAGAAGAAGAAAAACAAAAAACAAAAGCAAGAAACAAGAAGAACTCACAAAGCGGGTTACTTCCCGAAAAGGCCTAGTTTAAAGTCTTGGCGAGACATAGCTAAGGGCGCGCATGATCAATCCAAGTGGTAGCTCACATAGCCTACCTCCTTCTCTAGCCCGTGATACAATTTAATCCGATGCCCATTAACCTTGAACAACTCCCCCTCAGAATTTAAAAGCTCCACATGCCCATCATCAAACACTTTATGAACGTGAAAAGGGCCCGACCACCTAGTCCTTAACTTACCGGGAAAAAGTCTCAATCTTGAATTGAACAAAAGGACTTGGTCTCCTTGTTTGAAGCTCTTCCTCACCAGCTTTCTATCATGCCATCTCTTCGTTCTTTCTTTGTAGAGAAGCGCGTTGTCATAAGCATCCAAGCGACTTTCGTCCAATTCATTCAACTGTAACAACCGCTTCTCTCCTGCAGCACGTAAATCAAAGTTTAATCTTGTAATTGCCCAAAAAGTCTTATGCTGCAGCTCAACAGGAAGATGACATGCTTTCCCATAAATCAATCGATATGGAGACATTCCAATAGGGGTTTTAAATGCAGTACGGTATGCCCAAAGTGCATCATCTAGCTTAGAAGCCCAATCTTTTCTAGACCGACTGACTGTCTTCTCGAGAATGATCTTAATTTCCCTATTCGAAACCTCCACTTGCCCGCTTGTCTGTGGGTGATAAGGGGTGGCAATCTTATGGTAAACACCATACTTCTTTAGCAAAGCCTCAAAATTCTTCTCCTTAAAATGTGACCCCCCATCACTAATAACCGTACGTGGTACGCCAAATCTAGGGAAAATGATCTTCCTAAATAGCTTCGTAACAACTTTAGCATCACAAGTAGGAGAGGCTACAGCTTCTACCCACTTAGACACATAGTCCACAGCTACTAGGATATATGAGTTTCCAAAGGAGGTGGGAAAGGGACCCATAAAATCTATCCCCCAAACATCAAAGATTTCTACCTCTTGAATAGGATGTTGGGGCATCTCATTGCGCTTAGAAATATTACCACTCCTTTGGCAACTATCACATCTCTTGGCGTACTCGTAGGCATCCTTAAAAAGTGAGGGCCAATAGAATCCACACTGGAGAACTCGTGATGCAGTCTTGTTGCCACTACCATGCCCACCATAGGGAGAATCATGACATTGAGCAAGAATGCTCATCATGTCCTCCTCAGCCACACAAGTCCTGTAAATTCCATCTGCACAAAGCTTATAAAGATAAGGCTCATCCCAGTAATAATTTTTCACATCATGCAGAAACCTCTTCTTCTTGTGATGGTTAAGATCAGTAGGAAGTAGACCACAAACCAAATAATTCACGTAATCTGCATACCAAGGAGCCGCTTGCAGCTCCACTCCCATTAAGCTCTCTCCTATGAACGAATCATCTATGGGAGTTGCTGCCACCCTAGCTTGGGGATCTTCTTCTAGCCTAGAGAGATGATCAGCTACTAGGTTCTCTACCCCTTTCTTATCCTTAATGAGAATGTCAAATTCTTGGAGTAGGAGCACCCACCTAATCAATCTAGGCTTAGAATCTTTCTTAGCTATGAGGTACTTAATGGCAGCATGATCGGTATAAACTATGGTATGCGATCCTACAAGGTATTTTCTGAACTTTTCAAAGGCAAACACAATGGCAAGCATCTCTTTTTCTGTGGTGGTGTAGTTAGCCTGGGTTTGGTCAAGGACTTTACTAGCATAGTAAATGGCATGTAGCTTCTTATCAACTCGTTGACCTAACACAGCACCTACTGCAAATTCACTCGCATCACACATAAGTTCAAACGGGAGTTCCCAATTGGGAGGCTGAATAATAGGGGCTGAGGTCAAGGCATCTTTAAGCCTAGTGTAGGCTTCAAAACAAGCATCATCAAAATGGAAATCAACATCATGGCACAAGAGATTAGTGAGGGGTCGAGCTATCTTGGAAAAGTCCTTAATGAATCGCCTATAAAACCCAGCATGACCCAGAAAACTTCTAATCCCCTTAACATCCCTAGGAGGTGGAAGTTTGGCAATGACCTCTATCTTAGCTAGATCTACTTCTATCCCTCGATTGGAAACTAGATGTCCCAAGACTATACCCTCTTGCACCATAAAATGACACTTTTCCCAATTAAGCACTAAATCAGTCTCAATACATCTCTCAAGAACATGGGAAAGGTTAAGAAGGCAATGATCAAAAGAGGACCCATAAACCGAGAAATCATCCATGAAGACTTCCATCTCCGTTTCTATAAGATCAGAGAAGATTGCCATCATGCATCTTTGAAAAGTTGCAGGTGCGTTACAAAGTCCAAATGGCATTCGCCTATAAGCGAAAGTCCCATAAGGACAAGTGAACGTCGTCTTCTCCTGATCTTGTGGGTGAATGGGTATCTGGAAAAACCCACTGTATCCATCAAGATAACAGAAGAAGCTATGATTGGCCAACCTCTCAAGCATTTGATCAATAAACGGAAGAGGGAAGTGATCTTTCTTTGTGGCCTTATTCAACTTACGGTAATCAATACACATACGCCAACCAGTTACGGTTCGTGTAGGTATCAATTCATTCCGCTCATTGGCCACAACAGTAAATCCTCCCTTCTTCGAGACAACATGGATTGGGCTAACCCAGTTTGAATCAGGAATAGAAAAGATAATGCCAGCATCTAACAGTTTCATAATCTCCTTCTTCACTACCTCACTCAAATTGGGATTCAACCTACGTTGATGTTCCTTGGATGACCTAGCCTCATCTTCTAACTGAATCCTATGCATGCAAATACTAGGAATAATACCAGTAAGATCATCAATTGAGTACCCCAAAGCCTTCTTATACTTCCTAAGAACATGCAACAACCTCGAAGTCTCGTCCCCATTCAAAGCAGAATTCACAATCACCGGATACGCAGAATTTTCATCAAGGAATTCATACCTTAGGCTTGCCGGTAGAGCTTTGAGCTCTACCTTGCAAGACTCCTTACCTTCTTGGGCCGTCTTCGAGATCTTGCTCCCCTTATCCTCATCCGTGCTGCCCTCTCCCAAATCAATAGCCCCAATGCTGTGCTCATTAGTATCTTCAAAACTCAAAAGATTAGATGAAGATAAAACACAATGATCTATCAAATCACATGAGCTAATACGATTGCAATCAAATGATGAGCATGGTGTTTTGCATGATTTTTCAAGACTAAATGCAATCTCTTCGTCACCAATGTGCAACACAAGTGAGCCATGTCTAACATCAATTACGGCTCCAGCGGTAGCTAGAAATGGTCTACCTAGAATGATTGGTACTTCCTTATCCTCCTCCATCTCTAAAACAATAAAGTCAACGGGAATATAGAAATTCCCTACCCTAATGGGAACGTCTTCAAGAACTCCTTTAGGAAATCTAGAAGAGCGATCCGCCAATCTCAAACAAATGGATGTAGGAGTAAGTTCACCAAGATCTAGCTTTTTGCATAGTGAATAAGGCATAAGAGAAATGCTAGCTCCTAGATCACATAATGCACGCTCAATGATAACATTACCAATATTGATAGGGATAGCAAAACTACCCGGATCTCCTAACTTCTTAGGTAATGCATTTTGAACTACGGCACTACACATCTCATTCAATGCAACAGTTTCATGCACATCAATCCTACGCTTTTGAGAAATGATATCTTTTAAAAACTTTGCGTAAGTAGGGACTTGAGAGATTACCTCTGTGAAGGGCAGCGTTACCTGGAGCTTTGTCAGCATATCCGAGAACCTCTTGAAGTGAGCCTCCTTGTTGCTCTTAACTAGCCGCTGTGGGAATGGCACTTTAGGCTTGTATATCGGTACCTCGACAGCTACATCTCTCTCAACCGGTGTGGGTTCAACCTCTTCTACATCAGGTTCTTCAGCTGTGTCCTTCTCATTCTCTGAATTCTCATCCAAGACCACCCTTGGCTTGAAGGCGCGCGTTCTAGCGTTAGCGGGGTCTATCACTATACCACTTCTTGTAGTGATGGCACTACAGGATTCATTGTTGCCCATGTCTGGCTTTGAAGGAAGCTTACCATGTGACCTTGACGAAGAAGCTGCCTGTTGTGCAATTTGTGTCTCCAAGTGTTTGTTGTGAATGGCAAGTTCATCGATTCTTGCATTCAACTTCTCTTGATCCGCAAAAAGTTGAGCAAGAATGGCCTCCATGGTAGGGTTAGAGCTGCTTGAAGAAGCCTGAGGCGGTGCTTGTGCGTGGTGCCCTTGAGAAGGTTGATTTTGATAATTGTTCGAGTATTGCACCGGTCCTTGACTTCTATTATAGTTCCCTTGCCCCTGCTGATTGTTCCGAGCAAAATTCTGACTTCCTTGATTTGTTTGAAATCTCTGGTTGCTTTGGTACTGCCTTGGTTGAAATCCGGGAGGGGTAGGTTCTTGGGTTTTGTAGGAGAAGTTCGGATGGTTTCGATTACTAGGATGATAAGCTGGATTTGCACTTGATCCATAAGCACCTACATTTTGTCTACCCATGAAGTTAACATCCTCGTTGTTGATTCCACCTTCTAGGGGCATTGTGAGTGGACAATATGTTGAATCATGGTCTACTGATGCGCAAATCTCACACCCTCCTGTTGATGAGGAACTACCGGCCTGATTTGCATTAAAATTACCAATAGTTGTGATCAAGGCATCAAACTTCTTTGACAACGCTCCAATAGCATCATTTGTGTCCACAGCATAGGTTGACTGAGTGTTGGAATGTTTCCGAGGGTTGGATCTCTCACTTGTCCATCTATGAGCATTGCTGGACATCTTCTCAATAATTCTTTCACCATCCTCCGGTGTGTGATCCATAAGAGATCCTCCAGCTCCTTGATCCACAGTAGCTCGCACATCATAGTCCAACCCATTATAAAATGATTGAACGACAAGCCACTTGGGCAAACCATGATGTGGGCAAGCTCTCAACAGACCCTTGAAGCGTTCCCAAGCTTCATACAATGTCTCACCTTGCTTTTGCCCAAAGTTGCTGATGTTGGTTCTGTATTGCGCTGTTTTCCCAGGCGGAAAATACTGAGTCAAGAACGCCTGCGCCAAGTCATCCCAAGTACTGAAGGTTCCGGGATTATGGCTCCACAACCATTCCTTTGCTTTTCCCGCTAGTGAGAAGGGGAAGACTCTGAGACAAACTGCATCTCTTGAAACCCCATTGATCCTGAATGTGTTCAGCAACTGAAGAAATGAATTCAGATGAGCGCTTGGATTTTCATTCGGAAGTCCCGAGAATGGCGAGTTGGAAGCCAAGGCAAGCAGCGCCGGTTTGATATCATAATTGTTGGCGGTCACTGCTGGGTATGTGATTGGTGATTGCAATGTGGTCATGGTTGGGAGTGTGTAATCCCTCATGGCTCTTGGCTCTCCTTGTACCTCTCGTCGCTGATATCGACCTTGATCAGGTAAGTCCGGCATCCTTGGAATAAGTTCTTCTCGAGGAGGATCATTTGCATTGTTCCTTTGTGGTTCCATTTCCGGCGTCTTATTCTCCCTAGGCGTGACGGTTTTCTTTGATTTACTCTTGCTACTGGTTGCTGCAAGAGGCGTTGAGTGACTCAAATCTGGATTCTTTTTCTTGTTGATTCCGCTCTTAGACCGGGTTTGCATCCAAATAATAGAGAACCCTGAAATGTATCACAAACAAAAACAACCGTGAAAGCACAAGTGGGAAATGAAAATAAAAGTACTGAAATTTAAAATGAGTAGTCTAAACGATTCGCTAGATTTAATCTAATGACAAGCTAACTCGTTACTCCCCGGCAACGGCGCCATTTTGACGTGTAATAATTTTGTACTCCAAATTCAGTGACTATGAAGTTCCAAGGCAGGTCAAAAACAATTTATAAACCGAAGTATTCCGGGTCGTCCAAGGAGTAAACTAAGCTTATGCACTACGCAAAGTCTAGTTTTGTTTAGCTAACTCGATCTGTGAATTGATATTGTGTAAATAATTGAATTAAGACAGGCAAGCTAAGGTTAAATGGCCAAATTTCAAGAAGATTCCAAGGTTGATTTCACTTGCCTAGTGTTTTCTAATAAAGTGACAAAGATGAATGGATGATTGAAGACTATAGAGGTTATGAATAGATCAATATTCTAAACTAGCTTTCGCTCAATTTTGATTATCAACCTATTACGGAAATCGAATCTCAATCTCTCAATATATTGATTCGCTCTAACTTCCTCCACTAATCACAAACCGTCGCTATAATGATCAGTAAAAGAGTTAGGATGAAGCTAACCTAACCTCTAACTTATCTCTTTATGCTACTTTCGTATGTCAATAGAATCAAAGTCGGTTTTACTCTCGTCTTTCCTAAGTATGTATCTCTCAATAACGTACTCAGGTTAAACCGGATTTCATGCTGGCATTCTTTCAAACATTTAGCATGCATAACTTGACACAATTGAGGGAAAACCGTAATCTATCAATCATCCACCTAAACTTTCGTTTAGAACATCATCACAATATTGCAAACACACTAGACAAGATTCATCAAACCTTGGAATTAGGGGGATTACTCACGAGACATGGAAAATGATATCATTGCTTTCATATATAAAGAACGAGTTACAAATCCAATTCTCTAATGAAAAACAATGGATTACAACCATGCACTTGAGTATTCAAGGATTGAAAACCTCTTTTCTTCCTCCCTTCCTTCTCTGGTTCGTGCCCTAATCTCGCCTCCCAGCTCCTCTGGTTCGTGTTCTATCCAATCTCCTCTCCTTTCTCCCTCGGTTCCCTTCAAATTCTATGAAAATTTGCTGAGCTGTCCGTATCGGTCGTATCAATACGGTCGACACGACCGACACGACCATATCCACTCGCTACGGTCGATTCGACGTCAGCTGGAATCGAACAATCGACACGGTCATATCGACCGTGTCGAACGTACCAATACGGGCGGTACGGGAGATACGGGGACTTTGACAATTTCTCGTCTCTTCCGCATGCAGTTGCCTCTACTTTACTCCCTATGGCGCCCTGAGCAGATTGGCCCTAAAACAAGAAAGAGAGAGTGTATAATGGTCATAATATTCCAAAAATGAACGAAAACAACCAATAAACACAAGCGAGAATCGGTCTGGAATCCGACCCATCAAACACTCCACACTTAAAATTTGATCGTCTCTAGCAAACAATCAGAACATGTTATAATATATTCAAGACGCTCTATCCCAACTTAAGCTTTGAATAATAGAGTGATGACCACCAAAGCACGGGTTTCACAAACTCTAGCCCCACACCTCACACTAACACTTCAAACAAATTGCAATCAAAGAGTTTTCGAGCCGCCTAAGAACACATGAGGGCACACACTCAAGAAAATCAGTACCAGCGCCAACCAAAACCAATCTCGCAATCTATTCATTTTCAAGGCAAAGCATTCGAAACAACGGTTTATACACAACATGCAGAACTCATATCCAAGCCTTAGACTTTGCATCATAATTCATAAGGAAAGAGGAGTTCGGCAAAAATTATTTTTCAAAAACAATCATAAACCCATTGATGCTTACGTGCTAACACAAGGGTCATTCTCCAGTAAAGCAAGTTAGCACACAAGCAAATTGTAGACTTGCACAAGAATGATATGGCGGATGGGCTTAAAGTCAAGCTCTTACTATTTCTTTTCTCTCTTTTTTTTCTCAAGCTTTCGAGGAGGAACTTTTCTTCCTAACCTCGGCCATTTTTTTTTTTCATTGGGTGCAAATACTTTCGAGGGGGAACTTTTCTTCCCAACCCTCGGCATTGCAGCCAGAATCACACAATAAGAACTTGACAATGAGCCCAAATAGAGGTTGAGGATGCGCAAGAAACAATTACAAGCGAGGAGCTAGGCAAGCAAACAAGAGTCACCTAAAAGCAATCGCAAGGTTTATGCATTATGTAATGGTTTTTTTTTTTTTTTTAAAGAGTGCACGCTACACCAAGGTCCAAAGCAAGCAAAGAAAAATTCCTAGAATGCGAGATAGGCAATGGATAGCAATAATAATGACTCACAAGAAGGCGCGATCATGAGAACTTACTCGGCCCTAGGCTCTAAATTAGCAAAATGAAAGAGGCTAGATGCAGTATGTGAAACTCAAGCATGTTGATCCCAAGCTTAAAAGAGGTCAAACACTCTTATAACAATATGCCTAGTATGGAATCAATGAATATTTTGGCACCAAGCACTCAATGCATATTCAAGCAAGTTAATCTGTGAAACACTCAATTAATATGCACTAGCCACTCCACACTTAAAACAAAGCTTAGTCCCTAAGCTAAAAATTAAAAATGAGAAGAGTGCATAGGAACTCCCCTAGTGAGCGTGGCCATTTCGTGCGGGAGTCAACAAATTTCCGCCACTTTGATGACCTGAAAAATGAGAAGATAGGTGGACAAATAGAGCACAATCAAGTTCATCAAATTCATCGCCAAAATAAGATATGAAACATATATATATCCATGACAATGAAACAGCCTTACGATGAGATTTAAACATTCAGAATTTCATAAGGACACAAAATAACAACAAGCAAATGTTCAAGTGCAACCATCATAGCCAACAAGAGAGAACTACCAAGAGAAGTCAAGTCAATCTAGCAAGGACATCAACTAATATATCAGAAAAAATAGCATCCTAAAGGTAGTCACTCGGCGCCGCGCTGAGAAGGTCCAGCATCATCATCATTCGGGCCAGTCCATGGCATGGGCTCCTGCGGCTCAAAAGTCTCGTGTCCAGGAGCGGTAGGAGGTGCTGGAAAGTCATGAATTCCTCCGGCTTGAAGCAAAGCAGTGATAGCCCTGGTCGTCCACTCCTGAGAGCGCATAAGATAGTCTAGCTGGGGGCTGTAGTCCGGAGCTTGATGTGTGGGCTGAGCATCCTCTTGCGCCGCTGATGGTGGAGGCGCAGTCTCGTGTCGGCGCTTCGAAGCACGACCAGCCGCTACAGAAGGACCATCTATCCTATGATACCATGTACAATTAGGTAACACCATCCGCATTTGCCTAAGAGCGGCAAGGTCCAAAATGGGGAACATGCCCGGGGCAGCCGGTGGAAGCTCATAGCGAAAAGCTTCGGCGAGCGCAGTAATGAAGCCGCCACCACCAAGAACATATCTCTGATCATTGGTTTGGAACTCTTCAAAGCGGAAGGTCAAATATGATATAACATCGAACTCCACGCCTTTATCAAGAGCGATGAGGAGGTCCAAATCCTGCTGAGACACCTTCGTCCCCCCTTCAACACGCGGATTGAGTGATGTCGCAATGATGCGATGCATATATTTCCATTCCGCGTCTCTAATGCACGAGGAGGGTGGGCTAGGAGAGAACACCGCATCTTGCCCGGATAACTTCTGCCAGAATTCTGTCCGCTCAATATCATTCACCACAGGAATAGTACCCTCCATAGGAAATTCCAGAATGTCATGGAGCTCCTCTCTGGATAGGTGGCGCTCTTCGTTCCCCAATTGGAATTTCCAGGCGGTCACCCTCTGCCCTTCGATGACAGCTTCAAAGGAAGCGATAAACTCATGGACCATATTTTTATGAGTTGGCCATGTAGCCCCTACAAGCACCCCAAGGCCAAACCGCTGCAGCCGGCTATTAACTGAGTCGAAGATAGCAAACCTGCGCATTGTCGTCACATCGGGCATGGGAGTGGGCACAATTTCTTTCTTCCCATCGAGGATGCGCTTAAGCCGCTCCGCGGACCTTGGATTGATGAACTTGTAAGTCTTTGGGAATGGAGGGGGCAGACCTGGGCGGCGAACAACATTCTTCTTCCTGCTGCCTGTCGGCTGTTTTGTGGGAGGCATTTTTGTTGAGGGGCTGAGAAATTAGGGTTGAGTGGCTGCTGCCCTGTGGTCAGTCAACGGAGCTGTGCGGCGTTTGGTTGCAGAGGGCTGAGTGCAGAACGGGCGAGCGCGGCTGGGGCGTGCCTCGGCTGGGGTGTGGTGGAGCGCGGCTGGGTGAGCACGGAGGCAGGTGCGGTCGCTGGGGTGGCTGGCGTGGGTCGGCTGGTGCGGAGCAGTGGGTTGTGGCTGGAGGCAGGTGCGGCTGGTGGCTGGAGATCGGGCGAGCGCGGCTGGGGTTCTGGCCGGACTGGCGAGCACGGCTGGAGGTTGACGAGCGCGGCTGGGGTTCTGGCCGGACTGGCGAGCACGGCTGGAGGCTGACGAGCGCGGCTGGGGGAGATGTGGGAATTTGGGGAAAATCGCGATTTCAAAATCTGAAATCACGATTTAGGTCAAATACTAGCCGAAGAACCGTATCGATACGGTCGATACGACCGGATCGACCGACACGACCATATGCACTCGCTACGGTCGATACGGTCCTTGAAATATCACGGACATCGTATCGACCGTATCAATACGACCGACACGGTCGTGACGACCGACACGGGCCGTACGACCTAGCCGAACCAAGATGACATCGAGAAAAACTAAACCCCAAACTCCGAGATAAAATAAGACGACCAAGACGCAGGCCTAGCACATGACTCCTAATGCAACTAAAAGAAGAAGAAAAACAAAAAACAAAAGCAAGAAACAAGAAGAACTCACAAAGCGGGTTACTTCCCGAAAAGGCCTAGTTTAAAGTCTTGGCGAGACATAGCTAAGGGCGCGCATGATCAATCCAAGTGGTAGCTCACATAGCCTACCTCCTTCTCTAGCCCGTGATACAATTTAATCCGATGCCCATTAACCTTGAACAACTCCCCCTCAGAATTTAAAAGCTCCACATGCCCATCATCAAACACTTTATGAACGTGAAAAGGGCCCGACCACCTAGTCCTTAACTTACCGGGAAAAAGTCTCAATCTTGAATTGAACAAAAGGACTTGGTCTCCTTGTTTGAAGCTCTTCCTCACCAGCTTTCTATCATGCCATCTCTTCGTTCTTTCTTTGTAGAGAAGCGCGTTGTCATAAGCATCCAAGCGACTTTCGTCCAATTCATTCAACTGTAACAACCGCTTCTCTCCTGCAGCACGTAAATCAAAGTTTAATCTTGTAATTGCCCAAAAAGTCTTATGCTGCAGCTCAACAGGAAGATGACATGCTTTCCCATAAATCAATCGATATGGAGACATTCCAATAGGGGTTTTAAATGCAGTACGGTATGCCCAAAGTGCATCATCTAGCTTAGAAGCCCAATCTTTTCTAGACCGACTGACTGTCTTCTCGAGAATGATCTTAATTTCCCTATTCGAAACCTCCACTTGCCCGCTTGTCTGTGGGTGATAAGGGGTGGCAATCTTATGGTAAACACCATACTTCTTTAGCAAAGCCTCAAAATTCTTCTCCTTAAAATGTGACCCCCCATCACTAATAACCGTACGTGGTACGCCAAATCTAGGGAAAATGATCTTCCTAAATAGCTTCGTAACAACTTTAGCATCACAAGTAGGAGAGGCTACAGCTTCTACCCACTTAGACACATAGTCCACAGCTACTAGGATATATGAGTTTCCAAAGGAGGTGGGAAAGGGACCCATAAAATCTATCCCCCAAACATCAAAGATTTCTACCTCTTGAATAGGATGTTGGGGCATCTCATTGCGCTTAGAAATATTACCACTCCTTTGGCAACTATCACATCTCTTGGCGTACTCGTAGGCATCCTTAAAAAGTGAGGGCCAATAGAATCCACACTGGAGAACTCGTGATGCAGTCTTGTTGCCACTACCATGCCCACCATAGGGAGAATCATGACATTGAGCAAGAATGCTCATCATGTCCTCCTCAGCCACACAAGTCCTGTAAATTCCATCTGCACAAAGCTTATAAAGATAAGGCTCATCCCAGTAATAATTTTTCACATCATGCAGAAACCTCTTCTTCTTGTGATGGTTAAGATCAGTAGGAAGTAGACCACAAACCAAATAATTCACGTAATCTGCATACCAAGGAGCCGCTTGCAGCTCCACTCCCATTAAGCTCTCTCCTATGAACGAATCATCTATGGGAGTTGCTGCCACCCTAGCTTGGGGATCTTCTTCTAGCCTAGAGAGATGATCAGCTACTAGGTTCTCTACCCCTTTCTTATCCTTAATGAGAATGTCAAATTCTTGGAGTAGGAGCACCCACCTAATCAATCTAGGCTTAGAATCTTTCTTAGCTATGAGGTACTTAATGGCAGCATGATCGGTATAAACTATGGTATGCGATCCTACAAGGTATTTTCTGAACTTTTCAAAGGCAAACACAATGGCAAGCATCTCTTTTTCTGTGGTGGTGTAGTTAGCCTGGGTTTGGTCAAGGACTTTACTAGCATAGTAAATGGCATGTAGCTTCTTATCAACTCGTTGACCTAACACAGCACCTACTGCAAATTCACTCGCATCACACATAAGTTCAAACGGGAGTTCCCAATTGGGAGGCTGAATAATAGGGGCTGAGGTCAAGGCATCTTTAAGCCTAGTGTAGGCTTCAAAACAAGCATCATCAAAATGGAAATCAACATCATGGCACAAGAGATTAGTGAGGGGTCGAGCTATCTTGGAAAAGTCCTTAATGAATCGCCTATAAAACCCAGCATGACCCAGAAAACTTCTAATCCCCTTAACATCCCTAGGAGGTGGAAGTTTGGCAATGACCTCTATCTTAGCTAGATCTACTTCTATCCCTCGATTGGAAACTAGATGTCCCAAGACTATACCCTCTTGCACCATAAAATGACACTTTTCCCAATTAAGCACTAAATCAGTCTCAATACATCTCTCAAGAACATGGGAAAGGTTAAGAAGGCAATGATCAAAAGAGGACCCATAAACCGAGAAATCATCCATGAAGACTTCCATCTCCGTTTCTATAAGATCAGAGAAGATTGCCATCATGCATCTTTGAAAAGTTGCAGGTGCGTTACAAAGTCCAAATGGCATTCGCCTATAAGCGAAAGTCCCATAAGGACAAGTGAACGTCGTCTTCTCCTGATCTTGTGGGTGAATGGGTATCTGGAAAAACCCACTGTATCCATCAAGATAACAGAAGAAGCTATGATTGGCCAACCTCTCAAGCATTTGATCAATAAACGGAAGAGGGAAGTGATCTTTCTTTGTGGCCTTATTCAACTTACGGTAATCAATACACATACGCCAACCAGTTACGGTTCGTGTAGGTATCAATTCATTCCGCTCATTGGCCACAACAGTAAATCCTCCCTTCTTCGAGACAACATGGATTGGGCTAACCCAGTTTGAATCAGGAATAGAAAAGATAATGCCAGCATCTAACAGTTTCATAATCTCCTTCTTCACTACCTCACTCAAATTGGGATTCAACCTACGTTGATGTTCCTTGGATGACCTAGCCTCATCTTCTAACTGAATCCTATGCATGCAAATACTAGGAATAATACCAGTAAGATCATCAATTGAGTACCCCAAAGCCTTCTTATACTTCCTAAGAACATGCAACAACCTCGAAGTCTCGTCCCCATTCAAAGCAGAATTCACAATCACCGGATACGCAGAATTTTCATCAAGGAATTCATACCTTAGGCTTGCCGGTAGAGCTTTGAGCTCTACCTTGCAAGACTCCTTACCTTCTTGGGCCGTCTTCGAGATCTTGCTCCCCTTATCCTCATCCGTGCTGCCCTCTCCCAAATCAATAGCCCCAATGCTGTGCTCATTAGTATCTTCAAAACTCAAAAGATTAGATGAAGATAAAACACAATGATCTATCAAATCACATGAGCTAATACGATTGCAATCAAATGATGAGCATGGTGTTTTGCATGATTTTTCAAGACTAAATGCAATCTCTTCGTCACCAATGTGCAACACAAGTGAGCCATGTCTAACATCAATTACGGCTCCAGCGGTAGCTAGAAATGGTCTACCTAGAATGATTGGTACTTCCTTATCCTCCTCCATCTCTAAAACAATAAAGTCAACGGGAATATAGAAATTCCCTACCCTAATGGGAACGTCTTCAAGAACTCCTTTAGGAAATCTAGAAGAGCGATCCGCCAATCTCAAACAAATGGATGTAGGAGTAAGTTCACCAAGATCTAGCTTTTTGCATAGTGAATAAGGCATAAGAGAAATGCTAGCTCCTAGATCACATAATGCACGCTCAATGATAACATTACCAATATTGATAGGGATAGCAAAACTACCCGGATCTCCTAACTTCTTAGGTAATGCATTTTGAACTACGGCACTACACATCTCATTCAATGCAACAGTTTCATGCACATCAATCCTACGCTTTTGAGAAATGATATCTTTTAAAAACTTTGCGTAAGTAGGGACTTGAGAGATTACCTCTGTGAAGGGCAGCGTTACCTGGAGCTTTGTCAGCATATCCGAGAACCTCTTGAAGTGAGCCTCCTTGTTGCTCTTAACTAGCCGCTGTGGGAATGGCACTTTAGGCTTGTATATCGGTACCTCGACAGCTACATCTCTCTCAACCGGTGTGGGTTCAACCTCTTCTACATCAGGTTCTTCAGCTGTGTCCTTCTCATTCTCTGAATTCTCATCCAAGACCACCCTTGGCTTGAAGGCGCGCGTTCTAGCGTTAGCGGGGTCTATCACTATACCACTTCTTGTAGTGATGGCACTACAGGATTCATTGTTGCCCATGTCTGGCTTTGAAGGAAGCTTACCATGTGACCTTGACGAAGAAGCTGCCTGTTGTGCAATTTGTGTCTCCAAGTGTTTGTTGTGAATGGCAAGTTCATCGATTCTTGCATTCAACTTCTCTTGATCCGCAAAAAGTTGAGCAAGAATGGCCTCCATGGTAGGGTTAGAGCTGCTTGAAGAAGCCTGAGGCGGTGCTTGTGCGTGGTGCCCTTGAGAAGGTTGATTTTGATAATTGTTCGAGTATTGCACCGGTCCTTGACTTCTATTATAGTTCCCTTGCCCCTGCTGATTGTTCCGAGCAAAATTCTGACTTCCTTGATTTGTTTGAAATCTCTGGTTGCTTTGGTACTGCCTTGGTTGAAATCCGGGAGGGGTAGGTTCTTGGGTTTTGTAGGAGAAGTTCGGATGGTTTCGATTACTAGGATGATAAGCTGGATTTGCACTTGATCCATAAGCACCTACATTTTGTCTACCCATGAAGTTAACATCCTCGTTGTTGATTCCACCTTCTAGGGGCATTGTGAGCGGACAATATGTTGAATCATGGTCTACTGATGCGCAAATCTCACACCCTCCTGTTGATGAGGAACTACCGGCCTGATTTGCATTAAAATTACCAATAGTTGTGATCAAGGCATCAAACTTCTTTGACAACGCTCCAATAGCATCATTTGTGTCCACAGCATAGGTTGACTGAGTGTTGGAATGTTTCCGAGGGTTGGATCTCTCACTTGTCCATCTATGAGCATTGCTGGACATCTTCTCAATAATTCTTTCACCATCCTCCGGTGTGTGATCCATAAGAGATCCTCCAGCTCCTTGATCCACAGTAGCTCGCACATCATAGTCCAACCCATTATAAAATGATTGAACGACAAGCCACTTGGGCAAACCATGATGTGGGCAAGCTCTCAACAGACCCTTGAAGCGTTCCCAAGCTTCATACAATGTCTCACCTTGCTTTTGCCCAAAGTTGCTGATGTTGGTTCTGTATTGCGCTGTTTTCCCAGGCGGAAAATACTGAGTCAAGAACGCCTGCGCCAAGTCATCCCAAGTACTGAAGGTTCCGGGATTATGGCTCCACAACCATTCCTTTGCTTTTCCCGCTAGTGAGAAGGGGAAGACTCTGAGACAAACTGCATCTCTTGAAACCCCATTGATCCTGAATGTGTTCAGCAACTGAAGAAATGAATTCAGATGAGCGCTTGGATTTTCATTCGGAAGTCCCGAGAATGGCGAGTTGGAAGCCAAGGCAAGCAGCGCCGGTTTGATATCATAATTGTTGGCGGTCACTGCTGGGTATGTGATTGGTGATTGCAATGTGGTCATGGTTGGGAGTGTGTAATCCCTCATGGCTCTTGGCTCTCCTTGTACCTCTCGTCGCTGATATCGACCTTGATCAGGTAAGTCCGGCATCCTTGGAATAAGTTCTTCTCGAGGAGGATCATTTGCATTGTTCCTTTGTGGTTCCATTTCCGGCGTCTTATTCTCCCTAGGCGTGACGGTTTTCTTTGATTTACTCTTGCTACTGGTTGCTGCAAGAGGCGTTGAGTGACTCAAATCTGGATTCTTTTTCTTGTTGATTCCGCTCTTAGACCGGGTTTGCATCCAAATAATAGAGAACCCTGAAATGTATCACAAACAAAAACAACCGTGAAAGCACAAGTGGGAAATGAAAATAAAAGTACTGAAATTTAAAATGAGTAGTCTAAACGATTCGCTAGATTTAATCTAATGACAAGCTAACTCGTTACTCCCCGGCAACGGCGCCATTTTGACGTGTAATAATTTTGTACTCCAAATTCAGTGACTATGAAGTTCCAAGGCAGGTCAAAAACAATTTATAAACCGAAGTATTCCGGGTCGTCCAAGGAGTAAACTAAGCTTATGCACTACGCAAAGTCTAGTTTTGTTTAGCTAACTCGATCTGTGAATTGATATTGTGTAAATAATTGAATTAAGACAGGCAAGCTAAGGTTAAATGGCCAAATTTCAAGAAGATTCCAAGGTTGATTTCACTTGCCTAGTGTTTTCTAATAAAGTGACAAAGATGAATGGATGATTGAAGACTATAGAGGTTATGAATAGATCAATATTCTAAACTAGCTTTCGCTCAATTTTGATTATCAACCTATTACGGAAATCGAATCTCAATCTCTCAATATATTGATTCGCTCTAACTTCCTCCACTAATCACAAACCGTCGCTATAATGATCAGTAAAAGAGTTAGGATGAAGCTAACCTAACCTCTAACTTATCTCTTTATGCTACTTTCGTATGTCAATAGAATCAAAGTCGGTTTTACTCTCGTCTTTCCTAAGTATGTATCTCTCAATAACGTACTCAGGTTAAACCGGATTTCATGCTGGCATTCTTTCAAACATTTAGCATGCATAACTTGACACAATTGAGGGAAAACCGTAATCTATCAATCATCCACCTAAACTTTCGTTTAGAACATCATCACAATATTGCAAACACACTAGACAAGATTCATCAAACCTTGGAATTAGGGGGATTACTCACGAGACATGGAAAATGATATCATTGCTTTCATATATAAAGAACGAGTTACAAATCCAATTCTCTAATGAAAAACAATGGATTACAACCATGCACTTGAGTATTCAAGGATTGAAAACCTCTTTTCTTCCTCCCTTCCTTCTCTGGTTCGTGCCCTAATCTCGCCTCCCAGCTCCTCTGGTTCGTGTTCTATCCAATCTCCTCTCCTTTCTCCCTCGGTTCCCTTCAAATTCTATGAAAATTTGCTGAGCTGTCCGTATCGGTCGTATCAATACGGTCGACACGACCGACACGACCATATCCACTCGTTACGGTCGATTCGACGTCAGCTGGAATCGAACAATCGACACGGTCATATCGACCGTGTCGAACGTACCAATACGGGCGGTACGGGAGATACGGGGACTTTGACAATTTCTCGTCTCTTCCGCATGCAGTTGCCTCTACTTTACTCCCTATGGCGCCCTGAGCAGATTGGCCCTAAAACAAGAAAGAGAGAGTGTATAATGGTCATAATATTCCAAAAATGAACGAAAACAACCAATAAACACAAGCGAGAATCGGTCTGGAATCCGACCCATCAAACACTCCACACTTAAAATTTGATCGTCTCTAGCAAACAATCAGAACATGTTATAATATATTCAAGACGCTCTATCCCAACTTAAGCTTTGAATAATAGAGTGATGACCACCAAAGCACGGGTTTCACAAACTCTAGCCCCACACCTCACACTAACACTTCAAACAAATTGCAATCAAAGAGTTTTCGAGCCGCCTAAGAACACATGAGGGCACACATTCAAGAAAATCAGTACCAGCGCCAACCAAAACCAATCTCGCAATCTATTCATTTTCAAGGCAAAGCATTCGAAACAACGGTTTATACACAACATGCAGAACTCATATCCAAGCCTTAGACTTTGCATCATAATTCATAAGAAAAGAGGAGTTCGGCAAAAATTATTTTTCAAAAACAATCATAAACCCATTGATGCTTACGTGCTAACACAAGGGTCATTCTCCAGTAAAGCAAGTTAGCACACAAGCAAGTTGTAGACTTGCACAAGAATGATATGGCGGATGGGCTTAAAGTCAAGCTCTTACTATTTCTTTTCTCTCTTTTTTTTCTCAAGCTTTCGAGGAGGAACTTTTCTTCCTAACCTCGGCCATTTTTTTTTTCATTGGGTGCAAATACTTTCGAGGGGGAACTTTTCTTCCCAACCCTCGGCATTGCAGCCAGAATCACACAATAAGAACTTGACAATGAGCCCAAATAGAGGTTGAGGATGCGCAAGAAACAATTACAAGCGAGGAGCTAGGCAAGCAAACAAGAGTCACCTAAAAGCAATCGCAAGGTTTATGCATTATGTAATGGTTTTTTTTTTTTTTTAAAGAGTGCACGCTACACCAAGGTCCAAAGCAAGCAAAGAAAAATTCCTAGAATGCGAGATAGGCAATGGATAGCAATAATAATGACTCACAAGAAGGCGCGATCATGAGAACTTACTCGGCCCTAGGCTCTAAATTAGCAAAATGAAAGAGGCTAGATGCAGTATGTGAAACTCAAGCATGTTGATCCCAAGCTTAAAAGAGGTCAAACACTCTTATAACAATATGCCTAGTATGGAATCAATGAATATTTTGGCACCAAGCACTCAATGCATATTCAAGCAAGTTAATCTGTGAAACACTCAATTAATATGCACTAGCCACTCCACACTTAAAACAAAGCTTAGTCCCTAAGCTAAAAATTAAAAATGAGAAGAGTGCATAGGAACTCCCCTAGTGAGCGTGGCCATTTCGTGCGGGAGTCAACAAATTTCCGCCACTTTGATGACCTGAAAAATGAGAAGATAGGTGGACAAATAGAGCACAATCAAGTTCATCAAATTCATCGCCAAAATAAGATATGAAACATATATATATCCATGACAATGAAACAGCCTTACGATGAGATTTAAACATTCAGAATTTCATAAGGACACAAAATAACAACAAGCAAATGTTCAAGTGCAACCATCATAGCCAACAAGAGAGAACTACCAAGAGAAGTCAAGTCAATCTAGCAAGGACATCAACTAATATATCAGAAAAAATAGCATCCTAAAGGTAGTCACTCGGCGCCGCGCTGAGAAGGTCCAGCATCATCATCATTCGGGCCAGTCCATGGCATGGGCTCCTGCGGCTCAAAAGTCTCGTGTCCAGGAGCGGTAGGAGGTGCTGGAAAGTCATGAATTCCTCCGGCTTGAAGCAAAGCAGTGATAGCCCTGGTCGTCCACTCCTGAGAGCGCATAAGATAGTCTAGCTGGGGGCTGTAGTCCGGAGCTTGATGTGTGGGCTGAGCATCCTCTTGCGCCGCTGATGGTGGAGGCGCAGTCTCGTGTCGGCGCTTCGAAGCACGACCAGCCGCTACAGAAGGACCATCTATCCTATGATACCATGTACAATTAGGTAACACCATCCGCATTTGCCTAAGAGCGGCAAGGTCCAAAATGGGGAACATGCCCGGGGCAGCCGGTGGAAGCTCATAGCGAAAAGCTTCGGCGAGCGCAGTAATGAAGCCGCCACCACCAAGAACATATCTCTGATCATTGGTTTGGAACTCTTCAAAGCGGAAGGTCAAATATGATATAACATCGAACTCCACGCCTTTATCAAGAGCGATGAGGAGGTCCAAATCCTGCTGAGACACCTTCGTCCCCCCTTCAACACGCGGATTGAGTGATGTCGCAATGATGCGATGCATATATTTCCATTCCGCGTCTCTAATGCACGAGGAGGGTGGGCTAGGAGAGAACACCGCATCTTGCCCGGATAACTTCTGCCAGAATTCTGTCCGCTCAATATCATTCACCACAGGAATAGTACCCTCCATAGGAAATTCCAGAATGTCATGGAGCTCCTCTCTGGATAGGTGGCGCTCTTCGTTCCCCAATTGGAATTTCCAGGCGGTCACCCTCTGCCCTTCGATGACAGCTTCAAAGGAAGCGATAAACTCATGGACCATATTTTTATGAGTTGGCCATGTAGCCCCTACAAGCACCCCAAGGCCAAACCGCTGCAGCCGGCTATTAACTGAGTCGAAGATAGCAAACCTGCGCATTGTCGTCACATCGGGCATGGGAGTGGGCACAATTTCTTTCTTCCCATCGAGGATGCGCTTAAGCCGCTCCGCGGACCTTGGATTGATGAACTTGTAAGTCTTTGGGAATGGAGGGGGCAGACCTGGGCGGCGAACAACATTCTTCTTCCTGCTGCCTGTCGGCTGTTTTGTGGGAGGCATTTTTGTTGAGGGGCTGAGAAATTAGGGTTGAGTGGCTGCTGCCCTGTGGTCAGTCAACGGAGCTGTGCGGCGTTTGGTTGCAGAGGGCTGAGTGCAGAACGGGCGAGCGCGGCTGGGGCGTGCCTCGGCTGGGGTGTGGTGGAGCGCGGCTGGGTGAGCACGGAGGCAGGTGCGGTCGCTGGGGTGGCTGGCGTGGGTCGGCTGGTGCGGAGCAGTGGGTTGTGGCTGGAGGCAGGTGCGGCTGGTGGCTGGAGATCGGGCGAGCGCGGCTGGGGTTCTGGCCGGACTGGCGAGCACGGCTGGAGGTTGACGAGCGCGGCTGGGGTTCTGGCCGGACTGGCGAGCACGGCTGGAGGCTGACGAGCGCGACTGGGGGAGATGTGGGAATTTGGGGAAAATCGCGATTTCAAAATCTGAAATCACGATTTAGGTCAAATACTAGCCGAAGAACCGTATCGATACGGTCGATACGACCGGATCGACCGACACGACCATATGCACTCGCTACGGTCGATACGGTCCTTGAAATATCACGGACATCGTATCGACCGTATCAATACGACCGACACGGTCGTGACGACCGACACGGGCCGTACTGTCACGGACTTAGATGTTGACTACTAAGTCGTGCGGCGCTTAGCTAGGACCTTCACCCAAACTAGCTAAGAAAGCCTTCCCCGAAAGTCGCTTGATGTACTAAGACAACAAGAGAACTTGAAAGCTAGAGAGCAAAGAGCTTGTGAGAGAATGATTTGTATTGCAAAGGATGGTTTGGAGCAAATGACTCCTCCCCTATTTATACACTTAGGCCTCCTCGATGGACGGCCAAGATTAATTCTATCCTACGGTCATAAATACAAGTCTAGAATATTCTAGGATATCTACAAGGGTGGAGACCTTTCCACCATCTTCCGGAAGCTTCCAGGGTCTTCTATGAGGTTCCACGCTCTTCCGGGACTTGGGTTGGGTCTTCCTCTTCTTTGGGCTAGTCTACGTGGGCTAGCCTTTGGGCTAAGTGATGGGTTAAGTCACTTAGTCCAATTTCCTTTGTCATGGCCCGGACCAACCTTAATTTTATGAGTCCAAACAAACGGGCCGTGACATCCTCCCCCACCTAATCCGTCGACGTCCTCGTCGAGGCTTCCTCGAACTCCCGGATTTTATCTTTGAACTGCCAAAGGGACTCGACGGGTTCCCAACTCGCCTCACTTGCTGGTAGTCCTCTCCAAAAGACCAAGTACTGTGTGCTCGGAGGATGACTTGGACGCCTTTGTACTCTCTTCGATTCGATGTAGTCTACCTCCTTGTCATACGAAGTGAGGATGGATGGGGGTGCTCGTGATGACTCTCCTCTAGATGGATCCTCCTCGTCTTCATTATATGGCTTTAGGCAACTGACGTGGAAGACGGGGTGGATCTTCTTCAAAGTTGGCGGCAACTCTACCCGATAAGAAGCCTTTCCGACCTTTTGTGTGATGGGGTAGGGTCCTTCATACCGCCTCATGAGACCTTTGTGGAGCATACCTCGCCTTCTTCGCTGATCAAGGTTGAGCTTGATGAATACTTGATCTCCCACGCGAAACTCCACATGTCTCCGCTTCTTATCCGCCCACTTCTTCATTTTCTTTGAAGCCTTGTCCAAGTACGATCTCGCAATGTCGGCTTGTTCGTGCCATGACTTTGCCTCCTTGAATGCCGCTGGGCTCCGCCCCGTGTACTTGGATACTAAACTCTGAGGTGTGAGCGGTTGTTGACCAGTGGCAAGCTCGAATGGACTTTTGTTCGTCGACTCGCTCCTTTGCAAGTTGTATGAAAACTGCGCTACGTCCAAGAGCTTTGCCCAATCCTTTTGATTGGCACTCACAAAGTGCCTCAAGTAGAGCTCCAATAGTGCATTGACCCTCTCCGTTTGCCCATCAGTTTGTGGATGGAAGCTCGTTGAAAAGTGTAACTCCGACCCCATGAGTTTAAAGAGCTCCGTCCAGAACTTCCCCGTGAAGCGAGGGTCACGATCACTTACTATGTTCTGAGGCAACCCCCACAATTTCACCACGTTCTTGAAGAACAAGTGGGCTGCCTCATCTGCCGTGCAATCCCGAGGAGCCGGTATGAACGTCCCATACTTTGAGAACCTGTCGACTACTACCATGATGCTCCCGAATCCTTCGGATTTTGGTAAGGCGCTGATGAAGTCCATACTAACGCTTTCCCAAGGTCGACTAGGTATCGGCAATGGCTCCAAAAGACCCCCGGGTGCTTGGTTCTCCAACTTGTCTTGCTGGCACACAAGGCAAGTCTTCACATATAGCTCGATCTCGTCTCGCATGTTTGGCCAATAGTACTGCGCTTCGATCAGGGCTCTCGTCCTTCTTTGACCTGGATGGCCTGCCCACTTTGTGTCGTGGCACTCCCGAATGATGTTTCGCCTAAGTCCTTCACACTTCGGCACATATATCCTCCGACCCTTTGTATAAAGTAGGCCATCCTCTATCCAGAAGCGTTTCGTCTTCCCTTCATTGGCCATCTCCCTCAACATCTTCGTGACGGGATCGCGCTCAAGTCCATTTCTGATGGTGTCCAACATTCCCCCCTGGACTTGTGAAATTGCCGCAAGCTCTGCCTTGCGACTCAGTGCATCCGCGACGACATTCACTTTGCCCGGCTTGTACTCGAACACCATGTCGAACTCCGCTAAGAAATCTTGCCATCTTGCTTGCTTTGGACTCAGCTTCTTCTGGGTGTTGAAGTAACTCGTCGCCACATTGTCCGTCTTTACCACGAACCTTGACCCCAGCAAGTAGTGTCTCCAAACCCGCAAGCAATGGATTACGGCTGTCATTTCTTTCTCTTGGACTGTATAGCGGCGCTCGGTCTCATTGAGTTTTCGACTCTCGAAGGCAATCGGATGTCCTTCTTGTACAAGCACTCCCCCGATGGCAAAGTCGGATGCGTCTGTGTGGACCTCGTAAGGCTTAGTGCAATCCGGTAAGGCCAACACCGGTTCCCTCGTGATGGCATCCTTTAACCCTTGGAATGCCTCCTCGCACTTCGCCGTCCACTCCCAAGCCTTGCCCTTCTTCAACAAATCCGTCAAGGGCGTGGCAATAGCTGAGTATCCTTGGATGAATCTTCGATAGTAGTTCACCAATCCAAGGAATGACCGCAACTCGGTAACCTTCTTTGGTGGTTCCCAATCCTCGATGGACTTCACCTTGGACTTGTCCATCATAAGCTTTCCTCCCTTGATGACGTGCCCCAAGAATTGTACGTCTTGTCTTGCGAATGAACACTTCTCCCTTTTGACGTACAACTCGTTCTCCCGAAGTATTTGGAAGACGGTCCTTAAGTGTTCGACGTGCTCCTCTAGCGTGTTACTATAGATGACTATGTCATCTAAGTACACCACCACGAACCGGTCCAAGTACGGATGGAAGATCTTGTTCATCAAGGTGCAAAAGGTTGCCGGGGCGTTAGTCAATCCAAAGGGCATGACTAGGAACTCGTAGGCTCCATAGCGGGTCACACAAGCAGTCTTCGGCTCATCCCCATCAGCGATCCTTACTTGATAATATCCCGACCGAAGATCTAGCTTGGAGAAGTAACTTGCGTGCCCTAGCTGATCAAACAAGTCAGCAATAAGAGGAATGGGATACTTGTTCTTGATGGTTACCTTGTTTAGCGCCCGGTAGTCGATGCAAAGTCGCAATGACCCGTCATGCTTCTTCTGGAACAATACCGGCGCGCCGTACGGGGCCTTTGATGGTTGGATGTATCCCGCATCCAACAGCTCCTTGAGTTGTCTCCGCAACTCTTCCAACTCTGGCGGAGACATTCGGTAGGGCGCCTTCGCTGGTGGTTGAGCCCCCGGCTCCAACTCTATGCGATGGTCGACTTCCCTCCTCGGTGGTAGTCTTTTTGGTAACTCGGATGGCATAACATCTCTGAACTCCCCCAACACTTTCTCGATCTCTAATGGTATCGTCTCTACCTCTTGGTGGGGTTCTTCGTCAACCTTGATGGATGCTAGCCACGTTTCTTGCCCCTCCTTAAGACCATGCTCGACTTGCATCGCCGAGAGACACATGGAGTCTAAGTTTGCCTTAGTTGTCGTAGACACCATGTGCGGACCTCCCTCCATGATTAGCATGGTGTTCTTCTTTGGCCAAGCTAGCACATCGAATTGGCGCAAGAACTCTATCCCCAAGACACACTTAAAGTCATCCATAGGAGCAATCGAGAAGTTGACATTACCTCGCCATTCCCCGAGTTGGACATCCACGCCTCTTGCCACCTCGACTAAGGGTTTCGCCTCGCTGTTAACCGTCTTTAACCAACCCTTACTCTTTTCCTTCTTTAGCCCCAATCGCTTTGCCTCGTTGGGTTGGATGAAGTTATGCGTCGCCCCCGTATCCACCATGATGGGTATAGTCTTCCCGCTGACTTTCCCATCTACATACATCAATGTCCGATCCCCAACCTTATGAGTGGTTGGCTTGGCCTTCAACGCTCCAAGAAGCTTTATGCACCCCATCGTTGCTTCTTCCTCCTTCTCCTCGAGTAGAGCGTTAAGCGCGTTTCGCTTCGGACATTCCTTCGCCCAGTGTGGCCCTCCACATAAGAAGCAGTCGTTCCGTGGCTTTCTTTCAGATGTCTTGCCTTGGAACGTCTGCTTTTGGTTCGGTTTCCCTCCCCCGAACTTAGGTTTGTCTCCCTTTGGGTCCTGCGCTCCCCCACCTTTGACGGAATTATCCTTCTTAGCTTTTGGCTTTGAAGATGAGTCTCCCCTTGAGTATTCCGTCAAAGTGTCCGCGATTGTCATGGCCGTCGCGGTGTCCCTTACATCCCTCCTCTCCAACTCCATCCTCGCCCATGGTTTAAGCCCGTCCATGAAGTTGAAGAACATCTCCGCCTCACTTACATCGGGAAGTTGGAGCATGAGGGCCGAGAACTCCCTTACGTAGTCTTGAAGCGACGACCCATGCTTCAACTCCTTCAGTTTCTTGCGAGCTTCATGGTTAGCATTCGCGGGATAAAATTGCTTCTTGAGTTCCGCGATGAATGCTCCCCAAGTGTTGATCGTGCAAAGCCCCTTTTGCATCTCATGATACTTTCTACGCCACCAGGTAGCCGCAAGATCAACTAGATAGAGGGACGCGGTACTTACCTTAGAAGCGTCATCCAGTTGGATGGCTTCGAAGTAGCGCTCCATATGCCAAAGGAAGTTGTCGATTTCCTCCGCATTTCGTGACCCCTTGAACTCCTTGGGTTTTGGCACGTCCTGCACCCTCGGAATATCCCGTGTAAAAGGGACCACTTCCCCAGTTCTCCCAGCTCTGCGCAGCCTTACCACCTCTAAGTTGGTCTTCTCTAAGGAAGATTGCAACTCTTGGACTTGAGTAGCCAAGGCGTCCACCCTTGCCTGGTACTCCTCCTTCTCATCCCGCCATGCTTCGAGGACGGTGTTGATGTGTTGGAATAACTTGGCTTGTAGGTCCTCCCCCAAGGACACTACTTGACTTTGGAGAGCTCCCACCTTGTCTTCCAAAGTCTCGACGTGGTCGTCGCATATCCCAATGCGATCCGACACTTCCCCAATGCCAAGCTCCAATTTAGCAAACCGCTTCTCGTTCGTCGAGACGGAATGATCCCTTGGCGGTTTCGTCTTCTTAGACTCCTTCTCGGTAGTCCTCCCGCGAGTTTCCGTGTCGGAAGCCATGAAGATGTCGAACCTGCTCTGATACCACTTGTCACGGACTTAGATGTTGACTACTAAGTCGTGCGGCGCTTAGCTAGGACCTTCACCCAAACTAGCTAAGAAAGCCTTCCCCGAAAGTCGCTTGATGTACTAAGACAACAAGAGAACTTGAAAGCTAGAGAGCAAAGAGCTTGTGAGAGAATGATTTGTATTGCAAAGGATGGTTTGGAGCAAATGACTCCTCCCCTATTTATACACTTAGGCCTCCTCGATGGACGGCCAAGATTAATTCTATCCTACTGTCATAAATACAAGTCTAGAATATTCTAGGATATCTACAAGGGTGGAGACCTTTCCACCATCTTCCGGAAGCTTCCAGGGTCTTCTATGAGGTTCCACGCTCTTCCGGGACTTGGGTTGGGTCTTCCTCTTCTTTGGGCTAGTCTACGTGGGCTAGCCTTTGGGCTAAGTGATGGGTTAAGTCACTTAGTCCAATTTCCTTTGTCATGGCCCGGACCAACCTTAATTTTATGAGTCCAAACAAACGGGCCGTGACAGTACGACCTAGCCGAACCAAGATGACATCGAGAAAAACTAAACCCCAAACTCCGAGATAAAATAAGACGACCAAGACGCAGGCCTAGCACATGACTCCTAATGCAACTAAAAGAAGAAGAAAAACAAAAAACAAAAGCAAGAAACAAGAAGAACTCACAAAGCGGGTTACTTCCCGAAAAGGCCTAGTTTAAAGTCTTGGCGAGACATAGCTAAGGGCGCGCATGATCAATCCAAGTGGTAGCTCACATAGCCTACCTCCTTCTCTAGCCCGTGATACAATTTAATCCGATGCCCATTAACCTTGAACAACTCCCCCTCAGAATTTAAAAGCTCCACATGCCCATCATCAAACACTTTATGAACGTGAAAAGGGCCCGACCACCTAGTCCTTAACTTACCGGGAAAAAGTCTCAATCTTGAATTGAACAAAAGGACTTGGTCTCCTTGTTTGAAGCTCTTCCTCACCAGCTTTCTATCATGCCATCTCTTCGTTCTTTCTTTGTAGAGAAGCGCGTTGTCATAAGCATCCAAGCGACTTTCGTCCAATTCATTCAACTGTAACAACCGCTTCTCTCCTGCAGCACGTAAATCAAAGTTTAATCTTGTAATTGCCCAAAAAGTCTTATGCTGCAGCTCAACAGGAAGATGACATGCTTTCCCATAAATCAATCGATATGGAGACATTCCAATAGGGGTTTTAAATGCAGTACGGTATGCCCAAAGTGCATCATCTAGCTTAGAAGCCCAATCTTTTCTAGACCGACTGACTGTCTTCTCGAGAATGATCTTAATTTCCCTATTCGAAACCTCCACTTGCCCGCTTGTCTGTGGGTGATAAGGGGTGGCAATCTTATGGTAAACACCATACTTCTTTAGCAAAGCCTCAAAATTCTTCTCCTTAAAATGTGACCCCCCATCACTAATAACCGTACGTGGTACGCCAAATCTAGGGAAAATGATCTTCCTAAATAGCTTCGTAACAACTTTAGCATCACAAGTAGGAGAGGCTACAGCTTCTACCCACTTAGACACATAGTCCACAGCTACTAGGATATATGAGTTTCCAAAGGAGGTGGGAAAGGGACCCATAAAATCTATCCCCCAAACATCAAAGATTTCTACCTCTTGAATAGGATGTTGGGGCATCTCATTGCGCTTAGAAATATTACCACTCCTTTGGCAACTATCACATCTCTTGGCGTACTCGTAGGCATCCTTAAAAAGTGAGGGCCAATAGAATCCACACTGGAGAACTCGTGATGCAGTCTTGTTGCCACTACCATGCCCACCATAGGGAGAATCATGACATTGAGCAAGAATGCTCATCATGTCCTCCTCAGCCACACAAGTCCTGTAAATTCCATCTGCACAAAGCTTATAAAGATAAGGCTCATCCCAGTAATAATTTTTCACATCATGCAGAAACCTCTTCTTCTTGTGATGGTTAAGATCAGTAGGAAGTAGACCACAAACCAAATAATTCACGTAATCTGCATACCAAGGAGCCGCTTGCAGCTCCACTCCCATTAAGCTCTCTCCTATGAACGAATCATCTATGGGAGTTGCTGCCACCCTAGCTTGGGGATCTTCTTCTAGCCTAGAGAGATGATCAGCTACTAGGTTCTCTACCCCTTTCTTATCCTTAATGAGAATGTCAAATTCTTGGAGTAGGAGCACCCACCTAATCAATCTAGGCTTAGAATCTTTCTTAGCTATGAGGTACTTAATGGCAGCATGATCGGTATAAACTATGGTATGCGATCCTACAAGGTATTTTCTGAACTTTTCAAAGGCAAACACAATGGCAAGCATCTCTTTTTCTGTGGTGGTGTAGTTAGCCTGGGTTTGGTCAAGGACTTTACTAGCATAGTAAATGGCATGTAGCTTCTTATCAACTCGTTGACCTAACACAGCACCTACTGCAAATTCACTCGCATCACACATAAGTTCAAACGGGAGTTCCCAATTGGGAGGCTGAATAATAGGGGCTGAGGTCAAGGCATCTTTAAGCCTAGTGTAGGCTTCAAAACAAGCATCATCAAAATGGAAATCAACATCATGGCACAAGAGATTAGTGAGGGGTCGAGCTATCTTGGAAAAGTCCTTAATGAATCGCCTATAAAACCCAGCATGACCCAGAAAACTTCTAATCCCCTTAACATCCCTAGGAGGTGGAAGTTTGGCAATGACCTCTATCTTAGCTAGATCTACTTCTATCCCTCGATTGGAAACTAGATGTCCCAAGACTATACCCTCTTGCACCATAAAATGACACTTTTCCCAATTAAGCACTAAATCAGTCTCAATACATCTCTCAAGAACATGGGAAAGGTTAAGAAGGCAATGATCAAAAGAGGACCCATAAACCGAGAAATCATCCATGAAGACTTCCATCTCCGTTTCTATAAGATCAGAGAAGATTGCCATCATGCATCTTTGAAAAGTTGCAGGTGCGTTACAAAGTCCAAATGGCATTCGCCTATAAGCGAAAGTCCCATAAGGACAAGTGAACGTCGTCTTCTCCTGATCTTGTGGGTGAATGGGTATCTGGAAAAACCCACTGTATCCATCAAGATAACAGAAGAAGCTATGATTGGCCAACCTCTCAAGCATTTGATCAATAAACGGAAGAGGGAAGTGATCTTTCTTTGTGGCCTTATTCAACTTACGGTAATCAATACACATACGCCAACCAGTTACGGTTCGTGTAGGTATCAATTCATTCCGCTCATTGGCCACAACAGTAAATCCTCCCTTCTTCGAGACAACATGGATTGGGCTAACCCAGTTTGAATCAGGAATAGAAAAGATAATGCCAGCATCTAACAGTTTCATAATCTCCTTCTTCACTACCTCACTCAAATTGGGATTCAACCTACGTTGATGTTCCTTGGATGACCTAGCCTCATCTTCTAACTGAATCCTATGCATGCAAATACTAGGAATAATACCAGTAAGATCATCAATTGAGTACCCCAAAGCCTTCTTATACTTCCTAAGAACATGCAACAACCTCGAAGTCTCGTCCCCATTCAAAGCAGAATTCACAATCACCGGATACGCAGAATTTTCATCAAGGAATTCATACCTTAGGCTTGCCGGTAGAGCTTTGAGCTCTACCTTGCAAGACTCCTTACCTTCTTGGGCCGTCTTCGAGATCTTGCTCCCCTTATCCTCATCCGTGCTGCCCTCTCCCAAATCAATAGCCCCAATGCTGTGCTCATTAGTATCTTCAAAACTCAAAAGATTAGATGAAGATAAAACACAATGATCTATCAAATCACATGAGCTAATACGATTGCAATCAAATGATGAGCATGGTGTTTTGCATGATTTTTCAAGACTAAATGCAATCTCTTCGTCACCAATGTGCAACACAAGTGAGCCATGTCTAACATCAATTACGGCTCCAGCGGTAGCTAGAAATGGTCTACCTAGAATGATTGGTACTTCCTTATCCTCCTCCATCTCTAAAACAATAAAGTCAACGGGAATATAGAAATTCCCTACCCTAATGGGAACGTCTTCAAGAACTCCTTTAGGAAATCTAGAAGAGCGATCCGCCAATCTCAAACAAATGGATGTAGGAGTAAGTTCACCAAGATCTAGCTTTTTGCATAGTGAATAAGGCATAAGAGAAATGCTAGCTCCTAGATCACATAATGCACGCTCAATGATAACATTACCAATATTGATAGGGATAGCAAAACTACCCGGATCTCCTAACTTCTTAGGTAATGCATTTTGAACTACGGCACTACACATCTCATTCAATGCAACAGTTTCATGCACATCAATCCTACGCTTTTGAGAAATGATATCTTTTAAAAACTTTGCGTAAGTAGGGACTTGAGAGATTACCTCTGTGAAGGGCAGCGTTACCTGGAGCTTTGTCAGCATATCCGAGAACCTCTTGAAGTGAGCCTCCTTGTTGCTCTTAACTAGCCGCTGTGGGAATGGCACTTTAGGCTTGTATATCGGTACCTCGACAGCTACATCTCTCTCAACCGGTGTGGGTTCAACCTCTTCTACATCAGGTTCTTCAGCTGTGTCCTTCTCATTCTCTGAATTCTCATCCAAGACCACCCTTGGCTTGAAGGCGCGCGTTCTAGCGTTAGCGGGGTCTATCACTATACCACTTCTTGTAGTGATGGCACTACAGGATTCATTGTTGCCCATGTCTGGCTTTGAAGGAAGCTTACCATGTGACCTTGACGAAGAAGCTGCCTGTTGTGCAATTTGTGTCTCCAAGTGTTTGTTGTGAATGGCAAGTTCATCGATTCTTGCATTCAACTTCTCTTGATCCGCAAAAAGTTGAGCAAGAATGGCCTCCATGGTAGGGTTAGAGCTGCTTGAAGAAGCCTGAGGCGGTGCTTGTGCGTGGTGCCCTTGAGAAGGTTGATTTTGATAATTGTTCGAGTATTGCACCGGTCCTTGACTTCTATTATAGTTCCCTTGCCCCTGCTGATTGTTCCGAGCAAAATTCTGACTTCCTTGATTTGTTTGAAATCTCTGGTTGCTTTGGTACTGCCTTGGTTGAAATCCGGGAGGGGTAGGTTCTTGGGTTTTGTAGGAGAAGTTCGGATGGTTTCGATTACTAGGATGATAAGCTGGATTTGCACTTGATCCATAAGCACCTACATTTTGTCTACCCATGAAGTTAACATCCTCGTTGTTGATTCCACCTTCTAGGGGCATTGTGAGCGGACAATATGTTGAATCATGGTCTACTGATGCGCAAATCTCACACCCTCCTGTTGATGAGGAACTACCGGCCTGATTTGCATTAAAATTACCAATAGTTGTGATCAAGGCATCAAACTTCTTTGACAACGCTCCAATAGCATCATTTGTGTCCACAGCATAGGTTGACTGAGTGTTGGAATGTTTCCGAGGGTTGGATCTCTCACTTGTCCATCTATGAGCATTGCTGGACATCTTCTCAATAATTCTTTCACCATCCTCCGGTGTGTGATCCATAAGAGATCCTCCAGCTCCTTGATCCACAGTAGCTCGCACATCATAGTCCAACCCATTATAAAATGATTGAACGACAAGCCACTTGGGCAAACCATGATGTGGGCAAGCTCTCAACAGACCCTTGAAGCGTTCCCAAGCTTCATACAATGTCTCACCTTGCTTTTGCCCAAAGTTGCTGATGTTGGTTCTGTATTGCGCTGTTTTCCCAGGCGGAAAATACTGAGTCAAGAACGCCTGCGCCAAGTCATCCCAAGTACTGAAGGTTCCGGGATTATGGCTCCACAACCATTCCTTTGCTTTTCCCGCTAGTGAGAAGGGGAAGACTCTGAGACAAACTGCATCTCTTGAAACCCCATTGATCCTGAATGTGTTCAGCAACTGAAGAAATGAATTCAGATGAGCGCTTGGATTTTCATTCGGAAGTCCCGAGAATGGCGAGTTGGAAGCCAAGGCAAGCAGCGCCGGTTTGATATCATAATTGTTGGCGGTCACTGCTGGGTATGTGATTGGTGATTGCAATGTGGTCATGGTTGGGAGTGTGTAATCCCTCATGGCTCTTGGCTCTCCTTGTACCTCTCGTCGCTGATATCGACCTTGATCAGGTAAGTCCGGCATCCTTGGAATAAGTTCTTCTCGAGGAGGATCATTTGCATTGTTCCTTTGTGGTTCCATTTCCGGCGTCTTATTCTCCCTAGGCGTGACGGTTTTCTTTGATTTACTCTTGCTACTGGTTGCTGCAAGAGGCGTTGAGTGACTCAAATCTGGATTCTTTTTCTTGTTGATTCCGCTCTTAGACCGGGTTTGCATCCAAATAATAGAGAACCCTGAAATGTATCACAAACAAAAACAACCGTGAAAGCACAAGTGGGAAATGAAAATAAAAGTACTGAAATTTAAAATGAGTAGTCTAAACGATTCGCTAGATTTAATCTAATGACAAGCTAACTCGTTACTCCCCGGCAACGGCGCCATTTTGACGTGTAATAATTTTGTACTCCAAATTCAGTGACTATGAAGTTCCAAGGCAGGTCAAAAACAATTTATAAACCGAAGTATTCCGGGTCGTCCAAGGAGTAAACTAAGCTTATGCACTACGCAAAGTCTAGTTTTGTTTAGCTAACTCGATCTGTGAATTGATATTGTGTAAATAATTGAATTAAGACAGGCAAGCTAAGGTTAAATGGCCAAATTTCAAGAAGATTCCAAGGTTGATTTCACTTGCCTAGTGTTTTCTAATAAAGTGACAAAGATGAATGGATGATTGAAGACTATAGAGGTTATGAATAGATCAATATTCTAAACTAGCTTTCGCTCAATTTTGATTATCAACCTATTACGGAAATCGAATCTCAATCTCTCAATATATTGATTCGCTCTAACTTCCTCCACTAATCACAAACCGTCGCTATAATGATCAGTAAAAGAGTTAGGATGAAGCTAACCTAACCTCTAACTTATCTCTTTATGCTACTTTCGTATGTCAATAGAATCAAAGTCGGTTTTACTCTCGTCTTTCCTAAGTATGTATCTCTCAATAACGTACTCAGGTTAAACCGGATTTCATGCTGGCATTCTTTCAAACATTTAGCATGCATAACTTGACACAATTGAGGGAAAACCGTAATCTATCAATCATCCACCTAAACTTTCGTTTAGAACATCATCACAATATTGCAAACACACTAGACAAGATTCATCAAACCTTGGAATTAGGGGGATTACTCACGAGACATGGAAAATGATATCATTGCTTTCATATATAAAGAACGAGTTACAAATCCAATTCTCTAATGAAAAACAATGGATTACAACCATGCACTTGAGTATTCAAGGATTGAAAACCTCTTTTCTTCCTCCCTTCCTTCTCTGGTTCGTGCCCTAATCTCGCCTCCCAGCTCCTCTGGTTCGTGTTCTATCCAATCTCCTCTCCTTTCTCCCTCGGTTCCCTTCAAATTCTATGAAAATTTGCTGAGCTGTCCGTATCGGTCGTATCAATACGGTCGACACGACCGACACGACCATATCCACTCGCTACGGTCGATTCGACGTCAGCTGGAATCGAACAATCGACACGGTCATATCGACCGTGTCGAACGTACCAATACGGGCGGTACGGGAGATACGGGGACTTTGACAATTTCTCGTCTCTTCCGCATGCAGTTGCCTCTACTTTACTCCCTATGGCGCCCTGAGCAGATTGGCCCTAAAACAAGAAAGAGAGAGTGTATAATGGTCATAATATTCCAAAAATGAACGAAAACAACCAATAAACACAAGCGAGAATCGGTCTGGAATCCGACCCATCAAACACTCCACACTTAAAATTTGATCGTCTCTAGCAAACAATCAGAACATGTTATAATATATTCAAGACGCTCTATCCCAACTTAAGCTTTGAATAATAGAGTGATGACCACCAAAGCACGGGTTTCACAAACTCTAGCCCCACACCTCACACTAACACTTCAAACAAATTGCAATCAAAGAGTTTTCGAGCCGCCTAAGAACACATGAGGGCACACACTCAAGAAAATCAGTACCAGCGCCAACCAAAACCAATCTCGCAATCTATTCATTTTCAAGGCAAAGCATTTGAAACAACGGTTTATACACAACATGCAGAACTCATATCCAAGCCTTAGACTTTGCATCATAATTCATAAGGAAAGAGGAGTTCGGCAAAAATTATTTTTCAAAAACAATCATAAACCCATTGATGCTTACGTGCTAACACAAGGGTCATTCTCCAGTAAAGCAAGTTAGCACACAAGCAAATTGTAGACTTGCACAAGAATGATATGGCGGATGGGCTTAAAGTCAAGCTCTTACTATTTCTTTTCTCTCTTTTTTTTCTCAAGCTTTCGAGGAGGAACTTTTCTTCCTAACCTCGGCCATTTTTTTTTTCATTGGGTGCAAATACTTTCGAGGGGGAACTTTTCTTCCCAACCCTCGGCATTGCAGCCAGAATCACACAATAAGAACTTGACAATGAGCCCAAATAGAGGTTGAGGATGCGCAAGAAACAATTACAAGCGAGGAGCTAGGCAAGCAAACAAGAGTCACCTAAAAGCAATCGCAAGGTTTATGCATTATGTAATGGTTTTTTTTTTTTTTTAAAGAGTGCACGCTACACCAAGGTCCAAAGCAAGCAAAGAAAAATTCCTAGAATGCGAGATAGGCAATGGATAGCAATAATAATGACTCACAAGAAGGCGCGATCATGAGAACTTACTCGGCCCTAGGCTCTAAATTAGCAAAATGAAAGAGGCTAGATGCAGTATGTGAAACTCAAGCATGTTGATCCCAAGCTTAAAAGAGGTCAAACACTCTTATAACAATATGCCTAGTATGGAATCAATGAATATTTTGGCACCAAGCACTCAATGCATATTCAAGCAAGTTAATCTGTGAAACACTCAATTAATATGCACTAGCCACTCCACACTTAAAACAAAGCTTAGTCCCTAAGCTAAAAATTAAAAATGAGAAGAGTGCATAGGAACTCCCCTAGTGAGCGTGGCCATTTCGTGCGGGAGTCAACAAATTTCCGCCACTTTGATGACCTGAAAAATGAGAAGATAGGTGGACAAATAGAGCACAATCAAGTTCATCAAATTCATCGCCAAAATAAGATATGAAACATATATATATCCATGACAATGAAACAGCCTTACGATGAGATTTAAACATTCAGAATTTCATAAGGACACAAAATAACAACAAGCAAATGTTCAAGTGCAACCATCATAGCCAACAAGAGAGAACTACCAAGAGAAGTCAAGTCAATCTAGCAAGGACATCAACTAATATATCAGAAAAAATAGCATCCTAAAGGTAGTCACTCGGCGCCGCGCTGAGAAGGTCCAGCATCATCATCATTCGGGCCAGTCCATGGCATGGGCTCCTGCGGCTCAAAAGTCTCGTGTCCAGGAGCGGTAGGAGGTGCTGGAAAGTCATGAATTCCTCCGGCTTGAAGCAAAGCAGTGATAGCCCTGGTCGTCCACTCCTGAGAGCGCATAAGATAGTCTAGCTGGGGGCTGTAGTCCGGAGCTTGATGTGTGGGCTGAGCATCCTCTTGCGCCGCTGATGGTGGAGGCGCAGTCTCGTGTCGGCGCTTCGAAGCACGACCAGCCGCTACAGAAGGAGCTGGGTTAGGGACAAGCTCAGCAAAGGGCACGCCTGAGTCACTCTTGCCTGCCGGAGCGTTGGACGGGCTGGTGCGTTTAATGATAAACACATCATCATTAGAGGATGAGCCTGATGGGTTGACAGGTTTGGAGCTTGACGGAGCTTGAGTCTCTAGAGGCTTCTGGGCCTGTCTGGTTCGCGGTCGACGAGCAGCCAACTCAGAGAGAGTGATAGAGCCTATTTATACGCATTATTTAGATCATAACCCTATGCTTGTTTACATTATTTTGTGTACAAGATTACTGGTTTCCAGTGTTTTTGTATTTCAGGGCAAAACGAGGGCCTAAGTCGGATACGCGCTAACAGGCAGCGTTTAGGACGCGCATCACACAGCCTGCGGAGCTAGCGGCGCAAACATAAGAATTGGCAGAGTCGACCACGGTGCAATAACCGAGCGCGCTAAGCAGTATGTGTGCGCCATGCGCAGATAGTGGTATTTCCAAATCTTGACACCACCAGATTTGGAAGTTGCCAAGGTTGGGCCTCTTGAGCAGTATATAAAGAAGAGGAAGTCTAGGGTTTGAAAACATCACAACAGAGACCAGAGCTTCAGAGACACAAGATATCAGCGAGAGAGAGCCAGATTCAAAAACACACGGGCTTGTTGAGAGGACCTGCGCTAGCCGACTACGCCAGCCAAGAACTGCAACCTGCACGCACTGTTTGCTATTGTTTTCTTGGACACTTTAGATATTATTTACTTTTTCTATGATGTTTACCACTAGCATGTCTAGCTAAACGCTTGGTATTGGTTGGGCATGAATCTATGAGTATTTTCTTTGAGACTTGCGCTTAATGCATAGCTTGTTGGCTTATATTAATTCTATGCACATTGTTGGCAGCGAGTTGCATGAGTAGGGGAAGCCTTGAACCGAAATCTTACTCTTGTTGCTTGTTGTTGTATGTTAAACTAGTTGAATAGCCTGACGGTGCCAACTAGGAGTAACGCGCTAGGATAAGCAATTGCTACCTTGATCGGATTCGTAGTTGTTTAGTCTAGTTCAAGAATTAATAGCACATGAACTTTGATCGGAACATGCGCATATGTTAGGAAGCCTTGATCGGACACTAACTTAAGTGAAATCAAACTATAGACGTTTAGAGTCAATGATAAGGAATGTGCTCATAGAGGATTGTCTGCCCAATACTTCTCATAGTCATAGTATTTAATCTCTACTGCCTGCGCACGTCTGGTGCAAGTTCTGCGTTAGCTACTATTTACTTGCGCATTGCGCAACCCAATCACTCACCCCCCCAATTTTCGTAAGTGTAGGTCACTGGTTAAAACTGAACTGCTTGCTCCCTGTGGAGATCGACCCTGACTTAACCGCTGTACTAGTGGAAGAGGAAGGACTAATTTGACGCGTACAACGACGCGCGATCAAATTTTGGCGCCGTTGCCGGGGAGCAACACAGCTAAGTTTTAGCTAGTTTACGTTTTTCCCTTTTTAGTAATTAGTTATTTCAGTTTGTTTTGTTTTCTCGTTGTTGTTTCTGACAGCGCGCAATCACCAATAGCCTGCGCAACCTTGAAACAGTTGCGCTGCGCAGATTCTAGTTGCGCACTGACAGACGCAACAGCTTTGTTATCTTTTAATTTCGTTTTCTTTGAGATTTAGAACAGGTTATGGAGGATAACAGTGTCGTTGGGGACAACTTAGGGGACAGAACCCCGGAAGAAGCAAGAGCACATAACCGCGCAGCCCTGTTCAGAGAGGAAGTGCAGCGCGAGGTTGAAGCAAGGATGGCCGCTGAGTTGTATAATGCGCCACCCGCGCGACAAGCTGCGCGACGCAGAACAGTGCGCGAGATGTCAGCCCCAATCACAGTTAACCAGCCATGGTGCATCGTGCTTCCGCCAGACAGAAATTTTGAGCTAAGGAGCTCGCTCATCCATCACATGCCCAAGTTCGACGGGATGAACAACGAAAATCCAGTCAAGCATGTGCGAGAGTTCCTAGTCATCTGCGAGAACATGAAGACCGAAGGGGAGAGCGATGAGGCGCTGAAGATGAAGGCATTCCCATTTTCACTGTGTGATACAGCCAGACATTGGTTGATGAACTTACCCGCAGGATCAATTCACACATGGGAGCAGCTGCAGAAGAAGTTCCTGGACAAATTCTATCCCGCAGCAAAGATCGCGCTACTCAGGAGAGAACTGGCCGCGCCAAGGCAGGGCCAGGAGAATCACTATCTGAGTATTACGAGCGTTTCAGCGAGCTGGAGGCCAATTGCTACAATCACGGCTTGCCCCAAAATGTGCTGATAGAGAACTTCCTGAATGGATTGCTACCCATGGAGCTGAGATTATTGAACGCATGCGCAGGAGGCGACATTTGCAATATGTACCCAGAAGACGCGTGGCAACTGATAGAAGACTCTGCTGGGCAGGTAAGACATCAGCTAACGCTTGAAAATAGTCGTGCTCGTTCTGTGCATCAGGTAGAAATAAGCGCTGAGATCAAGGAAATGAAGGCCATGCTGCAGAAGTTGATGAGTGCGCAAGGCGCACAACCAGCTGCGCCAAAGACATGCGAATTTTGCAGGTCCACCGAACACAAAACCGATGAATGTCCCACACTTTTCGAGGAATCAGGAGATGTCAATGCTCTTGGAGGATGGGATAACAGAGGACCACAGAGGCAGAATCAGCCGTGCTTTGGACTTGCTGCAAATGGGTTTAGATGGAAGGAGGAAAATAATTTCCAGAGGCAGTCCGCAGATCAACGCGCGCCACAGCAGACGCAACAAGCTGCGCCCTATAATCCACCGCATCGCCGCACTGATGCGCCAGCGCATAACAACCAGCAACCGAGGTGATCTTTGGAAGATATCGTGGGGCAGCTAGCAGACCACTAAAGCCTGCAGATCTCACCATTCAGCTAGCAGATCGGTCGTGCAAACAACCTGCGGGCATGATAGAGGATGTTCTTGTGCGAGTAGGAGAGCTGGTGTTCCCAGCAGATTTCTATGTGCTAGAAATGGAGGGTGAATCGAGCTCCAGCAGTGCGCAGATCTTACTGGGCAGACCTTTTCTGATGATCGCGCGCACCAAGATAGACGTGTGGAGGGGCACGCTCTCGATGGAGGTTGATGGCGAAGAAATCCACTTCAACATATTTAAAGGGATGCAGCACCCACATGAGGACGCCACAGTGCACCCAATGGACAGCATTGATGACTTGGTCGCAGATGCGCAATGCGCAAGCGCAGAAAACGGACCTGAGACACTGGCACAAGCAGAGTTGGAGGAGCAGGAAGAGGAGCTGAGCAGTGCTGAACCAGAACTCAAACAGGTACACGATATAGTTCATATTTGTACTGCTAATAAAATCTTGCCCTCTATTGAACAGGCACCCAAGATCGAGCTGAAGCAACTTCCAGAGCACCTCAAATACATTTTCTTAGGAAATGAGGACACCCTGCCAGTGATCATAAAGAAAGGATTAGAAGAGGAACAGGAAGCGCGCTTACAGCAGGTGCTGCGCAAGAACCAGCGCGCCATAGGATGGACACTTGCTGACCTGCGCGGATTGAGCCTAGATGTATGCATGCATAGAATTCTGTTGGAAGATGGTGCCAAACCATCCAGGGAGGCTCAGCGCAGATTGAATCCGAATATGATGGAGGTGGTGCAAAAGGAGATCCTAAAGTTGCTTGACGCAGGAGTCATTTACCCGATCTCGGACAGCAAATGGGTCAGTCCAGTGCACGTTGTGTCGAAGAAAGGAGGAATTACCGTAGAGGAGAATGCGCAGGGCGAGCTAGTTCCCAAGCGCATGCAAACTGGATGGCGCATGTGCATCGACTACAGGAAGCTTAACGCAGTCAGACGCAAGGACCATTTCCCGCTACCCTTCATGGACCAAATGCTGGACAGATTAGCAGGAAAGCCCTATTTTTGTTTCTTGGACGGATATTCAGGGTACAACCAGATACCCATAGTTGCGGAGGATCAAGAGAAGACCACGTTCACCTGCCCGTTCGGTACGTTTGCATTTCGGCGCATGTCATTTGGGCTGTGTAACGCGCCAGGTACGTTCCAACATCTAGTCATGAGCATTTTTTCTGATATGATTGGTATATGCATAGAAGTGTTCATGGATGATTTTACTGTGTATGGAGGTACCTTTGATGCATGCTTAACTCATCTTGATAAGGTCTTAGCGCGCTGCATTTCTAAGAACCTAGTGTTCAATTATGAAAAATGTCATTTCATGGTATCGCATGGTGTAGTACTAGGACATATCATCTCAGAGGAGGGGATCAAGGTAGATAAAGCTAAGATAGATCTTATTTCTAATCTGCCTTATTCCACTAACGTGCGCGACGTGAAGTCATTCCTTGGGCATGCCGGGTTTTACATGCGTTTTGTAAAAGACTTCTCTAAAATTTGTATACCCCTGTCTAACTTCTTGCAAAAGGATGTGTGCTTCGACTTTACTGATGAGTGCAGGGCCGCGTTTAATAAGCTGAAGGAGGCGCTGACAAGTGCGCCAGTGTTGCGCGCGCCAGACTGGAGCCTACCATTCGAACTGATGTGCGACGCAAGCGATTACGCAGTAGGAGCAGTCCTGGGACAGCGCGTGGACAAGAAACCGCACGCCATTTATTATGCATCGCGCACACTGGACTCTGCGCAGAGGAACTACACCACCACGGAGAAGGAGCTTCTGGCAATCGTTTTTGCGCTAGAGAAGTTCCGCGCATATGTTCTAGGCGCCAGAGTCGTCATCTACACAGACCACGCAGCCATCCGCTACCTACTGTCCAAGAAGGAGACTAAGCCGCGCCTGATGCGCTGGGTACTCCTACTTCAGGAATTTGACTTAGAAATCAAGGATCAGAAGGGCACGGAGAATATAGTTGCTGACCACCTGAGCAGGATCGTGAAAGAGGAGGAGCCAGGGCAGATCACGGAGACATTCCCTGACGAGCATCTGATGGCGCTGACAAGTAAAGTACCATGGTATGCGCACATTGCGAATTACCTGGTCACAGGTACGTTCCCTCCTCATTTCAATAAAACCCAGTGCATGAGATTAAAGCACGAGTCCAAGCATTACATTTGGGATGATCCATATATGCTCAGAATAGGGCCTGATCAGATTTTAAGGTGCTGCGTGCCTGACCATGAAATTAACTCAGTTTTGATGTTTTGTCATGCGCACGCATGTGGAGGACACTTTGGTCCCAAGCGCACGAGCAGGAAGATCCTGGATTGCGGATTTTATTGGCCACACCTATTTAGAGATGCATATGATCACTGCCGGAATTGTGACAGGTGCCAGCGCACAGGGAGCATATCAATGCGCAACGAGATGCAGCAAACGCCGATTCTAGTGGATGAAGTGTTTAATATTTGGGGTATTGACTTCATGGGGCCATTTCCTCCATCTGCCGGATACGAGTACATATTGGTCGCAGTGGATTATGTCTCCAAATGGGTCGAAGCTAAGGCCACACGGAAGGATGATGGTAAGACGGTCGCTGAGTTTCTGAAAACTAACATCTTTTGCAGGTACGGGGTGCCTAAGGCAATCATCAGCGACCAGGGTGAAAATTCGTAGTGTCTTAGTTCGACAGATTCTGTGAACAAGCAGTTGCTGCAGCACACTCTTGTTCACTTAAATATTGTCACAGCAAGCAATGAACAAGGCACAGGTTTGTTCACCCAGTTCGGCCAATCTGCCTACGTCTGGGGAGGACTATTCTCCAGTCCTCAATCCACTGAACTGAAGGTTCCAAGTACACTAGGTTACAACTCACGCAACCTATGCTACTCAACCTTATGTGGACCACTCAACACAATCAGAACAAGCTCTGATTTGTGTCTGCACACCCTCTACAATATGTCAATCTAGAATAGCTACAATCCTCTCAAGGAACTCAGCCTATTCTAAATTACACTACTCAGCAGGGTTGCTGCAGCAACAGCTGTAACACACAGCTGAAGCACAATGTCCGCGTCGCTCCAAGGCCTTCTGCCGAGCCGATCAAACCTCTCCAAGAGCGCTGCACACTCTGAGTAACTCCCCCTCACTCAGTGACCACCTGCCACTAGTGAGTACTGCCGCACGACACTCGACCGAGCCTTCCACCCGTCAGTTCTTCCGCGGCTGCCCTTGATCAACCAACAAGCTCCCCAGCTCTGAATTGGCTTCCAGATCAAGCACGAATCAGACTCTGCAAGTCCTGATTCTCTTCTGCAACTCTCACCTCAGCTCTGCGCTCAACGCTCTGCTCTTGGGTGATGATCGAAGTAAACTCCCGTCGCACACAACAAATTGCTCTCCGTGAATTCTGTGTATGCACTCGTGTATCCCTCAGCTTCGATCAACCTCTTCAGCCCTGAACACCTTCTGCTTAAATAGCTGCACCACTTTAAGCAATTTCCAGGTTTAGGCAATTAACCCAACAAGATCAATTATCTCCTAAAATCTAGGAGATTAGATTTGATTATTATCTCCAATGCAAAACTCCTCCTCTGACTAGTAAACCTCTCTGGAATAAACTCTTCAGCAATTTAGAAATTCTTCAGAGGCTCTGCAGAGAGTTTCCAGCCCTTCCGGACAAGCCCAGGCAGCTGCTACTACTTGGTCAGTTGAACCAGCCTGTTGAACAAGCTCCTGCTGCAGCATCCCCTGCTGCAGCTGCTGCTAGTTCACTTCTGCTTGACTAGCTTGATAATTTGAGCTGTAGCAGCTCCTTGTTCACTTATGCTGGTTTTGTCAAACCTGCCATACTTGCACCATCACAGGGGACGCATTTCTGCAACAGAGTTATGGCGCAGGTATTCAAGCATTATGGAGTGCGCCACAAGACGTCCACCGCTTACCACCCTCAGACGAATGGACAGGCCGAGGTTTCCAACCGAGAGATCAAGCGCATCCTGGAAAAAACCGTGAGACCATCGCGGAAGGACTGGAGCCAGCGCCTAGACGATGCGCTGTGGGCATACCGGACCGCGCATAAGACACCAATCGGGACTTCACCGTTTCGGTTGGTTTATGGAAAGGCGTGCCATCTGCCAGTAGAATTGGAGCACAAAGCATACTGGGCACTGCGCATATGCAACCTCAACTTGGATGAGGCTGGCAGGGAGCGCGCGTTTGAGCTAAGCGAATTAGAAGAGCTGCGCCTGGATGCGTATGAGGGACTGCGCGATTACAAAGCACGCACCAAGGCATTTCACGACAAGAATATTCTTAGACGCACTTTTGAGCCAGGAGACCAGGTACTGTTGTTCTCCTCGTGCCTAAAGCTCATGCCTGGGAAGCTGCGCAGCAAATGGACTGGACCGTACACAGTCACCAAGGTTTACCCCTACGGAACAATCGAGTTAGAAAACGGGCACCGGCATCGTTTTCAGGTGAATGGGCATAGAGTCAAGAAATACTTAGGAGAACCTTGGGATGGTACAGCGCGCGACATTGAGTTGGCAGAGCCAGAGATAGCAGATGCGCTAGCTGCTGCGCCAGAGTCGCCACCAGATGCACCAGAGGGAGAACTGGAAACTATTGCTCATATTTCTTCTCCCATTTCATCTACCCTCGTTACTACAGACTTCTCGCATATTATTATCCATGCTGACTACTCTTTTGATCCTTTGCGCAGGACCACGGAATACGCCACACACGCACAAGCGCGGGATCACTCAGGAGCAAGAGTGGGGGAGGTCGCTGGCACACATTTGGGCACGTAACGAAGTACAGTCGAGCCAACGACGTTAAACAAAGGCACTTGTCGGGAGGTAACCCGACACGTTTTACTTTTACATGTTTTTCTTTTAGTTTTTCTAGTGTCTTTTAGCTAGTTTAGGACTTGTAATTTTTAGTCGAGCAGCAGCGCGCATGTCCGTGCGCACTTCAGTGCGCAGGACAGCTGCCAGTCAGGAGGATATATAAGGGCAGTACTTAGAAAATTTCAGCACTTTTCACACTCGACCCTTGCTATATTGTTGCTGCGCAGACTATTTGTTTTTTTTTTCATTTTTATGTTCTTTGTTTTGCTTGCATGCATGTGCGCATTCTCCGTGCGCTTGAGCTTGAGTCGTGGGGACACGTCTCTATTTAAGTGTGGGGGGAGCGTTACCTTTACATTTCACGTTTTTTTCAGCTTTATAGTGTAGCTTAGCTTAGTTGAAGAAAACAGTAGCAGTAGTGCGCTTGTGTGCGGGTTGCGCACACTGTTCAGCTTGTTTTGCGCTATCCATATTGCATGCGCTGCTATCAACTGTTTTAGTATATTTTTTCGTTTTTCTGCTCCTGTTAGTTGGGATATACAGGGGATGTGGAGTTGACAGAAACGCTCTAGAGAAGCGGTTAGTCGTTCGAGCTTCGGAGGTGAGGTATATGGTCGAGAGCGCTAGTGGAGGCCTGTGCTTCGCGACCTTCAGAACAAGAGAGTGCGCTCAGTCACGCAGAAGCCGAAGGCGAATATCCAAAGCGTGGCGAGGTGGGAAAACAGATCACCTTTCCTCTGGAAGTCCAGCTCAGGAAGGCGGGCGCGGGAGTAAACGCGTGCGCCGACCTGCGCAGATAGACCACGGAGGGAGAGCGGGGCTGTGTTCCATAGCTGTTATCCGGAGGCCGAGACTGGAACCGTTCTGGGAAACATAGGAACCATAGACAAAGCTGTACAAAAGAAAAATACCAGCAGATGATATGTGCTACAAAAGAATCAACATGCGCACAAATACGTACCAGCGTGCGCAAAGTCCACAAAGAAAATCATCAAAGGCTTGAGTTCCCAGAAAGTGCGCGGAAGACTCACGCACCGGAAGAAGCTTGCGCTGTTAACCATATACCCATCCTCGGAGTGAGAGCTGACAACCTGGAGCCTATGAAGAGCTATCTCCCAGCGATCCGAAATGATCTTCATCCTAGCTGAGAGGTAATGAATTGCGAAATCATTATATTAGAACCGTTGGAAGCAGATGCGCGCAGGTGGTAGGGCAGCGCAAGGTGTTCAGTAGTGCAGATAGCGCCAGAGTGCAAGACTGTGCGCTAGACTCCAGAGAGGTAATGGTATCCGTGCTTGAGTGCTTGTTCGGGACGAACAAGGGGCAAGTGTGGGGGGTTTGATAGAGCCTATTTATACGCATTATTTAGATCATAACCCTATGCTTGTTTACATTATTTTGTATACAAGATTACTGGTTTCCAGTGTTTTTGTATTTCAGGGCAAAACGAGGGCCTAAGTCGGATACGCGCTAACAGGCAGCGTTTAGGACGCGCATCACACAGCCTGCGGAGCTAGCGGCGCAAACAGAAGAATTGGCAGAGTCGACCACGGTGCGCTAACCGATCGCGCTAAGCAGTATGCGTGCGCCATGCGCAGATAGTGGTATTTCCAAATCTTGACACCACCAGATTTGGAAGTTGCCAAGGTTGGGCCTCTTGAGCAGTATATAAAGAAGAGGAAGTCTAGGGTTTGAAAACATCACAACAGAGACCAGAGCTTCAGAGACACAAGATATCAGCGAGAGAGAGCCAGATTCAAAAACACACGGGCTTGTTGAGAGGACCTGCGCTAGCCGACTGCGCCAGCCAAGAACTGCAACCTGCACGCACTGTTTGCTATTGTTTTCTTGGACACTTTAGATATTATTTACTGTTTCTATGATGTTTACCACTAGCATGTCTAGCTAAACGCTTGGTAGTGGTTGGGCATGAATCTATGAGTATTTTCTTTGAGACTTGCGCTCAATGCATAGCTTGTTGGCTTACATTAATTCTATGCACATTGTTGGCAGCGAGTTGCATGAGTAGGGGAAGCCTTGAACCGCAATCTTACTCTTGTTGCTTGTTGTTGTATGTTAAACTAGTTGAATAGCCTGACGGTGCCAACTAGGAGTAACGCGCTAGGATAAGCAATTGCTACCTTGATCGGATTCGTAGTTGTTTAGTCTAGTTCAAGAATTAATAGCACATGAACTTTGATCGGAACATGCGCATATGTTAGGAAGCCTTGATCGGACACTAACTTAAGTGAAATCAAACTATAGACGTTTAGAGTCAATGATAAGGAATGCGCTCATAGAGGATTGTCTGCCCAATACTTCTCATAGTCATAGTATTTAATCTCTACTGCCTGCGCACGTCTGGTGCAAGTTCTGCGTTAGCTACTATTTACTTGCGCATTGCGCAACCCAATCACTCACCCCCCCTCCAATTTTCGTAAGTGTAGGTCACTGGTTAAAACTGAACTGCTTGCTCCCTGTGGAGATCGACCCTGACTTAACCGCTGTACTAGTGGAAGAGGAAGGATTAATTTGACGCGTACAACGACGCGCAATCAGAGAGGCACATCATCATCCAGTGAGGACAAAGGCAGTGAGAGTCTTGCAGAGGCAGTTGATCGCGCGTCGTTGTACGCGTCAAATTAATCCTTCTTTCTCCACTTAGTACAGCGGCTAAGTCAGGGTCGATCCCGCAAGGAGCGTGCAGACTCGTTTTCGCTAGAAACCTATAACTTACGAAATTGGGAGTTATGCGTGATTGGGTTGCGCAGGTGCGCGAATGAACAGTAGTGAAAGCAGAATTACACTATACGTGCGCAAGCAGTATAGATTAAGTACTATAACTATGAAAAGTATCGGTAAAAACAATCCTCTATGAATGTATCCCTTATCATCGACTCTAAACATCTATAGTTCAGTTCTACTTGTGCGCATGTTCCGATGAAAGTCCATGAGCTATTAATTCTTGAAACTAGTCTAAGCAACTACGAATCCTATCACAGCAGTAGCCGACTATCCTAGTGTGTTACTCCTAGTTGTCACCGTCAAGTTATCAACGAGTTTAACATACAATGACGAGCAGTTTGCGGTTCAAGGCTTCCCTTATTCGCACCACTAGTTATCACCCATTCGCGTAGAATTAATATATGTAGACTGTGGATGCATATGACATGCTTGCACAAAACTGTACAAGAAGTTGTCCAGGCGTCGAAGTTGAACAAACTCATCCTAAACGATCTGGTTGTTTTCTGGTGCACAAAATCCGCGATAAAGATAAGGAGTTAATCATGATAAGGATGACATTGAAGATACTCTTATCTCCATGATCTCAACAAATAATCGAATAGCAACAAAATCAAAACAAACAACCATGAAGAGATCGTCCTCAACAAACTTAGAGATCATAACAACTTGAGAGATTTGTGCGTCTCCTAGGTTAAATAAGAGGAACTCATGCAGCTGTGATTATCAATCATCTGAAGAAAAAATACAAGTATACACGGCAGCTGGTTCATGAGTGTTTGAAGCACACAATTGTGTAGACACTAGCTTGAGAAAAACGGAAGAGTAAGAAGCAGTAAGATGGCAAGCTAGTTCTGAGAAGTTCGGGTGCATACAAAGCTGTCAACAAACATTCAGGGGGAGCCTGAGTGAATAGTGGGAAGTGACGGGAGGTCTCACATTCAGGGGGAGCCTGAGTGTCGATCACTAGTAGATGAGTAGAGGTTAGAATAGGGAGGGAGTCCGTTGTTCTGTAACGTCCTTGTACTTGATCGTAAACTAGTGAATCGGTTCCCACGGGCTTGGGATAAGCCCCCCAGACGTAGGCTGGTTTAGCCGAACTGGGTCACCATCTTTGTGTCCTTAGCAGTAGCTTTTATTTCTGTCATTTTATTCCGCTACGTAACTTGTTCAAGGAAGAAGTCCGAACCACAAGTTGGACAAGCTCTCATCATTCTGCAGACAGCAATTTCAATTGGTATCAGAGCAAGCGTGCTCGACGTACAGAGTTAGATCTCGGGAAAAGGCTGCAGAAAAATGAGTATGAGAGAAGGTCAGAGCATAGCACGACCCCCCACTATTGGATGAAGACAATTACGGCTACTGGAAAGCAAGGATGAAAGCATACATTCAAACTGTTGATGACCTGCATGGAGAGCTATTCTGAAGCCCTGGAGTGTCCCAACAAAAAGTGACAAGGACGGAAACGTGACCGAGAAACCTGAAGAAAAGTGGACAGAGGATGAAGAATGGGCACGAACTAGCAATGCAAGAGCCTTGACTCCGGAGTAGATGAGAAGATCTTCAAGCTCATCTCAAAATGCGAAGTTGCCAAAGAAGCATGGGACATATTCGCTACTCATCATGAAGGAACTGAGAAGGTTAAGTTGTCCCGGATGCAGATGATCAATACACAGTTTGAGGAGTTGAAGATGGACGAAGCCGAGACCATAAGAGAATTCTTCGCAAAGTTTGGAGACCTGTCCAATCAAGCTTTCAACCTAGGAGAACCCATGCCTGAAGAGAAGCTGGTTCGAAAGGCATTGCGATCACTACCTGCCAGATTTGAAATGAAAGTGACCGCGATCGAGGAAGCTCAAGATGTGGAAAAACATGCGACTTGATGACCTCCTAGGCTCACTCACTACCTATGAAATGAGGATAGATAGCAACCGATCTGCATTCAAAGACAAGACTATTGGATTAAAAGCTGAGGCAGCAGACTATGATAGTGGAGAAGAAATCTCAGAAGCAATGGATCTCTTGAGTAAGAAGTTTGAAAAGTTCATAAACAAGTTGAACAAGAAAGTGGTGGGACAGTCTACTCAGTACAATGGCCAGTACAGATCCAGAGGAAATTTCCAGACTAGAGGCAGACAGCTGGACTCAAAGGAACAAAGTCATCCTAAGTGGAATCAATGCAGAGAATGCGAGGGATACAGACACATTCAGGCAGAGTGTGCAAATACTCGCAAAAGGAACAACAAGTCCTTGACAGCTACATGGAGTGATGAAGATTCTGAAGAGGATATGCCTGAGGAGAACAACAACATTGTGGCCCTGACCTCTAAAATTTCAGAAATCTGTACCAGCAGTTGTTCCAGTGAAGAGTCGGACATTGAAACCAGTGAAGATGATGAACCCAGCAAAGAATGCATCATCAAAAAATTCTCCCTCATGCACACAAAGTGGACTGAAGTAGTAAGCATCAATACCAAGCTCAACACCGCGATCTGCAACTTAAAAGAGAAGAACACTCAGCTACAAAGCCAGAACAACATCCTGGACAAAGAAAAAGTTGAGCACTGCAGAATCATCAACCAGCTGCAACAAGAACTTGTTGAAGCTACAGAAGAGCTGAGCTCTCTCAAGAAGTTTCAAAGAATGCTCAACTATGGAACCGAAAAGCTGGACTCTATCCTATCCGTGCAAAGACCAAGTAAAGACACGAGAGGCATTGGATTCACTGGATCCAAGACAACTAACAAGATGGTGTTTGTCAGGGAAGCAGAGAAGACCTCTCCAATAACATCCACACAAGCAGAAAAATCAGCAGCATGGAAGGAGAAAAGAAGGTGCTATTACTGCCACAAACCTGGACACATCAGAAGAAACTGCCATATTAGAAGGATGGACTCGAGCATGAGGCGCAACAACAAGTGGATCTGGAGAGCAAAGGAGAGGAGAGACACCTGCCTAGTTGCCTACAATATGACCACACACACAGAAAAAGAGAAGGAGTTTCAGGAGCCAGCAGAGGAAGAGACTCAGAATGTACAAGAAACTGTTCGAACAGACTGTCCAATACAGATTGAACAAATAACCGAGGAGGAAGAACAACTAGAAGAAGGCAACCCAGAGCGAAGCTCCAAATCAACAACTGATTTATTGGGCGCCACATCAATGAGCTCCAAGGGGTTACTAAAGATGTCCCGGATGATGTTCCAGCAGCTGCAATACCAGAATAAGAGGCCATCTGAGCTAAGAAAATTCACCGGCTGGGGACTACATCCTCCTTCAAACGCTAAAGGCTTGAGGCATTTACACCAAAAAGGGGGAGAGAAAGGTATGGACAACTTGCACGAATAACATTGTGTGTTTTGATTATGATGCTATGTTGCTGCATTGATAGTGGTGTGTCCAAGATGGAGTCAATTGAGACAGATGGAGTTTTGATGCAAATGCCAAGGGGGGTGATTGTGGATGCATATGACATGCTTGCACAAAACTGTACAAGAAGTTGTCCAGGCGTCGAAGTTGAACAAACTCATCCTAAACGATCTGGTTGTTTTCTGGTGCACAAAATCCGCGATAAAGATAAGGAGTTAATCATGATAAGGATGACATTGAAGATACTCTTATCTCCATGATCTCAACAAATAATCGAATAGCAACAAAATCAAAACAAACAACCATGAAGAGATCGTCCTCAACAAACTTAGAGATCATAACAACTTGAGAGATTTGTGCGTCTCCTAGGTTAAATAAGAGGAACTCATGCAGCTGTGATTATCAATCATCTGAAGAAAAAATACAAGTATACACGGCAGCTGGTTCATGAGTGTTTGAAGCACACAATTGTGTAGACACTAGCTTGAGAAAAACGGAAGAGTAAGAAGCAGTAAGATGGCAAGCTAGTTCTGAGAAGTTCGGGTGCATACAAAGCTGTCAACAAACATTCAGGGGGAGCCTGAGTGAATAGTGGGAAGTGACGGGAGGTCTCACATTCAGGGGGAGCCTGAGTGTCGATCACTAGTAGATGAGTAGAGGTTAGAATAGGGAGGGAGTCCGTTGTTCTGTAACGTCCTTGTACTTGATCGTAAACTAGTGAATCGGTTCCCACGGGCTTGGGATAAGCCCCCCAGACGTAGGCTGGTTTAGCCGAACTGGGTCACCATCTTTGTGTCCTTAGCAGTAGTTTTTATTTCTGTCATTTTATTCCGCTGCGTAACTTGTTCAAGGAAGAAGTCCGAACCACAAGTTGGACAAGCTCTCATCATCCTGCAGACAGCAATTTCATAGACGAACTAAGCATTAAACACAAGTCTCAAAGGAAATACTTCATAGAATCATGCCCAACCGATACAAAGTGTTTAGCTAGACATGCTAGAAGTAAACATCATAGAAATAATAAGTAAAACTAAAGCAGCCAAGGAAAAGTAGCAAGCCGGTGAAATCACAGGTTGCTGTTTTCGGCTAGCGCAGGTGGTTCGCACAGAATCTCGACGGCAGAATTTCTGGAGCTCGTGCATCTTATGTCCCCCTCTCAAACCCTAGCCTTCCTCCTCTTTATATACTGCTCTTGAAGCCCGAGGAATGCTCAGATTTTGCCCGTGAGAATCTTAGCTACTTCCCAAATCTAGGAGATTTTGTAGGGATAATGATGATCAAAATTTAGAAACGCTGCTATCCTGCGCATGGCTCGCTGCGCATGTTGATTGCGCTACTTGCTTTGCGCAGTTGGTTTGCGCACTGCAATCTGAATCAGCTCTCCCATCTCCGTTTGCGCAGCTAGCTCCGCAGGTTGTGCATTGCGCTCCTTAAAAGCGCCTATCAGCGTGCATCTGACTTATGCCCCTGTTTCATCCTGAAATACAAAAATACCGAAAAACAGTAATCTTGTACACACAATAATGCAAACAAGCACAGTGTTAAGATCTAAATAGCGCATATAACTAGGCTCTATCAGCAGTCCTGGTAGCTGATTTGGTTTTTCCACCCCTTGTGAGCACCATGGTGACGAAATCCTGGAGAGTATCGAGTTCTTGATTTCTAGGGTTTTCAAGAGCACCATGCAGTTCTGAGAGAGGATGAATCCTGAGGAGAAAATAATAGCCTCCTTTTGTTTTTGAAAAACAGATGCAGGAATGGGGCCTTGATTTTTTAAAATACTCTTCCTTATTCGTTGTACTCTGCCACATGTCACTTCCTGGCGCGCGTCGTTGTGCGCGCCAAACTTGTAATTTATATCTCCAAGCTTTAGCTAGTGTAGCGGCAAGCAAGGGTCGAACCCAAAAGAACTGATTCCCAGTAAATACAGAACTAAAGGGGTGTTTTGAGTAAATGGTCGCAAGAACGAATGTAAGAAAAGTGTGAACGTCAATCGAGAGAAATATTCAGCTCAGGGAATTCAATAGTGATTGTTATCATCGACTTCTAAAGATACGATCCCACTCAAACGTTGGTCACTCCGACAAAGGTAATAACCTAAAGTATGCTGACAAAGGTGATATTAAGCCTACATTCTACTACTTGTTTCCACGACAAAGCTTCGACAAGAGTTAATAACCAGAATTGATGAGCGGATAGTTTCACGACAAAGTATACGCTAACCGTGCAATACAATTCATGCAATTTGAGATCCAGAACTTACTGATGATGCAGTATGGCAGTGTTTTGACAAAATCAGCACAAGTGAACAAGCAAGTGAATAAGATGCTGCTATAGCCGGAGTCCAGCATATGTAAACAAGACCAGCAAACAAGGAGAAAGCTATAGCAGGAGCTTGTTCAGAAGAGCTGTAGCGTCTGTCCGAGTAGCAGCATCCTGGGTCTTTGAAAAGAGGGCGTGGCCGTCCTTCTAAGAGCTTCAGAGGAGTTTCTAAGTTGCTACAGAGAATATTCCAGTGGAGATTCCTAGCTAAAGAAGGAGATTTGATTATGGGAGATTTGAATCACAAATCAAATCTAATCTCCTAAAAATTAAAAGATATTGGCTTTTGGAGGAAATTGCTAAATTCTGATAATGATGCAAGTGGGTGCTCCTATATAAAAAAGACCCTTCAGAGCAAGGAAGGTTGATCAAAGAAGAGGGCAGAAAGCGAGAACACACACAGAATTCCGAGAGAGTATTTTTGGTGTGCGAACGAGATCTTCGATCATCACTGAGAGCAAAGCGTGAGCGCAGAGCTGTGGTGACTGAAGCAGAGGGTGATCAGGACTTGCGTAGTCTGATCCAAGCTTGATCTGGAAGCCAATTCAGAGCAGAGAGTGCTTGTTGGTTGATCAAGGGCAGCCGTGGAAGAACTGACGGGTGAGTGACTTGGTCGAGTGTCTGGGCGGCAGTGCTTGCTAGTGTCAGGAGGTCATTGAGTGAGGGGGAGTATTCCAGAGTGTGCAGCGCTCGTGGAATCGTTCGAACGGCTCAGCGGAAGGCTTGGAGCGACGCAGACAATTTGTGCATCAGTTGTGTGCTACAGCAGATGCTATAGCAACCCTACAGAATCTGAGTATTGTTTAGAATAGGCTGAGTTTTGAGGAGAAGGTAGCTATTCTAGATAGATATCAGTAGAGGGTGTGTAGACACAAGTCAGAGCCTGTTCTGATTGTGTGCGAGGATCCACCTAAGGTTGAGTAGCATAGGTTGCGTGAGTTGTAACCGTGTGTACTTGGAGACCCTTGAGATTAGTGGATTGAGGACCGAGAATAGTTCTCCCCAGACGTAGGCAATTGGCCGAATTGGGTGAACAAACATTTGTCGTTGTTCGTTCTTGCTGAAATAGTTTATGGGTGAACAAGAGTGTGCTGCAGCAACTGCTTGTTCACAAATCTGTTTATCAGAGGTGCTGCGAATTTCAATTGGTATCAGAGCGGAAGCTCGACACACAGAGTAAAAGGTCCTACATCGCCTCTGAAGAAGTCAAGAAATAATGAAGGAAGGACAGAGCACGAGCAGACCTCCATTGTTGGAAGAAAGCAACTATGGATATTGGAAGGCTAGGATGAACGCCTTTCTCGAAGCCATTGATGAGAAGACCTGGAGAGCTATCGTGGTCCGGTGGTCTTCTCCAATCACCATGGATGAACAGGGAGTTACACGGATAAAACCTGAAGAACAATGGACTGCTGAAGAGGGAGCTGCAGCAACTGGTAATTCAAAGGCTCTGAATGCTATTTTTGCTGCGGTTGATGCTAACAATTTCAGGTTGATATCAAACTGTGATATGGCCAAGCAAGCTTGGGAAATCCTGCAAACTGCCCATGAAGGAACTAATAAAGTAAAGCTGTCAAGATTACAGTTTATTGCTACGTAGTTTGAGAATCTGAGAATGCTAGAAGAGAAGACGGTCACTGAGTTCAATGCAAGACTATGTGACCTGTCAAATGAAGCCCATGCTCTTGGAGAACCTATCCCTGAAGAGAAGCTGATTAGGAAGGTCGTCAGATCGCTGCCCACAAGATTTGACATGAAAGTGACAGCAATTGAAGAAGCTCAAAATGTCAGACACTTGAGGATGGAAGAATTGGTTGGATCCCTCAAACAGTTTGAGATGAAGCTGGTTAAAGAAGAGCCCACTCCTAAAGAAAATATAGGACTGAATGTAGAAACAGAAGTAAAGAAGCCAGCTTCAGACGACCCCCTGAGTCTACTAGTAAAGAATATCAGGAAGCTCTTAAAAAACATGGAGTCAAGATCTGGACAAAGCTCATTCTCACAAAGGTCACCTAGAAGAGGTGGAGGAAATCAAAGGAGAGGGAAGGAATCTGCTCAAAATGATGATGAGAAGAGAGACAGAAGAAAGGCCATGCAGTGTTGGAACTGTGAAGGATATGGCCATCGACAAGTTGACTGTACGAGCAAACCAATGAAGAAGGATGAGCTGAAAAATGCTTTTTCTACCAGCAGAAGTGAAAACGAGACAGATCAGAGTGAAGATGAATGCAACATGGTTAGATACAGATCAGTCAGGAAACGGAGAAAAACACAAGGAAGGGTGAATCAGTTCCTGCTACAGCAACCCTTGTATCACCATGTCAAGACGCCGCTAAAGTATAAAAGATGCTATAGCTGCGGGCACAAAGGTCACATTAAGAGGAACTGTCTTTCAGCATACACCAGGAAGGGTTCAGTCAGGAAACCAACCAAGCAGAAATATGAGAGAACTCAGCATCTCGCACTTGTCGGCACAGCAAGTTCCTCGAACAAAGTTAGTTGGTACTTTGATAGTGGCTGCTCGGGGCGTATGACGGGAGAAAGATCCTTCTTGAAGAATATAACTCCTTGCTTAGAACAACGGGTGAAGTTTAGAAATGGCCTGAGGGGAAGAGTTCTAGGTAAAGGAACACTGGCAGTTGAAGGGATGCCCAAACTAAGCAATGTCATGCTGGTGGAAGGACTGAAGGCGAACCTCATAAGCATTAACCAGCTGTGTGATGGCACTCAACAGGTGAGATTCACGAAAGATTCATGCAAAGTCTTCCACAAAGTTGGAGAATGTATAATGGAGGGGGCCAGATCAAAAAGCAACTGCTATCTTCTCAAAGTAGGCACAAACTCTCTTTCACCAAGATGCATGCTGACTAATGCAGAGGAAATGCATCTCTGGCACAGAAGGATGGGTCATGTCAACCTGAGGACTCTGAAGAAAATTCAACAGAAGGGTTAATCAGAGGAATACCGCTGATTAAAGGCGAGACAAGCTCCATATGTGGAGATTGTCAGATTGGGAAATAGAAAAAGGCTTCACACCCGAAAGTCAAAGATACAAATACAACCAGACCTCTCTAGTTGATACACATGGACCTGATGGGTCCTATGGAAGTTGAGAGTGTGGGAGGAAAAGATATGCTTTCGTCTGTGTTGATGACTATACCCGGTTCACTTGGATTGATTTTGTCAGGGAGAAATCGGATACTATAAAAGTCATAGTCTCTTTGGTGTCCCGACTAGAGCAACAGAAAAATCTCAGAATCACCAACATCCGCAATGATCATGGTAGGAAATTTAAAAACGAAGCAGTTGATGAGTTCTGTCGACAAAGGGGTATCTCACATCAGTATTATTCTCCCATCACTCCTCAGCAGAATGGTGTAGTGGAACGAAAGAATCAGACAATACAAGAAATGGCCAGAATCATGATTCATGCCAAGAGGGTTCCTCTGAGATTCTGGGCCGAGGCAATGAACACCGCATGCTACATCATCGACAGAGTGACTATACGGAAAGGAACCAACCAGACTTGCTATGAGCTCTGGAATCAGAAGAAGCCCACAGTTAAATAATTTCACACCTTTGGAAGTGACTGCTTCTTTCTGAGAGATCGGGAGTACAGAAAGAAGCTTGATCGAAAGAGCGATGCTGGATTTTCCTGGGATATTCAATGAACAGTGGGCATATCGAGTACAACCAGAGGACAAGGACAGTGATGGAATCCATAAATGTAGTAGTCAATGATGTTGAAGAAGTCTCTTCCACTGTCCTTCACGAAGACTCTGACATTAAAGATGCCCCTGCCAGTCAGAGCAGAAGTGAACAAACTTCGGCTCCAGAAGATGCTACAGCAAGTGCTGAAGCAGAAAGTTCAGACGAACAATTAGAGAGCTTGCATGAAGAACAGAATAATGAGACTCATGATCCACCATCAAGACAGCCTCCAAAGAAGATTCAGAAGAATCATCCGCTGACCAATGTGATTGGAGACCCGACAGAAAGAAGGAGAACCAGAAGCAATGCTTACCTCAATACCTGCTTCCTATCCAGTATAGAACCGAAGAACTTCAAGGAAGCTATGAGTGACGAATTCTGTATGATAGCTATGCAGGAAGAACTAGCAGAGTTCGAAAGACACGATGTTTGGGACTTGGTGGACAGACCTGAAGGAGTAAACATTATAGGCACCAAGTGGATCTTCAAAAACAAAACTGATGAAAAGGGAAACATCACAAGAAACAAAGCCAGACTCGTTGCTCAAGGATACACTCAAATTGAGGGACTAGAGTTCGAAGAAACTTTTTCTCCAGTTGCTCGTCTGGAGACCATCAGACTGCTCATAGCTATGTGTTGCTTCCTAGGATTTAAACTATATCAAATGGATGTCAAAAGTGCGTTCTTGAATGGAGACCTCTCTGAAGAAGTGTATGTTGCCCAGCCAAAAGGTTTTGAAGATCCTCATCACCCGGAGCACGTGTACAAACTGAAGAAAGCTCTGTATGGGCTTAAACAGGCTCCTCGAGCTTGGTACGAGCGGCTGACAGTCTTTCTTGAAAACCATGGTTACAAAAGATAGGGAGCTTACTGTACCTGACTGCCAGTCCTCCCGACATCTCCTTCGCAGTAGGAGTATGTGCTAGATTTCAAGCCTGCCCCAAAAATAGTCACTTGCAGCTGGTCAAGCGAATCATTCGGTATGTTGGAGGTACTGTGTACTATGGTTTATGGTATACTAAAGATACGAATGCAAACCTGGTAGGATATAGTGATGCGGACTTGGCAGGATGTTCTGAGGATAGGAAGAGCACTTCTGGAGGCTGTGATCGGTTGGATTCCCGACCGATTCTCGCTTGTGTTTATTGGTTATTTTCGTTCATTTTTGGAATATTATCATTATGCGCTCTCTCCTTCTTGTTTCAGGGCCAATCTGCTCAGGCGCCATGGGGAGCAAAGTTAGAGGCAACTGCATGCAAAAGAGTCGAGGAATATGTCAAATTGCCCGTATCTCCCGTACCGCCCGTATTGGTACGTTCGGCACGGTCGATACGACCGTGTCGGTTGTTCGATTTCACAGCTGGCATCGTATCGACCGTAGCGAGTGGATATTATCGTATCGGTCGTATCGACCGTATTGATACGACCGATACGGACAGCTCAGCATATTTTCATAGAATTTGAAGTGAACCGAGAGGAGAAAAGAAGGCAGATTGGATAGGACGCGATAGACGAGCTGGGAGGCAAAAATAGGGCACGAACCAGAGAAGAAGGGGAGGAAGAAAAGAGGTGTTTCAATCCTTGATTACTCAGTGCATGGTTGTACTCTATTGTTTTCATTAGAGAATTGGATTTGTAACTCGTTCTTTATCTATGAAAGCAATGAAATCATTTTCCATGTATTGTGAGTAATCCTCCTAATTCCAAGGTTTGATGAATCTTGTCTAGTGTGTTTGAAATATTGTGATGGTGTTCTAAACGAAAGTTTAGGTGGATGACTGACGGATTACGGTTTTTACTCAAGTATGTCAAGTTATGCATGCTAGATGTTTGAAAGAATGCCAGCATGAATTTCGTTTTAACTTAAGTGCGTTATTGAGAGATACATACTTAGGAAGGACGAGAGTAAAATCGGCTTTGATCTTATTGACATACGAAAGTAGCGTAAAGAGATAAGTTAGAGGTTAGGTATGCTTAATCCGAACTCTTTTATTGATCATCATAGCGACGATTTGTGATTAGTGGAGGAAGTTAGAGCGAATCAATATATTGAGAGATTGAGATTCGATTTCTGTAATAGGTTGATAATCAAAATTGAGCGAAAGCTAGTTTAGAAGATTGATCTATTCATAACCTCTATAGTTTTCAATCATCCATTCATCTTTGTCACTTTATTAGAAAACACTAGGCAAGTGAAATCAAACTTGGAATCTTCTTGAAATTTGGCCATTTAACCTTAGCTTGCTTGTCTTAATCCAAATCTTTACAGAAAATCAATTCACAGATCGAGTTAGCTAAACAAAACTAGATTTTGCGTAGTGCATAAGCTTAGTTTACTCCTTGGACGATCCGAAATACTTCGGTTTATAAATTGTTTTTGACCTGCATTGGAACTTCATATTCACTGAATTTGGAGTACAAAATTACTACACGTCAAAATGGCGCCGTTGCCGGGGAGTAACGAGTTAGCTTGTCATTAGATTAAATCTAGCGAATCGTTTAGACTACTCATTTTAAATTTCAGTACTTTTATTTTCCATTTCCCACTTGTGCTTTCACGGTTGTTTTTGTTTGTGATACATTTCAGGGTTCTCTATTATTTGGATGCAAACCCGGTCTAAGAGCGGAATCAACAAGAAAAAGAATCCAGATTTGAGTCACTCAACGCCTCTTGCAGCAACCAGTAGCAAGAGTAAATCAAAGAAAGCCGTCACGCCTAAGGAGAATAAGACACCAGATATGGAACTACAAAGGAACAATGCAAATGATCCTCCTCGAGAAGAACTTATTCCAAGGATGCCGGACTTACCTGATCAAGGTCGATATCAGCGACGAGAGGTACAAGGAGAGCCAAGAGCCATGAGGGATTACACATTCCCAACCATGACCACATTGCAATCACCAATCACATACCCAGCAGTGACCGCCAACAATTATGATATCAAACCGGCGCTGCTGGCCTTGGCTTCCAACTCGCCTTTCTCGGGATTTCCGAATGAAAATCCAAGCGCTCACCTGAATTCGTTTCTTCAGCTGCTGAACACATTCAGGATCAATGGAGTTTCAAGAGATGCAGTTTGTCTCAGAGTTTTCCCCTTCTCACTAGCGGGAAAAGCTAAGGAATGGTTGTGGAGCCACAATCCAGGGACTTTCAGTACTTGGGATGACTTGGCACAGGCGTTTTTGACTCAGTATTTTCTGCCTGGGAAAACAGCGCAATACAGAACCAACATCAGCTTGCCCACATCATGGTCTGCCCAAGTGGCTTGTCGTTCAATCATTTTATAATGGGTTGGATTATGATGTGCGAGCTACTGTGGATCAAGGAGCTGGAGGATCTCTTATGGATCACACACCGGAGGATGGTGAAAGAATTATTGAGAAGATGTCCAGCAATGCTCATAGATGGACAAGTGAGAGATCCAACCCTCGGAAACATTCCAACACTCAGTCAACCTATGCTGTGGACACAAATGATGCTATTGGAGCGTTGTCAAAGAAGTTTGATGCCTTGATCACTACTATTGGTAACTTTAATGCAAATCAGGCCGGTAGTTCTTCGTCAGCAAGAGGGTGTGAGATTTGCGCATCACTAGACCATGATTCAACTTATTGTCCGCTCACAATGCCCCTAGAAGGTGGAATCAACAACGAGGATGTTAACTTCATGGGTAGACAAAATGTAGGTGCTTATGGATCAAGTGCAAATCCAGCTTATCATCCTAGTAATCGAAACCATCCGAACTTCTCCTACAAAACCCAAGAACCTACCCCTCCCGGATTTCAGCCAAGGCAGTACCAAAGCAACCAGAGATTTCAAACAAATCAAGGAAGTCAGAATTTTGCTCGGAACAATCAGCAGGGGCAAGGGAACTATAGTAGAAGTCAAGGACCGGTGCAATACTCGAACAATTATCAAAATCAACCTTCTCAAGGACACCAAGCACAGGCACCGCCTCAGACTTCTTCGAGTAGCTCTAATCCCACCATGGAGGCCATCCTTGCTCAACTTGTCGCGGGTCAAGAGAAGTTGAATGCAAAAATCGATGAACTTTCCATTCACAACAAACATTTGGAGACACAAATTACACAACAGGCAGCTTCTTCGTCAAGGTCACATGGTAAGCTTCCTTCAAAGCCAGACATGGGTAATAATTAATCCTGTAGTGCCATCACTACAAGAAGTGGTATAGTGATAGACCCCGCTAACGCTAGAACGCGCGCCTCCAAGCCAAGGGTGGTCTTGGATGAGAATTCAGAGAAGGAGAAGGATACAGCTGAAGAACCTGATGTAGAAGAGGTTGAACCCACACCGGTTGAGAGAGATGTAGCTGTCGAGGTACTGATATACAAGCCTAAAGTGCCATTTCCACAGTGGCTAGCTAAGAGCAACAAGGAGGCTCACTTCAAGAGGTTCTCGGATATGCTGACAAAGCTTCAGGTAACGCTGCCCTTTACGGAGGTAATCTCTCAAGTCCCTACTTACGCAAAGTATTTAAAAGATATCATTTCTCAAAAGCGTAGGATTGATGTGCATGAAACTGTTGCATTGAATGAGATGTGTAGTGCCGTAGTTCAAAATGCATTACCTAAGAAGTTAGGAGATCCGGGTAGTTTTGCCATCCCTATCAATATTGGTAATGTTATCATTGAGCGTGCATTATGTGATCTAGGAGCTAGCATTTCTCTTATGCCTTATTCACTATGCAAAAAGCTAGATCTTGGTGAACTTACTCCTACATCCATTTGTTTAAGATTGGCGGATCGCTCTTCAAGATTTCCTAAAGGAGTTCTTGAAGACGTTCCCATTAGGGTAGGGAATTTCTATATTCCCGTTGACTTTATTGTTTGAGAGATGGAGGAGGATAAGGAAGTACCAATCATTCTAGGTAGACCATTTCTAGCTACCGCTGGAGCCGTAATTGATGTTAGACATGGCTCACTTGTGTTGCATATTGGTGACGAAGAGATTGCATTTAGTCTAGAAAAATCATGCAAAACACCATGCTCATTATTTGATTGCAATCGTATTAGCTCATGTGATTTGATAGATCATTGTGTTTTATCTTCATCTAATCTTTTGAGTTTTGAAGATACTAATGAGCACAGCATGAGGGCTATTGATTTGGGAGAAGGCAGCACGGATGAGGATAAGGGGAGCAAGATCTCGAAAACGGTCCAAGAAGGTAAGGAGTCTTGCAAGGTAGAGCTCAAAGCTCTACCGGCAAGCCTAAGGTATGAATTGCTTGATGAAAATTCTGCGTATCCGGTGATTGTGAATTCTGCTTTGAATGGGGATGAGACTTCTAGGTTGTTGCATGTTCTTAGGAAGTATAAGAAGGCTTTGGGGTACTCAATTGATGATCTTACTGGTATTAGTCCTAGTATTTGCATGCATAGGATTCAGTTAGAAGATGAGGCTAGATCATCCAGGGAACATCAACGTAGGTTGAATCCCAATTTGAGTGAGGTAGTGAAGAAGGAGATTATGAAACTGTTAGATGCTGGCATTATCTTTTCTATTCCTGATTCAAACTGGGTTAGCCCAATCCATGTTGTCCCGAAGAAGGGAGGATTTACTGTTATGGCTAATGAGCGAAATGAATTGATACCTACACGAACCGTAACTAGTTGGCGTATGTGTATTGATTACCGTAAGTTGAATAAGGCCACAAAGAAAGATCACTTCCCTCTTCCGTTTATTGATCAAATGCTTGAGAGGTTAGCCAATCATAGCTTCTTCTGTTATCTTGATGGATACAGTGGGTTTTTCCAGATACCCATTCACCCACAAGATCAGGAGAAGACGACGTTCACTTGTCCTTATGGGACTTTCGCTTATAGGCGAATGCCATTTGGACTTTGTAACGCCCCTGCAACTTTTCAAAGATGCATGATGGCAATCTTCTCTGATCTTATAGAAACGGAGATGGAAGTCTTCATGGATGACTTCTCGGTTTATGGGTCTTCTTTTGATCATTGCCTTCTTAACCTTTCCCATGTTCTTGAGAGATGTATTGAGACTGATTTAGTGCTTAATTGGGAAAAGTGTCATTTTATGGTGCAAGAGGGTATAGTCTTGGGACATCTAGTTTCCAATCGAGGGATAGAAGTAGATCCAGCTAAGATAGAGGTCATAGCCAAACTTCCACCTCCTAGGGATGTTAAGGGGATTAGAAGTTTTCTGGGTCATGCTAGGTTTTATAGGCGTTTCATTAAGGACTTTTCCAAGATAGCTAGACCCCTCACTAATCTCCTATGCCATGATGTTGATTTCCATTTTGATGATGCTTGTTTTGAAGCCTACACTAGGCTTAAAGATGCCTTGACCTCAGCCCCTATTATTCAGCCTCTCAATTGGGAACTCCCGTTTGAACTTATGTGTGATGCAAGTGAATATGCAGTAGGTGTCGTGTTAGGTCAACGAGTTGATAAGAAGCTACATGCCATTTACTATGCTAGTAAAGTCCTTGACCAACCCCAGGCTAACTACACCACCACTGAAAAAGAGATGCTTGCCATCGTGTTTGCCTTTGAAAAGTTCAGACAATACCTTGTAGGATCGCATACCATAGTCTATACCGATCATGCTGCCATTAAGTACCTCATAGCTAAGAAAGATTCTAAGCCTAGATTGATTAGGTGGGTACTCCTACTCCAAGAATTTGACATTCTCATTAAGGATAAGAAAGGGGTGGAGAACCTAGTAGCTGATCATCTCTCTAGGTTAGAAGAAGATCCCCAAGCTACGGTGGCAGCAACTCCCATAGATGATTCGTTCATAGAAGAGAGCTTAATGGGAGTGGAGCTGCAAGCAGCTCCTTGGTATGCAGATTATGTGAATTATTTGGTTTGTGGTCTACTTCCTACTGATCTTGATCATCACAGGAAGAAGAGGTTTCTGCATGATGTGAAAAAGTATTACTGGGATGAGCCTTACCTTTATAAGCTTTGTGCAGATGGAATTTATAGAACTTGTGTGGCTGAGGAGGACATGATGAGCATTCTTGCTCAATGTCATGATTCTCCCTATGGTGGGCATGGTAGTGGAAACAAGACTGCATCGCGAGTTCTCCAATGTGGATTCTATTGGCCCTCACTTTTCAAGGATTCCTACGAGTATGCCAAGAGATGTGATAGTTGCCAAAGGAGTGGTAATATTTCTGAGCGCAATGAGATGCCCCAACATCCTATTCAAGAGGTAGAAATTTTTGATGTTTGGGGGATAGATTTTATGGGTCCCTTTCCCACCTCCTTTGGAAACTCATATATCCTAGTAGCTGTAGACTATGTGTCTAAGTGGGTAGAAGCTGTAGCCTCTCCTACTTGTGATGCTAAAGACGGGCGAAGTGTCTATCGCATCACCCTCCATTTTCATGACATAAAAATCTGCAAGGAATGCAAGCTTTCCTACATGCACTAATACGTCAACAACTATACCCTCTGGCTTACTATATGATCTATCCGCTAGTTGAAGAATCAAGTCAGTGGGTTTCAGGGGACCAATACGCAAGGCTCGATATAGAGAGTAAGGCAACACATTAATCAAGGCACCCAAATCCATCATACAAGTATCAATTTTGATCTCACCAATTATGCATGAAATTGTGAATGTACCTGGATCCTCACATTTGGGTGCTGCCTTGCATTGATTTACCTGCTCATTTTTCAGTTCTCCTCCTCGTTCAGTACACAATTCCTTAAGAGCCCTAGCGTATTTCGGGATCCGCCTTATTACGTCGAGGAGTGGGGTTGTGATCCCAACTCTGCTGAATAGCTCCAATAAAATTTGAGACGCTGCTGGATCCTCCCTAGGTCTCGATGCCTGCACAGGAAATGAAAAAGGTGGGTCAGAACGGCGAAATTCAAAATCCAAGTTAGAAGGTACCGCGCCAGTAGTAGACTTTATATTTGCGCGCCGGGAGTTAATGTTCTCATCTGGCGGGTTATTATTGTTGGCGTCGGGCGTGGTCTTTGTGTTGACCGCGTCGCCTTCAGACATTGTTGGCGCGTCCGGAGAAGACTTCAATGCCTCACGCGCCTGGGTAATGTCTTCATCTGGGGCCGTATCCCCTGACTTCGTTTGCTCTCTCGCCTCATTTGCACTCTCGGCCTCCTGTCCTCGCCTTAGGGTAATTGCGCTGACATTCGCCGTCGGGTTAGGAATTGTTTGAGATGGTAATTTCCCTGGTCATTCTTTAACTCATTGACGACCGTGATCAACTGTGACATTTGCTTTGATAACTCCGCAATAGCACCATCCGTCTTCACTTGTTATTGTTGAAGATTCACTGCAAAATCATTAACAGTTAGCGGGTTATTTTGACCTGGCTGATTATAATTCTTTCTTTATTGGTACTGATCAGCCCTGTTGTGACCCTCTTGCTACTGACGAAATGGTGGTCGATAATACTGGGTCTGCTGTTGAGGAGTGGCTTGCTCCCTAGGAAATCCACCTTCATTCTTCCAACTGTACCCATTTGCAGTTAATCCAAATTTCCTCTGAGGCGGTCTGTTGTTGAAATTCTGATGTCCTCTTAAAGCGTTCACCTCTGCTGAATTGTCTTCGTACAAGGATGGACACGAATCAGTCTTGTGGCTGACAACACCACAAAATTCACAAGGCTTCACCACATTAGCTTGTCCCACCATCATCTTCTGCATCATGTCCTTCAGCTCTTTGATTTCTGTAGCCATCTGATTGTTGGATGAGTCTGCCTGTGATACATTCCTTGCTCTGCTCGTATCCTCTCGCTTACTGGTTTCTTCCCTAAAACGAGCACTCTCATCGGTCCCATTAATCAAATTACGTACCTCAGACGGTGTCAAGTTCAGCACTGTGCCACCAGCTGCAGCATCCAATAACATATGCTCGAGAGGTCTCAATCCATCCAAAAGATTTTCCACCAACATCCTTTTCGGGACTCCTAAGTTACAGCAGCTTTACTCCAATGAGTTGAACCTCTCCATGTATTCATACATCGACTCGCTTGGTCCTTGTTTGATCGTTGACATCTCTCTCCTCACTTGAGCCGCTTTAGCCGGAGGGTAATATTTGTCGAGGAATTTCCTTTGCATTTGGTCCCATGTTCTTATACTTCCTGAAGGCAAAGACAAAAACCACGATTTTGCTAAGTCAGTTAAACTCAAAGGAAATACTCTCAGCTTAAACCTGTCCTCCGAAGCTGCGTATGGTCTCAATGTTTGGCAGTTTAGGTAAGTGATGCACTACAGCAGTCTTTATCTCAAAATCGTCCTCTTCTGCGCCAGTATTGATGCACCATGGCTGCTCATTGAAGTTTGGTGCAGACAGCTCTCTCATCATTGATTCCGGTCTATGGGCACGCCCGTATGGCAGATGCCCGTAAGGCTGCTGCTGCACGTATTGCTGAGGCGGTGGGTTAGGCTCATTGAAACCTTCTGCTCGTGCCCCTGCATCCCTAGCCAGAAATTCTCTTACGCGAGGTTCCCTCTGGCGTGCTCTAAATACTCGCTCAAGCTCTTCATAGAATTGTGGAATTTGTTCATCCTAATTTTGTTCGTTGTTTTGGCGGCCATCACCATTAACACTACCTGCGTGCGACATACTGGAAAGAGCAATTTACCGCAACACAAAAATAACACAAAAAAATAATTGAAACTAAATATAAAAAGAAAAGGAAAAGAAACTCTTCACTGTAGCAGTCAGGGAATTCAATAGTGACTGTTATCATCGACTTCTAAAGATACGATCCTACTCAAACGTTGGTCACTCCGACAAAGGTAATAACCTAAAGTATCCCGACAAAGGTGATACTAAGCCTAGATTCTACTACTTGTTTCCACGACAAAGCTTCGACAAGAGTTAATAATCAGAATTGATGAGCGGATAGTTTCACGACAAAATATACGCTAACCGTGCAATACAATTCATGCAATTTGAGATCCAGAACTTACGATTGAATAGAAATATGCATTAAATCCAAGTCTCAAACATGAATGTCACTAACTGAAAATCCCTAAACTGAAACGGAAATTTAGCTACTCATAGCCATAACTGAAAAATACGTTGATATGATAAGAATGAAAATACTGTTCACGATCACTGTTCACGCCGGAATCCACTGTTCATGCCAAACTCCAAAATTTCGTCCGTCCGTCTCTTCCAAAACTCTGTCTCATCCCAACTCTCTGTGTGTCAAAAACTGTCGTCTCCCTCTCTGATTACGAAACCCTAATTGAGATCGGGCTTTAAAAATTGATTTCGGGCCGCTGGCCCGATTGCTTACGTCATCATAAGCTGACCGCGCCCCAAGAAGACATTAGCTCGCGAGCCCGGAGAAGACATTAAGTTGCGGCGCGCAGTGCTAATGTTGCCTGCCGGCGCCGAACTCACTGAGATGCGCACCCATTTCCTTTGATGTCGACTTTCTCCCTAAAAACACCATTTTGAGTTGCAAGTCTCTTTTCATTTATTCCGAACACCTGAAATGCAAACAACACTAAGAAGTAACTGTTCACATAAAAATATGTCGAAATAGTTGGGTTTAAACGGTTTAGCGAGTCGTATAAATATGTTCCATCACTTCCCTGTGAAGTGAGGTTCCCACACAAAATAAAGTAATATTGTAATGACAGGGGTACCTTCTTGTGCACAGTAGTCGTCAGTGTAGGGGAGCACACAAATTCAAAGAGGATCGGTGAGCTTCGAAGTGATGTAGTCCAAGGCTTTAGTGAATACATCGGCAACCTGTTGTTCCGTTGAGATATGGGCCAGGGTGATCACCTTCTGTTCGACCAGTTCGCGGATGAAGTGATGGCGAATGCCAATGTGCTTGGTCCGAGAATGTTATACTGGGTTCTTCGAGATGCTGATGGCACTCATGTTGTCGCAGAAGATGGTCATAACTTCTTGTTGGACACCCAGCTCAGACAACATCTGCTTCATCCATAATAGTTGAGCACAGCAACTCCCTGCGGCAATGTATTCTGCTTCAGCGGTAGATAGTGAAATGTTGTTCTGCTTCTTGCTAAACCAGGACACCAGATTGTTTCCTAGATAGAAGCAGCCTCCCGAGGTACTCTTGCGGTCTTCAGTACTACCGGCCCAGTCTGCATAGCTATACCCGATTAAGCAATCACTTGTATCCCGTGTATACCATAGTCCAAACTCTGCCGTTCTGCTGATATACCGGATGATCCTCTTCACATGAGACATGTGTGAGTCCTTGGGATTGGCCTGATATCTAGCACACACACCCATGGAGTATGCGATGTCTGGTCTGCTTGCAGTTAGGTAAAGCAGGCTGCCAATCATACTACAGTATAGAGATTGATCTACTGGTTTCCCTACTTCATCCTTAGTGACCTTCACATGAGTGGCTGCTGGAGTCCTTTTGTGGCTGGAGTTCTCGAGTCCGAACTTCTTGATCAAATTTTTGGCATATTTGCTCTATGTTATAAAGGTTCCAGCTGGCTTCTGTACCACTTGCAGTCCTAAGAAGTACGACATCTCTCCGACCATACTCATCTGGAACTCACTCTTCATCTGTCCCAAAATTGTTCCACCAACTCCTGCGAGGTTGATCCAAAGACAATGTCGTCCATGTAGATTGAGCAATGATGATGGCTTTCTTGGTACGTCGAACGAACAAGGTTTTGTCCACTCCACCCCTGAGATAACCATTATAAGTTAAAAATTCAGTTAGTCTCTCGTACCATGCCCATGGAGCTTGCTTGAGACCATAAAGAGCCTTTTTGAGCCGGTAGACATGATCTAGGTATGCTGGATCTTCGAATCTCTTTGGTTGATCTACAAACACCTCTTCAGATATAACTCCATTGAGAAAGGCACTCTTCACGTCCATCTGATGTAGCTTGAATTGCATTTGACATGATAGAGCTATTAGTAACCGGATTGCCTCAAGTCGTGCCACGGGAGAAAAAGTCTCGTAAAAATCAATGCCTTCAATTGTGTGTATCCTTGAGCCACCAGCCTTGCCTTGTTTCGAGTAATATTCCCCTTTTCGTCCGTTGTGTTCTTCTACACCCACTTAGTGCCAATGATATTGACTCCATGTGGCCGAGGCACAAGGTCCCACACGTTGTTTATCTCAAATTCTCCGAGCTCTTCTTGCATGGCCAGAATCCAGTGTTCATCCTTCATTGCTTCTTTTATATTCTTCAGCTCAATTGTGGATAGAAAGCATGAGTGATTGATCATGTTCCTATAGTTGATGCAGGGAATTTTTCAGGTTTTCGATCTTCTGCAGGGTCTCCAATGATATTATCGATTGGATGATTCATCCGAATTTTGCTAGTTGGCGGACGGCAAGATTCTGCGTCGCTTCCTTCAGGTTGCTCCTCTATTTCAGGTACCTCATCCATAAGTACCGGTTCATCTGTCCGAACAATTTCTGAGACACTTCGAGTTTTCACCACCGTTTCATCTGTTCGACCAACGTCTAGGACACTTCGAGTTCCTACCTTCGTACGTTTTTGCAGAAGCTCCTCATCTTTGTCTGGATGTCTCGTCGGGTTTATTGCATCATCTTCCACCACGACATTTGCAGATTCCATCACAGTTCCGATCCGTCTGTTGAACACCCTATACGCCCTGTTGTTTGTGGCGTATCCAAGAAACATACCTTCGTCACTTCGTGAATCTAGTTTATGTTTGTACTCACGGTCTGCCAGTATGTAGCATGTACTTCCAAACACTTGAAAGTACCTAACTGTAGGTTAGTTTTCAGTCCATAATTCGTACCTGATCTTCTCCAATCTGTCTCTGATGAGAACTCTATTCAGGATGTAGCATGCAGTGCTCATAGCTTTTGCCCAGAATTTCAGAGGAATGTTCCTAGAGTGGAGCATTACTCTGGTCATCTCTTGGAGGGTCCTGTTCTTTCTCTCCACGACTCCGTTTTGTTGAGGAGCGATTGGGGAGGAAAACTGATGCTGAATTCCATGATTGATGTAGTAGTCCATCATTTGTGCATTGACAAACTCTCATCCATGGTCACTCCTGATGGCTATCACATATTCTCCCAGGCTCCTTCTTGCTTGTTCAAGCTGAGTGATCAGCTGGACAACTACTTGAACAGTCTCTGACTTATCCCTGAGGAAAAAGATCCATGTGTATGTGGTATAGTCATCTACACACACAAAGGCGTACCTCTTTCGTCTGATGCTTTCTACTTGCATTGGCCCCATGAGATCCATGTGTAGCACTTCGAGAGGCTTTGATGTGTTGATTCGGTTTGTCCTTTGATGAGTTGTCCTTGTCTGCTTTCCAAGTTGGCATTCTCCACACAACAGATCTACTTCTTCGGTGAATGTAGGTATGCCACGAACTAGTTCTTCTGTTGCCAACCTTTTGAGCAGCCTCCCATGAATATGCCCCATTCTTCTATGCCATAGTTGCAATTCTTCAGTGTTGGTTTTGAGGCATGTTGGGCCATCAGTGATGTTATGTTTCAGCAGGTAGCAATTGTTTAGCGAGCGATGTCCTCTGAGCGAGCACTCCCCTTGTTTGTTCACAACTTTGCAGGAGTCTTTGTTGAATTCCACCTGGTTCTCCCCATCACAGAGTTGACTTATGCTGATCAGATTTGCAGTAAGTCCCTTAACCAGCAACACATTTCGGAGCATAGGCAGTCCTGGAGTGTGTAAGGTGCCACTGCCGAGGACTCTTCCCGTCGCCAAACACCACGTATTGATTCCGAGTTGGTCTTATGTCAGTTAGGTACTCCTCATTGCCTGTCATATATCTGGAGCACCCGCTGTCGAAATACCATCTACTGCGTTCGAAATGTGAGGTCATACTGTAGGCAACAAGACAGGTGTCTCTTTTCTCCTTGGCTCTCCAGACCCACTTTCCATTGTGTCCAAGGCTTGATTCCATTCTTCTAGTGGGATAGTTTCTTCTAATATGTTCAGGTCTGTGACAGTAATAGCACTTTCGTTTCTTCTTTCGTGTTGCTGATTTGTTCCCAAGTCTGGAAATGGTTGGGGGAATCTTAGCCGTTTCGCGAACGAATTTCATATTGTCGGTGGTTTTGGATCCCGTGAATCCAATGCCTGGTGTGTCATGACTTGGTCTCTGCATGGCAAGAATAGAGTCTAGTTTGCTTGTACCGTTGTTAGGCATCCTCTAAGCTTTCTGAGGGATCTCAGTTGGATCTCAGTTGGTGGCTTCAGACAACTCCTCTTGCAACTGATTGATGGTTCTTGAGTCCTCAGCCTTTCCTTTGTTCAAGATGTTGTTCTGATGTTGTATGTTGACAATCTACTCTTTCAGGTGGATGATCGATTTATTCAGTGTTGTGTTGATGCTGACTACTTCAGTCCATTTTGAATGTAGAAGTGTGAACTTCTCGATGATGCACTCATCAGTTGGTTCTTCATCTTCACTGTCTGAGCCTGTCACAGAAGTAATTGATGTTAATGCAACTATCTTTTCTGGGCTTTGCTCAGATCCTTCTTCATCGGACTCTTCGTCACTCCATGTCACGTTCAGGGACTTCTTGTTACGTTTAAGTGCGTTCGCACACTCCGCTTGAATGTGAATGTATCCCTCGCATTCTCTACACTGAATTCCCTTGAGTAGATCTGGTCTGGTTTGCTCCCTTGAATCAATCTGTCCGCCTCTGGTCCGGGAATTCCCTCTAGATCTGTACTGCCCGTTATTCTGAGCACTTGTCCTGACACTTTCTTGTTCAATTTGCTCATGAACCTTCTGAACTGCTTAGTTAGGACGGCCATCTCTTCTGACATGTCTTCAGTATTATAGAATCCTTGGGTTTCTGCTTTCAGTCTGATAGCTCTTTTCTTGATAGCTAACTGGCTGCTGGCAATCCTCATCTCATACGTCGTGAGCGATCCCATCAGGTCATCAAGTCGCATGTTCTTCACGTCCTGAGCTCCTCGATTGCGGTCACTTTCATTTCGAATCTGGCTGGCAGGGAACGTAGAGCTTTTCTAACCAACTTCTCTTCAGTTATGGGTTCTCCTAAATGGAACGCTTGATTCGACAGATCTCCTAACTTTGCAAAAAATTCTCTTATGGTTTCACCTTCCGTCATCTTCAACTCCTCAAACTGCGTGTTGATCATTTGCATCCGGGACAACTTCACTTTGTCGGTTTCTTCATGATGAGTAGCCAGGATATCCCACGCTTCTTTGGCAACTTCGCATTTTGAGATGAGCTTGAAGATCTTCTCATCTACTCCGGCGAATATGGCGTTTAAGGCTTTGGCGTTGCCGGTCCGAGCCCATTCTTCATCATTTGTCCACTCTTCTTCAGGTTTCTCGGTTTCGTTCCTGTCTTTGGCACTTTTTGTTGGGACACTCCAGGGCTTCAGAATAGCTCTCCACACAAGATCATCAACAGTTTGGTTGTACGCCTTCATTCTTGCTTTCCAGTAGCCGTAATTATCTTCATCCAACAGTGGAGGTCGCGCTATGCTTTGTCCTTCTTTCATACTCATTTTCCTGCAGCCTATTCCCAAGATCTTACTTTGTATGTCGAGATCCTTGCTCTAGTACCAATTGAAAGATGTGTGCAGGATGATGAGAACTTATCAAACTTGTTGTCCGGACTTCTTCCTTGAACAAGTTACGCAGCAGAATAAAAAGACAGAAAGTAAGCTACTTCTAAGGACACAAGAATGGTGACCCAGTTTGGCTGTAACGAGCCTACGTCTAGGGGGCTTATCCCAAGCCCGTGGGAACCGATTCACTAAGTCAAGACTGAGTACAAAGGACGTTACAAGATAGTAGACTCCTTCTCTATCCTAACCTCTACTCATCTATAAGAACTGGCACTCAGGCTCCCCCTAAATGTGAGACCTCCCGTCTCTTCCCACAGCAAGCGTCTAGATAGTAGTATATGCTTTCGATGCTCAGGAGGAGACCGCCGTGTATGCGTGGATTTTCTTTTTACTTGATCGATCATCCAACACCGCACGTCAGCTCCTCATATATAACCTCAGAGATGCATTGTTATCTCAGGTTGTTACGATATGAAGTTTGTTGAGTAAAAATCTTGTTGCAATTTGTTTTGTTTTGATTATCTTGTTGCGATCCGGAAGATTGTTGTTGAAACTGATGATAAGGATATCTTCAACCTTTCTTCAACGTCATTTTGACGAATCATCATTATCTCCAACTGATTATCTTCATCGCGGATCTCGCGCCCGTAATTGGCGGATCGTTACATTGGGATGTCCCAGAGAGTTATTCAGCATTGGCGCCTGGACAACTTCTTGGACAGTTTTGTGCACACATGCCATATGCATCCACATATTCAATTTTGGTGCTAGTGTATTCCTTAAGCCAGACCTACTTCTTGTCCTCGTCACTTGGATTATCTCATTTTTATTCCTTAGTTCGGTATTTTCTGATTCCAAGCAAGCGACCTCCTTTTCAAGGGATTGAATCTTTCTCTTAAGCTCATCTCCTTTGTGATTGTACGTGATTCTTTCTTCTTCCAGCTTCATGGCTTTGGCGAACCATAGTTCGCTATTTTCTGATAGACCTGAAATAAACTCCTCCTGTTCTTCTATGGTTTCGCTAAGATCGACATTCTTTTGTGCTAAGTTTTTGACAATTGCCAATTGAGAGTTGGTTTTGCCAATCAAATACGAAAGAGGGTCAGGGTTAGTTACCTCAGAATTTGGAGTTTCGTTCAACGCCATTATGCACAGTTCCCTTGAGGGATTGTCTTCTTCACTATCTTCCTCAGATTCTCCCCAAGCTGCCATCGTTGCTCTACTACCTTTCTGTGCTGGTGGTTCCCTTGCCTTTTTGCTGAAACAGTCCTTGACCAAGTGTCCTTTCTTCTGACAATGGTAGCATACAAGATCTCTATTTGTTCGCTTACCTTTGACGGAATGAAGGTGTGCATTCCCTGCCATTTTGAGAGCTCTAGTTAATAGGGCCATAGTCTCGTACTCATGTTCTTCCCTGTCATCTGTTTGGGCAAGCTCAAAGGCTTTCTCAACTTTCAGCTCTATGGATTGGCCTTTTTCGGATTCACGCCTTGCAACCTTATGCTGTTGTATTCCGTCATTGCTTTGAAGTTGTGCTACAAGTTCTTCGAGAGTGATTTCTTTGATATCTCTCTGAGCTTGGAGTGCTAAACATCCCATTTTGAGTTTAGGGCTTGAAGGAAATGATGGATGATTTTCCACTAGGGGATCTCCTCTCCTAAGAACTCCATCTGTCCGATATAACCCTGAAATCGTGAGTGAAAGTCAGCAAGGGATTCATTTTTATTCTGAATGGCATTATCATAGTCCTTCGTGGCAGCTAGGATGCGATTCCTTTTGACATCTTCATTTCATGAGTACAGCCGTTTGAGAGCATCTAATATCTCTTTGGTTGTTTTGTATCGCGACAACATCTTCTTCAAATCTCCTGGACCAAGTGCCATGTGGAGCACTTTCTTGGCTCTGCTATTTTTCTCGAGTATCTTGTAATCGGCATCGCCATACTCCTCTCTGTCCTTAATCTTGGTTGGATCCTTTTTGTCCATTATCGGTACCGGTCCCTTTTCTATAATTCTCCAAAGTTGTCCATCTACGGAGCATGTATGTGCTTCAAATTGTTCCGCCCACCAATCGTACTCGCCTAGTTTTAGTGTAGGTGGTTTCCAAAACGAATCATTCACACCAGAGCTCAACGTCATTCTTCCTGCAATGCTAGATCACAAATCTATAGACCAGACTCTGATACCAATTGTTGGATCGTGGTTAGTGTTCCGTAGCAAGTAACAAAGGGTTTTGTTCCTTGCCAGGTAATAAAACAGCGGAAGTAAATTGTGCAGAAAGTAAATGGACTTGCTCACTAATTTATAGTGGAAACTCTGGTACCTAATTAGTACCTGAGAGAAAAACCACTACCTTCTAGCAAGCTAGAAGGATTTAGAAATACTCTTGTATTTAGGTGTTTTGATCAGTTATACTTGAAATTATACCTCTAGCATCCAGACACTCCAGTTCATTGTCTGCTAGGGTATCCTCCACAGGTTAGCCGCACCTCAAGTAGTACTTCCTTTTGACACAAACTTGAGCACCGTCTTCAGTTCCCTCCAGAGTAGCTAACTTCTCCTTTCTCGACTTCTTGGCGGTGTAGTCTTCCGAGCCTTAACTGTTACGCTTATGGGTGTCAAAGACCTTTTCCAATTCGCTACTTTAGTCGAAAGCTCTGCCTTCTCTTTTTTATTGATCTCCTTGGAAAAGCCTCTAGATTTGCTCAACCGCAAATCCCAGATTTGTTGGGCAACAAATCCTATATTCACCTTCCAAATTTGGAGATGAATCTCTTAGATTGTCAAGGATTATCTCATAATAATCTTCACAATCTTTGACCGGATCTTCTCAATATTGATCCTTATTTTGCTCCGAGAATCTAGGTAGAGATCGTAATCTCAGAGATTCTATCAGCTTCTGATTTCGTGTTGCGACGTCCGTTCCAGGGATCGTTCCCTGCACATTCAATTAGCATTATTAGTTGGGTGTCTGTCTCATCAAAAACATGGAGTGGACATACTCCAACAACCATAAGTGTTGATTGCATTGATGTCATCTTTAAATATCCTTATGTTGAGTATAGTCTTCAAGCTCATAATCCATCTCTCTTCCTCTATTAGCGACATCAGTACATTGACTTAAAATATCCTTACTCCACTTGAAGTCTTCTAGCACCAAAGGATCAAAATTCCTTCCAAGTTTGCGTCTCTTCTTAAATATTGACTCAATTTTAAGTTTATAGCGGCATCAAATGTTGTCTTTATAGTGTATATTAAAATGTTTTATTTTGTTTGAAATATAGACGGCATTTACCTAAGAAATTGTCGTTTATAATGAATAAATAAAATAAACGACGGCTCTTACGATTCGTCATCTATACTTTGAACATAAAAAGACATTTCAAGAAAAGCCCGCCTTATATTCAAGATGCGTTTTCTTATCTCAAAATATTAGACGTCGCTTATAGAAAGTATCGTATAGCCTTATAACCTTCACGTAGACCGATTATTATTCGCATGATCCTTAAACATAAAACATCTGACTATTCATATTCATTAATCTACACGATAGAGGTCATTGTGCTAACTTATTTTTTTCAATTTATTAGACAAATATAAAAAAAAATAGACACTTAACTAAAGTCATACTTTGAATTTGATGTCAAATAAGAATTATGAAACTCAAAAAACATGCATATAAAATTTAAAAGCAGATTATGACATTAAAAGACATCAACACAACATTAATAGCGAGTATAAGGACAATGAAATTAAATATGAGTGATATCTTGTTGTAGAGATAAAACATTGACGGTAAGATATGACAAAGCATATGTTGATGTATTTATTATTTACATCAAAATGTTAAAGAATCGTCACAAATTTTTCGATTCACTTTAAATTTGTGTGTTAATACATTTGTATAAAGATAAAGTGCAACAATGTACTTAATATTTCTTATGCACTCTAAATTTCAAATAATACATTTTAAGTTTATGCTTAAAATAAGAATATTTATGCACTTTGTTTTTTTAGAATAGTTACATTTTGCGTATAAATTAAAGTGTAATGTAATAACGTATTTAATATTCGTGTGCACTTTACTTTTCGAATGATGCACTTTCAGTATACGATAAAAAAATAATATCTTACACTTGAAATATATATTTTATCAATTACAATATATTAAAATAAATACATGTGATTTAAGTATAATGTGAATGATCAATTTGGTCAGAAATTTGAGCTGAAGTAAATTCAGTTGAACTCAAAGATGATTGAAAAAATTAGAAAGAAAAATATCTTTTCCACAAGACATTGTTATTTTGTACTCTGATGGAAACGACGCCGTCTGAGTGTGTTGCTGGCCTTTGCAGAATTCGTATCTTATCCGGAGACGTTGATAAATTTGCACTCACGGCCAGACGATGCCTGCTGTGCATTTTCTGAGCAAGTGAAAGCGGCAGACAGAAGGAAGAGTTCAGAAATGGCGAACTCAATCTGCGCGGCAACTTTTTGCACGCTGAGCTCTTCCAACAGACCTGGTGAGTTTGCTTCCTTGTGTAATTTGGAAAAGCGGAATGGTAGCGGTGGATGTGAATTTGGGGGTGACTGCAGGGCTTTTGAGTGGCGTTGCGAGTGGAAGGAAGGTTTTTCATGTGAATGAGATAAATGCAGGATCTGGGTATGAGAGGTTTCGCACTTTGGAGGTCAAAGTAAGCTCCTTTCTTATCCTGTGTTTCAAACCCCCTGAAAATTATTTATTTTTAACAGATGAAGTTGAGTTTATGTTGGTTGTTGATGATATTAGACATTGAATGGTATTTCTGCCTTGGAGCATCATTTGATATCTATATGTCTTGCCTTGTGTTTTCTTCATTTTACAGGCTACACCAGACAGTGGCGGTAAAAGTGTCAAACCAAGGAGCATAGTATGTTCTAATTGTGAAGGAAATGGTACGTGTTTAAGAGTGTGATGAAGTTGGGTGAGATAAAAAAATTTTATCGAAGCCATGGCTAAGGGAGGGGGGCGGCCGCCCCCGGTCATTTTTCAAATTTGCTATATATTACGTATGATTAGCTTAATATTACGTATGATTAGCTTGAATTTTTTTAGGTTTATAACAAATTGCCCCCGGTAATTTTAAATACACGCCCCCGGTAACAAATTTTCGACTTGAGAAAAAAATTTGCCCCCCGTCAAAAAAAATCCTGGCTTCGCCACTGATAAAAATGATAAAGTCTTTTGTTAGTATAGTGATGACAACACGATTGATATAACTGGCAGGTTTGGGTCTGAATTTCTGTGTCTTCATACACCAGGTGCAGTGGCATGCTCGCAGTGCAAGGGAAATGGCGTCAATTCTGTAGACCATTTCAATGGACAGTTCAAAGCTGGGGGCCTGTGTTGGCTGTGCAGGTAACTAGCCCACACACCGAATGACATCCAAGTGAATCCCACAGTTAAAATATCAATGTGATGTCCCCGGTTTTTTCGTTGTAGAGGTAAGAGGGATATCTTATGCGGAGAGTGCAACGGAGCTGGCTTTATCGGTGGCTTCATGAGCACACATGATGATTGAGTGCCTGGCTTTATCGTTGGGTACATGAGTACTCACATCGCCTTCATCACTCTCTCATAAACCACAGCTCAGTCCTTGTGTAATTCCACCTATCAGTGAAACTATAAAGCTCTTGTCACAGCAACTAGTAACATATTTACATTATGGTAAGGAACACACTTGTGTAAAATGTTAATTTTGATTTAGGTATTCTTATGGTAAAAACTATTTTCTGTTCATACATGGCGCAATGTCACATTCTGAACGTACACGAGGAGGCTTTACGGTTTTGTCCCCTTTGTATCTACAGCATTTACAGATTCTTTGTGGTGATCAGGATATTATGAGGCGAAGGATGGCTCCTGAAAAGTGGAATGATTTTTCAGTTTCTTCCAGACAGCGATCTTTTTCTTCTCTAGTCCATCCCTGAGCAGAAGTCAGACGGGTCAATAAAGTTGTATAAGTAGTAAAATTTGAGTGCATCAGAGAAACTTACTTCGGCCGCTTTGTTAAGCTTCTCCCTCACATTCTGCAATAGCCTGGGAAGCTCGCCCTCCCATTTGTAGAACTCCAAATCCTTCCTGATGCTTAGCTTTTGTGCAACCTGACGCAGTAAACCGCATAATAAACACTAAATTCAGAAAACATAACCAGTGTTGATATCTTTTGAGAACTTAATAACTCTTATTTCATAGTTTTTAAAAATATTCCAAGCAAGTCTTTTTTTCAAAAACAAGCGTACCACCCCGAAATACAGTTCTTCAGTCAAACCGCCACTAGTAGTGACAGTTTGATTGTTTTACACGAGTTTTCATTTAAATACAAATCAGCAATCTACCGGCGTAGAAAAAGAGAAAGTCCTGTACTAAAGAAGATAGACCCTATAAAGTTCACCCTCAGATAAAATTCAACACAATAAAATTAAGGGTAGATAGACCCTTTACTCTTCATCCCACTTTGGCCAACAGAAATAAAAATTCCATACCTTTCTCCCAATCATTCGGCCACCAGCAGAGTGTGCAAAGTACAAATTATAAAAGTGGCAGATGAACCCGTGGGGATCTTTCTCGGCTATCTCCTCCAAATAACGCACATAGTCCACCCCGGGGGATGATGCATTCGGGATGACATTTCCTTGCACTTCAAACCACGACAGATCGTTTGCCAAGCTATCCGTCCTCTCCAACCCTGTATTTCTGAACTCGGTATCTACAACCAAACAAAGCAAACCAAATCACTCCACCAATCCAATCAATGAAACCACCAACATATAAATATCAGCTAACAGACTCAGGATTTCGGCTTTTCACAAGAAAATTGATTCAATCGTTTTGAATTCTGTTTCAATGACACAAAATGCAAAGTAAGCATGTGAACTGGAAATCAGAAGACTCACAAGCAGGAAATGCAGCTTTCTCAACAATCAATTCCATCCTCTGAAACACAATCTTACTATCAACATAAAACTTCAGATAACCCTCAATGGACGGTTCCCATTTAGCCAGCGGCGGTGACTGGCCAGGCTCCTTCTCTCCCTCCCTCGCCTGATCCCTCGTATGCAGCTTCATCGCCACAGCCCTCATCTCATCCACAAACCCCTTCTTCTCTCCTCCGACAATAACGCCTCCCATCGCATCCTGGCTCGCCGAAATCTTTTCCATCATTTTTCAAGAAAACATCGAGCTGACGGGGTTTCTGAGGAGGACCAAATTGGGCCTTTAATGGGGGTTTCCGTTCCATTACGATTAGCTTTCGGTTTCAGAAGTGGAGTGCGGTTTTGCGGTAACGTACGAATCTGAAACATGACATGATTAGAACACTGAAATAAAAAATAATAATGCAGCGATTTGGGGAAGAAGCGTATTTACCAAGGAGATGACGACGGTGGAGTATGCGTAGAATATTCGAATTGTCAACGTTGGACGGTCGAAGCGTGGAACTTAAAGCTCGGAGCATTGTCGGACATGCTCTTGGCGGGTTTGTCTGTTATTATACTCGTGTTTTGTTCTAGATGAGAGTCGGAGAGGACGGGTGCCCGCTCGAAACGACGTCGTTTGGGTTATTTATTTCTCTGGGTTGGTTGGACTAGCAAGTGAGAGAGTTTTGAGGTTGAAGATTGAACTAAAATCATTTTCCCGGGAAATCGTAGTCGTGTTGAATAGCTCATAACCTAAGTATGCGTGTGTATGTTTGTTGGGAAGGATTAGATTAAATTGGTGAGGAGGTTGAAGTTGAGATCGATGAAAGGGGGATTATTCCAATACACAAGCATAATGAAAACTAGATCAAAGCATAACCAAATGATATTGTTCACTCGTGTATAAAATTTTGTATGAATATTTAGAATGTCAGCTCCCATAAATGAAATTTCAGATCCCACAAAAAAAAATTCAGATTTTTTGTTATCATCATCCAAATCAGGTTTCAAAGGTGTGAAGAAGGTCAATTTCAGACTTAATGGAGTGTCAGGTGAATCAATTGAATGTTTTTTTTTTAATGAAAGACTGTGACTTCATTCAGAGTCTGGAATTGAAAGAGAAAATGAGAGATTGGAAGTTGAAAGAGAATAAGTTTGTCCCCGAGAAACAACAAATGAAATTGCAAACAAGAGAATTAAATTGCAAGACTAAGGAAATAAATGGGACTTGTTGCAACCATTATCTCTCGAGGAAAACCGTTTGCCATTTGAAGAGGCCATGCTACATCAATTGACAGTCTGATTTAAAACTTCATAAATATAAAATGGTCTGAAGTGGTTTTTGGGTTGATGTTTAAGTCGGAGTGATTTGTAGTTATATGTTTAAGTTTAAACTTATTTGTGTCACTGTTCAGTTGGAGTGCTTGTTGTTTTATGTTTAATTTTAAACTTATTTATGTCAACGTTCTGAAATGATATTCAGTGCAGTTTTATGTCATTTATTTGGATAGTGGACATGAAGCACTGAAATTAATGGCAGACTTAGATTTAATTTTGAACTCTTTCAACCACAGAATGATAATTCAGTGCAACTTTAAATCATTTATTTGGACAGTGGACAAGAAGCATTAAAATTAGTGACCCGCTTGAATTCAAATATTCTATGATAAAACTGACAGCGGAAGATATGTAATGTAATATCAGTTTTCAATCTTTTAAGCTCTTGTTTCCCCTTAGTTCAATTCCTTTCAGATTAAACTTCGCAAGATATCAAAAGAAATGGACAGAGCACACAAGATTGTTTACGCAGTTCCGGTTGTAAACAACCGTACATCTGCGGAACCTCAGGCAGGGGAGGCTCGACCCAATCCACTATGCAATTCCGTCCAATTACAAATAGACAAAGAACTCAGCGCATCAACCAAGCAACCAAGAACTCTATCTAATCAAACTAATCAGAAAGAGAGAAAACTACAATATCACAGCAAAGACAAGAATAGAAGTGGAGGGTTCAAAGCCCCCTCCGATAGCCCCTGGGCGCGTAGCGCCGAAGATGATCCCGTCAGCTGCTGCCGAAGACTCGTGCCGCTCCCTGGACGCAATCCGTCGCACCCGCAGCACTCTCACTCGTCTTCCCTTCGAGTCTCCGTGGATGCGCAAGAGCTGTCCTCGCTCTTGCGAACACACCTTCTCCGTTCGACAGCTCCAGCTAGACAACTCCGCAGCTTTGGTCCTTCAAAGCCACTCCGTCTTCGCTCGCACGGACAATCGCACGCTCTTGCTCTCGCCCGTCGCTCGTCGCCCAATTGCTCTCTCTTGGTCGTTCCCGTGAAATCGCTCGACTCCTCTTTTTTCTCTCTCGATTTTTTCTTCTCTCTTATTCTGAGCCCTAAAACCCCAAAATGAGCTTCTCTTGTTTTTCTGGTCAAACGCAGCGTTTTGACTTGTAGCCTTCAGCCCAAAGTTGGCCCGTTTAAAGCCCAATTTCCTGCAATTTAAACTTAACACAAAAACAAAGAAAAAACAGACTAAAGGGCAAAAGACTCAGAACCAACCTGGACCTTAATTGCATATTAGCTCAAAAACAAACCAAACAGATTCAACATGCAGACCACAATAAACCTGTCATACTTTGTTCTAATCTCAGTCCAAGGTAAAGCTCAAGCAAACCTAGATTAAAACCTAACATTCTACTCTTTTAACCACAAAATGACAATTTCACTGTAGCTTTATGTCATTTTATTTGGATAGTGAACAATAAATACTAAAATTAATTACTTCCCTAATTATTCAACTCTTATACCACGAAATGACAGTTCAAATGTGGCTTTATGTCATTTAGTTTGGATAGTGCCCATTAAGCATGTGAATTATAATCCATTTCTTGACATGTTATTATTCTATAGTATTTATTTTTTTCTTATAAATTTTTATGTTTTATATCATCGTCCAAATTATAATTAATATAGCCAATCATTTTTTTCTTATATTTATGTTTTACATGTTATTATTTTATTTTCAAATAATAATTTGTAAATAAATTGATAGAACAGAATAATTATACTAATCTGTATTTGAATGTGATAGGAGAACAAATTGCTTCTCTACAGAATAGATTGGATAACATATATAGTATTCTCCATCCTAAACAGCAAACAATTTATGATCCCAATGGAGTATCTACTTCCAATAAGGTGATAGTCTCGCCCAGTATTCAGCCGCCACCTGAAATAACAGGATTTAAATTGAGACCGATTAAAGAATTAGAAGATTTGTTAATTGAACATTTTAAAACTCTCAAGTTAAATACCTTAGATGATAAGTTTATGGATGAACTTATTGAAAACCCTAATCATAAACGGGTATATAAGGACCAGATTAATAAACTTCATAAATGGACAGATAAGCCTATTATTGGTAAATATTATTACCCTAAACCTACGCCTGTTGATGTTTTACTTGAAGAAAGTAATGATATTATATATAATAGTTATAGTGGAAGTCATATCTATGAATGGAACATAGATGGTTTTGCTCATCAGTAGATACATAATACTATCCACAGAATGCTTATGTATTCGACTATATGTAGAAACAATGGTAATACTGATAAAAATATTGCCAACATGATTATATCCGATTTTACAGGATAATTAAAAGGTTGGTGGGATAATTATTTAACCCAAGAAGATAGACTTCTTATTCTAAACACCACTAAGAGAGAAGGAGAAATTAATAAAAAAGATGCGGTTTATACCCTTGTTATGAATATTAAACATTTTACAGGTAGATATGCTGAAAATAGTGAGAATGTTAAAACACTCTTGCAGAATCTAGGAAAATTTTTCAAACTGCCCTATGGGCAATTTCATCTTTCACATCTGCCCTATCTGAAGTTAAACTTTCAGTTTTGCCCTATTTTTTAAGAGACCGGTGTCAGTTGAACCGGTCTCTTGGGATTTTTGATGAGACCGGGCTACATCAACCCGGTCTGTTCAGAAAACAGCCGAGCTGGCCCTAGAAGCCCAGTCAGCATACAGGTGGCATACCGGTTTGATGGAAACCGGTCTCATTCTAAATTTAGATCTGCAAATCCCGATTTCTCCATTCGTCTTTTTCAGCCGATTTCTCCTTACGTCTTCTCCAGCAGCGAGTGTGGAAATCTTCTCGGCCGGTCCGTCGTCTCTGCTGCCACCTGCTGCCGAGGCCATCATCAACAATTTATCTGCTCCGTCGAATTATCACCGGTAAGATTTGATTGAGACGAAGGAGATAGTGTTTGGCCGAGGTCCATACCGCCTGCTGCCGCCTTCATCTCGTTGAGGTCCGTCGGGCTTCTCCTCCGCCTTGTGCCGTCGGCGCTCGTTGGTCTTCTCCGCCTGCTGCCCGGTCGTCAGGCTCCGCTCCGTGCCCGCAGCCGCTGCCAGATTCCAAACAGACGAGGTGAGTTCCTTTCTGTTTAGCAGGCGGAAATCATACGAGTTAGTTAGGTTAGGGTTTATGTATGAGTATTTGCTGGGTTCTGGATTGCAGCTATGGTTCTGGAATTGTGTTTGCACGGTGCGGAAAAATTTAGAGTTTGAGTAGTTCTGGATTGCTGGGTTTAGTTTGAGTAGTTTAATCTGTTATGACAATTTGCCGAGTATGTATAATACTTGCCGAATATGTATAATATTATGAAATTAGGTCACATGAATGGATTTTTAAATTGGGGTATGGAAAGTGAATAACAATTTGCTGAGTATGTTTGAAAGAATATTTATTCCTTGTGTATTTTATACCTTGAAAGAATGTTGGAAAGTGTATAATATTTATACCTTGTGTTTGAAAGAATTGGAAAGTGATTGATTTGTATTTTACGCCGAAACAGGGTGTATTGTGATGTGTTATTCAGGTGTTATGTGTGCGACATGATATTGATACGGAGATAGTATTTTGAGGTATGATGGTATGTTATTGTCACATGAATGGATGAAAGTTTTGTTGGTGGTTTATTTATATGTAGACTTTTAATTTGAATACAAATTAATGCAATGATTAATTTGTATTCAAAGTCTTTAGTTTGTTGATGTTATTATTACTGCACGTACAGATGGATATTGACCAAATTATTGAGCCTGGGCCTATTGAAGGAACTGTGCTGACACAACAACAGACGCACCGTTCTGAGGACATTTGGATTGATCCGGTTAGTAGAACATAAAAACGTAGATAATATATATAATCTCATCACTTGTGGACTAGTTTTTATGTATTACATGAAGGTAAAATTATAAAAATGGTGCATCGGAGGATGTGGGAGATGGATGTCAGAATTGTGTCATACATTGCTAGGGCAGGTTTTTTTCCATGGACCCAATTGCAGAACATCGAAGCTGACTGGGCTCTACTCACGGCACTGGTCGAGAGGTGGAGACAGGAGACGCATACATTCCATCTAAGGAATGGAGAGGCTACAATTACTTTGCAAGATGTTGGACTTCTTACTGGCTTGCCAGTAGAAGGGGAGGTTGTGACTGGCAAAGAGTCCGAGGACTAGGAGAGTTTATGTGTGGAATTGCTTGGTGCTTACCCGGACCATTCCAAGTCGCCTACTATGGCGAAAAGACGTTGGTTTTTGGAGAATATGAAAGACATACCGGATGATTCATGTGAAGAGACTATTGTCTGATATGCGAGGGCATATATTTTATGCATGATTGGATCTTTGTTGATGCCTGATCTGTCGGGGGACAGAGTGTCACTCCATTATCTTCCTTTGTTGTCAAATTTGGACAGGACGAGGACATACGGTTGGGGTAGTGCCGTCCTTGCATACCTGTATAGGCAGTTGTGCTCAGCGGCACGCGAGGGTCACAGACAAATGGCGGGGTGCATTATCCTATTGCAGCTATGGAGCTGGGAACGCATTGCAATCGGTAGGCCAAAAGGATTCAGTAGGACACTTGAACCGATTGAAGCTGCCATTGACCCATACTACAGAGGCACATGGTCATACACGTACGTATGTCTATTTGTTTGTGTTTTGATGTTCTTCAAAATGATAGGATCAGACTGTTAATATTTTTCTTGTACGCAGGAAATGGTATGACCCTAAGTCTTACATCGAGACCCCTCATGGATCATTGATTTTCTACCGCGACCAGTTTGATCGGATGAGTCAGACTGATTTTATCTGGAGGCCATACAAGGATGATGTATTCCAGCTGTTGAATCCATTATGCATTGAAGGCGTTATGAGTTGGTGCCTGGATATTCCTTTGATTTGTTTCAACATTATTGAGTGGCACCATTCGTCCAGAGTTATGCGGCAGTACGGTATGAAACAAGTTATTCCAGATGCTCCGCGAGGTTCGGCTGACCCTAAGCATAGTTTGACCCGGAAGAGTAGGAAGGACTGGTCAATTGAGTTGCGCGAATATATTGAGTTGTGGAGGACATTAAAAGTGTAGCTCCAAGTCGCGAAATACGCTTCGAGAGTATAATGTTGATCCACAAATTGAGTATATCTGATACCCTCGCCTTTGCATACAGCCAAGACATGACTGCAGGGGTAGTGAAATGCTTCCCATTTACTGCACGAGCATGTGCCCTCTGTTAAATTCACTTCATGTATACGGTGTTTCCGGAAAATTGTGACTTGATAAACCCCCCTTGCTGCGTCAAAAACCTGAACACGATGGTAGTTAGCTTTCTCCTTAATCTCACCTATCTTCAGCTCTAAATTTGGCGGGAACAATCCATGACAACTTTGATATGCACTCCGCCGTTTGCAAAAATGTGAGTTGCATTGTAAGAACGTAAATTTGATGAGAGCACAAATAGGAAGGTCCCTCCCACCTTTCAAAACGTTGTTGAAACACTCGCTTGCATTAGTTGTCATCGAACCCCATCGTCTGCCTCCCTCGTCGTATGCTAATGACCACTGTGATCGAGGAATACTGTCCAACCAATTAACAATTTGTGGTTTGTCGAGCACCAGATTAATCAAGTCTTTATATTCAAGGTCAAATTTAATCCGCTGCCTCTAGTGTGCCAAGTGTCCTAATTTTTTCTTCAAGGTTAAATTCTTCACCTTCACGTTGAAGTTACTCTGTAGGTGTCTAATACACACCCTGTGGTAGGCGCGAGGAGCAACCCAATCTGCATCTTGCATTGCATTAATTATACCTTTGTGTCGGTCTGAGATGACACATATCTCATCACGCGTGGTCACCCCTTCTCGGATGCATTTCATAAACCAATTCTAGCTTGAATTGTTCTCGCTCTCTACCAGAGCAAATGCAACCGGCAGTAGATGATTGTTTGCGTCCAGTGCTACTGCCACAAGTAATTTTGCATCGTACTTACCATACGTATGAGTACCATCAATGCACATTACAGGGCGACAATGAGAGAATGCAGCGATGCATGGTCCAAATGCCCAGAAAACCCTATATATTATCATACACTCATTGTCTTCATCTCGAGTACGATGCCATTTCACAAATGTCCGGGGTTTGAGTCCACCAAAGCTTGCATGAAATGGGGAAGTTTTTGAAATGATTCATCCCATTCTCCAAACACATCTTTAAAGGCTTGCTGTCTGGCCTGCCATGCTTTCAAGTAGCGTATTTCCAGACCGAAATCCTTAAAAATCCTTGCTTTTACTTCATTAGGTGTCAATCTTACTCTTTCGCTGATTACATCGCATATCTTCTTGGCGATGAAATGCCTCGTCATGTGTACATTATCCTTCATAATATAATCGATGTTACAAATATGATCCCCTCTGTACTTTGTTACTTCCCAGAATGTTGAATTTTTTCTTTGTTACTCTAATCCTCCATGGACAATCACTCTCTCCATACCGACATTGAAGAACCAAGAAACGAGGTTCTGACTCTTTCGTCGCATATTCTACACAATTAAAATAGAATACTTTTGAATGGCGTATATTGCTTCAGCTTTGGTGCTAAATGTAGCACCAACCCCAATTGTGTCCCACTGCCCATAATTCATTCCCAAATACTCGTCATCTGGTTCATTCACATCTCATGCCGATATATCATGAAATCCTGGAATATCCCATATATGTGTAGGTTCTGGAACCGTGTTTCCATCTTCCGTATCCATCTGGTCCAAGTGGTCCATCTCCTCTCGGTCATAATCATCCATTATAGGCATCTCCAGTGTCTCTAAGGTCGACATGACCATTGGGTCAGATTCTATGTTTTTCATTCCAGTAGAGAATACCTGCAATCAAAAGACCAACCAATCAGCATCATATACACCACACGAAAATTAATTTGGCTACACAAAAACACATCTCTTAAATACATCATAATTCAGCACCAGATATAACCTATCGAATAAAAAAGTTTTAATTCAGCACCGAAACAAAATATCATCAGCCATCATCCAACCATATAAAAGATGTCTAACCTAACACATATCATAATTTTATCAACAACCCCTAAACAAATTTGTTGATTTCATTTTATCAACAAAGGCCTACACAAATTTAAGGATTTCTAAAGAACCCTAATTACGATATAACAATTCTACCGTAGATCTTACCTCAATAATCACTCGAAGCTGCTGAAATCTCAAAAGCTACGAAATTTAGAAAGACAAGTGAAGAGCAAATTTACCCGATCTTCAAAGTCTGAAGCAATAATGGAGGGCTGCATATCTGATTTTAGAATGAGACCGGTCTATTGGAGACCGGTCTCCTTCATCATACCAGTTTCCATCAAACCGTTATGCCACCTGTATGATGACTGGGCTTCCAGGGCCAGCTCGGCTGTTTTCTGAACATTAGCCCGGTCTCATCAAAAATCCCAAGAGACCGGTTCAACTGACACCTGGTCTCTTAAAAAATAGGTCAAAACTGAAAGTTTAACTTCAGATAGGGCAGATGTGAAAGATGAAGTTGCCCGTAGGGCAGTTTGAAAAATTTTCCCAGAATCTAAGGTGTAAGACACTTATTGATTTTAGATGGTATAAAGATACTTTCCTTAGTAGAGTTATGGAATTACCTGAGTGTAATAGTCCTCATTGGAAATCAAAATTTATTGATGGTTTGCCTAGTTTATTTGCTGAAAGGATTACAAGAGTCCTTAGACAAAATTTGGATTGTATCCCGTATGAGACTTATACCTATGGTGGACTTATTGCAGCCTGTACCCAGAAAGGAATTGCCATATGCAATGAAATTAGACTAAATCAACAATTGAAAAGACAGAATATTATTGAAAGACAACAATTAGATCGATTTTGTGACCAGTTTGCTATTGACAAAACCCCATTTTTTAGGAATAAAAGATTGAATAAACGTCAGAAGCCTCAAGGTATCCTAGAATATAAAAAGAAAAAACGAAAATATTCGGAAAAGAAATTTGATAATAAAAGACAACGTAAATTCGTTAGGGACAACAAGAAAAAAGATAAATTTAAGGATATTGTTTGCCATCGATGTGGAAAGATTGGACATTTCGCCCGAACTTGTTGGGTAAAAAAGAAAATTAATAATCTTGATGAGAATGATAAGATGAAAGCGTTATTAGCTAGGGTCTTACTGAATTCTGATAGTTCTGCTTCAGATTATAGTTCTGATGAACATGCATTAGAAGAAGAAGATATCTCTTCATCTAGTTTAGATTCTATTTGTGAACCTTGTATCTTAAGTCAACTTTGCCCTAAAAAAGATGCAGTTAATGATTCTGAAAGTGAACGATTATATAGAATTTTCAGTCACAATTCCAAGATTTGGAAATTAATGTCTTAGACAACGCTACAACGTTAGAACTCTTAAAGATTATTAAAGATCCCATAGCTAGATCGAAGATTATTGATCAAATTGAAGATACTGTTGATCCTTCTAAGCAGCCTTCTCATATAGGTAGGAGAAATGAGCCTTATATGATGTCTGAAGTCTATAGAAGAATACAAGATAAGAAGCTTATAGAAAGCCTATAGAAATTGATAATCTTAAAAAAGAAATTGAAGAGTTAAAAATGGAAAATAAAAGACTTGATCAAAGAATTTTTCGAATTGAAAAAGGGAAAGAAATTATCATTGCTGACCCCTTATTGGAATTGGATAACATGGAATCTCGAAAGAATTTTCTTGCAACACTAGAGATGTTCATAACTCAAAAATGGCATGGTCAAATTAAATTACTCATTGAAGAGTATTATTCACAGGATTTTATTGCCTTAATTGACAGTGGTGCTGATTTGAATGTTATTCAAGAAGGATTGATACCTACTAGGTATTTTTATAAAACTACCCATACCTTAGAGCATTTGCACCAGGAGGGTTTTTCAGCAGCAGCTGCTGATGTGGCGCAGCTGCTGAGTGCCCTCCCGTGTGCAACGGCAGCTGCTTAGCTCGCCCAGAGCCTCTCCCCTTGTTCCCAGTTCCCACTTCATCTTCTTACTCAGCTTCAAGGGGTTCTGCGATGATGAAACTACTCCCTTCTTCGGATTCCTCGGCGCTGCAGCTGCCCTCATCTTCTCCTCTAAGCCCTAATCTGCGTAGATTATTGGGATTTTTGTTTGTGGGTTTTGATTTCGGGGTGATGGGGTTGATGCTTAGATTCAAAGATTCGATCTTTGGTGATTTTGGTTGATGGGGTTAGTTTAGGGTTTGAAAGATTTGGTCTTTTGGTGAGTTTGTGGATAGGAGGTATGGTGTTTGATTATGAATTTTGATGTTGAAGCCTGATGGCGGGAGTCCGAAACTGGCTGGATTTTGATTATGGATTTTGTTATTGCAGCCTGCTATGCGTTCTTATGTGGACAGGAGTCCGAAGCTGCTATGACGAGGGAAAGTGCACGGCGGAGACACTCACCAATCACCATGGACTACCACCGCGGTGCTGGTGTGGAGGTATGTGAATGAGATTCACACTAGTGGTAACTGTAACTGAGGTTTTGATTGCTGCCATAATTTTGATCGGTGAAAACTGAGTTCGGGATTCTATGTAGGTGAGAATTGCCATGATTTTCAATACATATGGTGCGAAGAGTGTTCAAATTGGTGCAAATGAAAGTAATCATAGTGATCATAGTGTTCAATTTGGTGCAAACAAATATTTTTAATTAATGAATAGTGTAAGGAGGTGCTAAATTTTTGAACTGGTGCGTAAACTACATATTGAAGAGGTGCTACTGATCGTGGAGGTGCTAATTTAGCATGTCCTCCATGCTGAGAAGGTGCTAATGGGTGCATATGCTCTTATCTCATGCAGGAGGAGATAAACTTGATATTAATTTTAAGCTTCCAAAAGCAAAAGTTTGTGTTAATGAAGTCTGTATTCAGACAAGTTTTTTATTAGCAAAGAATATTACTAACCAGGTTATACTTAGAACGCCTTTTCTTGCTAAATTATACCCACTTAAAAAGGTAGATGCTAGAGGTATCCTAGGAACCTTCGAGGACAAGGACATTTTCCATAAGTTTAGGATTGGGCCTCTCACTAAGGCACTGCATCAAGTTTATGATTCTGTTATTGCTAAAGAGAATCAGCTTAATTTCCTTAAGCAGGAACTTCAGATGTTTACTATTGAGGATAAATTAAGAAATCCTAAATAACAGGATAAAATAACTGTCCTTACATATGAATTTATTACTGATATTTGCAGTGATTTACCTAATGCCTTTTGGGATAGGAAAAGACATGTAGTGTCTCTTCCTTATGAAGATGATTTTACAGAAGACAAAATTCCTACAAAAGCTAGACCTTGTCAGATGAACAAGGAATATATGGAATTATGCAAAAATGAAATTGATGAGTTAATGTGTAAAAACCTAATTAGTCCCTCGAAATCTCCATGGTCTTGTACTGCATTCTATGTTAGTAAGCATAGTGAACAGGAGAGAGGTACTCCTAGACTAGTTATCAATTATAAGCCGCTTAACACTGCTCTAAAATAGATTAGATACCCAATCCTGAATAAGAAGAATCTTCTTGATAGATTGTTTGATGCATTGATATTTTTTAAAGTTTGATTTAAAATTAGGATATTGGCAAATACAAATTGATAAGAAAGATGTTTATACAACAGCTTTTAATGTACCATTTGGACAGTATGAATGGAATGTTATGCCATTTGGCTTGAAAAATGCACCTTCTGAATTTCAGAAAATTATGAATGATATATTCACTCCATATAGTGCTTTTACAATCGTTTATATTGATGAAATTTTAGTTTATTCTAAACCTTTAGAATTGCATTTTAAGCATCTGAGAATATTCAAACAGATTGTCATTAAAAATGGTTTGGTTATATCTAAGCCTAAAATGTCTTCATTTCAGACTGTTGTAAGATTCTTAGGTCATAATATTGATAAAGGAAAAATTGTTCATATTAATCGTTGCATTGAATTTGCAAGTAAATTTCTTGATGTTATGACAAATAAGACTCAATTGCAGAGATTCCTTGGTAAGTCTGAATTATATTTCAGCTTATTATAAAAATTTAGCAGAAGATGCTGCGCCATTGTATGATAGACTTAAAAAAAAGTCCTAATGCTTGGACTGATGATCATACTAATGCAGTTAAAAAGATTAAGGAAAAGGTTAACTTTTTACCTTGTTTGATGCTTGCTAATCCCAATTGGGATAAAATTGTTGAGACTGATGCATCTGATATAGGTTATGGAGGAATTTTAAAGTAGGTAACCCTTGATACTAAACAAGAATATCTTGTTAGATTTCATTCTGGAAAATGGAATAATGCACAGCGGAATTATGCTACTATTGTAAAAGAAATTCTTTCTATGGTTAAATATATTTTAAAATTTCAAGATGATCTGTATAACCAAAAATTTATGGTTAAGACTGATTGCAGAGCCACTAAGTTTATGTTCCAGAAAGATTTCAAGCATTATGTGTCGAAGCAAATGTTTGCTAGTTGGCATGCTCATTTGGCCCCATTTGATTTTGAAATAATTTATAAGAAGGGAGAAGATAATTGTCTTCCAGATTTTTTGACTAGAGAATTTATCCAAGACTGATATGTTTGTTGCTGATTTTGCAGATATGTCTTGGCAATCAGCATCTTCCTCTTATAGGGGAAGGGGAAACTCCTCTAATTATAGAGGTAGTAGAGGTCGAGGTAGGCACCCAGATAATGTTCTGGTGCAGCTTGGCAAACAGAAGCTTATAGCTTCAGATCTGTCAAATGACAGAGAATTTCAAGAATTTTTGGCCTATAAGAAGAAGCAGGAAGCATCATCTTCCTCGGGACAAATTGCCCCATCTTATGCCTTAATATTAGGCAATGAAGAGCAGGAGTCCAGTAATACTGGCTTTCTCCCTGCTAATAAGGAGAGAATTATTATTCTTCTGGATGAAGGAGATTATAAATGGCTTGATGAGCCTTGGAGACTTATATCTAAATATCTGGTGGAAGAATCCTTCCCAGCAAGGGCTTATAAGTCCAGGAATTATTATGAGAATATACTTCTCAATAATGGCTGTGAAATTCAGCACTTCTTTATGGGTCTCTCTGAAGCTTATAGCTACAGCAAGCTTATTATTAAAAGAGTTATATCTCTTTGCGATTGGGGATTTTCGCTCTTGAAGACTAAGGAATTTGCCTTAGGTCAGAGTAATACTCTGGTAAAATATAATTATTGGGACTATATTGATGCATTCGATAATGCTCTCTTATAAAAGAACCAGAAGCACAAACATTCATGGTTTATCAAAATTTGTGCTGAAGTCTTTAAGACAGATATTCCTGTTTGGTTCATTCAATGGTGACGGTTATATGGAACTAAGGAAGATATTCTTCCAAAGAATTATCGAGAGCAATATGCTATTTGGGAGAAGATTTCTCCAAGAATGGAGGATATGGAAAATAAGGCGACCATTCCTTCCGTCCTAGTGAATTATATTCACTTATATTTTTTATTGAGTTCTCTATTCCATGGATCTGGAAATGGGAGCCATTATATGGCATTTCTCCGGATATTGCATGTTCTTGTCTCAAGAGGATTGCTTATAGCAGATTTTGGGACAAAATGACAAAGATCAATCCGGATACTCAGAAGCCTTATGGGGATGACACAATGTGTCTAATCAAAAGCCAAATTCAAGCTTATGGCGTTGCAAAGAAGAAGAAGGAAGCTAATAGCACCTTGACCATGAAGACCAAGAAGACTGATAGTCTTTCAAAGACAGAAATTATTGATGCCTATTTGGAATCGTTGAAGAGAGATATTTTCAACATCAAAGGTCTAAATCTACCAAATCAGATGAGTCAATGAAGACTGTCCAGCTTGATTCCCAAGGAGATAAGGAAGACTTGAATTCGTTTTTTGAGGATATACGCTTTGATGATGCTGTGTGGCTGCCTTTGACAAAACCAGCTCACGCGAACAAACTTCTGCTGTAGAAGTTCCTAGAGCACGGAGCTGTAGCAGAAGTTCAGCGCCCATTCGGAGTTTGCGTTCAACGGACCGTATTAAAGAGCAGTGTTCTACCTGGAGTTTCTAAATATTCAATGAAGAATATCCCAGAGAAGATTCCCGTGCCCAGGTAAAGATTTGTTTGTGGGAGATTTGATTTTCGAAATCAAATCTAATCTCTTACAAACTAGGAGATTATGTTGCTTTAGGGAACTTCCAAAAAGTGGCAACCTGTGCAAGGCTGATGAGTTCTCGGCTGCTGCCCAACCCAAAAATCCGCCCGTTGTGAAGGAGACCTCGAAGACCCAAGGCAGCCAACTCAAGAGCATAACAGCCCAAGGTCGCCCGAAGCCCGCCATAAAAGAAGACTACTCAGCAGCCCTCAAAGAGGCCCAAGACCCAGCCATGCATAGAAGGGAATCTGGTCAAGTTCTCATTGAAGACCAGCTCTTAAAAGACATAACAGCCAGCCTTAACCACGGCATTAAAATGGACCTTGAAGACATGGGAGACCAAGCCTTCCAAAGAGTAACCGACGAGCATTTAGGGGCACCTTCAAAGGAGTAACCGACGAGCATTTAGGACCACGGAATTAAAGACGCAAGGCCGCCTACCCGGCTATAAAAGGACCAGCCATTCCCTCATTTCAGGCATCCAAGAATTCTGAAGAAATCTCTCTTATCGTAGTTCATAGATCTGGGCAGCGCCCTTTAGTATTGTAGCGTCAAGGCCTTCGGCCATTTTTCTTTCAATATTCAATAGAAATCCCAGCACATTTCCACTTCCCACACACTTTCCAGCCATCTTCCCACAAACTTCGCACATCACCCATCTATTCAGCCTTTACAGAATTCTTGCCGAGGAATTCACACAAGCCCTTCACCTATCCGATGTTGGGGGAGGACCTTTCGGGCTTATCGAGTGAGAATTCGGGAATTCTAAGCAAACCATCGGACTCAGCGTGGTCTTTTAGCCAAATAAGGTTTTCACCCCTTCATACCAAGTGGTATCAGAGCCGCTTGATTCCTGAAAGATGACGACAAGATCGAAGGCAACACTGAGGTCATCATCATCAGAAGCTGCCTCAGGCAGCGAAGAAGATTCAGTCATGAATCTGAGGGCAGAGTTTGAAGAGTTCAAGGTGCAGCAAGGCGCAACCCAAGCGGCCTTGGAGACCAAGCTGGACTGCAACTTCGCCGACTTGAACGAGAGGTTCAAGAAACTGGAGGCCCTCATCGTCAACAACCTGACACCAAGCCAAGCTTCCGCTCCTATCCCAGCCGAACAACAAGTGGAACACGCTGAAGGATCATAAGCAAATCAGCAGCGAAGTGGAGACCGTGGGAAGAAACCTATGATCTACATGAACCAAGGAAGGAGGACGGAATCAGCACCCCCAACCTTCCTTTTTTCTCCAAGGGGCAACCCTAATCACTTTGAAGAAGAATCTATCCATCGAAATGTGCCAAGAGGCAGTTTCACAAAGGACGAGCGCCCTGCCCGATGGGGAAATGAAAGGCAAGTAGCCCAACTTCCTCAAGATGCATACCAATGACCCAACTTTGAAGGATTTTCGCAATGAAGAAGGCCTTCACTTGATGTACCAAACCCGAGGCGACCAACGATTCCGCAAGCTAGAGATGCCATTATTCAGTGGAATCAATGTAAACGAGTGGGACTATAAGGGGGAAAGGTACTTCAACGTCAACCGGCTGACTGACCGCAAAGCATTAACAGCCGCAACCATGTGCCTTGAAGACAAGGCCTTCAAATGGTACACCTGGTATTCAATGAGGCGCCCAATTCATACATGGGAGCACTTCAAACAGGCCATCATCGCGAGATTCCGTGGGGCAAACGCATCCGAAATTCAAGAGAAGTTCTTCTCTCTTGTGCAAAGTAGAACCGTTCAAGAGTATCGTGAAAAGTTCGAAGATCTTGCTGGAAACATTGGGGGAATTCCAGAGGACATTATGAAGGCTAACTTCTACCGGGGTCTAAAGCCTGAAATCCGGGAAACCGTGAAGCTACTCAAGCCCATGGACTTGATGGAAGTCATAGACGTGGCGCAGCAAGTTGAGGAGAGGGAATCCAGTTTAAGCAGGACTAGCAATCCACGACCATTCCACAACTCTGGCCAGTGGCCCATAAGCAACCAAAGACCCTATCATCCGCGGAACATTCCTCAACCAAGAGCCATGGGTCAGCAACCACAACATCCAGCCCAACCTGAGCACAGGAGAAGCAAAAACCGATGCTACAAATGCCAAGAGTTCTGGAGGCCCGGGCATGAATGCAGCAACCGCGCCTTAAGAGCCATGGATGGACAGTCCGACGAGGAACTTTTGGAGGAGCAGCAGTCCGAAGAACCAATTATCGAAGAGCCACAACAAGAAGAACTAATCGAGGACGTTGAGGTATCGCTTAACAGCGTGTCTGAACTCACGCCTTCGCGGGACATGAAAATCCGAGGCCATATTGGCAACCGCGAGGTAATCGTACTCATCGACAGTGGGGCAACTCACAACTTTATTTCACCCAACGTGGTTGAAGAGGAGGGACTGCCGCTCCATGATCAGGGCACTTTCAAAGTGACTCTGGGCACCGGAATCGTTGAGGAGAGCCGTGGACTTTGCCCATGGGTTGTGATCAAATTACCCCACTGCCATGTAAGAGTATATTTCTTACCGCTTGCCTTAGGCGGTACCGATGCAATTCTGGGAATGCAATGGCTGCAGACCCTTGGCGACATGAAGGTGAATTGGAAGTCACTCATGATGGAGTTTGAAAGCGATGGGCAAAGAGTCAGGCTGGAAGGAGAACCCGCGCTGAGAAAAGCTGAAGTCTCTTTTCACGCCATTATCAAAGGGAGAAGCACCATCTCCGAATGCTACTTGGTGGAAGCAAAGGAATTCAAAGAAGAACCAGCAAAGGACTTGGAAGTTCCAGAACCCATCAAGGAGATCCTAGAAGAATTTCCAGAAGTCTTTCAAGAACCGCAAGGCCTTCCACCCAGCCGAGGACATGAACACGCAATAGTACTCAAAGATGGCACTTCCCCCATTTCCGTAAGATCTTATCGCTACCCGCAGATCCAAAAGGATGAAGTTGAGAAGATGGTGTGCGAGATGTTGCGAGTAGGAATCATTCGACCAAGCAGCAGCCCTTTTTCTAGCCCAGTCCTCCTTGTAAAGAAGAAAGACGGTGGCTGGAGGTTTTGCGTGAACTACCGGGCATTGAACAAGCAAACAGTCCCGGATAAATTCCCCATTCCCGTCATTGACGAGTTGTTGGACAAGCTGCACGGTTCGGTCATCTTCTCAAAGATAGACTTGAAGTCTGGGTATCACCAAATCAGAATGGCGAAAGGGGATGAGAGGAAGACCGCATTCCGAACTCATGAGGGGCAATACGAGTTTCTAGTTATGCAGTTCGGCCTCACCAACGCACCTACAACCTTCCAAGCACTGATGAACCAGGTCTTCACTTGGTTGGAAGTTTGTGCTAATGTTCTTCGACGACATCCTCATCTACAGCAAGTCGGAGATAGAACACAAGGAGCACTTGCATCTAGTTCTAGCCGAACTTGGAAGACAACACCTCTACGCCAACCGGAAGAAGTGTTACTTCGAACAAAGGAGTGTGGAATACTTGGGGCACAAAATCTCTAAGGAAGGAGTGTCAGCAGACCAATTGAAGGTGAAGGCAATGCAGAATTGGCCAGTACCCAAAACTCTAAGGGAGTTGCGAGGCTTTCTGGGACTGACCCGGTATTATCGCAAGTTCGTCAAGGATTATGGCAAAATCGCTCAGCCATTGACCGAACAACTCAAGAAGGATTCCTTCAAATGGTCTGAGGCAGCAATAGTGGCATTTGAGGCACTCAAAAAGGCCATGACCGAGGTACTAGTTTTGGCGCTCCCTGATTTTTCACAACCCTTCGTTCTGGAAACCGATGCATCTGGCTACGGACTAGGAGCAGTCCTCATGCAAAATCAGAGGCCGATAGCCTATTGGAGCCAAGTGAAAACTACACAGACCAGGCAGAAGTCAGTATATGAGCGAGAGCTAATGGCAATCGCATTAGCCATCACTAAGTGGAGACCTTATCTGTTGGGGCGTCACTTCATCGTCCGGACAGATCAGAAAAGCCTTAAGTTCCTGCTGAAACAAAGGTTAGTCGCGGAGGAGCATCAGCGATGGCTCACCAAGCTGTTGGGGTATGACTTCGAAATCCAATATAAACCGGGACTGGAGAACAAGGCCGCTGACGCACTCTCCCGAAAGATTGAAGAGCCAGCCACGACCGATGGAGCTCACTTTCTCCACATGTCCGTTCATAAGGTTAATTGGGAGGCATTGTACAAAGATAATGAGAGCCCATTGCTAGACAAACACCGAGAAGCACAAAGCCAAGGAGTCTCAAGGTACACTCTGGTGAGCACGCATCTATTTTTAATGGGCGTTTCGTTTTGCCAAAGACATCGGATCAGATCCCACTACTCTTTGAAGAGTTTCACTCAAGCAACATAGGAGGCCATTCTGGAGTCAACAAGACATTCAAGAGGATCGCGTCAGAATTTTACTGGGAAGGGATGAAGCAAGACATCCAGCATCAAGTGGCCGCTTGCGAAGAATGCCAGCATAGCAAGTATGTTGCCTTAGCCCCCGCGGGATTATTGCAACCACTCAACATACCTTCTCAAGTATGGGCAGACATTTCAATGGACTTCATTGAAGGGCTTCCAAATCCGATGGGTTCTCAGTGATTCTCGTCGTGGTGGACCGACTGAGCAAGTACGCTCACTTCATACCTTTGAGTCACCCGTATACCGCCACTTCAGTAGCCGACACCTTCATCAAGAAGATAGTTCGACTCCATGGAATCCCAGAGTCTATCGTGAGCAACCGAGATGCCATCTTCACCAGCAACTTTTGGCAGCACTTATTCAAGGCATTAGGTACCCACCTGAAGAGGAATTCAGCCTATCATCCACAATCCGATGGCCAGACGGAAGTGGTAAACCGAAGCTTGGGAACATATCTCGCTGTTTCACGGCTACCAAGCAAAAGGAGTGGGCGAAGTACCTGCCTTGGGCAGAGTATTGCTACAATACTTCCTTCCATTCATCTACTCACACCACACTTTCAAAGTCCTCTATGGCAGGGATCCACCAAGGGTAATCCCATATGAAGAAGGGTCCGTTCCTGTCCAACGAGTGAGCCAAGCCCTGATCGATTGCGACCAGATTCTTAAAGAACTAAAGGAGCATCTCGCAAAGGCCCAACGAGTCATGAAGGAGAATGCCGACAAGCATCGCCGAAACATCCATTACCAAGCTGGGGACTTTGTGTACGTGAAGATACAATCGGGCTGCCAAATATCACTAATCCGGAAGGACAACGCTAAGCTCTCATACAAATACTACGAACCTTACGAGATAGAGCGACGCACTGGGGAAGTCGCTTACCGCCTCAAACTGCCCAAGGGTGCACAAGTACATCCTGTGTTCCACGTTTCCCAACTCAAACCAGCAAGTGGACCACCGAAAGACCCAAATAGAGTCAGCCACCTAAAGTGGTACCATGGACTACAGAATGTCTTCAAGCCGCAGGGACTGCGTGGAGTTCGCTATGGTCCAAAAGGCCAAGAAGTACTCATAAAATGGACCAAGATGCCGGAGCATGATGCGACTTGGTAACCTGCGGATGTCATTGTTGAAATGTTTCCGGATTTCAATCTTGAGGACAAGATCGGTCTTTGGGGGGCGGGACCTGATGAGTTCTCTGCTGTTGCCCAACCCAAAAATCCGCCCATTGTGAAGGAGACTTCGAAGACCCATGGCAGCCAACTCAAGAGCATAACAGCCCAAAGCATCCAAGAACTCTGAAGAAATCTCTCTTATCGTAGTTCATAGATCTGGGCAGCGCCCTTTAGTATTGTAGCGTCAAGGCCTTCGACCATTTTTCTTTCAATATTCAATAGAAATCCCAGCACATTTCCACTTCCCACACACTTTCCAGCCATCTTCCCACAAACTGCGCACATCGCCCATCTATTCAGCCTTTACAGAATTCTTGCCGAGGAATTCCCACAAGCCCTTCACCTATCCGACGTTGGGGGAGGATCTTTCGGGCTTATCGAGTGATAATTCGAGAATTCTGAGCACACCATCGGACTCAGCAAGGTCTTTTAGCCAAAGAAGGTTTTCACCCTTCATACCAAAGGCCGGGCGAGTACTTAAAGGAGGCTGAGCAGAGCGTCCGGATTGATCGAAGTAGAGAACATACAGAGAGAGCATACGCTGAATACCAGAGAGTGGAATTCAAGTGCGAGAAGAGCTTCGACCATCACCGAGAGCACCGCAGGCGCGTGGAGCTATGTGATTGAACCGAGGGTGATCGAGACTTGCAGAGTCTGATCACTGCTTGATCTGGGAAGCCAATTCAGAGCATCGAAGTGCTTGTTGGTAGATCAAAAAAGGTCGTGGAGCGATTATCGAGTAAAGGTGCTCGGACAATTGGCAGAAGGCTTGGACTCACTAGTGACAGGAGGTCACTGAGTGAGGGGGAGTATTCCAGAGTGTGCAGCGCTCGTGGAATTGTTCGATCGGCTCAGCTGAAGGCTTGGAGCGACGCGGAAAAATTGTGCATCAGCTGTGTGCTACAGCAGGTGCTATAGCAGACCTGCAGAGACTGCGTATTAATTAGAATAGGCTGGGATTCGTCGAGTCAGTAGTTGTTCTAGATTAATACCAGTGTAGGTAGTTGTGACACAAGTCAGAGCCTGTTTTGATTGTGGTCGAAGTCCTAGCTAAGGTTGAGTAGCATAGGTTGCGTGTTGACGAACCGTGTTGTACAAGAGAACCTTGAGCTTAGTGGATTAAGGACTGAGTTCAGTCCTTCCCAGAGGTAGGCACTTGGCGGAACTGAGTGAACAAACCATTGTCCCTTGTTCTATCTTGTTGCATCAGATTTGGGTGTTCAAGAATGTGTTGTACCAACTGCTTGTACACAAATTTGCATATCAGAGATGCTGCGGAAATTTTAATTGGTATCAGAGCGGGAACTCAACATACAGAGTAGAGATCCTGAGCGTCTAAGCAAGGTACGATGAAGGAAGGACAGAGCACGAACCGTCCACCGTTGTTGGAAGAAAGCAACTATGACTATTGGAAGGCTAGGATGAAAGCATTCCTCAAAGCCATAGATGAAAGAACCTGGAGAGCAATTGTGGCTGAATGGTCTGCTCCCATTACCAGATGAAAGAGGAATTACTAGGGTGAAGCCTGAAGTACAATGGACTGATGAAGAGGGAGCTGCAGCAACCGGTAATTCAAAGGCGCTGAATGTTATTTTTGCTGCAGTAGATGCTAACAATTTCAGGTTGATCTCTAACTGCGACATTTCCAAACAAGCCTGGGAGATCTTGCAAATTGCTCATGAAGGAACCAACAAAGTGAGGATGTCCAGATTACAGATCATAACCACTCAGTTTGAGAATCTGAGGATGCAAGAAGAGGAGACAATTACTGAGTTCAATGCCAAGCTATGTGATCTGTCAAACGAAGCTCATGCTCTTGGAGAACCTTTTCCTGAGGAGAAACTAATTAGGAAAGTCCTCAGATCCTTGCCCATCAGATTTGACATGAAGGTAACAGCTATTGAAGAAGCTCAGAATTCAGACATATGAGGCTGGAGGAGTTGATCGGATCCCTCAAACAATTTGAAATGAAGCTGGTCAAAGAAGAGCCCTCCCCTAAAGACAAGAATGTAGAACTGAAAGCTGAAATAGAAGAAAAGAAGTCAGTACCTGATGATCAACTGAGCCAGCTAGTTACAAATCTCGAGAGGCTCTTGAAGAATATGGAAACAAAATTTGAGCGAGGCTCATCCTCTCGAAGGCAACCCAGAAGGGGTGGAGGAAATCAAAGGCGGGGAAAGGAGCCTGCTCAGAATGAAGATGAGAAGAAAGAAAAGAGAAAGGGTGTTCAGTGCTGGAACTGTGATGGATATGGTCATCGACAAGCCGACTGTACAAACAAACCAATGAATAAATCTGAGCAAAAGGCTGACAATTCCTTCTCAGCTAGCTGGAGTGAAGACGAGCCTGATCTCAGTGAAGATGAATGCAACATAGTCAGACACAGATCAATCACGAAAAGGAGAAGGGCACATGAGAAGATGAACAAGGTCCTGCTACAGCAACCTCTGTATCACAGCACGAGAGAGTACAAATCCAGAAGATGTTATATCTGTGGTAGCAAGGGACACATTAAGCGGCACTGCCCATCAACACTCACCAGGGAAAATCCGACCAAAAACCCTATAAAGCAGAAACACAAGAGAACTTTGCATATTGCACTTGTCAGCACTACAAGTTCTTCAAATAATGAAAGCTGGTACTTTGACAATGGATGCTCAGGGCATATGACCAGAGAAAGATCATTCCTGAAGAATATAACTCCATGCTCAGAACGGCTGGTAAAATTTGGAAACGGCTTGAAAGGAAGAGTCCTGTGCAAGGGAACACTGACAGTCAAAGGGATGCCCAAGCTGAGTAATGTAATGCTGGTAGAAGGGTTAAAAGCAAATCTCATAAGCATTAGTCAGCTGTGCGAAGGAACGATGCAGGTAAAGTTTACTCAAGACTCGTGCCAAGTCTTTAACGAATCAGGAGAGTGTATAATGCAAGGGGCCAGGTCAAAGAACAACTGTTATCTCCTTAAAGTTGGTACAACAACCTCTTCACCAAAGTGCATGCTGACCAACACGGAAGAAACGAATCTCTGGCATAGAAGGATGGGACACATCAACGTGAGAACCTTGAAGAAAATTGCTACAGAAGGGTTAGTCAGAGGAGTTCTTTTAATCAAAGGTGAACCGAGCACCATCTATAGAGAATGCCAGATTTGGCAAACAGAAGAAGGCGTCACACCCAAAGGTCAAGAACGCCAATACAATTAGACCTCTTCAGTTGATTCACATGGACCTGATGGGGCCTATAGAAGTTGAAAGCATTGGAAGGAAGAAGTATGCATTTGTCTGTGTTGATGATTATACCAGATTCACATGGATTGACTTTGTCAGGGAGAAATCAGACACTGTGGGAGTAATTATCTCCTTGGTGTCCCGTCTAGAGCAAGAAAAGAACCTCAGAATTTCCAACATCCGAAGTGATCATGGACGGGAATTTGAAAATGAAGTAGTAGACGAGTTCTGCAGAAAAAGAGGTATAACTCAGCAGTACTCTTCTCCAATCATTCCTCAGCAAAATGGTGTTGTGGAACGGAAGAATCGAACAATCCAAGAAATGGCCAGGATCATGATTCATGCGAAGAAGGTTCCCCTGAGATTCTGGGCTGAGGCAATGAACACAGCCTGCTACATTATTAACAGAGGTTCCATACGGAAAGGAACGAATCAGACCTGTTACGAGCTCTGGAATCAGAAGAAGCTACTCCCACTAGCCTAGATGATGAAAGGTGCTCGGGCAATTGCCAGAAGGCTTGGACTCGCTAGTGACATGAGGTCACTGAGTGAGGGGGAGTATTCCAGAGTGTGCAACGCTCGTGGAATTATTCGATCGGCTCAGCTGAAGGCTTGGAGTGACGCGGACAAATTGTGCATCAGCTGTGTGCTACAGCAGGTGCTATAGCAGACTTGCAGAGACTGCGTGTTAATTAGAATAGGCTGGGATTCGTCGAGTCAGTAATTGTTCTAGATTAATACCAGTGTAGGTAGTTGTGACACAAGTCAGAGCCTGTTCTGATTGTGGTCGAAGTCCTAGCTAAGGTTGAGTAGCATAGGTTGCGTGTTGACAAACCGTGTTGTACAAGAGAACCTTGAGCTTAGTGGATTAAAGGACTGAGTTCAGTCCTTCCCAGAGGTAGGCACTTGGCCGAACTGGGTGAACAAACCATTGTCCCTTGTTCTATCTTCCTGCATCAGATTTGGGTGTTCAAGAGTGTGCTGTAGCAACTGCTTGTACACAAATATGTATATCAGAGACGCTGCGGAAATTTCACGCTTCACGCTTTTAGACAAAGTCTTTGAGGACAGAGACAAGGGAGGAACAAGTGGCACGAAGTGGCTGCCTGATGACTTAACCTGTGAAGCAATAATGCTTTGGTGCAGCGCTAAAATCAAAAGTTGTGGCTGCATCGCAATCTGCTGAGGAAATATCCCCCAACTAGCATTTATAATGCCTTTTGTCAAAGTTTGTCATGTGTGTGGGCCGAGTGTGCTGATGGCCTTTAGTGTACTGTAGTATGCCGGTCTAAGTCGTATACTTATAGGTGAACTGTAGTGGAAGGGGGAAGACTCTCTTCTTTCTGTTTCTCAAAGTTTTCTGGAGTGTCACGTCTGTAAAATATTTTGAAGTCTTGAATAATATTTGGTTTTCTATTTTGAAGAATCATTAGAGTACCTATAAGTTTTCTTATTTCTGTTTAAATCTTTGTGTTATGATGCATGGCTAGCCTTATAGGCTAGAACTCTGTGGTATGTGAAGGCTTTGAACTGATAATCGTAGAAGCTGTTATGTTGCTATTATTTGTTGTTTTAATCCTGTTCGGTGTTGGTTGCTATTGGTTCATGATACTTGGTTGTTGTGTGCTAAGCATGATCGGTTATTAGGAGGACTTTAAGGAAACAACATGATTGGAATTTTGGGTTAATTGGTTTTAAGACAGGCCTAGACATAAAATGAATTTAGAGCTGGATTCTCCGCTGATTGTTGCCCATTTGAGCCGAGGTTGGCGTGTTTGGGTGTTTTCTGTGCGGGTTGGTCTCAGTCTCTATTGAAGTTTTATAGTGTAGTGACAGTCCAGGAAACCAGGGTAATTGCTGACACAATTGTCGCCCCCATATTTGTTTTAAGCATGTTTTGTTCTTAGGTTCCTCTCTATAATGGATCTCTCTTAGGATTTACTGACCGAGTTACGTATTCTTAGAGCGCTGTGCCACAATTTATAAATAAAATAATAAGGATGATGAGAGAGAACTTGAGTTTTTTCTTGGGATCATTATTAAGAGAAAAATATAAAAAAGATTATGGAATGATTTATTTTGTAGACTGAAGAAAATGGTTGACCATTTTTATTAAGATCATCAAAAATGATGCAATCGTCTTTTACTATTTGTAAATAGTAAGAACTTTCCAAAAAAAAAAAGAGTAGATGTTGAAGCTTGTGAAATTTTTTCCTACAAAAGAAGAGAGGATGAGTCTTGTTTGATTTAAACATGCGAGTAATCAGTGATAGCTGACCATTTCCACAATTCCCAGTGAACTACGATACCACACCAATGCTTAAAAGCAGTTTCGCTATTCCAAAATGAAGCATGGCATAGGTATCTCAAACACTCAGAGAGCCAGAGAGTTTCTTGAAAACATCAGAGGAAGATAACTCAAATTTGGCCTAGGATTTTTCAAAGTGGGAGACTCGTTTACACCTTTATCATTTACATCACACTATATCGGTTAGTGTATATGTATATAATCTAATTCAAGCACTGGATAAATGCACGAGAACTACTTGGCTGGCGGCCGAATGAAGGCTTGGCTACTCGGCAACTTCTTCCATAATTGGAGAAGGCTTCTTCCAAGGCTCGTCTAGCCCACCTATTTGCAGCGGTGGCAGGGAGAAGACACTGACAGTCGAGCTTCCCTTCCTTATGTCCTTCAAGACTCTCAAGGCTGAGATTGCACTTTTCATATGCAAGCTCTGCATGTACTTGATCTCTGCAAGCTCCTTTGGGTCAGTCAGCAAAGGGTCTATCTTGGTGATGCTGGTAGTTGAGTGAGCAGTGTCTTCGTCGACCTCCTTTGATGTTTCAGTGGTAGTTGGTGGTGGGTTGACAGGAAAGAGCTGGTCCAGCATGGCCTCACATTCTTTTACCAGCTTGTATAGTAGGACAGTATTACAGAAGGGCTGTTGCAGGACCTTCTGGATGAAAGGCAGGCGAATAAGGGCACCTGTTCTCTTGTCATACTTCTTGAGTATCTTTCCCAGTCCTGTTGAACATCATCAGACGATTATCAGCCATTAAAATCATATCCAGCAGACACCATTCAATGTCCTTTACCACAAATCCAGAATTGGCGTTTAACACAAGTATCCTTGAAAAATGAACCATGAGCTCAAGTCAGTGTCTCAAAGGCACTCCAAAACCAATAAAAGGATTGGCAATCCACTATCTAAACATTGCTTTTCACTTGCATTTGTATTTCGCAAACTAGGAAATTATTTAGAGAAAGTATTTCTCATTCTGATCCACAATTCAGAAACTTAAACTACACAGGACTAAAGATAACTAACTAGCTCAACTAAGAGATTAATCATTGCCAACTAAGACATACACGAGCATGGGTTCAACATCACCATCCCAATTCCCAACTAACAAAACAACCTGCTGGCAATCAATTGAACCAAGAGACATATAGATCTGTAACTACCTGTATAATTCAACACGCTGTAATTCTCCAGCAATACCATTTCACCATGAAAATCAACAATCTCCTTCCTGATGCTAATCATCTCCTTGCAATGATATTTGGCCTCAGTCACCCTATCCTGCAAATCCTGCATTTCAATCCGAACCAACAATTAACAAAAAACCACCCAAAGTCGATCAACTAAAGCATTAATTTCATCAATTAATTAAAGAATCAATGAATTGCATAAAAATTTGTAACCCTAACCTTCAATCTGATGATGTATTCCTCCTCCTTCTCGAGAAAAAACCCGTTAAACTTGTCCAGCTCATCCTCCAACATCATAATGAAATCGATCTCCTCCCTGGTCCCTTCCCCGCCGTCGATTCTCGACCTCTTTCTAGGCGGATCTTCCCCAACCGGTTCCACCAATTTCAACCGCTTCTTCAGCTCCTTGTACTTGAGAAACTTGTCCCGCCATTCCGGCAGTGTCTCCTCGATCTGGTTGCTCAGGCTCTTCCCGAACTTCATCGCGAAAATGAGATGTTCCGATGGACCTGTGCGCGTGAACGAATAGGATGAGGATGCCGGAAGAGGAGAGAAAGAGAGAGCATATGTAACGGTAACGAATGGAATATTCCAGAGGGTTATATTGGGAATATCCGCTTGTTTTATATCAGGCATAATACGGAATATCTCTCGTTTTGTTCCTTTCCGATTTTTAGATATATTTTATTTCATAAACAAATAAAACACATTTGAAATGGATTTTTTCTGACATACATATGAATAAAAATTCAGTTAGACCGTCCCAAAAAACTAAAATTATATTTCAATAATGGATAATAGAACTAATTTAATCGCCAATTTTTAGCTTATGGTTAGAAGAAATTAAATATGTATCAATTGCAACGATCTGAGTTTTAAATTTGGAGGCCCAAATAATTTAAATATTTGATTCTATTAGACCGACTAGTATGCTAGTTGACTGTGGTGATCTATTCGGAGTTTATATATGGTTAAGTTGGAGTGAGGAGTTAAATTAGATTAGGTGGGAATGTGTTGGGGAAGGATGGTATAAATGGCATGGCATCTGTGAGAGAGAATATGCCTCTGGATTTTGAAGTTTTAATTAATATATGGAATGGAAGGGATAAGTCAGTAAAGGATATTATAGTAAATTCACCTACTTCGAAACAAGTGGATGACTTCTTCTCACATATTCGCATCTCCTCCCGGATATTCCTTCCTTAGTTTTGGCCGCAAAAGCTTTATATATTCCATCCAGATATTTTTATTTGGAAGCTCATGGAGGGATGCTCGCTGGGCCGTCATTGTTAGGGCTTTGATGGGAGGCTTCATTAACACTATATACAATCATTTTTTTTTTCAAAAACCACTTTTTCCTATTCCCAACACTCCATATCATTTTCTCTCTCTTCCACCTAATAATTCAACACATATTCAACTATACACTCTCCAATAATTTTATTTAATAAAATTCAACACCCTACCCATCACTTTTTATTTCATATTCTTATTTTGTTATATTTTTTATTTATGATTACATAAAATAACAAATAGAAACTATAATTAAATTAAAATAGTAAACGCTCAAGTAATTTATCTTTTCATATTTTTTAAAATTATTCTATAAATAACGATTTTCATTTATTAAAACAAAAAAAAGTTACACATAATTTAAAATCATCTTTAATCACGAAATTCCGTTGGTCCAACATTCGGAACACTTTCATTTCTCATTGGCACATAAGCATTCATATAAGGGGTGCTTGCGATGAATATGACATCACAGATTTGGAACATATGATGATTGAAATTCGATGAATTTTGGTGTCCAAATCAAATGAAACAAGTCTCTATTTATAGACAAAATAAAATGATAACTTTTGGTACAAAAATATGTACAATGCAATAATTGATCTCAAATAAAAAAATTTAGAAAAATGAGAGAGAGAGAGAGCAATATGAAAAATTGTTCCTTTGAGTGCTGGAATTATTTTCGAAAAAAAATAATTTTGGAAGTGGTCCATTGTCCTTGGAAATGGGACAGTTATATAAAGGTTTGTGCAACTAATGCTTCAATTGACGGATGGGACAGTTATTTAATGGGTTTCATGTTATGAGGTCCTAATAGCTTTTTTTAATAAGCGAAGCGAAAGAAGACTCGTATGTGGAGATGTAGACTTGCCCACAATTATGAATTCAATACCAGTTTTTGTAGGCGTTTGTGTGACAATAAACATCCTACTTTTAAAACCCTTACAACCGAGACTCTCTGCAAATTAATAATCTGAAATGGAATCAGGCCGAGTGCTCAATAATCATTCCATGCTCCTAAAATCGAGCTCATAGCAAAGGGATGTGCACAACAAATCTTATATTCTCTGCATTAAGGAACAATCTAAGGTATGTTCGAGGAGACTGACACCACCTTATCATACAATACAAATGCTCATTCATTAATTTGTCAAACTTTTTTATTATTCACTTTATCTTGTATCAGGGTGCGAAAATAAAGTATACTTTAATTATATAAATGGTGGTAAAGTAGACACTGATACTGCCTTTATATTCCCACAACGCATATATGTCATTTATTTATATTTACTAATTACTAAAGAGAAGTTCCTCTATCATTTGCAGAGCAATCCTCTCCTCATCATTTTTAACCATCTCATTGCGCTCCTTTGACTTCCATTCCATCCCCATGCTTCCCTTATTTACACCAATACCTGCACTCTTGTCCCCGAGCTCCACAGTCATTACCCAATTGGCATCTGAGCCAGACCCAGCCCTCTTCTGCCACACACCAATGTTACACTTTTCTGTATCCAGCCGGAGGCAAGTCAACGACGGCGACGGGGCCTTGCTGCATTTCTTCAGCTTGGAATGAAGAATTTCCGACATGTTTATGTTGGATGAAGAACATCTAATTAGTGATTGATGGTTCTTATCATGGGAGGAAGAGTCAATAGAATTCTGGTGGACAGGAAAGTTGGTTTTGGCGTTGCGGCCACTCATGAAGACTGCTGCTTGGTCATAGGCCCTTGCAGCCTCCTCGGCCGTCTCAAAAGTTCCGAGCCACACTCTCCGTTTCCTGCATTATACTTATACCATGAACGCAAAATAATATCAAAAGTAGAGGAAGTAAAATGCCACAGACTTCATCTCCTTGAGTGTCCCATTCCCATATTAATCGGACAATAAATTCTTTGCATAGTGTTCTACTGACATGCATGCGATAGGAAGATACTCTTTCACATACATAGTTTTTAAAAATTTAGGGCATTTTTAAAAGTGACTTCTTACAATAACGGGTGGCGAATCTCGGACACCCAGGAACCCCAATGACGCTGCCTGACACCTCTGAACTTCTTGTTGCTTTGTACCATTCTGTCTATAAAGCATTAAAAGGGAAAGTACACTACTAAGGTTGCATATTGAGAACAAGATATGAAATCCACAATAAGCGTGAGTGAGTGCAAGTTATATATATGCCAGTTTGTAAGGAATCGAACGTGATATGTCGGATGTGCATAATTATTTTGAGCGTATAGATTTAGAGTGCAATAAACCATTTCACCTACAACAACTCCCTTCATCATCTCCTCCTATAATTATTCACTTTGAGCCTCACACTTAATGGCTTCCCTTTGCTTGGCTAGCTTCCTTACCGTCCTCCTCTATCAAAATTGCAATCATATAAATTTCCATATCGAACCGCATGGCCATTGTATGACGATCATATGTAAATATTGAATATTCTTATACAAGTATGTCCTGATCTTGGGTTAAAACCTTATTCATTTGAACTAACAAGTGAAAAGAAAGTTGAGGCTATGGCTTAAAGGGTTTTTCATATAACTATGAGATGGTGAATTAGGAGGGTTCAAACCCTTACAGACTGGTTCTAGGATATGATGCTGCATGCATCTATATACTTGTCATAACTAAGAGTAAGGGCAAGTTGTGAATATTTGATGATGTTGTGAGAATATAAAAATATGAATTTACTAGATATATCGGACCACATACCCATATGACTCAAAAGCTTAAGCTCAAGAGTCACGGTTCTGTAATCCAATACATCATAGCAAACTATTCTTCAAATTAGCGATGTGGGACAATTCTTCAAGTGCATATCTCTACAAAAAAAAGCTTTCCTCATATCTTCGATCATACAAAAATAAGATCAGCACTAACGAAACCCAATTCAAACTGACTTAAATATGACGCAAATGAACCCAAGATTTAGATATATTAAACGACCATGTCCCTAGCTAAGACCATCCTTGGTGATAAATGACAAATATTTCGTTTTGTTAGTTTGATGAGCAAGTAATCGATAGACATGTTCTCTCCATCATTCTAGTGGGCATACACTTAATTAAAAGTATATCTTCTTCTTCTTCTTCTTCTTCTTTTGTAAAATGATGCTTAATATCATGATTTTGTTTGTTTGAACGCGACAAATTAAATTATGAATATCAATCATATGATAAAAGTGCTCAAATAAGTTTTCTTGTACACAATACTATACCACCTTGTTCAATATAATTTAAACAACACTATGTCAATTTCCTTATTTGGCCTTGTATTCTTCTTAAACTAGGCAATAATGTTTCGGGCTCATCATCACTTGATAGATTCCTTAATAGTGAAATGTTTTCGCAAGCTTTTTAGCGGCTGTCGATTTGATCAAACACAAACATGTTCCATACACATGCTCAATAAATAGTAAGGCGTCGTACATGACCATTTACTTAACATGACGAACCTCAATGCAAAGCATACATAAATAAGAAGAGATTTTTATAAGTCTCCAATTTTCTTCTAAAGAAACTAATTTATAAAAGAAAATGTAATACAATAAGGTGACAAAAGTGGTGGCTGCTAGCTGCAACCACAAATATGTGACATCGCTCCTCTCACCTTATGGAGTATTGAATACATTTAATATGAAGGCCACCAGTAAAAGCTAGACTTGGAATTATTGAAGTCCGTTGCCCGGTGTAGAAAACTTTTATAACTACTTTTTCCAAGTAGTTATTTTCGTCCCTTTACAAAATTTATGGAATAAGATGAAAATGGAATGCAACTTCACGACAATGAATAATTTTCTCTTAGAAACTAGTCCTTCAAGTGATTTTGAAGCTGGCATTACCGGGCAATGGTTACTTTTATTGAGGTGGCAATTTTCTAATAATATTAAATCAAAACTAACACGTGAATTGTGTATGTCATTTTCATTTAGTTTGATCTCATTCATTCACTGAGATGCTAGTGTTAAATTGATTGCGTACACTTTTAGTGTATAGTTATTGGCTGTCTTTGCTAGGTGGAAGATAGGGTGTCGTCCATCAGTGCGTGGTCTAGGGAGCCAAATGTGTAATCCCAAATTTGAAAAAGCAACAATTTCATATTCAATCACACCTCATCTGTCGAAAAAATTCCATTATTTTTGGCATGAAAACTACACCAGTTAAGTGGAAAAGGTTAGCCCACATCATTTACATAGGGAAAAATCATTTGACGATTTTAAGACGAAAACAACCGATGGTCTTGTATTCATCAACACAGTATCGTAAAACCAATGAGAACACTGTTGAAAGTTCTAGGATTTTATAAACCGTTGTAAAAACGCAGGATATCTGTACGACAGTCGCAAGTTTCTACCGAAAGTAAAACCTGCTGGAAAATTTGGTGAATTAAGTGTAAAGGAAATGTGGTGTGACCATATTTATACAAGAAAAGTATTTAATTGGATTTAAATTCCTACAAATGAAAGGAACAAAATCAATTATTTACATGTCCAAATTGAAGCCAAAATGAATGAAACGAAATGCTCAAAGTTATGGAGAACATTTAACTTTCACATAGATCAAGTGAAAAGCCTTAGAAGACATACAAACTTATCTTGATTATGACATTGTCATAATTTTTGTGGGCTATTTGTTTTCCAATAGCATGGAAAACTTGAAGAGGTAGCCTTGATAATGGCTATGCACTAATGAGAGACCTTTCATCTTTTCAAGAGCATTGACAATCGATTTTGGTCTTGTGAAATGAAGGGACTTCATTGTGAGACCAAAAGTTCCTTTGGAACATTCACTTTGGTGCCTTTAAGAGGACTTTTGGCATTCACAATGTCATTATGATGGGTTGCCCCATCCTTCCCTATAAAAGGAGGTGCAAATGAGGGCTTAAGAGGACACAACTCGCACAACAACATCTCTCATTTCCAACATCTTCTCCATTGAAAGCCGCTGATTTCTCCTTTGAGTTCTTCATACTCTTTTGAGTATTTCCTTGGTGATAGTTGCTTGCACAAGTTTGGTTCGCCGGAGTATTACCTTGTGGTGCAAATAGGTATACTCACAAATTATTGTATCCTGGGAAGCTCTTGCATTTCCAAGCACCCGGTGGGGCGGCAATAAAAGCTTTAAGGAAATCGTCTAACTAGCCTCAACTTATTCTGGTTTGCTTGTATCTTTATTCCGTTATACTTTTGAGTAATTTGTTTATTTGGTTATCATTTTAATCATTCAATTTATAATCTTCAATTTAATTTGTTTTAAAGTTTGATTATATTGAATCAAATTGAATAGAATAAATTGGATTAAGGTACTAAATCGATTAGATAATTGATAGAGTTACTTCATTTATTTTATACTGAATTGATGTAACACTTGATTTAATATAACAATAATGATGCATGTCTTTCATAACTAGAAACATTTCATTAAATATAATGTACTCACAAACTTTATCTACATGTTCTATCATTTATAGAATTGAACCTTCAATCAATTGCCAACAATCTTAAAGCTTTTACCTTGTAGATAAAATTGTGAGTACAATTTATATTTCTGGATTACTAACAAGTTGGTCTTTTGTAGACATGGAAAACCAAAACACTAATCAAAGTATGGACATTGATGCCAACATCCCGGTTGCTCCTGCAGTTTGCCAACCATGTTGCCCAAACCTAGTGTTTTGCGCCTAGCAACACCCCAATGATGACGGCTATGGCCGGGAATGGACCTGCTGGTTCAATTCCAAGCGGGTCAGTGGCACGATTGCCCGCCGCAGTGATGCCGGCCGAAAGGCCTGAGAAGTTCACAGGAGTAAACTTCAAGAGATGGCAACATAAGATGTACTTCTACCTGACCATCATTGGATTGGCTCGGTTCCTAACCGAAGATCCACCTACCTATAAGGAGGATGAAATCGACTCACAAGTTTTCATGGCATATAGTGCTTGGAAAGATTCCGACTATATGTGTCGGAACTACGTCATAAACAGCTTAAATGACGCACTGTACAATGTGTACAGTACCAAACGCCTAGCCAAGGAACTCTGGAAGTCATTGGATAAGAAATACCGAATTGAGGATGCCGATTCTAAGAAATACATTGTAGGCCAATTCCTTGAGTTCATGATAGTAGATTCTAAAAGGGTGGTAAGTCAAGTGCAAGAGCTACAATTTATAATCCATGAGATTCATGCTGACGGGATGCACATAAGTGAATCTTTCCAAGTTGCCTCTGTCATCGAGAAGTTAACTTCGGGGTGGAAGGACTTCAAAAACTATCTCAAGCACAAGCGAAAGAAGATGAGTTTTGAAGACCTTGTGGTCCGTCTTCGAATTGAGGAAGACAATCATGGCTTCGACAAGAGGTTCAAAACACCATCGGAGAGGGCCAACCTAGTAGAGCATGGTGAGAGCTCAAAAGAGGAAAAAACCATCTAACAAACTTGCAACGAAGGGTGTAGTGTTCAAGAAAAGACAACCACCCAAGTTTCCGGGAAAATGCTTCAACTGTGACAAAGAGGTCACCGAGTAGCTGACTGTAAGAAGCCTCTAAGGAAGAAAAAGAAGGAAGTCAACTCAGCCGAAGCTAAAGAAGACTTTTTGGTAGATATTATCTCTGAGCTGAACTTGGTGGATTCTAATCCCAAGGAGTGGTGGCTGGACACAGGAGCAACCCGCCACATTTGCTCGGATAAGAATGCATTCTCCACACTAGAGCTGAGTGAGGCTGGAGAGAAGTTGTACATGGGCAATTCCGCCGCTTCTGAGATCAAAGGGAAGGGTATAGTAGTCCTGAACCTGACATTAGGCAAGGAGCTGAAGCTTACAGAGGTTCTCTATGTGCCCGATGTAAGGAAGAATTTGATCTTTGGGACACTGCTGGATAGTCATGGATTTAAGATGATATTTGAGTCTCAGAAAATTGTTCTCACAAAGAACGGTATGTATATGGGAAGAGGTTATGTAAAGGATGGCATGTGGAAGATGAATGTAATACCTATCGAACCCAAAAATATCAATAAAGATAATTCTTCCGTTTATTTGCTTGAGTCCTCTAATTTATGGCATAAAAGATTAGGCCACGTAAATTATGACACAATAAGGAAACTAATGAATTTGGAGTCTATACCCAAATCTCATATAGATTCCAAACATAAGTGTGAATCTTGTGTTGAAGCAAAATTAACGAGAACCTCATTTCACAGTGTTGAAAGAAAAACTGAACCCCTTGAATTAATCCATAATGACCTATGCGACTTAAAATTCATCCAACTAGAGGTGTGTTAAGGTATGTGGCATCATTGACAAAACAAGCGCAAGAAGTTGCTACAACATCCCCTGAAGATGGAAGCTGAGGAAGCTGCTAAAGAAGGAGTCTAAAGATGAGAGGAGGATTGCCTAAGATTAGAAGGGTTCTTGGATTTTGTCAAAATGCCAAGGGGGAGATTGTTAAGGTATGTGGCATCATTGACAAACTCCTACAAAGTGCATTAGAGCCTGCTACAGCAAGTATGTAAAGAAAATAGCTGATGAAGAGCATTCCAGAGTGAGCAGGCTCAGTAAGTGGCGCGCCAGATGAAGACATTAAGTGGCGCACCTGAGCTTAATGTCTTCACCAGGCGCGCCACCTAATGTAGGCGTGGGGCGCTCAGAAAACTTGAAGAGATCATGAAGACATCAGCTTATGCAATATGGGCAGAGTGACTATCTCAGTGCTCAAGCAGTGGAGTAAGCAAGTGCTATAGCAATCTCTGGAGCAGAAGTTCAGTAGCAGAAGATCAGCTCTCCTTCAGAAATCCAGTGCAAGTATACAAGGCAGAAAAGGTGCAAGTGCTACAGCAGACGCTGGTGCCTGGAGCTGCAGCAGAAGTATTGCACACCTTCAGACAGCATGTGCTACAGCAGATGCTAGAGCTAAAATGCTGTAGCAGAAATTCAAAGCTTTCACGGAGATTGGGTTCAAACAACAAATCAGTGGACCGAAGGGCTTCCGGAAAGAGCTGAATATTCAGGAGAATATTTCTGGAGTGTCTCTCAAGAACAAGGGCAGATTTGTTGAGTGAAGATTTGATTGGAAAATCAAAAATCCTACAAATTAGGAGATATGGTCTTGTAGAGATCTTGGAGGATCTTCTTTAAAATTGATGGGATTGTTTCCTAATGCATTTAGGAAATTCCAGCGGTAGCCAACAACTCAGCAAGCTCAAGGTAAAGATGGGATTTCTAAAATTGGATTTGGGAAATCAAATCTCAACAAATTTGCAAGAATCTAGGAGAGCTTTTTGGAAGGCTTCCTAAATTTGATATTGATGGAGCATGGAGCTCCTATTTAAAGGAGGCTGGGCAGAGCATCAAAGTATTCATCCGGGCATCAATAATTCAAGATAATTCAAAAGGAGAAAGATTGGATCCAGCACCCAAAAGAGTGAGTGATTCGCATAAGCAAAGAGCAGAAGCTAAAGACTAGAGCGAAGATTTTGTGGGTGTATGAGCTGAAAGAAGATCAAGACCAGTGAAGTCTGATCTAAGCTTGATCTGAGTTCGATTGGAGCGTAGTCTCATTGAAAAGTCAAGTACTTTCTTGGGAGCATAGCCATAGAGAGGTAGTGGCCGTTGGAAATTCAAAGAGCAGATTTGAGACCTCGATATTGGCAGGTGCTCATTGAGTGAGGGGGAGTATTCCTGAGTGTGCAGTGCTCGTGGAAGAGTTCTATCAGCTCAGCAAAAAGCTTCGGAGCGACGCGGACAGATTGTGCATCAGCTGTGTGCTACAGCAGATGCTGCAGCAACCCTGCAGAGTTGAGTGTAGTTTAGAATAGGCTGAGTTTCGAGGAGACAGTAGCTATTCTAGATTGACATTTGTAGAGGGTGTGCAGACACAAGTCAGAGCCTATTCTGATTGTGTCCAGTGATCCACACAAGGTTGAGTAGCATAGGTTGCGTGGAGTTGTAACCGAGTGTACTTGGAGACCTCTGTGATTAGTGGATTGAGGACTGGAGAATAGTCCTCCCCAGACGTAGGCAGTTGGCCGAACTGGGTGAACAAACTTCTGTCTTGTTCATTGTTTGCTGAGACAATTTCCGAGTGAACAAGAGCGTGCTGCAGCAACTGCTTGTTCACAAATCAGTTTATTAGAGGCGCTGCGAATTTCAAGGTGGTAACAAATATTTTGTGACTTCCATTGATGATAGTACAAAATTTTATTATGTATATTTGCTTAAAAGCAAAGATGAGGCAATTGAAAAGTTTGCCATGTACAAATTAGAAGTTGAGAACCAACTCAACAAAAAGATAAAGAGGTTGAGAAGTGACCGTGGAGGTGAATATGTAGAATTGTTTGTAGCCTTTTGTGCACAATACGAAATTATTCATGAAGTAACTCCACCATACTCACCTCAATCAAACGGCATTGTAGAATGAAAGAATCGTACTCTAAAAGAGATGATGAATGCGTGTTAAGCTCTGGGTTATCCCATGGAATGTGGGGGGATCAGCAAATCATCTTTTAAATAAGGTGCCTCGCAAACAGAAGGAGAAGTCTCCGTATGAGCTATTTAAAGAAAGTAAGCGTTCCTAAAAATACTTGCGAGTGTGGGGGGGGGGGGGGTGTCTTGCTAAGGTAATGGCCCCTTGTGCTAAACGAATGAGGATAGGACAAAAAACCGTTGATTGTATATTCATTGGTTATGCGCAAATAGTAATGCGTATATATTCCTTGTGTATGAATCTAAAAATCCTAATACACATAAAAATTCCATCTTGGAATAAAAGAATGCTTCGTTCTTTGAACAAGTTTTTCCTTATAAGTCTAAGGAAGATGATTTGGATTCATCTCATCAGTTACTTGAAGATATTGAGAAAATAACTCAAGAAAGAGATGATATTTATGGAAATGATATAGAATCAAAAGAACCTAGACGAACCAAGCGAGCTAGGATAGAAAAATCATTTGGTACTGATTTTCCAACATATATGCTCGAAGCTGAACCTCGAACATACAAAGAGGCTACAAACTCAGTTGAGGGTCCCTTATGGAAAGAAGCCATAAGGAGTGAAATTGATTCTATCTTGCAAAATCATACGTGGGAATTTTTTGATCTTCCTCCTGGAAGAACACTAGGTTCTAAGTGGGTCTTCACCAGGAAGATGAAAGTGGATGACACTATCGATAAATACAAGGCCAGACTTGTAATCAAAGGTTATAGACAAAAGGAAGGTCTTGACTATTTTGATACATATTCTCCTGTGACGAGAATCACTTCTATAAGGATGATAATAGCAATTGCGGCTTTGCGTAATTTAGAAATACATCAAATGGATGTGAAAACAACTTTCCTTAATAGCGATCTTGAGGAAGAAATCTATATGGAACAAACCGAAGGTTGTATAGAGACTGGTCAAGAGAGAAAAGTTTGTAGACTTGTAAAATCTCTTTATGGCCTAAAACAAGCCCCAAAGCAGTGGCATGCGAAATTTGACCCCGTGATAATGTCAAATGGGTTTAAAATCAACGAGTGTGATAAATGTGTCTACAATAAAAACACGAAACACGGCTATGTGATTCTATATTTATATGTTAACAATATGCTCCTTGTGGGAAGCAATGATGGCATAATTAAGTCTACAAAGGCTATATTAAACTCTTTGTTTGATATGAAAGATTTGGGACTGGCTGATGTAATTCTAGGTATCAAGATTACACGGATTAATGATGGACTTGCCTTAAGTCAGTCACATTACGTCGAGAAAATCTTAGATAAGTTAGAAAAGGATAGTTTAGGAATATCCAGAACTCCAATAGACATCAGTCAACATTTGTCTAAAAACAAAGGAGAAAGTATCTCCCAAATGGAATACGCGAGAGTCATTGGTAGTCTAATGTACTTAATGAATTGTACTAGACCTGACATTGCCTATACTGTAAGTAGACTTGCTAGATATACGAGTAATCCATGATCAGAACACTGGAAAGCAATAGTGAGAGTACTGAGGTACTTACGATTTACTCATGATTATGGTCTACATTATACCAAATATCCAGAAGTCATTGAAACCGATGCAAGTTGGATATCTGATATACAATATTCAAAAGCGACAAGTAGATATGTATTCACTCTGGGAGGTGCTGCACTGTCTTGGAAGTCTTCTAAACAGATAGTGATAACTAGATCCACTATGGAAGCTGAATTCGTTGCATTAGATAAATGAGGCGAAGAAGCTGAGTGGCTAATAAACTTTGTAGAGGATATTCCAAAATAGACAACACCTGTGCCAACAATATGTTTATATTGTGACAATCAATCTGCAATTGGAAGGGCACAAAGTGTAATGTATAATGACAAGTCACAACATATAAGTCGACGACATAATACCATTAGACAGCTTCTCTCTTCAGGAGTCATTAGTATTGACTATGTAAGGTCCATAGATAATATTGCGGATCCATTAATCAAAGGGTTAAATAGGGACCAAGTAGAGAAGACGTATAGAGGAATGGGACTTCAGCCCTTGGATAAATAAAGTCAAGGCAAAGGAAACCCAACCATGCTGACTGGAGATCGCAAGATCTTGGTTCAAAGAGACAACCTAACTGTTGAGAGTATGTGTGGTCACTGAGGGGGTTAACCCCCGTTCCCATTATTTGTTTAAATTGGTGACCCCCGCACGAGGTTAAGCTTGAAGCTTTTAATGATTTTTAGATTTCGGATGTTGAGATTCCGACAAGTAATGCGGGATTACTTGAAATAAAGAATCACCTATGTAAGAAAGAAGTGTGGCCACTTCTAAGAAGAATTAACGGGGCTCAATTCTTTATAAACTCTCACAGAACCAGGCAGGGGTTTCAGAGCCAGAAAAGAACCCAACCATGAGAACTAAACTTGTGTCAGGATTATATTTGTGGAAGATATGTGTTTCGTTTACATTATACGACGAATAGTTCAAGGACATCGCGTCTACTGAATAGTCAGTAAAGAAGATATATCTTTCGAGGGAAGGTTCAAAGGCTTTGCCCACCTATCCTATACAAATATTGACCGAAGAAACTATCACCATATCGAGTCGAGTCTTGATTTTATTCTCACCCCATGATTTTATTCATGTGGGGGATTGTTGGAAAATTTGGTGAATTAAGTGTGAAGAAAATGTGGTGTGACCATATTTATACAAGAAAAGTATTTAATTGGATTTAAATTCCTACAAATGAAAGGAATAAAATCAATTATTTACATGTCCATATTGAAGCCAAAATGAATGAAATGAAATGAAATGCTCAAAGTTATAGAGAGCATTTAACTTTCACATAGGTCAAGTGAAAAGCCTTAGAAGACATACAGACTTATCTTGATTATGACATTATCATAATTTTTGTGGGCTATTTGTTTTCCAATAGCATGGAAAACTTGAAGAGGTAGCCTTGATAATGACTATGCACTAATGAGAGACCTTGTCATCTTTTCAAGAGCATTGTAAATTGATTTTGGTCTTGTGAAATGAAGGGACTTCATTGTGAGACCAAGAGTTCCTTTGGAACATTCATTTTGATGCCTTTAATAGGACTTTTGGCATTCACAATGCCATTATGATGGGTTGCCCCATCCTCCCCTATAAAAGGAGGTGCAAATGAGGGCTTGAGAGAACACAACTCACACAACAACATCTCTCATTTCCAACATCTCCTCCCTTGATAGCCGGCTGATTTTTCCTTTGAGTTCTTCATACTCTTTTGAGTAATTCCTTGGTGATAGTTGCTTGCACAAGTTTGGTTCGCCGGAGTATTAACTTGTGGTGCAAAGAGGTATACTCATAAGGTGTTGTATCCTGGGATGCTCTTGCCATTTCAAAGCACCCAGTGGGACGACAATAAAAGCTTTAAGGAAATCGTCTAACAAGCCTCCACTCATTCTGGTTTTCTTGTATCTTTATTTAGTTCTACTTTGAGTAATTTGTTTATTTGGTTATAATTTTAATCATTCGATTTATAATCTTCAATTTAATTTGTTTTATATTGATTTGATTATATTGAATCTGTTGAACCCTTGAGTTTTGGTGATGACAAACACTCAACTAAAAAGAATAATGAGTGTGTAGGAAAAATACAAAGTGGTACTCATGAGGGAACATGATGACGGTAAAGTCAGCGTGATTCTGGAAATAAGGCGAGACACGAATCGGGAAAGAATCTAGTATATATTCGAATATCCTTCAGGGATATTCGAATGCATCTGATATATATTATGGGATATATATTAGATCTCCAAGATTATCTCTTCATATAAATAAGGAAACAACTTGATTTGCTTTCCTTATCTTAAATAAGGGATATTTGGATTGAGGCAGATTTGGAAACCTGAATGCTGGCTTGCATATCAAGTGCATCAATCCAGAGTATCCGGGAGATCACGCGCTGCTCTTTTAAGCAACCAAGCTAGAGGTTGCGGATCGTAAGTCTTGGGTGAACAAGAACGAAGCGAGCACTAAGAAAGCAAGACGTGAACTCAGAGATCTTGAACGGTCAAGTTCAGGAGTGGAAGAAGAATTGTCCGAGAGTTAGATAAAGAATAGCTTAGGCGTTGGAGGCAATAAGTTGTTCGTTTTGTACTTGACAAGAGAGACGATCCATCTTTCACAAATCCCTCTACCAGATACTGGAAGGTAGTGGTTTTACTCAGTGCTTGATTGACATTGATGTTTCCACTATAAATTGTGAGTATTCGTATTTCTTATTATTTTTAATTCCGCTGCTGTTATCGAGTTACCCGTTGCATTACCCCTTGGGTTACTCAACTTGAAATTCACTGCAATACCTCTCGGGTAACCTAAAACTGAGTTATTCAAGAGGAAACACTAACTAACGATCCAACAATTGGTATCAAAGCCAGATGTTCTAGATTTTGAAGTTAGCTTTGCAGGAAAATGGCCTCGAGCAATTCAATCAGTGTTTCCTTCTGAAAACCTCCTATGCTAAACCCTGGAGAATATGATTGGTGGCCTCAACAGATTGAAGCACATATTTGCTCACTGGATGGACATTTATGGAGGATAATTGAGCAAGGAACATTACCCATCAAAGATGCTACAGATCCAACAAAGGATAAAAAGAAAGAAGACAACAAAGATGAGGACTACAAGGCCTTGGAGAAAAAAAATCGCGCTAAGAAGGTGTTCTATGCTGCTCTCTCTCCCGGAGATCTCAAGAAAGTCATGAAATATAAGACAACAAAGGAGATCTGGGATGGATTGTGCAGTTTATACGGAGGAAATGAGGATATCAAGAGAAATAGAATATTGGTTGCATCCAAGGACTATGAGAATGCGCTGCAAGGGAAGGCAAAATCTCTTGAGGATTTCCACACCTGCTTCCAAACTTAACGCAGGACAGATGGAGTTTCTGGGAGAGGAAATAACTGAGTGGAAAGTCACACACCAAATCCTCCAATCACTGAACTCTAAGTGGGATGACGTTACTCTAGCCCTACAGGCGCAAAGCAACATAAAGAGGAATACCCATGAGGAACTGGTGGCTAAACTGCAGAGCGACGCTGGAATCATTGAAAGGAAGATGGCTAGGCATGAACCCGACCGCTCAAAATCCATTGCACGCAAGATAGAGAGGGCATTTGAAATCTCTCAAAATGACCAATCGGACGACGATGGTGAGGACGAAGTGACTGTCCTTATGAATAGAGCTTTCAGAGTGGCTTCCCTCAGAGGGAACAGAGGTCCTTCCAAGTTCAAACGTGATCAGAGGCGTGAAAAACTGGACGGCAAGGACCATCATCCAGTAAGAAGAGAGGAGAACCTCTAGCTCAGAAAACCAAGCAAGCAATGCTGACCGCGTGGGGAGAGTCAGATCCAGACAGCGACGAAGAGACCCTGGTAAGGGAAGGCTGCTTGATGGCTGGCTCGAGCACCTCTGAGGTAAACCATTTTGATCAATGTGATGATTCAGAATACTCTGTCTCTGATTTTGTAGAAATAATATGAGGACTGCTAAAGACAAATGAAAAGCTGAAAAATACCATCGCAACTAAGGATGAGAAGATAGCCGAGGAGAAACAGAAAGTACGGGAATTATCTGAAGATATTGAGAAACTGGAAGAAGAAAGGAGTTCACACAAGCAAAAATGCACCACCTGTGCGGATAGCATCTGTGAAGGGCTGACTCTTCGAGACAGAGTGAATCAACTGGAAACTGATAACAGAGAGCTGCTTCAATCCTTGCAGAATGCAAGAGGTAGCGAAAATGTGATAAGAGAGAAACTGATCAAGGAGCTAGCGGCTCTCAAGATAGAGGAGGAGAACAAGACCTTTGAGAGAAAGTTCATCAGATCAGGAATAGGATATTCAGATGAAGAAGCTGCACTGAATCCTGCAACTGCCACACCTGGAGAGGAACTCTGCACTAATACAAATCAAAGCTCTCATCAAAGAATGAAGTATCCCACTGAACAGTCTGTGCCCTTAAACGCAAAGAAAGCATATCATATTTGGAGGAAACAGAGCATGAGTCAGGACCCTTCCAACGTTGATCTAATGGCCCGAAAGATTCACAAGTCAGTACCAGCAGGTATGAGCAAGTATGTAGGTCTGAAATGCCATCGTGTGTGTTGGCACTATGGAATGGAGGGACATTATAAGAGAGAATGTTCCAAGTGGAAGGAGTTTGAGGAGAAGGTCCAACGAACTTACGGTAAAGGTGCTCAAAGAAAGCCGGAACACCCCCCCCCCCCCCCCCCCTTAGGGAACTCGGAGAAGGACAAAATGTATTCCCTCATAGGGAATCCAGCATAAGTATACTCAACCTCGACACCACTCAAACTCAGGGATGGGGAAACCACGAAATACCCCAAAGAGTAAAATTGACTTGTTTGATACTTGTTCGAAAAAACTAACCCAAAAAGCCCAAGTTTGTCTGGGTTCGAAAAAACTAACATTTCCCTTGTAGGTAAAAGCAATAACTGAGCCTTGGTTCATATACAGTGCATACTTAAGACATATGACAGGAAACCAACCATGGTTCATCACTCTTCAAGAAGGTTCCGGAAAACACATATTCTTCGGGAACAAGGGAAAAGGAAAATCAGTCGGTTAAGGGAGAAGGAAAGATCATTCTGCGTGGAGTACGGCGAAGTGAACTCTTTATAGTGGACCCAGACTTCATACGTGACGAGGCAGTCTGTCTGTCAACCATTCAAGATGACACCCTGCTGTGGCAAAAAAGATTCGGACATGTCTGTCTAAAATAGCTATACAAACTCTACAGAAGCAGTCTAGTAGACAGTCTAACCAGAGTGAGGAGCGAGACAGACGGAGTCTGTGATGCCTGCGTTAGAAGATAGCAAACAAGAGTATCCTTCAAATCTAAGCAGACAGTGACCATAGATGCCCCTTTCGAGAAGATCCATATTGATATCTATGGCCTCATGAATGTTCTAAGTAGAGGAGGTGATCGTAAAAAAGAACCAAATCCAGAATTCCTTATGGGGGAAGATGAACTTCAACCGACTTGGAGAGATGATCACACTGACAGCACTCCCGAAGGAACACACGAGTAAGCACCCGACGTCAACCCTGCGGCGGAAGCTACCGACCCAACTCCCCAGGAAGAAGAGGCTGGAGATGCACAATCTGAGGGGGAACAACCCGATCTCCCTCACGAGGAAGGACGAGCAGAGACAACCCAACAATCTCCGAGCCCAAAAAAAAAGGTCACTAGAAGTGGAAGACATGTTGATCAACCCACTCGACTATCGGACTACGAATGCTCCTCTTCACATGAGCAGGTACACAATACTCCCTCTGATGTTTCACTAATAAGTAAATATGCTGTTTTTGTCTCTTGCAGAGCCTAAAACCATGAAGGAAGCACTTAAGGACCCCGACTGGGTGGTTGCTATGCAAGACGAGTTGCACCAGATAGTTTCAGAGTTACCCAGGGGAGACACACGTCAGGTCGGTAAAAAGAATACTGAGATACCTCAAAGGGACAGACAATATGTGTCTGTGGTATCTCCAAGGAGGTGGTCTGAGACTCATAGGGTATACAGATGCAGACTGGATCGGAAATCCACTTCAGGAATGGCATAATTTCTCGGCCCTTGTCTCATATCTTGGGGCTCGAAGAAGCAGAATTCCATTGCCCTCTCCATTGCAGAGGCGGAATATGTCGCTAGCGCTGCATGCTATGCTCAACTATTATGGTTAATGCAACAGCTAAGTGACTTTGTTGTTAAAATTGATCATTTTGTTATTTTATGTGATAACACTAGTGCCATTAGCTTCTCTAAAGACCCTGTTCAGTTCTCGTGTACTAAGCATATTGAAATTTGTTATCAATTCTTACGTGACTGTGTTGAAAAAGGATTGATTAGAATGGACTACTGCCCCACGAATAATCAGGTGGCTGACATATTCACGAAGGCATTGCACGGGGAACCTTTTGAAAAACAGCGCTTGGAACTAGGTATGACTTCCCTTGACTGATATGTATGTTACCTGCTCCTTCAATGACTGGCTATGAGGAGCATAAGTAAGTACATGTTCTAGATTGCATTCAATTATGAAATGCTATTTTTTTGTCACTTCTTGGTAGCTATTTCATTCTAGCATCATAAGCATGTAGGTTTCATAATTTCTCTAACTTTGATTCAAGAAGACATGATAAGCTTTCTTCTATACCTATTGAGTCTTCCAGAAAATTGATCCCTCTCTACAAGCCATGGAAGATATCAAAGCCACCCTTAGCTGCTCAGGATTTGACGCCCCTGTGAGCCCATTGTCATATTACAAACTGGGGTGATCAATCTTGAGGTACACATATACTTTCTCATTTAATATTTCTCGTTTGTATGGTGCCTCACTTGTACCACTTGGGTAACTCAACTGCATCATACCTCTCCTTGATTGAACCATAAGACTCGAACCGAGTATCTGGGCTGAACAAAAAGTTTCGAGCGGGAGTTTTCATGCAGAAATAATAGGAGGGAAAACAAGGGAAATCAAGAAAGAAAAATTTGACAGCAAAGCAATGGACATACTAAAGAGGGTGCATATCAATCTTTCCAGTCATGATGCACCACATGGAATGTTTTCACACCATGGATGAGGAGATCCGTTCATGGAAAGGGTTCATGAATGATAACTGCAATAAATTGAGCCATACGTTCACCTATGGGGTCGGTTGAGTAAAAGAGGCTCCAAATCCGAAGTTGTCAAGGTGGTGTTCCCGGTGGGGGAATGAGAGTGCTGCTCGTTCAGATGTCCCTCAGGGGGATGCCAGCCCTGTTACGGAAGGCATTCAAAGGCTGGAGGGTATATATACCTCCTGGGTATAGTGGGTGATTATGATGGAGGAGTAAATTGATCCCGCTGTCGGGAATGGTCACTTCGAGAGGTTGCTAGCACAACTGCAAGAAACTATCTACGAGGTCCAGTGATCGGTTCATGTTCTCATGGTTCATCCCCTCCTTGCTTCCCTACCTCATTATACCCGTTCCTTACTATTTTTTTTATTTCTTATCAGGCGCTGACTTTTATCTATGTTAGTTGTTAATTATGCTTCCTATCTTGCGGTTGGTGCCACTTTGTATGGCATCCAGTTATGATTGATAAACAAAAATTCTAAATTGATGTGATTCTTAACTTGTTACTAACAATTTCCTTTTCGATGATGCCAAAAGGGGGAAGAGCGATAAGGGACTGCTTAACTTGAGGGGGAAGTCATTACTTAAATTTTATCCCGATTTCTATCTTAGGCGGAACTGTGTAACTGTCTTACCAGGGAAGGAGGTCACCACATACAGTCTATCTGTCAGATTACCTTACGGGGAACTTGATGGAGCATATTTATACGATCCATCGAGTTGTTTATTCTCATTGTTTAGTTGCATTTTGTTGTGAAATATTAATTCTTGGTAGTTTTTTATATCATAGGTGTATCAAGACTACTTTGGAGCTTTATGGCGCATTTAGATGGATATAGAACGAATCTGGGCAGATTGACCTATTTGTAGTCGAGGGCTTTATGAGCACACGATTCTTATCCGATTGAGGCATGCTATAGCTTGTTGGGAAACTAACTCAAGGGGCTACAACTTCTTAGTTTATATCACGACGAGATTCGAAGGTTGGAAGGGTCAAACGAGCAAGATTCTAACGCAGCAGAAGTGATTCGCCCAAACAGTGGGCGAATAAGAAGTGATCCGCCCAAGCCAAGAGTGATTCGCCCTAATCAATATTGATCCGTGCAGCAGGGGAGTGCCACTGAGTATTTGATTCGCCCGAATCATTTTGAAGGCAGCCCGAATCAAAATTGATACGCCCAAGGTTATGCACACACATTGATTTGCCCGAATCACTTTGAAGCTTGCCCGGATCAATTGATTCGTGCAGCAGGGGAAGAGCACTGAGTGTTTGATTCGCCCGAACCACTTGTCAAAGCTTGCACGAATTAAGTGATTTGTGCAAGAGAAGGCCGGCCCAAAAGAATGAAAATAAAGAGAAGAAAAGGGAGAAAGAAACCCTAATTCGGGAGGGCTTTAGAGGCAATTTGGAAATGGGTTTTGGGAGAGTTTTTTGCAGAACAACTGGAGAAAAAGAACCAGAATCGAAGTGGGAGAAAAATCAGAGTTTGGAGTGTTGGAATTACTGTTCATCGCGAATTGTTCATTGCCGGAATTACTGTTCATCGCCGGAAACATTGTTCACAGTTTAGTATTTTTCTGAATTCAGTTTACTTTCATTATTGCTTTAGATGGATTGTAGTAACTAAACCTTAAATTCCGTTTGGGAATTTTGTATTGCGACAACGGTTTGAGATACTAATGTTTCGTAATTCAATTTAGTGAATTCTTGTTCTTCGTTTGAATTGCATGCTCTGAATATCAAGTTAACATAGCCTAGCGGTGAAACTGAGTTGATATCTATTGCATGATATGGGATTGACTTCCCTATTAGCTAAGCCTAGAGATATAACCTAGTCGGTGTTGTTAATCAAGTAATTGTTAAACCTATTCGAGAACTTAGCGGTTGAGAGTAGGTAGAACACTAGAGTCGACATTGCCCTAGCAGGATTGTTAGACTAGAACAGTAGTTTACTAGTTGATGCATGTTTCAATCGATGATAACCAGTTGCAATGCATATCCCTGAACTGACTTTTCTCTAAATTTGATAGCAACAAACATTCTTCCTACAACCCTTTTTAGTGTGAAAATTAATTAATAGAACTACTGCTTGCTAGTTAGTAGGAGATTATAAATATATATTTGACGCATACAAAGACGTGCCGTCAAATTTTGGCGCCGTTGCCGGAGAGAGCAACACTTAGTAAAGAGTTCTTGGCTTAATTTTCTTAATTTTCTTGTTTTTCGGCATGTCGAATGCAGGAAGCCTCAATGGCGATGGTCGCCAGAACCAAGAACATGACCAAATCAATGATGAAATGCCCCCACAAGTAATACCACCATTCTATGACGAGCCGAAACGAGTATTTAATCAAATGCAAAGAGCAGCTCGTGAAAGGATGGAGTTACAGGGAGGACACAATGGTCGAGGTGGAAGAATGGATGAGTATGATGATTATGCCCCACCTCAACCATATGCGCGTAAACAACATGGGCAGCCACCACTTCAACAGTCATATAGGTAGCCAGCCCTTCACGAGCCAACCATGAGGGAGCTTTTAGCCCCCACATTCCAGAACCAGCCATGGTGCATCAACACTGACCCGGATGAAGATAATTTTGAGATCAAGACAGCGGTGGTGCACCATTTGCCTAAGATTGGAGGATTACCGGGAGAAGTTGCGACGAGGCACTTACAAGAGTTCCCAAAATCTACCAAACATTGAGACCCTATGCAGCTTCAGAGGACAGGTTTAAGCTAAGAGTATTTTCTTTGAGTTTAACTGACTTATTAAAATCTTGGTTTCTTTCTTTGCCTTCAGGTAGCATTCGCACATGGGATCAAATGCAAAGAAAGTTCCTCGACAAATATTACCGTCCTGCTAAAGCGACTCAGGTCAGAAGAGAGTTATCGATGATCAGGCAAGGATCGAATGAGTTGATGTATGATTACATGGAGAGGTTCAACTCTTTGGAATAAAGGTGCTGCAATTGGGATGTTTCGGAAAAGATGTTGGTAGAGTATTTATTGGATGGATTGAGACCTCTCGAGCGTATGTTATTGGATGCCGCAGCTGGTCGAACGGTGCTCAACTTGACACCCGGACAAGTACGTGATTTGATCACCGAGACTGCAGAGAGCGCAAGGTTCCAAGAAGAGATGAGTCGTAGGGATGAGAGAACAAAAGGAACGTGTCACAAATTGTAGCAAATGACAGCCAGTTGGTGAAGGAGATTAAAGAGTTGAAGGAAACCATCCAAAGGATGTCAGTGAGCCAAGCCAGCACAGTGAAGGTTTGTGAATTTTGCAGCACTGCGAGCCACAAGATAGATGAGTGCCCTACACTCCAAGAGGATGAGGTAATGGACGTTAACGCAGTGGGGAACTTTCAAAATTTCAATAAAAACAATAGGCCGCAGCAGCAGAGGCAGTTTGGACTGGCAGCAAATGGTTTCAGTTGGAGAAACGAGGGAGGATTTAGCAGCAGCATCAAGGGCACAACCAAGGGCCGCCTGAAAATCAGAATCAAGGACAGCCTTACTGCCATCCATTTTAACAACAAGAGAGGTAGGTACAACAATCAGAATAATAGTACCCAAGGAAGAATTTCAAAAAAGCAGGCCTGAGCACTGGTAAATCATGGGAAGAGTCGCTCAAGGACTTGGAGAGTACCATGCAAAGTAACCAAACCAAAACTGATAGAGCCATAGCTGAGCTCACAAAGAAAATGTCGCAGCTAGCCTCCACAGCTTATGAAATGAAGAGTGACAAGGGCAAGCTTCCTTCGCAGACAATTCAGAACCCGAAGGGGAATGTGAGCGCAATGTGATCGATCAAGCAAATACCGCAAAGTGGAAATTAACATCTCACTTCTGGAGGCAATCAAACAAATACCGTGCTATGCTAAATTTCTCAAAGAATTGTGCACTAACCGGCTTCGGACATCACAGCTAGAAAAGGCAAGCCTTAATTCCAATGTAGCCGCTGTTATTCAAAGATCATTGCCTAGAAAATGCAGAGATCTAGTTGTGTTTTCTATTCCTTGAAAAATTGGTAGCATTCGCATTAATAATTGTATGATGGACTTAGGAGCTTCTATCAATGTATTACCACACTCTATTTACTCTTGCTTGCGTATTGGACCTTTGAAACCTCCTAGACTATTCAGTTGGCAGATATATCGTGTAAGCAACTGAGGGTATTATCGAAGATGTATTAGTGCAGGTAGGGGAACTCATATTTACAACGGACTTTTATGTCTTGAAAATGGATGGTGGAGACCTAGCCGACAATCCACCAATACTGCTAGGAAGCCCCTTTTTGAAGACCTCGAGGATGAAGATTGATTATGATACGAGCATGTTGACCATGCGAGTCGAGGACGAGGTAGTGGAGTTTGACATCTTCAAAACAATGAAGCACCCACCGGAGCACAACATAGTAAATGCGATTGATGTCGTGGATGACATTGTGAGTGAAGTGAACCCGTCCTATGGGGATGATGGACTCGAGATTGCGCTGGAAAAATCTGTGTTCAAATCGGAAAAATCCTACGAGCTTAAGGAATTAGTCCAGACAACTCTTGGGCAATTGGAAGTGTCACGCCCGCTGACGCCCAGTTATGAAATCAATGAATTCAGTTTATTTAAGACTAATACCTTGCTGTCTTCTTTTGTGCAGGCCCCAATCATCGAGCTAAAACCATTATCTGAGCACTTAAAGTACGCCTTCTTAGGAAAGGATGACACATTAGAGCAAGAGCATAGGCTCGTCATGGTTTTGAAAGACAACCAGCAAGCAATTGGATGGACACTTAGCGACATTAGAGGGATTATTCAAACAGTTTGTATGCATAGAATCTTGCTGGAGGATGGAGCTAAACCATTGAGAGAACCGCAATGTTTGACTCAACCCAATAATGATGGAAGTGGTAAGAAGAGAAATTCAGAAGCTATTAGACGCTAACGTCATTTATCCTATTTCAGATAGTCAATGGGTGAGTCCAGTACACGTGGTTCCTAAGAAGATAGACATAACAGTGGAGGAGAATGAAGCCGGTGAGATGGTGACAAAGCGAATTCAGAATGGATGGAGGATTTGCATCGACTATAGGAAATTGAACGTAGTCACTTGTAAGGATCACTTCCTCCTTCCTTTCATTGATCAAATGTTGGATAGGTTGGCAGGTAAGCCATTTTTCTATTTTCTTGATGGTTTCTCGGGATATAATCAAATCCCATAGCTCCTGAAGATCAAGAGAAAACTACCTCACATGTCCTTTCGGTACATTTGCATTTAGGCGTATGTCATTTGGTTTATGCAATGCATCGGGACCCTTTCAAAGGTTGGTGACTAGCATTTTTTCTGACATGTTAGGTAGTTTCATTGAGGTGTTCATGGATGATTTCACTGTGCATGGTGACACATTTGATGCATGTTTAGAGAACTTGAACAAGGTGCTAGACAGATGTGTGTCGATGAACCTTGTATTGAATTATGAAAAGTGTCATTTCATGGTCACGCATGGTGTGGTGCTAGGACATATAGTGTCACAAGAAGGGATTAAAGTAGACAAGGCGAAAATAGACTTGATTCTTAGTCTTCCTTACCCTTTGAATGTGCGTGATGTTAAGTCATTTCTTGGGCATGCTGGTTTTTATCGTCGCTTTATTAAGGACTTCTCTGAGATGGCACTGCCCTTGACTAACCTCTTGCAAAAAGATGTTCCTTTTGAGTTTTCAGATAAATGCAAGGAGGCGTTTGATGAGCTTACACACGCACTAACTAGTGCACCCATCATCCGAGCACCCGATAGGACGCAACCCTTTGAAATCATGTGTGATGCAAGCGACTATGCCGTAGGGGCTGTCCTTGGACAAAAGAAGGAGCAGAAACCAATGGTGATCCATTACTCTTCAAGGACCTTAGACGTGGCTCACAAGAATTACTCCACTACGGAGAAAGAGCTCCTAGACGTAGTATTTGCATTAGAGAAGTTTCGTCCCTATTTGCTTGGTGCAAAAGTCATTGTATTTTCTGATCATGCAGCAATTAGGTCCCTAATGTCGAAGAAGGAACCAACAACTCGCTTGATAAGATGGATCTTACTACTCCAGGAGTTCGACGTTGAAATAAAAGACTAGAAGGGGATGGAGAACACGGTGGCTGATCACTTGAGTAGAGTTGTCACGAATGAGGAGCCGATAGCCATCACGGAGACATGCCCTGACGAGCATCTCTATGCCGTGCAAGAAAAAGTGCCATGGTACGCTGACATAGTGAATTACCTGGTAGGAGGTAAGTTTCCCCCTTCCCTCTCTAGACCTCAAAGATTAAAACTCAAGCATGATTCTCGATTTTATATATGGGATGATCCTTTCTTGTGGAAATTTGGAGCTGATCAAATTAGGAAAAAGTGCCATGGCACGCTCACATAATGATGATATCGGTTCTGTGCTTAGTTTCTGCCATGAGCATGCTTGTGGAGGCCATTTTGGACCTCGTAGGACTGCTAGGAAAATTGTGGATAGTGGATTCTTTTGGCCTCATGTGTTAAGGATGTGTATAATCATTGTAAGAAATGCGATAGGTGCCAACGTGTAGGGAATATTTATGCGAGGAATGAAATGCCACAAATGCCTATAGTTGTTGAAGTGTTTGATATTTGGGACATCGACTTTATGGGACCTTTTCCTACATCTAATGGGTATCAATACATGTTGCTTGCCGTTGATTATGCATCTAAATGGGTAGAAGCTCAAGCCACGCAAAAGGATGATGGCAAAACTGTTGTGGATTTCTTGCGTACTAACATCTTTTGTAGGTATGGAGTTCCGAAGGCTGTGATACGCGATCAAGGATCTCATTTCTGCAACAAGTCCGTGGCTGCCTTGTTCAAACATTTGGGAATACATCACCGAGTTTCTACCGCTTACCATCCACAGACTAATGGGCAGGCAGAGATTTCTAACCGAGAGATCAAGCTGATTTTGGAGAAGATGGTTAAGCCATCTAGAAAAGAATGGTCCACACGACTAGATGAGGCATTGTGAACGTATCGCACGGCCTACAAAACGCCTATTGGGACCTCTCTATACAGACTTGTCCAAGGCGTGCCATCTACCGGTGGCGGTAGAACATAAAGTTTTTGGGCTATTAAACAATGTAATTTCGAACTAACTTCTGCAGGAAAGGAGAGGATGCTTCAACTGAACGAGCTCGAGGAACTGCGCCTAGAGGCTTACGAGAGCCAAACAAACTACAAGGCGCGGACGAAGATGTATCATAACAAATTCTAGGTCGCTCATTTGAAGAAGGCAAAAGGTACTACTTTATTCCTCACAATTAAAACTAATGCTTGGGAAGTTGCGTTCGCGTTGGACAGGTCCATACATAGTGATACAAGTACTCAACCATGGTGCGCTTGAGCTGGAAAAAACAAGCACGGGGGAGAGATTCATGGTGAATGGCCAGAGGGTGAAACACTACCACAGGGAGATAATACCACCTGATGAGGAGCTCGAGTTGGCTGAGCCGGTAAACGATCAATGATGAGAGGTACCATCGAGCCAACGACGTTAAACAAGTGCGCTCATCGGGAGGCAGCCCGTGCGTAGTTAGGATTTCTTATATGTTTCTTTTTGTTATTTATTTCTTTTATTTTGGATCTTGCATAACTACCCTTCCCCGACAATCTAATTGTACCGTGAGGACACGGTTTGTTTCAAAAGTGTGGGGTGGGGGGGGGGGGTTAGTAATATGTGTCAACACGTTTACCTTTATTAACATGCATTAATAGTAGTTAGAGCATTTTTTTTTGAGTTTTTTGGGTGCTGCGATGCTGCTGATTTCGTGCGATTATATATTCTATGATGAAGATGCTGAAGATGCTGATTTTATGAGATGATGTTTGATGCTATGAGGTTTTGACGTGTATGCTTTGCGTGATTTCTGCAATGTTGTGATGCTAGTGACTTGATGTTATATGTTCCTTTGAGTTGCGATATTACAGGATGTGGAGTTGATAGAAAATTTCCTAGAGGGACTTGGCACACATTCAAGGGTTCAGGGGATTAGTCGCGTAGCGCGTTGAGTTTGTGGAGGTTGGCATTCCGAGTTATGAGGGGCGCTCCATATGCCGCTATTCAAAGGCAATGATTAGAACGGTTCAAAGAGCAAAAATGAAAAGGACAAGCACTTCACATTGGAGAGTGATAATGTAGTATGGAAGTGTTTGACAAAACCAGCACAAGTGATCAAGGAGTTGCTACAACACAAGTAAACAAGCAGACCAGCACAAGTGAACTAGCAGCAGCTGCAGCAGGGGATGCTATAGCAGGAGCTTGTTCAAGTAGCTGCATCATCTGTCCGAGAAGCAGCAGCAACCTGGGCTTGTCTAGAAGGGCTGGTAACTCTACGGAGAGCATCTGAAGAATTACTAAAATGCTGTGGAGTATTTTCCAGTGAGGGTTCCTAGCTAGAGAAGGAGGTTTGCATTGAAGATAAAGATCAAATCTAACCTCCTAGATTTTAGGAGATAATTGTTCTTTTTGGGACATTGCCTAAACCTGGACATTGCTTAAAGCTGGTGCTGCTATTTAAGCAAAAGGTGTTCAGAGCTGAGAGATTGATCGAAGCTGAGGGATACACGAGTGCATACACAGAATTCAGAGAGAGCAATTTTGGTGTGTGACGGACGAATTCTTCGATCATCACCCGAGAGCAGAGCGTGAGCGCAGAGCTGTGGTGACAGGAGCAGAAGGGAATCAGGACTTGCAGAGTCTGATTCGAGCTTGATCTGGAAGCCAATTCAGAGCAGTGGTGCTTGTTGGTTGATCAAGGGCAGCCGCGGAAGAACTGACGGGTGTGTGGCTAGGTCGAGTGTCTAAGCGGTGGTTCTCGCTAGTGACAGGTGGTCACTGAGTGAGGGGGAGTATTCCAGAGTGTGCAGCGCTCGTGGAATCGTTCGAACGGCTCGGCAGAAGGCTTTGGAGCGATGCGGACATTTGTGCATCACCTGTGTGTTACAGCAGTTGCTACAGCAACCCTGCTGAGTGAGTGTAGTTTAGAATAGGCTAAGTTTTGAGAAGACTGTAGCTATTCTAGATTGACATTTGTAGAGGGTGTGCAGACACAAGTTAGAGCCTTTTCTGATTGTGTCAAGTGATCCACACAAGGTTGAGTAGCATAGGTTGCGTGGAGTTGTAACCGGGTGTACTTGGAGACCTTCGTGTTTAGTGGATTGAGGACTGGAGAATAGTCCTCCCCAGACGTAGGCAGTTGGCCGAACTGGCTGAATAAACTTCTGTCTTGTTCATTGTTTGCTGAGACAATTTCCGAGTGAACAAGAGTGTGCTGCAGCAACTGCTTGTTCACAAATCTGCCTAATTGAGACGCTGTGAATTTCAGAGAGAAAAGCTCAAAAAAATAAAATTCAGACAAATGTGAAAGAAAATTCAGAAAAGCGATCAAGTTGAGTGAAGTCTTCGGACGAAACAAAACAAGAAGTTTCAAAAGCTGTCCTACCATAAATAAGAAGAAAAAGTTGAGTTCCTCATGACTTGGACTTCTCACGTGCCAGAGAAAGCAAACTCAGCGTATGCGCATGACTATGACCTCGAGCTAAAGAGTGGAGTCAGGAGTCTAAAGATGACTAGCTCCCAGTCATCCATTGTCATCCCATCTCGGCCTCACAGGTAACATGTATCATTACGGTTTCTTGCTGATCAGTATTGAAGAATGAGTTGAGCATATGTTGATGAACTGATTAGTGAGGACATCTCGAGTAAATTCAGTGTTTAGTCATTGCATGATAGAAGGGATTTGAGTTTGTGAGTCTTGATTAATTCTTGTTCGGGGACGAACAAAGCTAAATGTGGGGTAGTTTGATGAAGCGTATTTATACGATCCATCGAGTTGCTTATTCCCATTGTTAAGTTGCATTTTATTGTGAAAGATTACTTCTTGGTAGTGTTTTGCATCATAAGTGTATCAAGACCACTTTGGAACTTTATTGCGCATTTGGATGGATATATACGAATCTAGGCAGATTGACCTGTTTGTAATCGAGGGCTTGCTGAGCACACGATCTTATCCGATTGAGGCGTGATATAGCTTGTTGGAAAGATAACTCAAGGGGCTACAACTTCTTAGTTTATATCAGTCAAACGAGCAAGATTCTAACGCAGCAGAAGTGATTCGCCCAAACAGTGGGCGAATCAGAAGTGATCCGCCCAAGCCAAGAGTGATCGCTCGAATCACTATTGATTCGTGCAGCAGGGGAGTGCCATTGAGTATTTGATTCGCCCGAATCACTTTGAAGGCAGCTAGAATCAAAATTGATTCGCCCAAGCTTATGCACACACTTTGATTCGCCTGGATCAATTGATTCGTGCAGCAGGGGAAGAGCACTAAGTGTTTGATTCACCCGAATCACTTGTCAAAGCTTGCACGAATCAAGTGATTCGTGCAAGAGAAGGCCGGCCCAAAAGAATGAAAATAAAGAGAAGAAAAGGGAGAAAGAAACCCTAATTCGGGAGGGCTTTAGAGGCAATTTGGAAAAGGGTTTTGGGAGAGTTTTTTTTGCAGAACAACTGGAGAAAAAGAACCAAAATCGAAGTGGGAGAAAAATCAGAGTTTGGAGTGATGGAATTACTGTTCATCATTAATGTTCACCGCGCACTGTTCATTGCAGGAATTACTGTTCATCGCCGGAAACATAGTTCACAGTTTAGTATTTTTTTGAGTTCAGTTTACTTTCATTATTGCTTTAGATGGATTGTAGTAGCTAAACCTTAAATTCAGTTTGGGGATTTTGTATTGCGACAACGGTTTGAGATACTAATGTTTCGTAATTCAATTTAGTGAATTCTTGTTCTTCGTTTGAATTGCATGCTCTGAATATCAAGTTAGCATAACCTAGCTATAAAACAGAGTTGATATCTATTGCATGATATTGGATTGACTTCCCTATTAGCTAAGCCTAGCGGTATAACCTAATCGGTGTTGTTAATCGAGTACTTGTTAAACCTATTCGAGAACTTAGCGGTTGAGAGTAGGTAGAACACTAGAGTCGACATTGCCCTAGCAGGATTGTTAGACTAGAATAGTAGTTTACTAGTTGTTGCATGTTTCAATCGATGATAACCAGTTGCAATTCATATCCTTGAACTGACTTTTCTCTGAATTTGATAGCAACAAACATTTTTCCTACAACCCCCTTTTAGTGTGACAATTAATTATTAGAACTTTATAGTTGATTGCTCTCTTTTGGGTTCGATCCTGCTTACTGCTTGCTAGTTAGTAGAAGATTATAAATATAAATTTGGCGCACACAAGTGCCGTCAGAGCTTTGTGAACTGTTTAGCTTGAGTATAACTTAATTGACTCACATGACAGGGAACTCGGATATCTACTATGTGCTATCAGTACTTGTGATTTTTTGCACTTATCTAAGGAATGTTTGTCATCATCAAAAAGGGGGAATATTGTTGAACCCTTAAGTTTTGGTGTTGACAAACACTCAAATAACAAATAATAATGAGTGTGCAGGAAAAACACAAAGTGGGCGATTGAGTTCCGACTTAATATTCAAATATTAGTTGATATTCGAATATATTCGAAAAACACAAATCGGCCCAAAAGAATCTAACATACATTCGAATATACTTCAGGGATATTCGAATGCATCTAATACATATTATGGGATATATATTAGAACTCCAAGATTATCTCTTCATATAAATAAGGAAACAACTTGATTCGCTCTCCTTATCTTAAATAAGGGATATCTGATTGAGATTTGGATTGAGGCAGATTTGGAAACCTGAATGCTGGCGGACAAATCAAGTGCATCAATCCAGAGTATCCGGGAGATCACGCGCTGCTTTCTTAAGCAACCAAGCTAGAGGTTGCGGATCGTAAGTCTTGGGTGAACAAGAACGGAGCGAGCACTAAGAAAGCAAGACGTGAACTTAGAGATCTTGAACAGTCAAGTTCAGGAATGGAAGAAGAATTGTCCGAGAGTTAGATTGAGTCAAGGAGAGACAAAAGAATAGCTTAAGCGTTAGAGGCGATAAGTTGTTCGTTTTGTACTTGACAAGAGATCTAAATAAAGCGACGATCCATCTTTCACAAATCCTTCCAGCGGATACTGGAAGGTAGTAGTTTTACTCAGTACTTGATTGACATTGAGGTTTCTACTATAAATCGTGAGTATTCGTATTTCTTATTATTTTTAATTCCGCTGCTGTTATCGAGTTACCCGCTGCATTAGCTCTCGGGTAACTCGACTTTAACTTTCACTGCAATACCTCTCGGGTAACTAAATTGGATTAAGGTACTAAAGATAATTGATAGAGTTACTTCATTTATTTTATATTGAATTGATGTAACACTTGATTTAATATAACTATAATGATGCATGTCTTTCATCACTAGAAACACTTCATTAAATATAATATACTCACAAACTTTATCTACCCGTTCCATCATTTATAGAATTGAACTTTCAATCAATTGCCAACAATACCAAATTTGTAGTGTTGATACGTATTTCGAATATGTTTTGTTTTTGTGCGAGACATGTTATTGGAGGAGGTGGTTGGAATACATTAAAATAATTTCTGTTTACTGAAAAAAACTAAAAGTTTAATAAAAGAATATACAGGTTTTATTTAAGATCACTACATGTTTTTAATTTATTTGAAATTCATCAGTGTTTAATGGGTTATAGGTTTGATGAATTAGTTAGAGAATTGAGGATGAGTCTCATATCCCATTAATCATATTTGGGAGGAAGGGAGCTTAGGGTCCTCGTTCAGGTGACATCTTGTTGGAACACTACAATACTCTTACTGTGTAGAAGACCGTGACACCGTTCAAAATGTCAGCCGGTCGTAACTCCAGAAAATTGATTAGCTTTTTTATTTAACCTTACGCGCAGCATCGCCGTCGGGATAGGTTTATTTACATGTGACGTGTTCCAGCACCGGTACTAGAATATGCATTCATTCTAAAGCTTTTCTCTTCACAATTATATTTATATTAGAGAAACTCTACAAACTATCGTCACATTCGTTTCAATCTTGATTTTTATTCTCACCACTTCATTTTCTTCGCTCGGGTATTTAAGTGTGAAGAAAACATGTGACCATATTTAATCATCAAAATTGAGTACGCTAAACATCTCAAAACGAAAGTATTTAATTAATTTTATTTTTATAATATAAGACATAAAATTAATTATTTACATGTCAAAATTAAAAATAAAATAAAAGAAATAAAATGTTCAAAATTATGAAAAGCATTTAAATTTCACATCGATCAAGTGAAAGACCTTTTTCGTTTGTAAAAGGCTTATATTGATTAGGAACATGTGACATATTGACTTTCCAGTCGCATGGAAACAAGATTAGCTAGCCTTGGCTATGACTATGCATTAGTGATAGACTTTTTCATCTCGAGAATATTAAAAATTAATTTTGCTCTTGTGAAATGAAGGGACCTCATTTTATGTCCAATAGTTCTCTTGAAATATTTATTTTGGCGACTTCAAGAGAATATGATGACAACCACCATGATGATGGGCAGCCCACTCATCTCCTATAAAAGGAGGTGGAAATGAGGACTCGAAAATGTTTACAAAATTTGTGAAGAAAAAAAATGGTGGTGCTATCCCATTTTGTAAGCCAAAATATTGAGGTGGATTACACCTCTAACTGAGCCAAATATTTTAGGTGGCATACACCTCAAAATATAGAGATGAAGCACATCTTAATGAGCCACATAATTATGAATAGATATCTTGAAACGAGAGGTATTTGATCCATAATTATTCCTAAGCCAAAAGTTGAGGCCACGCTCCAATGTGAGGCGACGTTTTAACTTAGAAGCTGTGCCTAACGGTTGAGGCGTCGCCTAGACGTGAGGCTTAAGTGAGCGATGCCTGAGAGGTGTTTAAAACATTTAACTTCATTTAAGGACTGATGTGTTGCCTGTATCATAAAGATCGAGGCGGCTCCCGAAGATCTTAAATAACATTTAAGTTCCTTTAAGGACCGAGTCGTCGCCAGGCTCATAAGGTCAAGGCGATGCTTGAGTTGAATAAATAACATTTAAGTGCATTTACGAGCAATCTGGCTATGCCTAGTTTGAGGCGTCGTCTGGCTCTAAGTCAAGGTGACGCCCGGAAAGTTACAGCTCGGCTACCAATAAAAGAGAAACTTTAAAAGGAGTTCTTTGAGAGCTTTCAAAAGTCCCCCTTTGAAGATTAGAAGCCGGCTTCAAGCGTGTTTTGAGTTTCAAACTATCTGTGGTATTCTTCAGTGATAATGGAAGGTACATAAAGTTCGAGAAGCTAGTTCGTGGAATGAAGGGTAGCGCCAGAGTTGATGTATCCTTGGAAGCGGTTGACTAAAGAATCCCAACATCGAAGGGAGGCCAATAACTCTTGTTTTGTATTTCTACTTTAATAAACTTGTATTTATTTATTTCAAGAAGTATATCTTTGATATTCTCACGCACATATTGTTGGTATACCACCAACAATCTTAAAGCGTGATAGCGTGCGAGTTTGAAAGCTTATTAAAGTTACTAGCCTGTTTAGTTTTGGTGTACATATGGACAATACAAACAAGAGCATTGTTATTGAGAATGTCCAAGGTGTTCCTGGAGCACAGTCAACACGTAGTGTTATGCCAGGGTTTACCCCAAGTATGGCTACGGCCTGAAATGGGTTCAGTTCCAAGCAGGTGTATGACACGCGTGTCCCTCGTAGTGATGCTGACCGAAAGGCCTGAGAAGTTTACTGGGTTGAACTTCAAAAGGTGGCACCAAAAGATGTTGTTCTTCTTGACAACCTTAGGTTGGCTTGGTTTCTTACCGGATCCTCATACTCTCTCGAAGGGAGAGACCAACCCTGAGGTGCACATGGCGTTCATCACATGAGGGGACTCAAATTTTATGTGTCGTAACTATGTAATGAGATGCCCAACAGGCTCACTTACAATGTGTATAGTGACAAACACTTCTTTAATGAGCTTCGAAGGTCTTTGGAACAAAACTACATAACTGAGGATGCGGGTGATGGAGCGTATTTATACGATCCATCGAGTTATTTATTCCCATTGTTTAGTTACATTTTATGTGTGATAGATTACTTCTTTGTAGTGTTTCGCATCGCAGGTGTATCAAGACCGCTTAGAACCTGATTGCACATTTGGATGGATATACAGCAAATCTGGGCAGATTGACCTATCGGTAGTCGAAGGCTTTCCGAGTGCATGATGCTGATCCGATTGAGGCGTGTTACACCTAGTTGGAAAGCTAACTCAAGGGGCTACAATTCTCTAGTTTACATCCAGACGAGATTTAGAGGTCTAAAGGGTCAACATAGTGAGTCTCTGACACTGCAGTGACTATCGCGCCGGGAGCACACTTTAGCAGAGTTAATGTCTTCTTCGAGCGCGTATTTAATGTCTTCATGGGGAGCGCGACTAATGTCTTCATTCGGAGCGGAATGCAATTGATGATGTCAGCATTGGGCCCACAGCCCAAAATCAGATTTAGAAGTCTCTCCATCCTATAAATACAGACCTGCCACAACACAATTGAGCAGTAATTCTTAAAGAGAATCTTCAGCACGAGAACCCAGAAGACGAATTCAGAGAAGCGGCCACTATGCGCGGATTTCGAGGCGGATCACTATTCACGGCCGGAATTACTATTCACTGCCGGAGTTACTGTTCACGCAGATTACTATTCACCGCTACAGTATTATTCCTAAACTCAGTTTATTTCCATTGTTTTAGATGACTCGTAGTAGCTAAACCCTTAATTTCAGTTTGGAGATTTTGTGTTGCAACGTACGGTTTGAGATATTTATGTTTCGTAATTCAACTCAGTAAATTCCTGTTCTTCGTTTGAATTGCATGCTCTGATTATCAAGTTAGGGTATCCTAGCGGTGAAACTGAGTTGATGTCTACTGCATGATATTGGATTGACTTCCCTATTAGCTAAGCCTAGCGGTATAACCTAATCGGTGTTGTTGATCGAGTAATCGTTAACCCTATTCGAGAACCTAGCGGTTGAGATTAGGTAGAACATTAGAGTCGGCATTACCCTAGTGGGATTGTTAGACTAGGAACGGTAATTTACTCATTGATGCACGTCATGATCGATGCTTACCAGTTGCAATGCATATTCTGAACTGATTTTTCTCTGAATTTGATAACAACAAACGTTGTTCCTGCAACCGCCTTCTCATCGTGGCAATTAATTAGTAGAACTTTATAGCTGATTGCTCTCTCGTCGGTTCGACCCTGCTTACCGCTTGCTGAGTGTTAACAGGAGATTATAAATATAAGTTTGGTGCACACAACGACGTGCCGTCAAATTTTGACGCCGTTGCCGGAGAGAGCAACATTCAGTATACGGTTTGAACTTTATTTTTGTTGTTTTTGCTTTGTTTTACTTTTGTGGTGCAGATAAAAAAAAAAGTCTAAACCCTGATGAATAGTGCTTCTAGCGAGGGGTGTGAATAGTGTCACCGGAGTCCGATTGGAGATCCGAAGACATTTTTCTGAGCGGAACAGGCCACCGATCAGAACTCACTTTTGCGAGCTCCTTTGTTTTTTAGCCATCCGAGACCGTTTACATTTTTGTTTTGAATTGTTTAGTTTTTTTTTTTTTTTTCATATTTTGCATTTTGGTTTTTTTTCCAGTATTTATCTGTTTTTGCATTTCTCTTGCTTTTTCAGTATGTCCCATGCAGGAAGTTCCCACCAGAGTGTCCAGGGCCACCATGCCCCTGACCAATTCAATGTGGAAGTGCCCTCACAGGTAATCCCACCATTCTATGACGAGCCGGAATGGGTATTCAATCAAAGGCAAAGAGCTAATCGTCAGAGGATGGAGTTCCAGGGAGGACACAATGGTAGAGGTGGAAGGATGGATGAGTTTGATGATTATGCCCCATCTCAACCATTTGCACGTCATCAGAACAGGCAGCCACCACTTTAGCAACTACATAGGAAGCCGCCTCGTCACGTGCCAACCATGAGGGAGCTTTCAACCCCCACATTCCATCACCAGCCATGGTGCATCAAGACCTGGAAGAGGACAACTTCGAGATCAAAACCGTAGTGGTGCACTATCTGCCCAAGTTTGGAGGATTACCGGGAGAAGTTGCGACGAGGCATCTATAAGAGTTCACCGGAATCTGCCAAACTTTGAGACCATACGCAGCTTCGGAGGACAGGTTTAAGCTTCGAGTATTTCCTTTGAGTTTAACTGACTTAGTAAAATCGTGGTTTTTGTCTCTTCCTTCAGGAAGTACAAGAACATGGGACCAAATGCAAAGGAAATTCCTCGACAAATATTACCCTCCGGCTAAAGCGACTCAAGTGAGGAGAGAGCTGTCAACGATCAAACAAGGACCAAGCGAGTCGATGTATGACTACATGGAGAGGTTCAACTCATTGGAGCAAAGCTGATGTAACTTAGGAGTCCCGGAAAGGATGTTGGTGGAATATCTTTTGGATGGATTGATACCTCTCGAGCGTATGTTATTGGATGCCGCAGCTGGTGGCACAGCGCTGAACTTGACACCGTCTGAGGTACGTAATTTGATTAATGAGACCGCTGTGAGTGCTCATTTCAGGGAGAAGACCAGTCGAAGGGATGACACCAGCAGGGCAAAGAACGTTTCACAGGTGGATTCCAACACCAATCAGATGGCCAATGAAATCAAGGAGCTCAAGGAAATGATGCGGAGTATGATGGTTGGGCAGAACCAGCAGAATCAAATGCAGAATCAGCACCAGCAGCAGAACCAAGGGCAACCACAGCCGCAGCCTCAACCGCAGACCCAGTATTACAGGCCACCATTTCATTAACAACAAGAGGGTTACAACAATGCTGATCAGCAACAACAAAGGAGGAACTATAATCAGCCAGGTCAGAATAACCCGCTAACCGTTAATGATTTGGCAGTGAATCTTCAACAATTCCAAGCGAAGACAGATGGTGCTATTACGGAATTATCAAAGCAAATATCACAGTTGATCACGATTGTTAATGAGTTGAAGAATGACCAGGGCAAATTACCATCTCAAACGGTCCCTAACCCGACGGCGAATGTTAGCGCAAACGAGGACAGGAGGTTAAGAGTGCAAACGAGGCAATGGGGGAAACAGAGTCAGCGAGTGTAGCGCCTGATGAAGACATTAATCAGGCGCGCTAGGCGTTAAAGTATTCATCGAGCGCGCCTGTAATGTATAAAGCGGACGCGGTCAACACAATGACCGCGCCCAAGGCCAACAATAAACGCGCGCTAGAAGAGAACATTATCTCCCAGTGCGCAAATATAACGTCCACTACGGCGCGGTACCCTCTGACTTGGATTTTGAATTTAGTCGTTCTGACCCACTTCTTTCATTTCCTATGCAAGTATCGAAGCCTAAGGAGGATCCAGCAGCGTATCAAATTTTATTGGAGTTGTTCAGTAGAGTTGGGATCTCAACCACACTTCTTGACGCAATAAAGCGGATCCCGAAATATGCTAAGGTCCTTGATGAATTGTGCACTAATCTAAGAGGAGAACTGAAGCCAGAGTAAATTTGAGGCAGAACATCCCTGCAATTGTTCAGAACAAGGCAGCACCAAAGTGTAAGGATCTAGGTACCTTTACAGTTCCATGCATCATTGGTAAATTCAAAATTGATCATTGTATGCTGGATTTGGGTGCCTCGATTAATGTGTTGCCTTACTCTCTATATCGAGCCTTGCGTATTGGTCCTCTGAAACCCACTGACCTGATTCTTCAACTAGCGGATAGATCATATAGTAAGCCAGAGGGTATAGTTGTTAACGTATTAGTGCATGTAGGAAAGCTTGCATTCCTTGCAGATTTTTATGTCATGAAAACGGAGGGTGATGCGATAGACACTTCTCGCGTCTTACTTGGGAGACCCTTCATGGTGACCGCAAAGACGAAGATCGATACATTCACGGGTGATCTCTCCATGGAGGTAGACGGGGAAGTAATTCATTTTAACATGTATAAATCTATGCAGCACCCACCTAACATTCAAGGAATACATGCGTTGGCTATCATCGAGGATGCGGCGTTTGAGTTGGATAGACAGCATGAGGAAGGCATCCAACCTCACAAAGGAAAAACTGATTTAATTCGTGGATTGCCTTTTCCCACTGACCAGCGTATCGTGTCTTTCCTTGAATATGCTGGATTTTATCACAAATTTGTCAGATTTTATCGCAGGCTCGTTAAAAGATTCTTGAAGACCTCGTTGCCAGTGTCTCGACTTTTGCTAAAAGATGTTCCGTTTGGAGAGGATGTCCCACCTGATAAGGAGTTAGAGTTGGCTGGGCCGGTGAACGATTGAGGATGAGAGGTACCGTCGAGCCAACGACGTTAAACAAGTGCGCTTTGCGGGAGGCAACCCGATTTTTATTCACTTATTTTAATTTTTAGCTTAAGTTAGTGAGTACGCTGCCCCAAGGCAACATTAGTACCGCTCCGGATGAAGACATTAGCGCTGCTATTGTGTGCTTGGGGCATGCCAATTAATGTGTGCATGGAGCGCCTAACTTGCTGAGTTAGGATAATTTTTTGTGTTTCTTTTTGTTATTCGTCTGGTTTTGTTATTTGTTTCGTTTCTTTTGAGTCTTGCACGACTACCCTTCCCGACGATCTTATTGTACCGTGAGGACACGGTTTGTTTCAAAAGTGTGGGGTGGGGGAGTTAGTATGTGTCAGCACGTTTACTTTTGTTAGCTTGCATTAGTAGGGGCTAGAGCACGTTTTTTTAATTTTTTTTTGGTGTTGCGATGCTGCTGATATCGTGCGACTATATGCTGCCAGTTTTATGCCATTATGTGCCATGATGAAGATGCTGAATTTATGAGATGATGTTTGATGCTATGAGGTTTTGAAGTGTGCGCTTTACATGATTTCTACAATTTTGTGATGCTAGTGACTTGGTTATATGTTCCTTTGAGTTGAGATATCACAGGATGTGGAGTTGATAGAAAATGTCCTAGAGGGACTTGGCAAACATTCGAAGGTTCAAGGGATTTCTTCGCCATCAACCTCCATGGAGAGTGTGCCCCTCCACACGTCTATCTTCGTGCGCGCGGTCATCAGGAAAGGTCTGCCCAGTAGGATCTGCGCACTCCTGGTGCTTGATTCACCCTCCATTTCCAGCACATAAAAATCTGCTGGGAACACCAGCTCTCCTACTCGCACAAGAACATCCTCGATCATGCCTGCAGGTTGTTTGCAAGACCGATCTGCTAGCTGAAGAGTGAGACCTGCAGGCTTTAGTGGTCCAAGGCGCAATGTCGCATATAGGGAATAAGGTAACAAATTGATGGATGCGCCTAAATCAATCATGCAGTTGCTCACTGTGGTCTTACCTAAAGTGCAAGGGATAGTGAACGTACCTGGGTCTCGGCACTTAGGTGGTACCTTATGTTGCACGATCGCTGAGGCCTGCGCATTGAGCATTACCTGTGCGCATTCGCCTTTCCTCCTCTTGTTTGTGCACAGCTCCTTTAAAAACTTGGCGTACCTGGGAATCTGCCGAACTGCTTCGATAAGGGGAATGTTGATTTCCACCTTGCTGAATAACTCGTACAGCTCTTTGTCCAGCGCTTCCTTTCTAGCCGATGGTGCCTGCACAGGAAAAGGTGCAGGTATATTAGTACGATTCGTGCCCTTGTCGTTTATTTGTGTGATACCTGGCGCTTCGCCCTGCTGGCTTGTGGCTGGCACTTCTGGTTGCGCGTCTTGCTCTGGTTGTGCATTCTGTTCTGCTGGATCCGGGACTTGCGCAGCTGGTTGCGCGGGCGCCTTCGTGGTCTGCTCTGCTCCTATTGTGCGCCCAGTCCTCAGTGTCACTGCATTGACTCCTCCTTTGGGGTTCTGAATCACTTGCGAAGGCAGGTTGCCATCGCTCTTTTTCAGCTCATACACCGTGGTAGCGATCTGTGATAGCTGCTTTTCAATGGACTCGAACCGCTTGTCATACTTCTCGTCATTTTTGCGCACTGTGTCTGCCAGCTGCCCCACGATATCTTCTAAAGATCGCCTCGGTTGCTGGTTGTTATGCGCTGGTGCGTCAGTGCGGCGATGCGGTGGATTGTAGGGCGCAGCTTGTTGCGTCTGTTGTGGTGCGCGCTGATCTGTGGACTGCCTCTGGAAATTATTCTCCTCCTTCCATCTGAATCCATTTGCTGCCAGTCCAAAGCGCGGCTGATTCTGTCTCTGTGGCCCTCTGTTATCCCATCCTCCAAGAGCATTGACATCTCCAGATTCCTCGAAAAGTGTGGGACATTCATTAGTTTTGTGCTCGGTTGACCTGCAGAATTCACATACCTTTGGCGCAACTGGTTGTGCGCTTTGCGCACTCATTAACTTCTGCAGCATGGCCTTCATTTCCTTGATCTCAGCGCTTGTTTCTACCTGATGCACAGAACGAGTACGACTATTTTCAAGTGTTAGCTGATGTCTTACCTGACCAGCAGAGTCTTCTATCAGCTGCCACGCGTCTTCTGGATACATGTTGCAAATGTCGCCTCCTGCGCATGCGTTCAATAACCTCAGCTCCATGGGTAGCAATCCATTCAGGAAGTTCTCTATCAGCACATTCTGGGGTAGGCCATGATTGTAGCAGTTGGCCTCTAGCTCCCTGAAACGCTCGTAATACTCTGACAGTGACTCTCCTGCGCTCTGCCTCAGCGCGGCCAGTTCTCTCCTGAGTAGCGCGATCTTTGCTGCGGGATAAAATTTGTCCAGGAACTTCTTCTGTAGCTGCTCCCATGTGTGAATTGATCCGGCTGGTAAGTTCATCAACCAATGTCTGGCCGTGTCACACAGTGAAAATGGGAATGCCTTCATCTTCAGCGCCTCATCGCTTTCCCCTTTGGTCTTCATGTTCTCGCAAATGACTAGGAACTCTCGCACATGCTTGACTGGATTTTCATTGTTCATCCCGCGGAACTTGGGCATGTGATGAATGAGCGAGCTTCTTAGTTCAAAATGACAGCCTGGCGGAAGCACGATGCACCATGGCTGGTTAACTGTGAGTGGGGCTGACATCTCGCGCACTGTTCTGCGTCGCGCGGCCTGTTGCACGGGTGGCGCATGATACACTTCAGCGGCCCTCCTTGCTTCAACCTCGCGCTGCACTTCCTCTCTGAACAGGGCTGCGCGGTTATGTGCTCTTGCTTCCTCTGGGGTTCTGTCCCCTAAGTTGTCCCCAACGACACTGTTATCCTCCATGACCTGTTCTAAATCTCAAAGAAAACGAAATTAAAAGATAACTAATGCTGCTGCGTCTGTCAGTGCGCAACTAGAATCTGCGCAGCGCAATTGTTTCAAGGTTGCGCAGGCTGATGGTGATTACGCGCTGTCAGAAACAACAACGAGAAAACAAAACAAACTGAAAATAACTAGTTACTAAAAAGGCAAAAAACATAAGCTTAGCTAAAACTTAGCTGTGTTGCTCCCCGGCAACGGCGCCAAAATTTGATCGCGCGTCGTTGTACGCGTCAAATATAATCCTTCCTCTTCCACTAGTACAGCGGTTAAGTAAGGGTCGATCTCCACAGGGAGCAAGTAGTTCAGTTTTAGCCAGTGACCTACACTTACGAAGATTGGGGGGTGAGTGATTGGGGTTGCGCGATGCGCAAGTAACAGTGGTATCGTAACGCAGGATTGCACTAGACGTGCGCAGGCAATAGAGATTAAGTACTATGACTTATGAGAAGTATCGGCGCAGACAATCCTCTATGAGTGTATTCCTTATCATCGACTCTAAATGTCTATAGCTCGATTTGCTAATGTTAGTGTCCGATCAAGGCTTCCTAACATCTGCGCATGTTCCGATCAAAGTTCATGTGCTATTAATTCTTACACTAGACTAAACAACTACGAATCCGATCAAGGTAGTAATTGCCTATCCTAGCGCGTTACTCCTAGTTGGCACCGTCAGGCTATTCAACTAGTTTAACAAACAACAACAAGCAACAAGAGTAAGATTGCGGTTCAAGGCTTCCCCTACTCATGTAACAAGCTGCCAGCAATGTGCACAGAATTAATACAGGCAAGCAAACTATGCACTAAGCGCAAGTCTCAAAGGGAAATACTCATAGATTCATGCCCAACCGATACTAAGCGTTTAGCTAGACATGCTAGTGGTAAACATCATAGAAGCAGTAAATAATAACTAAAGTGTCCAAGAAAACAATAGCAAACAGTGCGTGCAGGTTGCAGTCTTGGCTGGCGCGGGTCCTCTCAACAAGCTCGTGTGTTTTCCAGTTCTGCCACTTTCTCCTCTGATCTGACGAAGATGGATGGTGTAATATCGATTAATGAATGAATACTCAAACCCTAGCCTTCTTCTTCTTTATATACTGCTCAGCGGCTCATCCTTGGCAACTTCCTAATTTGGTCATGTCAGGATTTGGAAATACCATCATCTGCGCCTGGCGCACGGCATCTGCTTAGCGCACCGTTGTCGACTCTGCCGATTCTTCTGTTTGCGCCGCTAGCTCCGCAGGCTGTGTGATGCGCGTCCTAAACGCTGCCTGTTAGCGCGTATCCGACTTAGGCCTTCGTTTTGCCCTGAAATACAAAAACACTGGAAACGAGTAATCTTGTACATAAAATATCGCAAACAAGCATAGGGTTGTGATCTAAATAATGCGTATAAATAGGCTCTATCAATCCTATAAATACAGACCTGCCACAACACAATTGAGCAGCAATTCTTAGAGAGAATCTTCAGCACCAGAACCCAGAAGAAGAATTCAGAGAAGCGGCCACTACGCGCGGATTTCGAGGCGGATCACTATTCATGGCCGGAATTACTATTCACTACCGGAATTACTGTTCACTGCCGGATTTCGAGGCGGATCACTATTCACGGCCGCAAAAATATTATTCCTAAACTCAGTTTATTTCCATTGTTTTAGATGACTCGTAGTAGTTAAACCCTTAATTTCAGTTTGGGGATTTTGTGTTGCAAAGTACGGTTTGAGATATTTATGTTTCATAATTCAACTAAGTAAATTCTTGTTCTTCGTTTGAATTGCATGCTCTGATTATCAAGTTAGCGTATCCTAGCGGTGTAACCTAATCGGTGTTGTTGATCGAGTAATCGTTAACCCTATTCGAGAACCTAGCGGTTGAGATTAGGTAGAACAGTAGAGTCGGCATTACCCTAGTGGGATTGTTAGACTAGGAACGGTAATTTACTCGTTGATGCACGTCACAATCAATGATTACCAGTTGCAATGCATATCCCTGAACTGATTTTTCTCTGAATTTGATAACAACAAACGTTATTCCTGCAACCGCCTTTTCATCGTGACAATTAATTAGTAGAACTTTATAGCTGTTTGCTCTCTCGTGGGTTCGACCCTGCTTACCGCTTGCTGAGTGTTAACAGGAGATTATAAATATAAGTTTGGCGCACACAACGACGTGCCGTCAGCGGGCTCAAAAAATATATTATGGGCCGCTTCCTTGAGTTATAAATGATGAATTCAAAGACTATAGTCAGTCAAGTGCAGGAATTATAATTGGTCATTCATGAAATCCATACTGAGGGGATGATGATCAGTGAATTTTTTCAGGTTGTTTGGCAATCAAAAAGCTGCCTCTGAGTAGAAAGGACTTCAAGAACTATTTCAAGCATAAATGCAAGGAGATGGGTTTTGAAGACCCGGTGGTTCATCTTCGGATTGCGAAAGACAACTGGGGCTGTGACAGAAGGATGAAAGCACCACTAAAGAGAGCTAACGTGGTAAAGAATGGTGAAAGCTCAAAGAAGGACGCACCTCCAAGAGTATTGGACCCAGGGTAGAGCCTTCAAGAAGCAAAAACCTAAGTTTGAGGGTAAATGCTTTAACTGTAACAAAGAGGGTTGATCGGTTGATTTTACCGATTATTCGTTCATAAACAGACTTGCCAGTTCGTAGACTGAACCGTCGATTCTGGTCAAACCAGCCAAAAACTTCAATTTTTTGAGACCTTTTAAGACGGCTCGGTTCATAGACGACCCAGCGGTTCACTAAGCGAATCGGTGGTTGTGACCAGCCAATTGAACCGGCCTATAATCTAATTTCTATAATCAGCTCAATTGATTTTAGTATAAATAGAAACCTAAAACCCAAGGACTGAGGTTGAAAACTTTTGGAGACCCAAATCCGAAGAAGAAGAGAGCATAAGAGAATTGATGATTGAAGAACACTCATCGACAACACAGTTTCCTCGTTCTCTCTTTCTCTCATTTTTTATTCGTGGTAATCACCATGAGTAGTGAGTATCACCTTATTCCAGGATCCTACGGATCCCATGCACCTGTACTTAACAATTCATGCAATCTTAATTGAACTTTTCAATTATGTTAATGAAGTTTTTTAATTCTATTGCTCTTAATTAATTGTTCTTGCATGTTTGCCATTGACTCTGATGTTTTCTTGTTAGAACGAAATTATGTTAAGAACCAAAAAGATGACTGAGTAATTAATTGGATCGAATAGACTTAATATCAAAGCATGATAGCTATATTGTTAGTACGTGAATTAATAGGGAAGATGACATTGTTTGTCTGAAAATCCTAAGCTTAATAAATTGAAGCTGTTGATAATCCGTGATTGGGCGGCATTCCACGATCTAGATTAATTTAGGTAATGATTCGTGCTTGGACGGCTTGCTAGCTATTATTAGTTTATTTCCATTACTCTATTGCATGATTGAATTGTTAGAATTATTGCATGATTTTTGTGTTAGGCATGAGTGAAGTTTGATTTTGGAAATCTTCCTCTGATTTAATCAATGACTTATTTCATTAGGATAATTAGTATAACTTCTTGCCAATTTCTATTAGGAGTGGCTAAACACATTATTTGTTAGCTAGTATATGCACACGCTTGTTTCTAGGATAGATCCTTGGCTTACCAAGAGACAAAAAAGGTTCACATGATTTTTACGTAGTGGACTCATAAGACCCGATCAATGCTCTGACCAGTATGGTGGATAGCTTGGCAGCCAAACTAGATTCACTAAGAGCCGGTTCATCAGTTGCAAACGTGTCTCACACACCTAGTGATGCAACATCAACAATGTACTGCACCCGTATGCGACACCCACTTTCATTACACTGACACATGTCCCGTTTTGGGTTTGGAGAAACAATGGGCTTCCCATGAGGACTCTAACTACGTGGGAAGGAATCAAGAGAATAACTTCACACCAAGATCATACACAAATCCGAGTTATAGCCTAAACAATAGAGCTCACCCTAACTTCTCCTACAACACTCAAAATCTGACACCTCAGACCGCGAACACCCAGGCTTCTCTTACATGCAACAACAGAAGAATAATCCTCCTTATCAGCCAAGGAATTAGTACCAGAATTGAGGGAACCATTAATCAGCCTCAAAACACCGGGGGAGCATCTAGCGTCGAGAACATGCTTGTTGGTTTTATTGCACAACAGAATAAGTGCTCACAAGAGACGGATTCTAGGATTGACAGCCTTGCAAAGAAAGTGGAGCATCTGACTATTCATAATCGAATGTTAGAAACTCAGATTGCACAGCAGGCAAATCAGCATCCAGAGAGCCGGGAAGCAACCTTTTAAACCTGACCCAAATCCCCGAGGATGAATGAATGCCATTACTCTTAGAGGAGGGAAGAATAAATGCTGCAAGCTCGACCCACCGGAGAGAGTGATACTCGAGCATCCAATTCTGCATTAGCTGGGGAGGAGCAAAAATAGCTGACCGATACGAAGAAAGCTAAAACAGGGAAAGAGACCACTCCAAACAAGCCACCAATCCCATTTCCTTAGAGGCTCACAACATCAAAGAACGATAAAGCATTCAAGAAGTTTGTGGACAGAATTCGCACAATGTACATCACTATGCCACTCACTGAAGCGATCACCCAAATCCCGACTTATGCAAAGCTCATGAAAGACATTCTCTCGGACAAACATAGGATTGACAAGCATGAAATTGTAGCTTTAAGTTAGGAGCTGCTGTTAAGGTTATGGCATCCTTGACAAAATAGGCGCAAGAAGATGCTAGAACATCCCATGGAGTCAGAGGCTGAATCATGTTCTACAGACTAACAAAACAAGTAAAGGAAAATGCTGTAGCTTCTCGTGGCAACAGAAGTTGAAGCAAGCTGTATAAAGACAACTACCAGAAGATGTTATAACATACCATGAAGACTCAAGCAGAGTAGGCGATCAACATGGAGCTGCATAGAGAGAGTCCGGAGGATTGGTGCCGGCAAGTCAGGGAGTTTCCCAGTTGATCACAGTTGATCAGAAGTCTTCATCAAGCGTTCGAAAGAGATTGTATGAAGAAACTCACACAACTGCCATAGAAGGAGCATGAAGATAAGATTGGGATAACTTGGGATCAGAAGAGTCCTTGGGATCCTAAAGATAAGCTTGGAATAGCTTGAGATCAGAAGAGTCCTTGGATACGGATATGGCACGTGTGACAAAGCGGAAGAAGCCGAGCGGAAGAAGAGGCTATAGAATCCTGTGGTACCAGGAGCTGGTACTTACAAAAGCAGACTGACAAAACAAAAGAGCCATCAGAAGCTATATCATCCTGTGACGATTGGAGCTGGTACAGATGATCAGAAGGGATCAAGAAAAGAACCAGAAGAGGCTATAGATTCCCTTGAAGATTCAAGGTACAACATAACGAGAGTTTCTTTGTAGCCGATCAATTTGGAAAAGCTCGAAGGATGTCCGGGTAATTACTACTGGCGTTGCAACGGTCAGAGAGAGGCCCAAATGACCAGTGATCTTCAGCAGAGGCGCGGATGAAGGCAATCAAGATAAGGTTTCTAAATTTAGATTTAAGAAACCAAATCTCAACAAACTCCTAAGATCTTGGGATAGATCTTGGACTGCTAAAAGGAGTTTAGAAAGTGTTTTAAATCCTAGTGGAACTGGGGTTTCATAATCCTTCATGGGGTGCCAGTATAATTGGCCAGCGCCTCCAAGGAAACACACACACACACACACACACATAATTACAGAAGCAGAGAGAGTGCTAGAGCATTAAGCTGTGATTGTGCTAGACCTAAGAGTGATCACGACTGGAGTAGTCTAATCTTATTTTGATATGAGGAAGTCAATTGAAGCTGAGGCTCGTTGACAGATCAAGTGATCGTGTGAAAGACAGTTGCGGAGTGTAGCTTGCGCAGACTATTTGAGCGTGCTCTCTAATAGTGATGGGAGGTCATTGATCGAGGGGGAGCAGTACAGAGCGTCCGACTACTTAGTAGGAAGTGCTTGGAGAAGTCGCCGACAGAAGCGTCAGTAACTCAGTGGAAGAAGTTGATGCAACATTCGCTGTAAAACATTGTAATAGGATAGACTAAGTCTGTGAGTTAAGGTCGTTAACTATCTATTACTGGAGGCTAGTCTATTGTTGATAGTGTAGGCTAGTCTATATTAACAGATTGAGAGGAGACTTAGGCTGGGTTAGGAGTGGTGGTTAGACTAGCGGGGCTGAGTTGTTGGAAACCATTGTACTCTAACTGTGATAGTGAAGTGATCGGTTGATTTACTTACTGATTATTTGTCCACTTGATGATGAATTTCGCTTCTCTACCGAGCGTTTCTTTGTGTTTTTTACCACTTCAATCTCCTTTCAGAACGAATCACACTAAACTACAGCTTTGTAGCCCAGTCAGAGAAAAATGAAGAAAATACCAAGATTCAGACAAATATGGTCAAGGAATGCGCAGATTTACCTGTTCGTCGTCAAAAGCTTGCCGAGCACGCAATTCTTATCCGATTGAGGCGTGCTATATCTTGCTGGGCAGCTAACTTGAAGAGCTACAACACCGTAGTTTACACTAAGATGTGATTCCAAGTTTTGAATAATCAAAAGCACAAACAAAGTCAGAATCAAAGGCTGAGTGAACAAGCAGCCCGGTTCAATGAAGAACCGACGGCTTTGACAGCGAATCGCCGGTTTGCTTTTGAACCAGCCATCAATGGAAAAAATTGGTGATTCTCTGAGACAGGCCGGTTCAATTTAGAACCGGCGGTTTATAAGTTGAACCGGTGGTTTGGACACTGAAACCGCCGGTTTGACACTAAACCGGCCCGAGAATTAATTCTAAAAATCAGCCAATTGATTTTAGTATAAATAAAAATCCAAGGCTCATTCACAAGGGTTGGATGATTTGGAGAACGAAAGCAGGAGAGAAGAGACAAGCATGGAGACAAGATCATCGTCACTGGTTCTTCGTTTTATATTCTCTTCATCCTTGTGTTGGTAGTAATCATCATGACTAGCGAGTAGTCTTTTAGTTCTGGGACCTTACAGATCCTATGCTTGTAACCTGATTTCATGTGATTTGTACGAACATCATTTTTAGTCAAATGCAAATTTATGTTTTTCAATTCTATTATACTTCATTCGATTGTTTACCATTGTCGATCATTGATTGGGATGACTGCATGTTAGAACGAAACTAGGTTAGATGCCAAAAAGATGATTGGGTCTGAGGTAATTAACTGGATTGAGTAGAGTTGATATCGAAACATGGTAGCTATATTGTTAATACATGAATCGATAGGAATGTTGACATCTTCTATCTGGAAACCCTAGGCTTACTAAATTGAAACTATTGATAGTCCGTGATTGGGAGGCACAATAGTGTAGATTAATTCAGGTGATGATCCGTGAATGGGCGGTCACTTGATGTCAATTTAGGTTATTTCCAAAGTTATTTTGCATGACTATATGGTGTAACTGATTGCATGAATAATGTTGCGAGCATGGGTGAAGTTCGATCTTGGAATAAACCCAAAATTTCTATTAGGAGTAGCTGAACACATTGATTGCCAGCTACTACATGCACGCGCCTATTCCTAGGATCGACCTTTGGCTTACCAAGGTCTATAAATTGTCACAACTATAACCTAAATTAGATCCCTGAAACTTATATCTCACAACTATAAAGGGTTGAAAATACAATTGTCAAAATGGGGCCGTTGCCGGGGAACAACGTCTAAGTGTGTTATTAGTTTATAGCATACATAGTTTAGGACTATTCCATTACTTTGCTGCAATTTTTTTTTCTAGTGCTCAGCACCTATTTTCCTGGGTATTGCAGGAGCATCCAAGTACCAGCCACGGAAAACGCCGAAGAATAAGAAAAAGCAGCAAGAACTAGTTTTTAGCGCTGAAGAGGAAGACTTGCCTCTTCATAAACTCAGAAACAGAGTAGTTCAGAGGTTGAGACTACAGGAAGTTTCAATGGATCCCGGACAGATTGTAGGGAACAACTAGGATGGTAACTGAAACCCTCTCGGAAATAACAACAATATTGGTCAACAACCAGCCCAGAGAACACTAAAGGATTACATCCTGCCAACTGCTGGAGGATATCAATCTGCTATTACTGCCCCCAATGTTGAAGAGAACACCTTTGACATAAAAACTGAGCTAATTCAGATGGTGACTGTGAATCCTTACACGGGAAGGATGAATGAAGACCCTCACCAGCACTTGCAGCGCTTTATCAAAATTTGCAACACTACAATGATGAACGGAGTCTCTCAAGAGGCATTTTATTTGAGGCTATTTCCGTTCTCTTTGACTGATAAAGCTCGTCGATGGTTAGACAGTCAACCCAAGGGGAAATTCCGTTCTTTTGACGAGCTTACCAATGCTTTTCTGAACCAGTATTTCCCACTGTCCAAGATAGCTCATTACAAGAATAAGATCGTGACATTCAAGTCCATGGATGGAGAGAGTTTATATGAAGCTTGGGAAAGGTTCAAGGAGTTAATGTGTTTGTGTCCTCATCATAATCTAGATATCATGACAATTGTCCACACATTCTATGTTGGAGTTGATCAATCCGTCAGGAGTCAGCTAGATCAAGCAGCTGGAGGTGCATTCGTTGAACTAGATATTAACGAAGCCTATGATTTGATAGAGAAAACAACACAGAACACGCACTTGTAGGCTAGTGAGCGTGCTGCCTCTCGGGATAGAAAGAGGGCTCATGACCTCTAATTTGTAGAGTTTTTGAAGTGATAAGTAAATTAGCGCAGAAAATAGATGGCATATCAGCTCAGTTGGGAGCTATGGGAGTCGGCTCTTCGTGGCTAATGTTTCGCACACACCCAGCCAACCTGTTTACTGTGAAATCTTGGGTCACCACCACATAATTCTGAAGTCTGTCCAGTGATGATCTCTGAAAGCAGCAACATGGTTGAAGATGCGAATTTTGTTGGTAGAAATCAGGGAAACAGTTTCGTACCCGGATTGGCTTCAAATCCAGCATACAATCCAAACAATCGGTTCCAACCAAATTTCTTCTACAAAAATAGTAACACTACTCCCCCTGGTTTTCAGCAAAAGCAACAATAGAACCCCACGTATCAACCGAGGAATCAATATCAATCACAGAACCAACAACAACCATTTCAATCGCAGAGTGCTGGGAGTTCAAACATAGAGTCGATGCTAGCAGAATTCTTAGCCCAACAAGCCAAACAAAATCAAGAGACTTCCACAATGTTTTAGGCAACAAACGCAAGAATTGACGGTTTAGCTAAGACAGTTTACCAGCTAGTGACTCAAAATAGAATGTTGGAAATCAGGTTCCTCAACAAGCGAGAAGTGCCGCAAGAGAACCTGGCAAGCTACCAAAAATCTAGATCCCAACCCCAAAGATGTCCATGCGATAACCCTTAGAGGTGGAAAACATGTAAAGATGCTGCCAGAAATGCCTAAGAAATCAGTAGACACTCATGCACAACCACCGGTTGCTGAAGCAAAGGCACAACCACATAAACCACCTTTTCCATTTCCTTAGTGGCTGAAAGGTACCAGGATAGACAAGGCCTTCAGACAACTCGTCGATCGAGTGAGGACTCTTTATATCACATTGCCACTCACCGATGCCATTACCCAAATTCCCCACCTACGCCAAATTCATGAAAGACATACTCATTGGGAAGAGGAAGATCGACGAGGAGGAAACTATGGCACTAAGCAAGGAGTGGAGCGCTGCCATCCAGCAAGCCTTGCCACCCAAACTTCAAGATCCAGGGAGTTTTTCTATCCCTTGTGACATTGGTGGCATTACTATTCAGCGTGCTTTATGTGATTTGGGTGCTAGTGTGTCTATCATGCCATATTCTTTATATGCTAAATTGAATTTAGGCGATCTTAATCCTACCAGCATCAATATTAGATTGGCTGATCGTTCTTCCTGACTCTTGAGAGGTATCTTGAGGATGTTCCCGTCAAAGTAGGAAACATTTATGTTCCTGTTGATTTTATAGTTCTGGAGATTGTTGAGAACAAAGATATCCCTATTATTCTCCGTAGGCCTTTCTTGCGCACTGCTGGAGTTGTTATTGATGTTAAGAGAGGGTCTCTAGCTTTAAATGTAGGTAGTGAACGTGTAATGTACATGCCCGATATTTGTAAAGGCCCTAGCTTGTCTTCTGATTGCAATTTTCTCGATTTACATGAAGCAAAATTTTATGCTGCACTAACCGATCCTAGTTTATATAGCATAAAAACAAGTTGTCCCATCCCTATGGATATATACACAATCGTTGTTGAGGGGAACACGGCTGAAAGCGCTGAATCAAAGGAAGGGGAGTCGGGTAAGGAATCTTGCAAGGTAGAATAAAAACTCTGCCCGTAAGTCTCAGGTATGAATTTCTCGGCTTCAACTCTACCTTTCCAGTAATCATAAACGCGTTGACTGATGTAGAAACTAAGAAACTGCTTGATATGCTGAGACAATTTCAGAATTAGGCTATTCAACTGACGACTTGACTGGTATTAGCCCCGACATTTGCATGCACAGAATTCATTTAGAGGACGATATGAAACCCACTAGGGAAGCATTGAGGCGCCTAAATCCTAAGTTGAATGATGTAGTGAAGAACGAAATTCTTAAATTACTAGATGCTGGCATCATTTATACTATTGCTGATAGCGAATGGGTTAGCCCCGTCCATGTTGTACCTAAGAAGGGCGGATTGACTGTAGTGCGCAATGACAAAAATGATTTGATTCCTACTCGTACTGTGGTTGGTTGGCGCATGTGCATTGATTACACAAAGTTAAATAAGGCAACTCGCAAGGATCACTTCCCCTTTCCCTTCATTGATCAGATGTTAGAACGCCTTGCGAAGCATAATTTTTTTCTGCTATCTTGATGGTTACAGTGGGTTTTTCCGAATACCTATACACCCGTAAGATGAGGAAAAAACTACATTTACTTGCCCATTTGGGACATTTGCTTATAGGCGTATGCCTTTCGGTTTATGTAATGCACCTGCCATTTTTCAGCGTTGCATGATGGCTACTTTTTCTGATTTTATTGAGCGAACCATGGAGGTCTTCATAGATGATTTTTCTGTCTATGGTTGCTTGTTCGATGAATGCTTGAAAAACTTGGCTGACTTTCTCCAACGTTGCGTTGACACATTGTTTTTCAGAATTGGAAGAAGTGTAATTTTATGTTGCAGGAAGGAATCGTCCTAGGTCACCTCGTCTCCAACAAGGGGATCAAAGTAGATAGAGCCAAGGTTGAGGTGATTGAGAAGCTGCCACCCCTAAGGGACGAGAAAGGCATCAGAAGTTTCCTAAGACATGCCGGTTTCTACAGACGCTTCATCAAAGATTTCTCAAAGATTGGAAAACCACTCAGTGACCTCCTGTGTCAGAATGTTAAATTCAACTTTGATGAAGCTTGTTTTCATGCATTTCATACTCTTAAGCAAGCTTTGATTTCAGCTCCTATTGTGCAGCCACCTGATTGGGAGCTGCCATTTAAACTAATGTGTGACGCTAGTGATTTTGCAATGGGAGCAGTTTTAGGCCAAAAATTCGACAAAAAGTTGCATGTGATTCACTATGCGAGCAAGGTCCTTACCGGCGGGCCAGCAAATTACACCACGACCGAAAAAGAGATGCTAGCTATTGTGTATGCATTTAAAAAATTCAGGCAATACTTGATTGGCTCGAAGACCATAGTTTACACTGATCATGCTGCTATCAAGTATCTTCTGGCTAAGAAGGACTCAAAACCACAATTAATAAGCTGGGTACTTTTGCTACAAGAGTTTGACATAGAAATCAAGGACAATTTAGTGCAGAAAACTCAGTCGCAGACCATTTCAGGTTTAAGAGAACTCATGAGTGAAAATGATGAGATCCCAATCACTGACTCCTTCGCATGCAAACGGCTGCTGGCTGTAGAGTCCGACGCAGATCTATGGTACACTGATTATGTCAACTATTTGGCACGTGGCATTCTTCCCTCTATTTATCATACCATCAAAAGAAGTTCTTATCGGATGTGAAGAGGTATTTCTAGGACGATCTATTTCTGTATCGTCTATGTGCTGATGGCATATACAGGACTTGTGTCGACTAGAACCAGATAAGATGGATCTTGAAACATTGCCACTCATCTCGATACGGCGGACACGGGGCTGGATCAAAAACTGCTGCCAAGGTACTCCAACCTGGATTTTTCTGGCCCTCTCTATTTCGAGACGCATGTGAATTCGTGAAAACATGCAACGAGTGCCAGCAGACCGGAAATATATGAAATCAACAAGAGATGCCTCAGCAGGGAATCTTCGTAGTGGAACTATTTGATGTATGGGGGATTGACTTCATGGGACCGTTTCCGCCCTGCTGCGGAAATCAGTACATTCTCGTGGCCGTTGACTATATGTCCAAGTGGGTAGAAGCAGTGGCTACCCTACATGTGATGCCAAGGTGATTAAACTCTTCTAGAGAGTCATTTTTCTTTATTTTGGAGTTCCAAGAACAGTCATCAGTGATGGTGGCTCTCACTTCAAGGAACAAAACTTCGAGACCCTTCTGAAGAAATATGGTGTGTATCACAAGACGGAAACCCCGTATCACTCCCAGACTAATGGCCAGGTTGAAGTCTCCAATAGGGAAATAAAAATTATTCTGGAAAAGACCGTGTCAAGTTCCCAAAAGGAGTGGGCGTCCAAGCTCGACAATGCACTATGGGCATACCAGACTGCGTACAAAACCCTATTGGTATGAGTCCGTTCAGAATTGTTTAGAAAAACCATGCTATCTGTTGATAAGCGGACAAATAACCTTATATTTGTCCATATTTTCCCCCTTACTTGTTGTTTGTTCCGCTTTTTTATAAATTCGTTTGATGCTTTCTTTGACCATTTCTGGTTTAAAATATGTATTACACAATATGAAGTGGCCCGAAGAAAATCTGGATGATTTTCGGTCGAACAAGATCAAAAACAGCAAGATTGGGGAAGCTGCAAAAGTGATATGGTCGAATCAAAAAGTGATTCGGTCACCAGCTTGGCCGAATCACCCTCAGCTACACGAATCAACTTGACTCGGGGAGAACTTGACTGGTTTGACCGAATCACATATGAGGTTGACCGAATCAAAAAGTGATTCGGCCATGGAGGAAACAAGCTGCCCGAATCAGTTTAGCTCTACAAGGATCTTGACCGAATCAAATGGAGTTTGACCAAATCAGAAAGTAATTCGGCTAGAAGAAATCGATTCGCCCAAGCAGAAACCCCACTGAGTATATGATTCTGCAGAATTAGAAAGTGATTCGCCCAGGAGGTGCCTAAATCATCTTACCTCCATAAGGATGTTTAACCGAATCAAAGAAGGTTTGCCCGAATCAAAAAGTGATTCGGCCAAGAAAAAGTGATTCGGCCAGCCCAAAACAGCTCTGAGTAAATGATTTGGACACCCTGTCCGAATCAGTTCATTAACGCTTGACCGAATCAAGTGATTCGAGTACTGCGGGTAAATTTTAGAAATCTTCAAAGGGTATAAATAGAATGAGATGTAAAATTAGATGGGCTTCTTCCAAGAACGAAAACCCTACGGGAATTCTCTTGGAGAACTTGAAGAATTGTCAAGGATTGGAGGAAGACTTGCGCAATTGGAGAATCAAAATCAACCCTCTACTCAACCACTACCTCTTTGCATCCAATTGGTGAACAATTTCAATTAAATATCTTGTTTTGGTTCAAAAGTGAGTAGTTGTTCAGTAGTTGGGGTTCTTATGGATCCCTTTGGTTTGATTATAATGCAAGACTTATCTTTTTATCTATATGAGTGAAGTTTGGTTGAAATTATTATGCTTGTTCTTCATATCAATTTTGTGCACACCAAGTGTTTGACGAAATACCTAAGTGAGTATGAATTGATAAAACACCTGGGGATGGAATGAGAGTTGAACTTAGGTTGTTTAGGAGATGAAGCATGATTATTTTAGGTTGCATGTGTGCACGAAAGTGACATACGCATTCCACTAGGCTAAGTATTGAGCGACTTTAGTTAACTATCAATAGATCGAAAGGTTGAGATTAGGAGACTTTAGTTCTACGCGGTTCAATAGAGCGAGAGTTTGAGAACTGTACTATTTAGGTATTATTCCCATTCTAGAGAAGGAGCGAGAGTTGAATTTAGAATGTGTGATACCTTAGCCTAGAACCATCACTCGAATTTACTCATGATTTAGACAAGTTTTGTGTTGCTAATCGTTGTAACCTAGAGGTGAAATAGGATTCCGACTACGTTTTCTCTATTATTTTCGCTTAGACCATATTTCATCTTATATTTAGTATTCACTAGAGATACCTCACTTAGAGGAAAAAAACCCCTTTTTATTTAGTAGATTTACCTTAAGCATTACTAGCTAGCTTTAGACTAATCTAGGCTTTTCTCTTGGGTTCGACTCGAGGTCACTCGGATAATTAATATTGTTTGAACACCGTGATTGAACTAGTATTTTTACTACCACAATTAACCACAGTGTTTCAAAATGGCGCCGTTGCCGGGGATTAGCCGTTAGACTAGTTTGTTTTTTAGTATTGCTTTAGTTAGTCTACTTTATTTTTTTTCCCTTTATTTTGTTAATCGTGATTGCGTGTTTGCGTGCTATTCTTGCCTACTTTAATTTAAATTCACACTTACTAACGCTTTCTTCGATTGCTTGGTAGGTGTTTGAATGCAAACTTGATCGCGCACGAAAAAGGCACAAGAACAAGCTTCTACGTTAACAACCAAACTTTGATACCCCCTTCCTGAAATTCAAGTTTATCAACAAATAATGGAGAATATGGACCAACCACCAGCAAGAATTGCAGATCAACCGAATCCGAGGAAGCTAGGGAATGCTGCTCGTCCGCAAGAGGATGATGAGAGACCGGTTGGGGAATACATTTCCCCAACCATTGGACATTACAGATCACCCATTTATTTGGAAGAGGGTGAAGATAAGGAATTCGAGATAAAGTCGGCGCTTCTCCACATGGTAGCCGTGAATCAATGTAAAGTGTATGGAAACCCTAATGCGCATCTGTCGCAATTTACAAAATTATGCTGCACTTACAAAGTGCAGGGAATCAGACCGGAGGTGAAATACATGAAGGTATTTCCATTCTCGTTAAGCGAAAAAGCCAAGGAGTGGCTAATGAGTCACGAGCCGAATACCTTCCACATATGGGAACAACTCGCCCAACCCTTCCTAATTCAATTCTTCCCGCCGGCAAAGACTAAGAAAATCAAGGATAGAGTATGCCAATTCACACAACAAGATGACGAGAATTTTCATGAGGCATATGAGCGCTTCAAAGAGCTACAAAGAGATTATCCGCATCACGGGTTTAGCAAATGGCAGCTCGTGCAAAGCTTCTATGATGGAATGGATCAAGACGCGAGAAACCATATGGACCAAGCTAGCGGAGGAGCAATGATGGACTTGAGAGCCTCCGATGTGAAAATTTCGCAGCGCCTCTGAGTTGCAGATTGTGTACAAGCAGTTGCTATAGCAGACTCTTGTACACTCGGATCTTGTGCATCAAGATGAAACAATGAACAACAATTTGTTAACCCAGTTTGTACTCCAGTCCTCAATCCTTCCTCTCGTACAACACGGTTCGTCAACATGCAACCTATGCTACTCAACCTTAGCTAGTCAATCACACAATCAGAACAGGCTCTGACTTGTGTCTCACACACCAACACACTCGAATTAATTCAGAATAGCTACTCCTCTGATAACACAGACTCAGCCTATTCTAATTAAATCAAAGTCCCCGTAGGCTTGCTATAGAACCTGTTATAGCTGGTGCACGTTCTGTCCGCGTCGCTCCAAAGCCTTCTGCTAAGCCGATTGAACTATTCTGCGAGCGCTGCACACTCTGGAACGCTCCCCCTCACTCTATGACCTCCTATCACTAGCAAGGCCTAGCCTCCTGCAGATTGTCCGAGTTCCTCCACTCGACAACTCTGCCGCCGCCTGGCTTGATCAACCAACAAACACGTTCTGCTCTGAATTGGTCTTCTTTGATCAAGCTCTGATAAGACTCTGCAAGTCTTCGATCAGCCTTTGCTCTAACCACTCAGCTATGCGCTCAAGCTCTGCTCTCGGTGGTGATCCAATTTCTCCACTCTAGCACTCTGTATATATCTCTCGGTGTATTGCTCTATCTTTGTGCTTGGATTCTGTCTCGGATGGATACTTTGCTGCTCTGCCCAGCCTCCTTTAAATAGGAACTCCATGCTCCATCAATATCAAATCTAGGAAGCCTTCCAAAAAGCTCTCCTAGATTCTTGCAAGTTTGTTGAGATTTGATTTCTTAAAAACCAACTTTAGAAATCTTATCTTTACCTTGGGCTTGCTGAGTTGTTTGTTGCTGCTGGAATTTCCTAAGTCAATTAGGAAACCTTCCAAAACTCCATGCTCCATCAATATCAAATATATGAAGATTCCTTAAAGATCTCAACAAGAACTTATCTCCTACTTCGTAGGAGATTAGATTTGTTTGGAGAAACAAATCTTTCCACAATCAAATCTTCTCCTGGATACAGGAATCTCCACTAGGATATTCTCTCTGAATATTTAGAAGCTCCTCCAAGATCTCAACAAGATCATATCTGGGGTTCTTTGCGCCAATACTGCTGCTACAGCTCCTTGCTCCAGCTCCTGCTGTTGCAAATTCTTGTTCACTGAGGTTGTTCACTCTAGCTGGATTTGCACAAGCTGCTGTCTTCAGACGGGTAGCGCATCATCTTGCTCTCTATCTTCACGATACTCTACCAACCTGTTGCGATGCTGGCAGCAACCCTTTGTTTGGGCTACTCCAAGTTAATCGGCATGCTATTGACTCTGGGAATTGCATTTAGAAAGCTTCCGTTGCTCTTCTCTTCAATTCTGGGCAGCTTGTATTTCACGCAGAAATCTGCTATTTAGGATGCTCCAGCTGTCTGCTACACAGGTTGCTGTAGCAACTCCTTGTGCACTCTGCTTGTTCACTCTGGAATGCTCAGCACCAGCTACTGTCCTCACATGCTTGCTGTAGCAGACTCTTGTGCACCTTGTAGGAGTTTGTCAATGATGCCACATACCTTAACACAATGAATTCAAGATTATTGACAAAATCGCGCGGAATTCACATCAATGGGGTTGAGAAAGGAACCCCCTTACTTCTTGTTTGTTCCGCTCTTTTATAAAGTCATTTGATGCTTTCTTTGACCATTTCAGATTTAAAATATGTATTACACAAAATGAAGTGGCCCGAAGAAAATCTGGATGATTTCCGGTCGAACAAGATCAAAAACAGCAAGATTAGGGAAGCTGCAAAAGTGATTCGGTCACCAGCTTGGCCGAATCCCCCTCAGCTACACGAATCAACTTGACGGGGAGAACTTGACTGGTTTGACCGAATCACATATGAGGTTGACCGAATCAAAAAGTGATTCGGCCATGGAAGAAGCAAGCTGCCCGAATCAGTTTAGCTCTACAAGGATCTTGACCGAATCAAATGGAGTTTGATCAAATCAGAAAGTAATTCGGCCAGATGAAATCGATTCGCCCAAGCAGAACCCCACTGAGTATATGATTCGGCTGAATTAGAAAGTGATTCGCCCAGGAGGTGCCCGAATCATCTTAGCTCCATAAGGATGTTGGACCGAATCAAAGAAGGTTTGACCGAATCAAAAAGTGATTCGGCCAGCCCGAAACAGCTCTGAGTAAATGATTCGGACACCATGTCCGAATCAGTTCATTAAGGCTTGACCGAATAAAGTGATTCGGGCACTGCGGGTAAATTTTGGAAATCTTTAAAGAGTATAAATAGAATGAGATGTAAAATTAGAAGGGCTTCTTCCAAGAACGAAAACCCTAGGCTAATTCTCATGGAGAACTTGAAGAATTGTCAAGGATTGGAGGAAGACTTCGCAATTGGAGAATACACATTGATGATGCAGTATGGCAGTCTTTGACAAAACCAGCACAAGTGAACAAGCGGCTGAACAAGCTGCTGCTATAGCCGGAGTTGGTTCAGGAACCTGTAGCATCTGTTCGTCAGTAGCAGCTCGGATCTTTGCGGAAGGAGCTTGGCAGTGCATCCGTAAGCATCAAGGGAGTCCCTAAATACTCAGAGAGAATATTCCAGTGGAGATTCCCAGATGGCAAAGAAGATTTGTTTGTAGGATCCCTTAGGTTTGATTGCAATGCAAGACTTGTCTTTTTTATCTATATGAGTGAAGTTTGGTTAAAAAATCTTATGCTTGTTCTTCATATCAATTTTGTGCCCACCAAGTGTTTGACGAAATACCTAAGTGAGTATGAATTGATAAAACACCTAGGAATGGAATGATAGTTGAACTTAGGTTGTTTAGGAGATCAAGCATGAGTATTTTAGGTTGTATGTGTGCGCGAGAGTGACATACGCATTCCACTAGGCTAAGTATTGAGCGACTTTAGTTAACTATGAATAGACCGAGAGGTTGAGATTAGGAGACTTTAGTTCTACGCGGTTCAATAGAGCGAGAGTTTGAGAACCGTACTATTTAGGTATTATTCTCATTCTAGAGAAGGAGCGAGAGTTGAATTTAGAATGTGTGATACCTTAGCCTAGAACCATCACTCCAATTTACTCATGATTTACCTGATTCACATATGAGGTTGACCGAATCAAAAAGTGATTCGGCCATGGAAGAAGCAAGCTGCGCGAATCAGTTTTGCTCTACAAGGATCTTGACCGAATCAAATGGAGTGTGACCGAATCAGAAAGTAATTCGGCCAGATTCGGCCAAGCAGAAACCCCACTAAGTATATGATTCGGCCGAATTAGAAAGTGATTTGCCCACCGAATCATCTTAGCTCCATAAGGATGTTTGACCGAATCAAAGAAGGTTTGACGGAATCAAAAAGTGATTCGGCCAAGAAAAAGTGATTCGGCCAGCCCGAAATAGCTCTGAGTAAATGATTCGGACACCCTGTCCGAATCAGTTCACTAAGGCTTGACCGAATCAAGTGATTCGGGCACTGTGGGTTAATTTTGAAAATCTTCAAAGGGTATACATAGAATGAGATGTAAAATTAGAAGTGCTTCTTCCAAGAACGAAAACCCTAGGCGAATTCTCTTGGAAACTTGAAGAATTGTCAAGGATTGGAGGAAGACTTGCGCAATTGGAGAATCCACATCAACCCTCTACTCAACCACTACCTCTTTGCATCCAATTGGTGAACAATTTCAATTAAATATCATGTTTTGTTTCAAACTCACCATGAGTGAGTAGTTGTTCAGTAGTTGGGGTCCTTATGAATCCCTTAGGTTTGATTGTAATGCAGACTTGTCTTTTTATCCATATGAGTGAAGTTTGGTTGAAAATTCTTATGCTTGTTCTTCATATTAATTTTGTGCACACCAAGTGTTTGACGAAATACCTAAGTGACTATAAATTGATAAAACACCTAGGGATGGAATGAGAGTTGAATTTAGCTCGTTTAGGAGATCAAGCATGATTATTTTAGGTTGCATGTGTGCGCGAGAGTGACATACGCATTCCACTAGGCTAAGTATTGAGCGACTTTAGTTAACTATCAATAGGCCGAAAGGTTGAGATTAGGAGACTTTAGTTCTACGCCGTTCAATAGAGCGAGATTTGAGAACCGTACTATTTAGGTATTATTCCTATTCTAGAGAAGGAGCGAGAGTTGAATTTAGAATGTGTGATACCTTAGCCTAGAACCATCACTCGAATTTACTCATGATTTAGACAAGTTTTGTGTTGCTAATCGCGTAACCTAGGGGTGAGATACGATTCCGACTACGTTTTCTCTATTATTTTCTCTTAGACCATATTTCATCTTGTCTTTAGTATTCACTAGAGATACTTGACTTAGAGGAAAAAAAATCCCCTTTTTATTTAGTAGATTTACCTTAAGCATTACTAGCTAGCTTTAGACTAATCTAGGCTTTTCTCTTCGGTTCGACTGGAGGTCACTCGGATAATAAATATTGTTTGAACACCGTGATTGGATTAGTATTTTTACTAACACAATTAACCACAGCGTTTCACATGCCAATAGAGCTCAAACATAATGCAATGTGGGCGGTAAAAACCTTGAACTTCGATATGAAGACCGCAGGGGAGAAAAGAGTGTTGCAGCTATACGAGCTCGACGAAATTAGGCTCGATTCTTATGAGAATGCCCGCATCTAAAAAGAAAGAACTAAGAAGTGGCATGACAAGAGGACAGTGCACAGAGAATTTGATGAAGGAGAGCGAGTTCTTCTCTATAACTCTGGTATGAGATTATTTCCTGGGAAATTGAAGGCCAAATGGAGCGGACCGTATACTGTAGCCTGTGCTTATTCCGATGGCCATGTGGAAATCATAGTAGAGGACGACAAATCCTTAGTCATAAATGGTCAACACTTGAAACATTATCACGTCCTTAAGGGACTGACTCCACCTGATGGAATTCACGACGATCTAACCCTCGGGAAGGGATCCGAGCAAGGGACTTCCCGAGAATACTTCTGATTATTGCCCCTCAACCTTGTCTCCCCAAGACGTTAAATTAGGCCTCTTCGGGGAGTAACCCGCACTGTAAGTCTTTATAGTTTTCTGCATTATTGTAAGTACACTTAGATTATTCGCCATTTAAGTTTAGTTACCTTGCATGCTACATGACATGACGTGATGATTTGAGTGTGGTACACTTAGTTTATTTGCCTAGTTTAATATGGGTGTGGTAGACCAGTTCTACTTAGAATCGGCAGTTTATTTAGATAAACCGACGGTTGGATGGAGAAACCGTCGGTTTGGAAGAGAACCGGCCCTATTAAGAAAAAAATCAACATTCTTTGAGACGAGCCGGTTCTTGTGAAAATCGGCTGTTTGTATAGCTAAACCGGCCTTCACAAAGACACCACCGGTTGTAAAGCGAACCGGCCGCCCTGTGCAAATTTCAAAATCCTCTGATTCGGGCCGGTTCTACCATGAATCGGCGGTTTGCGATTCCCGCTACCCGCTTTTTCATTTTTTTCTATATTTATCTATTTCTATATTTATTTTATATGCAGGTAAACTGACGGTTAAATGGAGGAACGCCGTTTAACCAGACCCTTGTGCAAGTTTCAAAATCTTCTAAGTCGGGCCGGTTCTGCACGGAACCGGCATTTTGTTCCTTAGAACTGGCGGTTTGAATATCAAACCTCCGGTTCAAAATTCAACCGGGTGGGCATCTTCTTCTATCTTACTCGATTCCAAACTTAAATTCACCCAACTCCCCAAAATGCAGACCTCCCAGCCGTCCCTCCTTCTTTCCTTCGATCTCCAAATCGAACCACTCTCCATCCTCAGCTACTCTCCTCCCTTCGACCCACGCCTCAGCCGCCAGCATCACCAGCCACAGCCACGCCTCTAGCCTTCAACGCCCGCAGTCCGCCTCTCCTACCGTCCGCACCAAATCCCATTCATCTGCCAGTCGACTCCTCCACCACCCACTCCCGGCCATGGCACGCACAAGTGACCGAGCTAACCGCCACCCCACACGTGCCTCCCGACCTGCTACTCCACCGCTAGAACCAACACCTCCTCAGCCAGCGCCTCTAGCCTTCCTGGAGCCTTTGAGTTTTGGTCCCAATTCGGTGGCGGCTGACCTCTACAAGTATTATTTGCAAGAGAAAAAATATGTGCAAGCCACTGCGTACTCACCTCATTATGTTTTGGACTAGGCAAATATATGATGAGGCTTTTGAAAAGCTTAGACTTGTTGGCTTACATATCTTGATTGACTGTCGCTGGCTTACTGTGCCACGCCTTGTGGTGGAATTCCTAGCCTCATTTACATGCTTCCCCGCCAAAGGAACTATGCAGCATTGGAGTTTCGGCTGGGCAACTGGAATTGGACCCTCATCCGGGAGCGTGTTTGTGAAATATTTGGTTTCCCGGTTCACGACACTCTCTCGGTGTTCAATGAGCTAGATCAGACTGACTTTTGGTGGGAGATCTCTGCTGTGGACTGCCCCTATTACCCCACCATCCAATCGATTTGCATCCAAATCTCTGTTTATAAAGTACCCACCCACGACATTGACATGCTTTGTGCTATGTCACCGCCTCGCTGAATGGGCAGCTAGGTCGAGATCTTGGATCCTCTGAGGCGGTGCATTTACACTAGTATTGCCCTTAGCCTTGGCCTTGACCTCACCGGCCACGACTCCGGCTATCTCTGCCCGCTCGACCTTACCTCATTGATCGCTCAACATATGATATCCCCTGAAGACCAACACACTTGGCTCTATCGGACTACCCCACCTAGTGCTGTGGAGGCACGGCGGCGGCGTGCCCCCTGAATTATAGTATCACAGCCTAAGCATGTGGAGGCCGAGCTGACTGCTACCTTAGGTGAGACTTCTGCTCGCTCAGGCCATTCGAGGAGCCGCCGCCCAGATAGACTGGATGAGTTAATAGAGAGGCTCACTCGTATTGAGTCGACCCTCGCAGCTGAGCGAGACTATCATCGGGCTTCCCACAGATGGATTCATGGTGCCCTTCAGAAATTACTACATGCCGGAGCGCATTCCTATCCAGACCCTCCAGCCTCCCCATTCCTCACCGAAGATGCTGGCCTACCTCACATTGATCCTACTTGTCAGCCAGGCACTTCCGGCCCGCACCTTGATCGTGACACTGATGCGGCTGATCACCCAGACTCTTAGTTGCACTCTTGTCTGTTTTATCTTTCTATTTTGGATGTTGTTCTGGCACTGATCATTGATCTTGTACTTACGACGAATATTTTGTGATCATCGATATTCTTGCATGTCTTCCTTACTTATGATATTTACTTGTGACATGATATAACAACGTGTGCTTTGCAATGTCCCTGTTATTCTCTTTCCTCCGTTGTTTATGCAGACTTCGAGCGTGTTCCTTAGCACTAGGGCCACCACATATCATCTCTACACCATTTCAGAAAAACGGCGTCGCCACTTATGTAGTCCGTATACTCCATCAGGGAAGTTCCTCTACACTAGTAGTTATTCTAATTACCTCGTGGCGCTTAGGGACTAAGCTCAATTTTAAGTGTGGAGTGGGTTGGTGCATCATCATTTCAACCACATCATCGCATGTCATGCATTTGCACCTCACTCTTGTTAGTTATTGCATCTTAGTTGTTTAGAACCAGTCATGTTGCTCATGTTTTGCCTCTCGCGTTGCGTCATGCTCATTTCTCTATCAGTTTTCCTGTCAGTATCTCAAGTCACTTGATGAAGAATTTAGAACCTGATGTTGTTTCTTTGAATGTGTATTCCTATGAACTCAGTGTCTCCCCTATCTCATGTCTGTCATGCACCCTAAATAACTTTACAAGCATGGTAGGGCAGGATTTTTAGTAGGCACCGGTTCATATTGTTCAAAAACCTAGACTAGCTTTGTGATTCAAGGTGACTTTAGCAATCTTACGGACTTCTCATGCTTGTTGTTACTCACACACACCTGCCTCCACCATTAGTACACTTGTCAGGTTTTAAGCGTGGAGTCCCTCGAATGAGAGGGATAAAAAGAAAAGTCAAAAGAGGAAGCAAAATAGGCCCCAACGAAAAAAAAGAAAGAAAAGAAAATGAGATGCAAAGAAAAGGAAGAAAAGTTCCCCTTAAGCATGACAAGGCCGCAGGCCATTATATACTCCAGCTTAAGCTTGATATTGTGTATTATATCACTTGTCTATTGTGTGTGATTGCATCTTGTATTAGAGGTCCTGTAAGATGAGTTAAGGAACGACCCGTGTGCTTGCATCGAATCATTAAGAGAGTCTTTGCATCTTTCAAAAATTCCCTAAGCCAGGCTCCTCTTCTCTTACGGGTCACTAGCTTAGACTTTGGCACTTGAGAACGAGCTTTGCGCCAAGAGCCCGTGAACTTTCCCTAGATAGCATAGGTAAATGGAGAGCATGTTTTGTGTAACTATAATCTTGGTTTCGATGTATTGTAGGAAGGTTGATTAGAGTGAATGACTACACATTTAAAAGCCTTGTGTGCTGATTTTCGTTCGAATGCATTATTCTTGTATACTACGATGGCTCGAGAGTTTTTCTGACAGTGTTTTGAACTATAGACTACGCAAGCATGAGTTAGAAAATACGCATAGTGGACACGTTTGAGCAACGCGTAACTCATGCATTCATGTAGAGCTAGCTGCATTTGGGATTTGTAGGTACTCCCTCTTCTAAAAACCTTCACGAGACTATAACTCGTCCACTAGGGCATTCTAGGGGTTTAAAGGCTTGATGCATATGCTAAATGCATCCGTGATTCCTACGAGTGAGTTAGGACTTTCATATTCTAGGACATTAATCTAGTTAGTGTACATCACATGATCTTAAGGACTACTTACATTAGGTTGCTCCGCTATTCACTATGTATTTTATGTTTGTTCGGGACGAGCAAATTCTAAGTGTGGAGTGTTTTGATCGGTTGATTTACTTACTGATTATTCGTCCACTCGATGATGAATTTCGCTTCTCTCCCGAGCGTTTCTTTGTGTTTTTACCACTGGTTTCAAAACAAATCACACTAAACTACAGCTTCATAGCCCAGTCAGAGCAAAATGAAGAAAATCTCAAGATTCAGACGAATATGATCAAGGAATGTGCAGATTTACCTGTTCGTTGTCAAAGGCTTGCCGAGCACACAATTCATATCGGATTGAGGCATGCTATATCTTGCTGGACAGCTAACTCAAAGAGCTACAACATTGAAGTTTACGCTAAGAAGATGAACCGACGGCTTTGACAGCGAACCGCCGGTTTTCTTTTGAACCGGCCATCAATGGAAAAATTGGCGATTCTCTGAGATAGGCCGGTTCAATTTAGAACCGGTGGTTTATAAGTTGAACCTGCGGTTTGGACACTGAAACTGCCGATTTGACACTAAATCAGCCCAGGAATTAATTATAAAAAATTAGCCCTATTGATTTTTAGTATACATAGAAATCCAAGGCTCATTTACAAGGGTTCGATGATTTGGAGAACAAAAGAAGGAGAGAAGAGACAAGCTTGGAGTGAAGATCATCGTCATGGGTTCTTCTTTCTAAATTCTCTTCATTCTGCATTCTCTTCGTTCTTCGATAGGAAAGTTGACATCTTCTGTCTGGAAACCCTAGGCTTACTAAATGTTGATAATCCATGATTGGGCGGTGTTCAATAGTGTAGATTAATTCAGGTGATGATCCGTGAATGGGCGGCTCACCTGAGGTCAATTTAGATTATTTCCAAAGCTATTTTGCATGACTATATGGTGTGACTGATTGCATGAATTGTGTTGCGAGCATGGGTGAAGTTTAATCTTGGAATTAACTTCTCTGATCGAATAAACTGTTAGTTATATTAATTAAGACAATTAGGAATATTAGAACAAACTCAGAATTTCTCTTAGGAGTAGCTTAACACATTGATTGCCAACTAGTATATACACGCGCCTGTTTCTAGGATCGACCCTTGGCTTACCAAGGTCTATAAATTATTTTTGACTACAAATTGACCCCTGAAACTTATATCTGACAACTTTAAAGGGTTAAAAATACGATTGTCATGAAGTCTTGAGGACCGAGATTTGTCCTCCCCAGACATAAGCTGTTGCCGAATTGGGTGATCAAATTTATCTGTGTTCTATAGTTTGGAAAAAGCAAAGCGTCAGCAACTTAGCGAAAGACGTTGCTGAAGCAAACTTTGGGTTGTCGTCTAACAATACCGCAGTGCCAATTTTCAGCTGCCATCCAGCAACCCCTACCGCCGAAGAACCAAGATCCAAGGAGTTTTTCTATCTCTTGTGACATTGGTGGCATTATAATTCAGCGTGCTTTGTGTTATCGAGGTGCTAGTGTTTCCATTATGCCCTATTCTCTTTTTTATTTAATCTGAGTTTAGGGGACCTTAGTCCTACTAACATCTGTATACGCTTGGCGGATCTTTCATCAAGGCTCTTGAGGGGGAACTTGGTGAACGTCCCTGTTAAAGTATGGAATATTTATGTTCCGGTCGATTTCATTATTTTAGAGATTGCTGAGGATAAGGATATCCGTATTATTCTTGGTAGGCCTTTCTTGCGCACTGCTGGAGTTGTTATTGCTGTTAAGAAAGGATCCCTAGCTTTGAATGTGGATAGTGAGCGGGTAAAGTTTTAGTTGTCTAATATTTACAGAGGCCCTCTTGCGTCTTCTGATTGCAATTTTCTAGAATTACACGAGCCAAAATATCTTACTGCACTAACCGATCTTAGCTCATATAGCATGAATGCAGGCTGTCCCATCCCTATGATCTATACGCAATCGGTGTTAAGGGAAACACGGTTGAAAAATCAGATTCATAGGAAGAGGAGTCAGGTAATGAATCTTGCAAGGTAGAGTTAAAACCGCTTCCTGCAAGTCTTAGGTATGATTTTCTTGGTTCCAATTCTACTTCTCGAGTAATCATAAATGCATCCTTGACTGATGTAGAAACCAAGAAACTGCATGATGTCCTGAGGCAAATTGAAAACCTTTAGGCTATTCGACTGATGACTTGACTGATATTAGCCCTGACATTTGCATGCATAGAATTCTTGAATGATGTAGTAAAGAAAAAAAATTCTAAAATTGCTTGTTGCTGGCATCATTTATTCTATTGCCGGTAGTGAATGGTTTAGCCCTGTGCATGTTGGACCTAAGAAAGGTGGATTGATTGTTGTGCGTAATGAGAAAAATGATTTAATTCCTACTCGTACCGTAACTGGTTTGCGCATGTGCATTGATTATAGAAAATTAAATAAGGCAACTCGCAAGGATCACTTTCCCTTGTCTTTCATTGATAATATGTTAGAACGTCTTGCGTAATATATTTTTTTCTACTATCTTGATGGTTATAGTGGTTTCATCCAGATCCTTATACACCCGCAAGACTATGAAAAAACTATATTTACTTGCCCGTTTGGGACATTTGCTTATAGACTTATACCTTTCAGGTTATGTAATGCGCCTGCCACTTTTCAAAGTTGCATGATGGCTATTTTTCCTGATTTTAATAAGCAAACCATGGAGGTCTTTATGGAAGATTTTTTTTGTAGTTCTATGATAGAGCCTATTTATACACATTATTTAGATCCTAACCCTATGCTTGTTTGCATTATTTGGTGTACAAGATTACTGGTTTCCAGTATTTTTGTATTTCAGGGCAAAACGAGGGCCTAAGTCGGATACGCGCTAACAGGCAGCATTTAGGACGCGCATCACACAGCCTGCGGTGCTAGCGGCGCAAACAGAAGAATTGGCAGAGTCGACCACGGTGCGCTAACCGTTTGCGCTAACCAAGATGCCGTGCGCCATGCGCAGATGGTGGTGTTTCCAAATCCTGACACCACCAGATTTGGAAGTTGCCAAGAATGAGCCTCTGAGCAGTATATAAAGAAGAGAAGAAGGCTAGGGTTTTATCATATATCATCATTCAGAGAGGACCACAGCACACGGGAGAACGGCAGAACTAAAAAACACACGAGCTTGCTGAGAGGACCTGCGCTAGCCGACTGCGCCAGCCGAGACTGCAACTTGCACGCACTGTTTGCTATTGTTTTCTTGGATACTTTAGATGTTATTTACTATTTCTATGATGTTTACTACTAGCATGTCTAGCTAAACGCTTAGTATCGGTTGGGCATGAATCTATGAGTATTTCCTTTGAGACTTGCGCTTAATGCATAGCTTGTTTGCTTGTATTAATTCTGTGCACATTGTCGGCAGCTAGTTACATGAGTAGGGGAAGCCTTGAACCGCAATCTTACTCTTGTTGCTTGTTATTGTATGTTAAACTAGTTGAATAGCCTGACGGTGCCAACTAGGAGTAACGCGCTAGGGTAATCAGTTGCTACTGTGACAGGATTCGCAGCTGTTTAGACTAGTCTTAAGAATTAATAGCTCATGAACTTTGATCGGAACATGCGCACATGTTAGGAAACCTTGATCGGACACTAACATTAGCAACCCGAGCTATAGACATTTAGAGTCGATGATAAGGAATACACTCATAGAGGATTGTCTGCGCCGATACTTCTCATAGTCATAGTACTTAATCTCTATTGCCTGCGCACGTCTAGTGCAATTCCTGCGTTTACTACTGTTTACTCGCGCGTTGCGCAACCCCAATCACTCACACCCCCAGTTTTCGTAAGTGCAGGATACTAGTTAAAGCTAATCTACTGCTTCCTTGTGGATTCGACCCCGACTTAACCGCTGTACTAAGTGGAAGAGGAAGGAATTAATTTGACGCGCACAACGACGCGCGGATCATTCTAGTACTGACAATAGAACTTGTCCCAGCTGTTGTTGTGACAACTGCTGACGAAACGCGTTAGGAATAGTTCGACTTGTTTCGAGTGAAAAGTAAATTCTATAAAGTAAATATGAGATGGAGAGATTTGGTAACCCACTTCAGGACAATATGTCCGTAATGTGGGGGGTCTCCTAACCCCAACAAGCAGCAATCCACTAGTAACGATCGAACAATGAAGTATAAACTTGCAAGACTCCCTCTTCAAGTCCTTATACCACCGACTCGTCTGGATGCGCACTGAGCTCCCCTCAGTGTAGAGATCCCTCTCTATGGCTTGTCACAGTAGCTTCGTTCTCCCGAACAGCTGCTTGTCCACTCAACGTCCTTCTGGATATCTGGAAAAATCTATTTTCCAACAGGGTTTGTTAAGCATGTTTCTGCAGCAAATACTTCTGGTCCTCGTGCTTGAGTGATAACATAGCTCTAATCTCCGTCGGGTGCACTCAATCACTTGATCTCTATTTCTCTTGTATATTGCTATAATGGAAGAGAGCTGCTTGAATATTGTTTTGGATTATCACTTCAACTCCGTTCCACTTCTTTTAAAGCCCTCGCTAATCGTCTGAAAGATCTTAACCAAATATTCAATTAGAATATTTTTTGAGCTTATCATGTTGCCATACCAAGAGATTGTGTATCAAAGATGTTAAGGTAATGACATCCTTGACAAAACCAGCGCAAGAAGTTGCTACAGCATCCCGCGAAGAATGAAGTTGGAGCTTCTTCCAAAGATGACAGCAGAAGCTATCTGAAGACACCACTTGAGAAGAAGCCAGAAGACAAGCTAGGGATAGCTTGAGTCCTTGAATTGAGATGAATTCTAAAGAAGCTCAGGAAGCTGCTAGTGAAGGAGTCTAAAGACGAGATGAAGATTGCCTAAGATCAGAAGGGTCCTTAGATTTTGTCAAAAATGCCAAGGGGGAGATTGTCAATGTTTGTGACATCATTTACAAACTCCTACAAGGTGCACAAGAGTCTGCTACAGCAAACGTGTGAAGACAGCAACTGATGTAGAGCGTTCCAGAATGACCAACCAGAGTGCACAAGCCGTTGCTACAGCAACCTGTGTAGCAGAGAGCTGGAGCATCCTAAATAGCAGATTTCTGTGTGAAGTACAAGCTGCCCAGAATTGAAGAGAAGAGCAACGGAAGCTTTCTAAATGCAATTCCCAGAGTCAATAGCATGCCGATTAACTTGGAGTAGCCCAAAGAACGTACGGAGGGTTGCTGCCAGCATCGCAATAGATTGGTAGAGTATCGTGAAGATAGAGAGCAAGATGATGCAGCTGCCCGTATGAAGACAGTAGCTTGTGCAAATCCAGCTAGAGTGAACAAGCAATTGCTACAGCAGGAGCTGTAGCAGCAGTATTGGCGCGAAGAACAATCTGCCCAGATGTGATCTTGTTGAGATCTTGGAGGAGTTTCTAAATATTCAGAGAGAATATCCCAGTGGAGATTCTCAGATGGAGGAGAAGATTTGTTTGTAGAAGATTAGATTTGCAAATCATATCTAATCTCCTAAAAATTAGGGTATCGAGTCAGAGAGCAAATATAAAGAACGCACGCAGAATACCGAGAGAGAGAGAGATTCAAGTGCGTGGAAGATTCGATCATCACCGAAGAGCAAGGCGTGGTCGCAGAATTGAGTGACTGAAGCAGAGGCTGATCGAGACTTGCAGAGTCTGATTAGAGCTTGATCAGGGAAGCCAATTCAGAGCAGAGACTGCTTGTTGGTGGATCAAGGCAGGCCGCGGAGGCATTGACGAGTGGAGGTACTTGGGCAATTGGCAGGAGACCAGGTCTCGCTAGTGAAGGGTGGTCACTGAGTGAGGGGGAGTGCTCCAGAGTGTGCATCGCTCGTGGAGAGGTTTGATCGGCTCACAAGAAGGCTTAGAGCGACGCGGACAGTTTAGATACCAGCTGTGTCCTAAGTAGGTGCTATAACAACCTGCAGGTAACATTAAATTAATTAGAATAGGCTGAGTCTGTGGGATCAGATTTGTAGTTATTTTGAATTATTTCTAGTCTGTAGGTGCACAATACAGAACTCAGAGCTTGTTCTAATTGTGTGACTAGTTTAGGTCAGGTAGCATAGGTGTCGTGTACGAACCGTGTTGTACTATTGACCTGAGAAACTAGTGGATTAAGGGTTGGAGTTCAGCCCTTCCCAGACGTAGGCAGATTGGCTGAACTAGGTGAACAAACCTTTGTTCCTTGTTTTATCTTACTGCATCAGATTTGGGTGTTCAAGAGTGTGCTGTAGCAACTACTTGTACACAATCCGCAACTCAGAGGTGCTGCGAATTTCAATTGGTATCTGAGCGGGAACTCATCACACAGAGTGAAGATCCTGAGCGCCTTGCTGAGTTCATCAAGCAAAGATGAAAGAGAGACAAAGCATAAGTCGGCCGCCTCTACTGGAAGAAGGAAATTATAGTTGTTGGAAGGCGATAATGAAGGCTATCCTAAAGGCGATGGATGAGAAGACTTGGAGAGCAATAGTGTCTGGGTGGTCACACCTACTGACCATCAATGACAAAGGCGTTGCATGGGAGAAAATCGAGGAACTTGGACAGCTGAAGCGGAAGCTGTAGCAACCAGTCACTCCAAAGCCTTGAACGCGATATTTGCCGCTGTTGACGCAAATAATTTTAGGCTGATCTCCAATTGTGAAGTTGCCAAGCAAGCATGGGAGATCCTCCAGATGGCTCATGAAAGGAACAAGACTCCTGCTGTAAATTGGAGAGACGAAGACAGTGAAGAAGACTCTGAACAGACGAGCAATGTTGCTCTATTAACTGCAACTGATATGAAGAACACCGTTTCAACAAAGCCAGAAACTGTTGAGGAGTCAGACAGTAGTGATGATGAGGAAATCACTGAGAAGCCTATTGCAAGAAAATTTGGCCTGTTGCACAAAGAGTGGCTGCAAGTCATCGAGATCAACAAAGGATTGACTGCCAAAGTATCAGACCTGGAAGAAAAATAAGAGGAGCTGCTGAAGACTATCACTTCTCTTACGGATCAGGCTGCCTAGCAAGAAGAGAAGTTCGCTGCAGAGAAGGAAGAGCTCAACCTCTACAAAAAGACCGCAAAGATGCTTAACAGTTGCTCAAGCAATCTTGAAGATATTCTATCATGCCAAAGATACGGAGGAGGCTACTTTGGTCTTGAATACATGGGTGAAGAAGGTGCTGAAAGAACTGTATTCATCAAAGCTATGGTGTCAGAAGATGTTGGGAATGCCGTGGAGAAACCGGTCCTGTCCCAGAAACCAGCTCAGAAGAAGGTGCCTAAATGGATGAACAAGAGGATGCTACATCAACCTCTGTGTCAACAACCTGTAGCTGAGAAGAAGGCCAAAAGCGATGGGCGCAGATGCTATTTTTGTGATTAGAAGGGACACATCCAGTGGAGATGCCGAATCCTGAATACGTATTGGAGACCTCAGAGATCGCCCACAGACGGACAATGCTAGATGAAGCCAATCATTAGATGTGTCACGCAGGTGACCTTCAGCTCATCAAAGTCGATGAAGGACTGTCACTGTCCAGTTGTGCGCGGAAACATCAGATATGTTGGAGGGACTGATAATATAAGTATGGCAGTGTTTGACAAAACCAGCTTATGTGAACAAGGAGCTGCTGCAGCTCAAACAATTAAGCAGACCAGCAGAAGTAAACCAGCAGCAGATGCAGCAGAGGATGCTGCAGCAGGTGCTGGTTCAAGTGCTGGTTCAACTGTCCGAGTAGCAGCTTTGTGCTGAGTTCGTTCTGGAGGTATGGCAGTTGTGTTCTTGCTCTTAGAAGGTTTTCTAAAATGCTGCTGAGCATTTTCCAGCAAGGTTTGCTAGTCAGAGAAGGAGATTTGCATTGAAGATATTAATCAAATCTAATCTCCTAGATTTTAGGAGATAATTGATCTTGTGGGTCAATTGCCTAAACCTGGAAATTGCTTAAAGTGGTGTGGGTATTTAAGCAGAAGGTTTGAGGGCTGAAGAGGGTGATCGAAGCTGAGTGATACACGAGAGTAGACACAGATTTCAGAGAGAGGATTTTCTGGGTGCTACGGACGTTGTTCTTCGATCAAACACACACGGGCAGAGCGTTGAGCGCAGAGCTGTGGTGTGCATTGCAGAAGAGAATCAGGTCTTGCAAAGACTGATTCGTGCATTGATCTGGAAGCCAATTCAGAGCTGGTGAGCTTGTTGGTTGATCAAGAGGCAGCCGCGGGAGAACTGACGGGTGGAAGGCTCGGTCGAGGTTCGTGCGGAAGAACTCACTAGTGACAGGTGGTCACTGAGTGAGGGGGAGTTACTCAGAGTGTGCAGCGCTCTTGGAGTGGTTCGATCGGCTCGGCAGAAGGCCTTGGAGCGACGCGGACAGTGTGCTTCAGCTGTGTGTTACAGCTGTTGCTGCAGCAACCCTGCTGAGTAGTGTAGGATAGAATAGGCTGAGTTCTTTGAGAGGATTGTAGCTACTCTAGACTGACATATTGTAGAGGGTGTGCTGGCACAAATCAGAGCTTGTTCTGATTGTGCTGAGTAGTCAACAAGAGGTTGAGTAGCATAGGTTGCGTGCGTTGTAACCTAGTGTACTTGGAACCTTTGGTTGAGTGGATTGAGGACTGGAGAATAGTCCTCCCCAGACGTAGGCAGATTGGCCGAACTGGGTGAACAAACTTGTGCATTGTTTGTTGCTTGCTGAGATTAATTCTTGTGAACAAGAGTGTGCTGCAGCAACTGCTTGTTCACAAATCTGCCGGATTGAGACACTGTGAAATTTCAGGGACAACGAACTAGAGAATGAGGATTGCAAAAGACACAAGTGCAGATCGGGTGAGACAACGAAACAATGCCGGAAGGAAAGAAAGAGTCGCTGGACACAACAGAGCTCGGAGGCGTTGGATACTGAAGCCGGAGCAGGCAGTGATGGAGAAGCAACCACCAGATAGTCCCCCAAAATCATCAGAAGAGACACATGCTGTGACACCAAGAGTTCCCCTTGTTCGGTGGATGGAGAAGAGGCGTTGGCCTATTCGCTGAGTTTAGCTTGAGGATCCCCCCTTATCATTTGTGACAAAAAGGGGGAGAAGATGTGTTCTGCTGCTTGTATAATGTGGCAGGTTTTGCCAGTTGACCCCAGAGGGAGAAGAGGAGCCCCTTTAGAAGATGCTCAGGTTTTGTCAAAAATGCCAAGAGGGAGATTGTTAAGGTAATGGCATCCTTGACAAAACCAGCGCAAGAAGTTGCTACAGCATCCCGCGAAGATTGAAGTTGGAGCTTCTTCCAAAGACTGACAAAATAACAAAGAGCAAGAAGTTGGTACACCATTCGATGCCAGCATAAGCTATCTGAAGACACCACTTGAGAAGAAGCCAGACGACAAGCTAGGGATAGCTTGAGTCCTTGAATTGAGATGAATTCTGAAGAAGCTCAAGGAAGCTGCTTGAGAAGGAGTCTAAAGACGAGATGAAGATTGCCTAAGATCAGAAGGGTCCTTGGATTTTGTCAAAAATGGCAAGGGGGAGATTGTTAAGGTATGTGGCATCATTGACAAACATGTGAAGACAGCAACTGATACAGAGCGTTCCAGAATGACCAAGTAGAATGCACAAGGCGTTACTATAGCAACCTGTGTAGCAGAGAGCTGAAGCATCCTAAATAGCAGATTTCCGTGTGAAGTACAAGCTACCCAGAATTGAAGAGAAGAGCAACGGAAGCTTTCTAAATGCAATTCCCGGAGTCAATAGCATGCCGATTAACTTGGAGTAGCCCAAAGAACGTACAGAGGATTGCTGCCAGCATCGCAACAGGTTGGTAGAGTATCGTGAAGATAGAGAGCAAGATGATGCTGCTGCTTGTGTAAAGACAGTAGCTTGTGCAAATCCAGCCAGAGTGAACAACCAGTTGCTACAGCAGGAGCTGTAGCAGCAGTATTGGTGCAAAGAACAATCTGCCCAGATATGATCTTGTTGAGATCTTGGAGGAGTTTCTAAATATTCAGAGAGAATGTCCCAGTGGAGGTTCCCAGATGGAGGAGAAGATTTGTTTGTAGAAGATTAGATTTGCAAATTAAATCTAATCTCCTACAAATTAGGAGGTATTGTTGCTTGAAAGAAATTCCAAAAAGCTGAATGATGGATTTGGGGGTTCCTATTTAAAGAAGGCCGGGCTGAGCGTCAAGGGTATCAAATCAGAGAGGAAATACTGAGAACACAAGCAGAATACCGAGAGAGAGAGAGATGCAAGTGCGTGGAAGATTCGATCATCACTGAAGAGCAGAGCGTGCGCGCAGAGCTGAGTGACTGAAGTAGAGGCTGATCGAGACTTGCAGAGTCTGATTAGAGCTTGATCAGGGAATCCAATTCAGAGCAGAGACTGCTTGTTGGTGGATCAAGGCAGGACGCGGAGGCATTGACTAGTGGAGGTACTCGGGCAATTGGCAGGAAACCAAGTCTCGCTAGTGACAGGTGGTCAATGAGTGAGGAGGAGTGTTCCAGAGTGTGCAGCGCTCGTGGAGAGGTTCGATCGGCTCAGCAGAAGGCTTGGAGCAACGTGGACAGTTTAGGTACTAGCTGTGTGCTACACCAGGTTCTATAGCAACCTGCAGGTGACATTGAATTAATTAGAATAGGCTGAGTCTGTGGCATCAGAGTTGTAGCTATTCTAAATTATTTCAAGTCTGTAGGTGCGCAATACACAAGTCGGAGCTTGTTCTAATTGTGTGACTAGTTTAGGTCAGGTAGCATAGGTGTCATGAATCGAACCGTGTTGTACTGTGGACTTGAGAAACTAGTGGATTAAGGGTTGGAGTTCAGCCCTTTTCAGACGTAGGCAGATTGGCCGAACTGGGTGAACAAACCTTTGTTCCTTGTTCTATCTTGCTGCATCAGATTTGGGTGTTCAAGAGTGTGTTGTAACAATTGCTTGTACACAATCTGCAACTCAGAGGTGCCGCGAATTTCAAAAGATGTCGTTAAAGATATTCTGTGTAGCCGAGACTCCGGTGATCCCGCGGATAGGCTTCACACCTCTTGATTTTAGGAATCTGTAGATTCCCGAGAATATACTTTTTCGGTTCACAGACATCACAGTCTACAGCACTTGCTATAACATCTTGAGTAGCAACTCCTGTCTTCAGTTTTGTTTAACTATTGTACGCATATTTCTAACTTACTTGAACAACTCATTAGCCAAAAAAATGCCATATAGAAACATAGGACTAACAATCTCCCACTTGGTAGTTTTTGGCAAAATACATTACTACAATGCTATCATAGGTGTTCAAGTAAGATTCAAAACTACTACTCCCCCAAAATATACTCCCCCTATGTTGCCATAAACTGGGCAAGGGAACATAAGTGCAAATGTCTCAACAAAATGCCAGAAAAGAATTCAACAACTAGAGTTTAACAAAGTTCTCCAAATGATGAGGGATTCAGTTATTACTAGCTGCATTGTCTTCTAGAGCAAGTTGATGATGATAGCGGAGGTCAATGAGCATTTGGACAATTTTCCTAATGCGGCGGTTTTGGCTTTCAACTGAATCCGTCAGTGCAGCTCTTTCTGCCTCCAGGAGGTCGATCATCCTCCCCACCATGCTTTTTCCAATCAGAGCAAATGTGGAGCTAGTCTCCTCAGCACCCGCTCCAAGAGACACTGGAGTTTGATGCTCACCAGTGGGCAGGGGAATGTCCAGGACATTTCCCTTGAAAAGCTTATGATCGCTCACAAGAGCTTCTTGGCTGCTAGAAAGCTTCAATCCATCCTTCTCTAGCACTGGACACTGACAAATAGCTCATTCATAGATTAATGAGAGAAAACCAATATTTAAGTTTACCCCTTTGTAGATTTCATGCTCCGCTATCTGGTCAAAGATCACCTTCCCAAGATTGATCTTCTTTTCATCCCCAATTGCCTCTAGGAGCAGGGCGTACCCCTTGCTGATCTTGGTCACATTGATAGAAGTCCACCAGTTATGCTGACCCACCGCATGGATTACAACGTGTTTAGCTGATAAAACTCCAGAAGTCAGATCGACAGACCATGCAAAGAGTGATCCTCCTGTCAGCTTTCTAGCCACTGTATCCCAATCAGCATTCTCCTCAAATTGGACTTTAATAGCCGCCTCAGCATCAATGCCATAGAATTCATTTATGGCCTCCGGCGTAATCTTGATCAGGCTCCCCCTGATCCACACATGTCCATACTCAGGACTCGTCTCATCCCCAAAATCTTCACTCAGATTGGCTATCACCTCCCTCACCACAGCTTCATCAAATCTCTTTGCTTTTCCTTAAAGAGTGATACAGTCCAATTCTTTTGAACAATTCAACCATGTGCTTGGAAGAAAATCTATCTTCATTCAGCACTCTCTCGGGAACCAGACATCTTTTATGTACGTTCTTCCACCTATCTGCTCTTGGTTTGTCCACAAACCACACTTGGTTTCTCATCACTCCAACAGGTTTTGCTGGCTTTGGCTTCTTTCCTACCGGGGCATCATCAATATTCTTCCCTTTCCTTTTCGGCCTACTGGACTCAGCTTGGTCGGCTCTTGCTGGATCAACTCCTTCCACTGACACTGGCTGCTCAACATGAAGAGTGTTCATAACTGAAACTTCTTCTTCTGATGGGGATAGGCTGTCCTCACATGGATCTGACTCTACATCAACTGCTTCAGTTGATTCCTTCCCTTTCGTTATTTCCTCAGCAATGGTCTGTACAGCGACTTCAGTACCAGCTGGACTCTTCACACTTTCCTCCTCGGATCCCGAGTCATTATTAGTAGCTGAGACACCATGGGCCTGAATTACTTCAACGTGGTCTGCTCCCCCTTCATTTGTGCCAAAGGTATCCACATCCATTTCCTCAATAACTGCCTCTGTGGTCTCCTCAACACCACCCTTCGTGGTTTCTTCATTCACAGACGAATCAACGACCGCTACAACGGTTTCCTCAACAATGGATGAAACAACCTCTTTAACATTTACCTCAACATTAACAGGGACATGCATTACCTCAACAGATGATGTTAAAGCAGCTGCCTTAGCATCCTCCGATGCTTTAATCAACAATTCCAGCTCTGCTGCTTCACGCCTCAGTTGTTCTGCTCTTTCTTTGGCATCTTGAATTCTCTCCTCGGCAGCCTTTTCTTCAGCTTCAGCTCTAGCCATCTCTTTAACAAGTCTGTATGCTTTCTCTTTAGTAGCCAACTTAGCTTTCATCCTTTCATTCTCCTCTTCAATTTCTTTGAGTCTCAGCCTCAATCTCAGCCTTCCTCTTCTTTTCTGCCTTTTTCTCTGCTTTTCTTTTCTTTTCCCTTTCGTCGACCCTTTTAGGAAGCTATTCTTTTAGGCTTAGGAGTTGGTGCTACTCTTTTAGCTGGTTCTTGAGGTTCATACCCCTCCCCCTCATTCTGTAAGGATTTGTCTGCAAGCATCTCCTTCTTGGACGATATCTTTCTTACTTTTTTCTTTTATGCCTGAGCTTTATGGGATGCTTTTGAGCGTCGCTCCTTCCTGTCGAATGCTGGTGGTACTACTGTTAGAAGCACGAATGGGTCAAGCTCGGTGGAAGCCGCAGCGGCACGGGATGCGCCAGAGTCGGTTGCTGGAGTAGCTTCATAGGAATTCACCATTCTGACTTTTTGGTTTGATCGTTTGAGAAGCAAGAGTTGGTGGAGAGAGAGAGCGAATTTTCAAACTTCTATTTCTAGGGCTTGCTTTGAGATATCCACAAGATTTCCAAGAATAAAGCAGCTTCCAATAAAACTCCCGTATATCCCTTCTTTCCCGCTTTAAATATTCGACACATATTCGGTTCCTTAGACATTTGTTGCATATCTGAAATAGCACTAAAATAGGAAATGTTATAACATTAGCTGAAATATAAGTGTTACATTCCCTCTTAGTTTTCTAGTAACTCAAACTTTAGCCCTCTTCTTTATTCAAGAGCTACTAGAAGTCATGTCGTGATTAGTTTTCGATCAAGCATAATCGCAAATCATACCTCAAGGTCTCAAATTGTTGTGTGCTTGGAGCCTATGTAAAGATATAAGCTTTCTGGCTATTCGTGCGAACATGAGTCAAGATCAGTTCCTTCTTCTCCAAAAGCTCACGATTATAGTGGTGTCTGATCTCTATATGCTTTGTCCGTGTGAGTTGAACGGGATTCTCCGAATGCTGATGGCGCTCATGTGGTACAGTATAATGTCATGACATCCTGTTCAACACCATATTCCTCCAGCATGTGCTTCATCCACATCATCTATTGAGCATTCCCAGCTGCTATGTATTCTGCTTCTGCTGTTGATATGGAGATGTTATTCTGTTTTTTACTGAACCAAGGAATAAGATTATTTCCAACATAAAAGCTTTCTCCAGAACTGCTTTTCCTTTGTGCATTGCCTGCCCAATTTGCATCACAATATCCTATAATGCTAAATGTTGTGTCTTTAGTGTACCAGAGTCCAAGTTTACAAGTACCTGCAACATATCGTATAATCCTCTTCATCGGAGACACATGGCTCTTCTTGGGATTAGCTTGGTAACGGGCACACACTCCCACGGCATAGGTAATGTCTGTTCTGGTACTGTCAGGTAGAGAAGACTCCCAATCACACTGATGTACAACGTTTGGTCAGCATTTGCTCCAGCATCATCTCTAGTCACCTTCTGATTTGTGGCAGCAGGGGTACGCTTGTGACTTGACTTCTCCATATTGAATTTTTTCACCAGATTCCTAGCATACTTGCTTTGTGTAATGAATATGCCATCTTTCTTTTGGTATACCTGAAAGCTCAAAAAATAGGTTAATTCCCCAACTAGGCTCATCTGGATCTCACTCTGGATCTGCTCCACGAACTGCTTTAGCAACTTCGTAGATGTGGATCCAAACACTATGTCATGTACATATATCTGGGCCACTATAAAATCAAAGCTTGTCCGTTTGATGAATAGCGTTGTGTCAACTCCCCCACGCTCATAGCCTTGTTGAAGCAAGAACTGTATTAACCGCTCATACCAGGCTCTAGGCACCTACTTGAGACCATACAACGCTTTCTTTATACGATACACGTGGTTTGGCTAATGAGTGTCAATGAAGCCTTTAGGTTGTGCTACATACACCTCTTCCTGCAACACTTCGTTTAGAAAGGCACACTTCACGTCCATCTGATGTAAAAGTTTCCTCAAAGTCAATTTGTGAATAACCTTGTGCCACCAGTCTAACTTTGTTTCTGGTGATATTCCCTTTGCCGCTGCAGTCTCCTTAGCACCACCCTCCGTGATTTCTTTGTTCCCAACAGAAGGTCCAACGACCTCTACAACAGGTTCCTTAGTAGTGGGTTCAACAACTCTTCAACATTTTGTCACAGATATGAAATAGCACGCAAATAAGAAATGTTGTAACGTTAGCTGAAGTATAAGTGTTACACTTCCTTCTAGTTTTTTGGTAGCCCAAACTTTAGCCATCTTCTTTATTTAAGGACTACCAGAAGTCATGCCTTGATTAGTTTTCGACCACGCATAGTCCCAACTCAAACCTCAAGGTCTCGATTGTGCTTAAAGCCTGTGTAAAGATATCAGCTTTTGGGCAATCTGTGCGAACATGAGTCAAGATCAACTCCTTCTTCTCCACAAGCTCTCTCGATGCAAAGCAAGCAAAGCGAACCATCTCTGTAATTCTTCTTAACCCCTTGAGTGACCATACTCCCACTTGGACTTCCAATGACATTGGTCAAATGATGGTGTTTCTGAACATGACGTGAAGGAATCTCCTCGATCTCCTCTGCCTCATCAACACTCTCCTTAGCATGTTCCTCTACAGTAGGTGTCTATGCATCAACATCTGCTTTAACATCTTCTGCTGTTACCTCAGCATTACTTACATGATCTACATCAACAACCTGTGTAATCCAACCTTCTGCATCCTCAGTGGTATTCGGTTCTCCATCATCTAGTACAACATTCGACGACTCCATAATAGTCTTTGTCCTCCGATTATAGACGTTGTAGGCACGATTGTTACGGGAGTATCCTAGAAAAATGTTGTTCCAGATCTCATAGCACGTTTTTGTCACTACTCCCCCGCAGTGTTACAAGGTTAAGTGTGTGACAAGTAGTGCTAAGAGCCTCTGGCTAGAAATCCAGTGCTACATCTCTGTTCTTCTCTCCTTTGATAATAGGAATCCCTCTCACAAGCTTCTTGCTTGACAACTTCTTTAGAGCTTTCATATTCAAGTGCCCCAATCTTCTGTGCCACAGATTCATCTCATATGTCTTAGTAAGTAGACAGTTTACATCAGAAACTGCTCCTGCAAAAGCTAACAAATAACAATTTTTAATAGAACGACTGCCACGCATCACACAATCACCATTAACATTGAGAACTCTGCACAAATTTTTGGTAAACTTTACGTCACAAAAATCATCACATATCTGGCTACTACTGATGAGATTTGCATGCAGATCCTCAATGTTGAGCACATTTGTCAGACTGGGTAATCCAGGTAGTTCCAGAAAACTCTTTCTCCAACAACTTTCCGTTTCCACCATCTCCAAAGGTCACTGATCTCCCATCCAGTGGTGTTAGATGTTTAAGAAAAACTAAGTTAGCTGTCATAGGTGCTCCTTTCTATGTGTCGTTGGTCTCCATTCTTGCATCATGATGTCTCAGTAGGTCTATACTCAGCTAGGAACTTCCTGCATTTTCTCTGTATATGTCCTTAAGTATGGCAATAATGATAGATCCTAGTATCTTTAGTCCAGGGAGTATTACAGCGGTTGCTGTAGATAAAGCTGGACCTTCCCGTAACATCGCTCCTTTTACAAACTGTGTCTTGCCTTTGCTGCTTCGAGATTTGTTTCCAATACCAGACCGTCCTATACCATGCCTCTGAGCACCAAGGATCTCATTCAAGTTTTTCGTTCCAGAGTTCATAATCCTTACTCTCTTTCTCAAATTAGCCAACTTCTGCTTTGTCGCACCTTGATCACAAATTTCCTTGTAGAATCTGGTCTTTGTTCAGTAAGTGCTTCATCCAGTCCTCTCTTCTGCTCCTTTAACTTCGTGATTCAGGACTCTGAGAAGTATTTCAACCGATTGACCAAGGCTTGACCGATTCAAATGAAGAGCTTGGTCGAATCAAAAGTGATTCGGGGAAGCTTTAATTAGTTGACTCGGGCAGAGTGTCCGAATCAAAGTCTCAGTGTGTTTCGGGGCTGGGCGAGTCACTTCTCCTTGGCGGAATCACTTTTGATTCGGTCAAGCCCTTCATTTTGATTCGGTCAAGCCTTGTTCAATCGGTTGAAATCCTTCTCTAATCAAGCTGATCCGGGAAGCACACTTCTTCTTAGCCGAATCAATTTTTATTTCGGTCAACCCTTGGTCAATATTCGCCTGGAGGATGATTCGGCCAAGTTCGGCCAAATCAAATGCGACTCATGCACCCACCTGGCCGAATCAAAATGTGCTTTGGCGAGTCACTTTTGCAGCTTGCTCCAATCTTGCCCATTTTTGCTCTTGATCGACTGGAATTCATCCCGATTTTCTCCAGGCCAATTCATATCATGTAGTACACATTTTTAATCTGAAATGGACAAAGAAAGCATCAAACGATTTTATAAAATAATGGGACAAACAAGAAGTAAAGGGAAAATACAAGCAAATATAAGGTCATTTGTACGCTCATCAAAACACCCCACACTTAAGTCTTGTTCGTCCCAAACAAGTATATGCACAAGTCAAGCGGAGAGTAAGATGATAAATCATCTATGACAGTATCAAGGCATGTAGCAAATCTTAAGCACATAAAACACATCCATCCCTTACTCATGTAACATAACATAAAAATAAGTAAACAGAGAAAATTAATCTACTCCTAACTCACTGTCGTAGGAATCACAGATGCATTTAGCGTATGCATCAAACCTTTAAACCCCTAGGCTACCCAAGTGGACGAGTTATAGTCTCGTGAGAGTTTTCAAAATAGGAATACTCACAAATCCTACTCGCAATCTCCATAAGAGTTCAAAATCCAAATATAGTTTGCTAAGCAAGTAGTTCTTGATCAGCCCGCATAATAATAAAATTTTGCAAATCATTCACTTCACGCAAGGATCATTCACTTTATTGCGACAACAAATATTCATAGAATTGATATCAAAACTAGCATTCCTCAAATTCAAATTACCGCTCAATTTGCTATGCAAGTAGTATGAAGAAAAGCGTCGCTTACACACAAAAAAAAATTTCTCGAGTCAATTACATATGCTTGCTAAGGGCAAGTCCATAAGCTCATGACAACAAACTCATTCTCAAGTTTTAGACTATACGTCATAATCCGTAAGAAAAGAGGAGTTTCGACATTGAAATATTTTAAAATTCATCGTATTAATCTTGATGCTTAAGTAATAATTTATGAGGGTCATACCTTAGACACTTCCTAAAAGCTAAATGCAAATGCCTTACTCACACACATGCGAAAGAATTTGCGGAATAGGCACAAAGTCAAGAACTAAGTGTGTTTAATATTTTTCTTGCGTTTATACAAATGCTTTCAAGGAGGAACTTACCTTTCTAACCCTTGGAATTTGTAAAACTTTCCTTGACCCAAAAAAAATATTATTTTTGTGTTTATACAAATGCTTTCAAAGGGGAACTTACTTTTCTAACCCTCGGCATTTGTAAAACCTTAAAAATATAAAATTTCTCTTTGCGAATGCTTTATTTGACCCCACACTTAATACTTGACAATGTGCCTAACTGATATATAATGGAGCATGAAGTGTGAGCTAAACAAATGCAAAGGCTAAATAGGAATGCTAAAGTCACCTAAAAGCAAACAAGAACAAGTACGAGGTTTTTATATGAAAACTATATATTTTTTTTCTGCGCTCCCTAAACTTAACTTTATTTTTTATGCACGAAAAAATTGTTAAAAATTAATCGAATAAGCTAGTCAGAACACCGAATAAAGCGAATAAAATAGTCACAAAGAATGTCAATCAACTTAAAAGATACGATTCATGAATTCCAAGCACAACTCATCCAACAATATTTTTAAATGTTACTACTTAATCGCTTAGCAAACATTACTTCGTGTGATCAATATTTAAAGCTAGAATGAAAGCAATCATGCGAGTATAATGTGCGCAAAAAAAATATGTAGCATAGAATCATGTTTTTAAGCAAATAAAAGCATAAGCGCCAAACACCCCACACTTAAAAATTTGCTTAGTCCCTGAGCAATATAAAGAAAAGAATTAAAGAGAAAGGTTTGAAGGAACTTCTCTCGTTTGGAGGTAGCCAAATGCACAGCCGCCTATGTTCGTGAATGATGCTCTAGTCAGTTGCGTTAAATCGAAAACTCAAGAAAAAGGTTAGCGCAACACCTGAATTTAGATTACAACAGCTAGCTATTACATATATATCAAAGCAAAACATATAGCTAGGAAAAAGATTGGAAAACAAATGCGCGATAATTCAAACGATGAGTTTACTTAGATATGGTCGTGGAAATCTAAAGTCATGAACTAGTGTATTATAGTGCTTGAAAAAGGGTTCGAACAAATGTGAGTAAAGTTTCAAAAATTCCCAAAGGTAACCAAAAATAGTGCTGCTCAAAACTGCCCGAATTAGAATTGATTAGGGGTGTATATAAAGTGATCCGACCAGAGCCTGGTCGAATCAAAGTAGTTCGGATAGTTTGAGCTTCCCTGAATCAAAAGTGATCCGGGCAAGGCCAAAGAAAGTGATATGGACAGGGTGGTCGTATCAAAGTAGTTCGGATAGCGTGAACTTCCCCGAATCAAAGGTGATTCGGGCAAGGCAAGAGAAAGTGACTCGGCAGATAGTCCGAATCAAACCAGCAATGTAGATCGAATCATTGTTCTAAGGGAAAAACCGCCAAATAAAAACAATACAAGTTCGAAAACCATCTGTCATGCAAAACAAATATCATGGCGAAGCGCTTCAAAATACAAATGGACTAGTCAACCAAAGTTCATAGAAAGAATACCAACACAAGTCATTACATACAAAAATGCAACCTAAACATCATTCTTACGCTTTGAGTGAGTCTCGTGGTCCGAGTCGTCCCCCTCTGCATTGTCTCCACTGCTGCTCTCACTGCCACTCCTGGTGTCTGCCTCGCTGTCATTACCTTCGGTCGAGGCATTGGCCTCATCAACCCCACCTTCGACCATGGCTGAAATACAGTCATCTCTCGCGTCTGCTGGTGGCATAGTCTGTGGAGGCAGTGGCTGAGGCTGTGGCTGAGCAAACGGTGCTGGCGAAGGTGGGATGTCTACAATACCCAAATGTGCTGCCATACGTGCCATGCCAACTCCTTGCAATGCGACAGAATCGTGGACAAAGGTGGATAATACCTTTTGGGAGAGGATGAGCGTCGTGTGAGAATCCGAGAGGGAATCCAAACGCGCGCTCATTAACCTCAGGTCCTCGCTACACCTGGCTCGGTCTCAACGGGAGGAGGAGCAGTGGAGGATGGTCTGATATCTGGGATTTTTTCGGAAGCTTGGGCAGGTGTAGGTGCGACTTCTGGTGTCAGGGGCTGCTCGCTAGCCGGTCTAGGCGGTTTTGCTAGCCGAGGAGCCATATGCTCTAGTCAATGTTTCGCAATCCGCTTCTCTAATTTCTTCGGCACATCCTTTCGTACAATCCATTCACGAGTTTTCGTGTCTATCATATTCTTCTTGCGAAGACCCTTCAAGTTGAGTACCTTCTTGGGCAGAGGTGTGCCGTGGTCCAAAGTAAAGCCCAAGTGCTTTGCGAGAAGCTTAATAAATGTCCCGCCACCTAAAGCACGTCCCAGGTACACTGAATTCTTATAGGACTCGAACTGGAGTGTCAAGGCGTAGAAGATGCAAATCCGCTACTCGAAATTAATTTGAAGCATTAGGTCCATAACTGCGGTGTTTACATAACGTCCACCATCCTTGCGGATGTGAATGGATGTCGCTATAAAATGCTGAATCATCGACGCTGGCTGAGGGGATGTGCAGAAAATATCTTGCCTGGTAATTTGCTTCCTCGGAATCTTGGGTACTCACCATACTCAGTGCAGAAGCAGAAATTCTGAAAATGAACATGCCGCTCCTTCTTACCCTTATGCATCACAACATTGTCATCCTCCCATGTTGCGGAGAAGGAGGCCATAAATTCTTTAACCAACTGCGGGTAATTACCCGGATCATCCATCAATAGATAGTGAAATTGACTAGCACATAAATAACCACAAACTTCATCAAAGACATTAAGCTCACGTAGAGTGGCAAGATCTGGGTAAGTCGCTAGGACCGAATGTCCATGTGCTGCGTCAACAGTGTCTTCATCTGAGCATCGGTGAACGTTGTCGAAATTGTGGTAGTATAAATACTAGTCCAATCATGGAACACAAACAATATTTATAATCCGAGTGACCTCAAGTCGAACCCAAGAGAAAAGCCTAGATTAGTCTAAAGGTAGCAAGTAATGCCTAATGCGAATCTACTAAATAAAGGGGGGGGGGGGGGGGGGGGGGGAGGGTTCCTCTAGGTGAGGTATCTCTAGTGAATACTAAAAACAAGTTCAAATTTGGGTGGAAGTAAAATAACAGAGAAAACATAGTCGGACTCCTATTGCACCTCTAGGTCATACGATTGGCAATGCAAAACAGAAATATATTCATGAGTTAATTTGATTGATTATTCTAGGCTAAAGTATCACGCATTCTAAATTCAACTCTCACTCTTTCTCTAGAATGAGAATGATACCTAAGTGACACAATTCTCAAACTCTCGCTCTATTGACCCATGTAGAGCAAAAGTCTCCTAATATCAACCTCTTGGTCTATTGATAGTTAACTAAAGTCCGCTTTATGCTTAGCCTAATAGAATGCGAATGTCACTCTCGCGCACAAATGCTATCCAAAATAATCATGCTTGATCTTCTAAGCAACCTAAGTTCAATTCTCATTCCAGCCCTAGGTGTTTTACCAATTCATACCCATTCATGCGTTTCGTCAAACACTTGGTGTGCATAGAATTAACATGAAGAACAAGCATAAGAATTTTCAATCAAACTTCACTCATATAGATAAAAGAACATGTTTTGCATTACAATCTAACCAAAGGGATCCATAAGGACCCCAACTACAATGGGACTACTCACTCATAGTGAGTTTGAAACAAAACATAGTTTTTAATTGAAATTGTTCACTAATTGAATGCAAAGTAGTGGTTGAGTAGAAGGTTGATGTAGATGACCAATTGCGTGTGTCTTCTCCAAATCCTCCACAATTCTCCAAGTATTCCAAGAGCAATCGTCTAGGGTTTTCGATTTTGGAAGGAGCCCTTCTAATTTTGCATCTCTCTCTTATTTATACCGTTTCGAAAAATTACCAAGTTGCCAGCAGTACCTGAATCAAAAAGTGATTCGAACACACAATAGTTGATTCGGCCGAATCACAATCTCAGTGCTGTTTTGAGCTGGGCGAATCACTTTGTCTTGGGCGAATCACTTTTTGATTTAGTCAAGCCTCGCAATCGATTAGGTCAATTGGGTGAGTCACTTTCTGATTCGGTCAAGCCTGTTTGATTCGGTCAAGCCCTACAATGTTCTTCCCGAGTCAGGTTGATTCGTGCACGGGAGATGATTCGGCCAAGCTGTTGAGTGAATCCAAATTGATCCGGGCGAATCACTTTTGTAGCTTGCACCAATCTTGCTGTTTTTGGTCTCGGTCGACCGAAATTCATCCAGATTTTCTTCGGGTCACTTCATATCGTGTAACACACATTTTAGATCTGAAATAGATAAAGAAAGCATCAAATGACTTTAAAAATAACGGAGCACACAAGAAGTAAGGGGAAAATGAGGAAAAAAATAAGGTTATTTGCCCGCACATCAAAACACCCAACACTTAAGTCTTGTTCGTCCTAAACAAGTATATGCACAAATCAAGTGGAGAGTAGGATGCTAGATCATATATGAAAGTATCAAAGCACGTAGCAAATCTTATGCACATAAAACACATCCATCCCCTACTCATGTAACTTAACCTAAAAATAACTAAACAAAGAAAATTAATCTACTCCTAACTCACAGTCGTAGGAATCACAGATGCCATTAGCGTATGCATCAAGCCTTTAAACCCCTAGGCTACCCTAGTGGACGAGTTCAAAATCCAAATATAGTTTGCTAAGCAAGTAGTTCTTTATCAGCCCACATAATAATAGACTTGTGCAAATCATTCAATTCACACAAACTCTAAGGATCGTTCACTTCAATGCGACAATGAATATTCATAGAATCGATATTAAAACTAGAATTCGTCAAATTCAATTTACCGCTCAATTTCCTATGCAAGTAGTATGATATGGCTTACACAAAAATTTTGTCGAGTCGATCACATATGCTACAAGGGCAAGTCCATAAGCTCATGACAACAAACTCATTCCCAAGTTTTAGACTATACCTCATAATTCATAAGAGAAGAGGAGTTTCGACATTGAAAATTTTAAAATTCACTCGTACAAATCATGATGCTTAAGTAATAAATTACGAGGGTCATATCTGAGACGCTTCCTAAAAGCGAAATGCAAATCCTTACTCGCACACATGCGAAAGAATTTGCGGAATAGGCACAAAGTCAAGAATTAAGTGTTTAATATTTTTCTTGCGTTTATACAAATGCTTTCAGGGGGGAACTTACCTTCCTAACCCTAGGCATTTGTAAAACATTTCCTTGACCCAAAAAAACAAACAAATAATATTTTTGTGTTTATACAATAGCTTTCAAGGGGGAACTTACCTTCCTGACCCTCGGCATTTGTAAAACCTTAAGAATATATTTTTTTTCTTTCTTGCGCCTCTCTTTTTTTCTCTTTTCGCAAATACTTTATTTGACCCCACACTTAATACTTGACAATGTGCCTAAGTGATATATATTGGAGCATAAAGTGTGAGCTAAACAAATGCAAAGACTAAATAAAAATGCTTCATCTAAAAGCAAACAAGGGCAAGTAACAAGATTTTTATATGAAAACTATTTTTATTTTATTTTTGTGCTCGCTAAACTTAACTTCATTTTTCATGCACAGAAAGAGATTAAAAATGAATCAAACTAAGCTAGTCAGAACACCGAATCACCTGAATAAATTCATCACAAAGAATGTCAATCGACTTTGTTAAGGTATGTGGCATCATTGACAAACTCCTACAAAGTGCACTAGAGCCTGCTACAGCAAGTATGTAAAGAAAACAGCTGATGAAGAGCATTCCAGAGTGAGCAAACTCAGTAAGTGGCGCTCCAGATGAAGACATTAAGTGGCGCCTGAGATTAATGTCTTCACCAGGCGCGCCACCTAATGTTGCCTTGGGGCGCTCAGAAAACTGGAAGAGATCATGAAGACATCAGCTTGTGCAATCTGGGCAGAGTGACTATCTCAGTGCTCAAGCAGTGGAGTAAGCAAGTGCTATAGCAATCTCTGGAGCAGAAGTTCAGTAGCAGAAGATCAGCTCTCCTTCAGAAATCCAGTGCATGTATACAAGGCAGAAAAGCTGCAAGTGCTACAGCAGACGCTGGTGCCTGGAGCTGCAGCAGAAGTATCGCACACCTTCAGACAGCATGTGCTACAGCAGATGCTGGAGCTAAAATGCTGTAGCAGAAATTCAAAGCTTTCTCGGAGATTGCATTCAAACAACAAATCAGTGGACCGAAGGGCTTTCGGAAAGAGCTGAATATTCAGGAGAATATTTTCTGGAGTGTCTCTCAAGAACAAGGGCAGACTTGTTGAGTGAAGATTTGATTGGAAAATCAAAACTCCTACAAATTAGGAGATATGATCTTGTAGAGATCTTGGAGGATCTTCTTTAAAATTGATGGGATTGTTTCCTAATGCATTTAGGAAATTCCAGCAGCAGCAAACAACTCCAGCACAAGTGAACAAGGAGCAGCTACAGCAGGGGATGCTATAGCAGGAGCTTGTTCAAGTTGCTGCAGCATCTGTCCGAGTAGCAGCAACAACCTGGGCCTTTGGCAAGAAGGCCTGGCAGCCCTGTTGGGAGCCTCAGAAGAATTTCTAAGTTGCTGCCAAGAATATTCCAGCGGGGATTTCCTAGCTAAAGAAGGAGATCTGTTTTGGAGATCAAATCAAATCAAATCTCCTAAATGTTAGGTGGACATTTGTAGAGGGTGTGCAGACACAAGTCAGAGCCTGTTCTGATTGTGTCCAGTGATCCACACAAGGTTGAGTAGCATAGGTTGCGTGGAGTTGTAACCGAGTGTACTTGGAGACCGTTGTGGTTAGTAGATTGAGGACTGGAGAATAGTCCTCCCCAGACGTAGGCAGTTGGCCTAACTGGGTGAACAAACTTCTGTCTTGTTCATTGTTTGCTGAGACAATTTTCGAGTGAACAAGAGTGTGCTGCAGCAACTGCTTGTTCACAAAATCTGTCTAACTGAGACGCTGCGAATTTCAGACTTAAAGATACGATTCATGAATTCAAAGCACAACTCATTCCAATTTTGTTTTTAAAATGTTACTACTTAATTGCTTAGCAAACATTACTTCGTGCGATCAATATTTAAAGCTAGGATGAAAGCAATCATGCGAGTATAATGCGCACAAAATAAATATATAGCATAGATCATGTTGTTAAAAAAATAAAAGCGAAAGCGCAAAACACCCCACACTTAGACGTTTGCTTAGTCCCTAAGCAATATAAAGTAATAGAACTAAAGAAAAAGTTAAGGAACTTCTCTCGTGTGGAGGTAGCCAAATGTGCTTCCGCTCACATCCGTGAATGATGCTGTAATTAGTTGCACTACATCTGAAACCCAAGAAAAAGGTTAGCGCCACACCTGAATTCATAATGAAAACAGCTAGCTATTAAAGATAAATCAATGCGAAACAAATAGCTAGGCAAAAGATTGGAAAACATATGTGCGACAATTTGATAGAGCCTATTTATACGCGCTATTTAGATCCTAACACTATGCTTGTTTGCATTATTTTGTGTACAAGATTACTGGTTTCCGGTGTTTTTGTATTTCAGGGCGAAACGAGGGCCTAAGTCGGATACGCGCTAACAGGCAGCGTTTAAGGAGCGCAACACACAGCCTGCGGATCTAGCAGCGCAAACAGGACAGGAAGTGGCAGAGTCGACTATGGTGCGCAGACCGATTGCGATAACCAGTGTGTGCAGTGCGCCATGCACTGGATATTGGTGTTTCCAAATCTTGACACCATCAGATTTGGAAGTTGCCAAGGCCGTCCTTGGGCCTCATGAGCAGTATATAAAGAGAGGAAGGCTAGGGAATCATCATGACACACCACGACACACAGAGAAACACGAGAAAGCGGCAAAACTGAAAAACACACGAGCTACTGAGAGGACCTGCGCTAGCCGACTGCGCCAGCCGAGATACTGCAACCTGCACGCACGTGCTTGTTACTGTTTTCTTGGATACCTTAGCTATTATTTACTATTTCTATGATGTTTACTACTAGCATGTCTAGCTAAACGCTTTGTATCGGTTGGGCATGATTCTATGAGTATTTCCTTTGAGACTAGTGCTTAATGCATAGTTTGTTGCTTGTATTAATTCTGTGCACACGGTTGACAGCTAGTTGCATGAGTAGGGGAAGCCTTGAACCGTAATCTTACTCTTGCTACTTGTTTGTTATATGTTAAACTAGTTGATAGCAGACAATGCAGGAGCAGATAACAGTGTCGTTGGAGACAATTTAGGGGACAGAACCCCAGACAATGCAGGAGCAGATAACCGCGCAGTTCGGTTCAGACAGGAGGTGCAGCGCGAGGTTGAAGCAAGGATGGCCGCTGAAGTGTATAATGCGCCACAAGCGCGACAGGCCGCGGGACGCAGAACAGTGCGCGAGATGTCAGCCCCAATCACGGTTAACCAGCCATGGTGCATAGTGCTTCCACCAGACGGTCATTTTGAACTAAGGAGCTCGCTCATTCATCACATGCCCAAGTTCCACGGGATGAACAACGAGAACCCAGTCAAACATGTGCGAGAATTCCTAGTCATTTGCGAGAACATGAAGGCCGAAGGGGAGAGCGACGAAGCGCTGAAGATGAAAGCGTTCCCATTTTCACTGTGTGACACGGCCAGGCATTGGCTGATGAGCTTACCAGCAGGATCAATTCACACATGGGAGCAGCTGCAGAAGAAGTTCTTGGACAAGTTCTATCCCGCAGCCAAGATCGCGCTACTCAGGAGGGAGCTGGCCGCACCTAGGCAGGGCGCAGGAGAGTCACTATCGGAGTATTATGAGCGTTTCAGGGAGCTGGAGGCCAACTGCTACAATCACGGCCTACCTCAAAATGTGCTGATAGAGAATTTCCTGAATGGATTGGTGCCCATGGAGCTGACATTATTGAATGCATGCGCAGGAGGCGACATTTGCAACATGTACCCAGAGGACGCGTGGCAGCTGATAGAAGACTCTGCTGGACAGGTAAGACATCAGCTAACACTTGAAAATAGTCGTGCTCGTCCTGTGCATCAGGTAGAAACAAGCGCGGAGATAAAGGAAATGAAGGCCATGCTGCAGAAGTTGATGCATGCGCAGGGAGCGCAACCAGCTGCGCCAAAGGCTTGCGAGTTCTGCACATCCACTGAGCACAAAACCGATGCGTGTCCCACACTTTTCGAGGAATCGGGAGATGTCAATGCTCTAGGAGGATGGGATAATAGAGGGCCACAGAGGCAGAATCAGCCGCGTTTTGGACTAGCCGCAAATGGGTTCAGATGGAAGGAGGAAAACAATTTCCAGAGGCAGTCCACAGATCAGCGCGCACCACAGCAGACGCAACAAGCTGCGCCCTACAATCCACCGCATCGCCGCACTGACGCACCAGCGCAGAACAACCAGCAACCGAGGCGATCCTTGGAAGATATCGTGGGGCAGCTAGCAGACACAGTGCGCAAGAATGATGAGAAGTATGACAAGAGGTTCGAGTCCATTGAGAAGCAACTATCACAGATCGCTACCACGGTGTATGAGCTGAAAAAGAGCGATGGCAACCTGCCTTCGCAAGTGATCCAGAATCCCAAGGGAGGAGTCAACGCAGTGACACTGAGGACTGGGCGCCCGGTAGGAACAGAGCAGACCGCAAAGGCGCCCTCGCAACCCGTTGCGCAAGCTCCAGATCCAGCAGAGCCAGATGCGCAACCAGAAGCGCCAGCCACGAGCCAGCAGGGCGAGGCGCCAGGTATGGCGCAATCAAAAGACAAAGGCATGAATCGTACTAACATACCTGTACCTTTCCCTGTACAGGCACCATCGGCTAGGAAGGAAGCGCTTGATAAGGAGCTTTACGAGTTATTCAGTAAGGTGGAAATAAACATTCCCCTTATTGAAGCAGTTCGGCAGATTCCCAGGTACGCCAAGTTTTTAAAGGAGCTGTGCACAAACAAGTGGAGGAAAGGCGAGTGCGCACAGGTAATGCTAAATGCGCAGGCCTCAGCAATCGTGCAGCATAAGGTACCACCTAAATGCCGGGATCCAGGTACGTTCACCATCCCCTGCACTTTAGGTAAGACCACAGTAAGCCACTGCATGATTGACTTAGGCGCATCTATAAATGTGCTACCCTATTCCCTATATGCGTCATTGCGCCTTGGACCACTAAAGCCTGCAGGTCTCACCATTCAGCTAGCAGATCGGTCGTGCAAGCAACCGATGGGCATGATCGAGGACGTCCTTGTCCGAGTAGGAGAGCTGGTGTTCCCAGCAGATTTCTATGTCCTAGAAATGGAGGGTGAGTCGAGCAAAGGCAGTGCGCAGATCCTACTGGGCAGACCATTTCTGATGACAGCGCGCACAAAGATAGACGTGTGGAGGGGTACGCTCTCAATGGAGGTCGAAGGCGAGGAGATTCATTTTAACATATTCAAAGGGATGCAGCACCCTCATGAGGACGCCACAGTGCACGCGATGGACAACATAGATGACTTGGTTGTAGATGCGCAATGTGCAAGCACAGCAGAAGAACCTGAGACACTGGCACAGGCAGAGTTGGAGGCGCAAGAGGATGAGCTGAGCAGTGCTGAACCAGCATCCAGACAGGTACATGATATAGTTAATGTCTGCACTGCTAATAAAATCTTGCCCTCTATTGAACAGGCACCCAAGGTCGAGCTGAAGCAACTCCCAGAGCACCTCAAATACATGGAAATGAGGACACCCTACCAGTAATCATAAAGAAAGGATTGGAAGAGGAGCAGGAGGCGCGATTACAGCAGGTGCTGCGCAAGAACCAGCGCGCTATAGGATGGACACTTGCTGACCTGCGCGGAGTGAGCCCGGACGTATGCATGCATACGATTCTATTGGAAGATGGTGCCAAACCATCCAGGGAGCCTCAGCGCAGATTGAACCCGATCATGATGGAGGTGGTGCAGAAAGAGATCCTGAAGCTGCTTGACGCAGGAGTCATTTACCCAATCTCGGACAGCAAATGGGTAAGTCCAGTGCACGTTGTGCCAAAGAAAGGAGGAATCACAGTAAGAAGAATGCGCAAGGCGAGCTAGTTCCCAAGCGCATGCAAACTGGATGGCGCATGTGCATCGACTACAGAAAGCTTAACGCAGTCACGCGCAAGGACCATTTTCCGCTGCCCTTCATGGACCAGATGCTAGATCGATTAGCGGGGAAGCCATACTTTTGTTTCTTGGACGGGTATTCAGGGTACAATCAGATACCCATAGCTGCGGAGGATCAAGAGAAAACCACGTTTACCTGCCCATTCGGTACGTTTGCGTTTCGGCGCATGTCATTTGGGCTGTGTAATGCGCCAGGTACGTTCCAACGTTTAGTCATGAGCATCTTTTCTGATATGATTGGTATATGCATAGAGGTGTTCATAGATGATTTTACTGTACACGGAAGTACCTTTGACGCATGCTTAACTCATCTTGATAAGGTCTTAGCGTGCTGCATTTCAAAAAACCTAGTGCTCAATTATGAGAAATGTCATTTCATGGTATCGCATGGAATAGTACTAGGACATATTATCTCGCAGGAGGGGATCAAGGTAGATAAGGCCAAAATAGATCATATTTCTAATTTGCCTTATTCCACTAACGTGCGCGATGTGAAATCATTCCTTGGGCATGCTGGGTTTTACAGGCGTTTCATAAAAGATTTCTCTAAGATTTGTATACGCCTGTCTAACCTTTTGCAAAAGGATGTGTATTTTGAATTTACTGATGAGTGCAGGGCCGCGTTTGACAAGCTGAAGGAGGCGCTGACAAGTGCGCCAGTGATGCCGTTTGAACTGATGTATGACGCAAGTGACTATGCAGTGGGTGCAGTCCTAGGACAGCGCGTGGACAAGAAGCCGCATGCCATCTATTATGCATCGCGCACACTGGACGCTGCGCAGAGAAACCACACCACCACGGAGAAGGAACTTCTGGCAATCGTGTTTGCACTGGAGAAGTTCCGCGCATATGTTCTAGGCGCCAGGGTCATCGTCTACACAGACCACGCAGCAATACGTTACCTGATGTCCAAGAAAGAGACTAAGCCGCGCCTCATGCGCTGGGTGCTCCTACTTCAGGAATTCGACTTGGAAATCAAGGATAAGAAGGGCACGGTGAACACAGTCGCAGACCACCTGAGCAGGATCGTGAAAGCAGAGGAGCCAGGGCGGATCACGGAGACATTCCCTGACGAGCATCTGATGGCGCTGACAGGTAAGGTACCATGGTATGCGCACATTGCGAATTACCTGGTCACAGGTACGTTTCCTCCTCATTTCACTAAAACCCAATGCATGAGATTAAAGCATGAGTCCAAGTATTACATTTGGGATGATCTGTATATGCTCAGAATAGAACCTGATCAGATTTTGAGGCGCTGCGTGCCTGACCATGAAATTAACTCGGTTTTGCTGTTTTGTCATGCGCACGCATGTGGAGGACACTTTGGTCCAAAGCGCACGAGCAGAAAGATCCTGGATTATGGATTCTATTGTCCACACTTGTTTAGTGACTCGTACAACCACTGCAGGAATTGTGACAGGTGCAAGCGCACAGGGGGCATATCAGCGCGCAATGAGATGCCACAGACGCCAATTCTAGTGGATGAAGTATTCGATATTTGGGGGATTGACTTCATGGGGCCATTTCCTCCATCCTCCGGATATGAGTACATATTGGTCGCAGTGGATCATGTCTCCAAATGGGTTGAGGCTAAGGCCACCCTTTAGGATGATGGTACCTAAGGCTAAGACGGTCGCTGACTTTTTGCGCAATAATATTTTTTGCAGGTACGGGGTACCTAAGGCAGTCATAAGCGACCAGGGGACACATTTCTGTAATAGGATTGTGGCGCAAGTATTCAAGCATTATGGAGTGCGCCACAAGACGCCCACCGCTTACCACCCTCAGACGAGTGGACAAGCCGAGGTTTCCAACCGAGAGATCAAGCGCATCCTGGAGAAAACTGTGAGACCGTTGCGCAAAGACTGGAGCCAGCGCCTTGATGATGCGCTATGGGCATACCGAACTGCACATAAGACACCAATTGGGACTTCACCGTTTCGGTTGGTTTATGGAAAAGCGTGCCACCTGCCAGTGGAGTTAGAACACAAAGCATACTGGGCATTGTGCGTTTGCAACCTGAACCTAGACGAAGCTGGTAAGGAGCGCGCATTTGAGCTAAGCGAATTAGAAGAGCTGCACCTGGATGCATATGAGGGACTACGCATATACAAGGCGCGCACAAAGGCATTTCATGACAAAAATATCCTCAGACGCACCTTTGAGCCAGGAGACCAGGTACTATTGTTCTCCTCGCGCCTAAAGCTCATGCCTGGGAAGCTGCGCAGCAAATGGACGGGACCATACACGGTTACCAAGGTTTTCCCCTACGGAACAATCGAGTTAGAAAACGAGCACCGGCATCGTTTTCAGGTCAATGGGCAGAGAGTCAAAAAGTATTTAGGAGAACCTTGGGATGGCACAGCGCGCCGAAGTTGAATTGGCGGAGCCAGAGATAGCAGATGCGCAGGTTGCTGCGCCAGAACCGCCACCAGATGAACCAGAGGGAGAACTGGGAACTATTGCTCATATTTCTTCTTCCTCTTTATCTACCCTCGTTACTTATAAGTTATCACATACTATTAACTATGCTGACCACCCTTCCGATCCTTTGCGCAGGAACAAGAAGAACGCAACACACGCACGAGCGCGGGGTCACTCAGGAGCAAGAGTGGGGGAGGTCTCTGGCACACTTTTACGCAAGTAACGAAGTAAAGTCGAGCCAACGACGTTAAACAAAGGCACTTGTCGGGAGGTAACCCGACACGATTTAATTTTACACATTTTTCTTTTAGTTTTTTCTAGTGTCTTTTAGCTAGTTTAGGACTTGTAGTTTTTTTTAGTCGCGCAGCAGTGCGCAGATCATCTGCGCCAGTCAGGGGGTATATAAGGGCAGTACTTAGTATATGTTTTTCTTTCTTATATTCTTTGTTTTGCTTGCATGCATGTGTGCGCTCTCCTCCGTTGCGCTTGAGCATGAGTCGTGGGGACACGTCTCTGTTTAAGTGTGGGGGGGGGGGGAGCGTTACATTTACATTTCACGTTTTTTTTTAGCTTTGTAGTGTAGCTTAGTTTAGTTGAAGAAAATAGTAGCAGTTGTGCGCTTGTGTGCGGGTTGCGCACACTGTTCACTTGTATTGCGCTATCCATATTGCATGCGCTGCTATCAACTTTTTAGTATATTTTTTCGTTTTTTTCTGCTCCTGTTAGTTGGGATATACAGGGGATGTGGAGTTGACAGAAACGCTCTAGAGAGGCGGTTAGTCGTTTTTGCTTCGAAGGTGAGGTATATGGTCGAGAGCGCTAGTGGAGGCCGGTGCTTCGCGACCTTCGAAACAAGAGAGCGCGCTCAGCCACGCAGATGCCGAAGGCGAATACCCAAAGCGTGGCGAGGTGGGAAAACAGACCACCTATCCTCCGGAAGTCGAGCTAAGGAAAGCGGGCGCGGGTGTAAACGCGTGCGCTGACCTGCGCAAATAGACAAAGGAGGGAGAGCGGAGCGTTGTCCCATAGCTGCTATCCGGAGGCCGAGACTGGAACCGTTCTGGGAACATAGGAACCATAGATAAAGCTGTACAAAAAGAAAGACACCAGCAGATGATATGCGCTACAAAAGAATCAGCATGCGCACAAATACGTACCAGCGTGCGCAAATTCACAAGAAAATTATCAGAAAGGCTCGGGTTCCCAGGAAGTGCGCGGAAGAATCACGCACCGGAAGAAGCTTGCGCTATTAACCATATACCCGTCCTCGAAGTAAAAGCTGACAACTAGGAGCCTATGAAGAGCTATCTCCCAGCCATCCGAAATGATCTTCATCCCAGCTGAGAGGTAACGAATTTCGAAACTATTATATTAAATTGTTGAAGGCAGATGCGCGCAGGTGATAGAGCAGCGCAAGGTGAATAGTAGTGCAGATCGCGGCAGAGTGCAAGACTGTGCGCTAGACTCCAGAGAGGTAATTGTATCCGTGCTTGAGTGCTTGTTCGGGAAGAACAAGGGGCAAGTGTGGGGGGTTTGATAGAGCCTATTTATACGCGCTATTTAGATCCTAACACTATGCTTGTTTGTATTATTTTGTGTACAAGATTACTGGTTTCCGGTGTTTTTGTATTTCAGGGCGAAACGAGGGCCTAAGTCGAATACGCGCTAACAGGCAGCGTTTAAGGAGCGCAACACACAGCCTGCAGAACTAGCAGCGGAAACAGGACAGGAAGTGGCAGAGTTGACTACGGTGCGCAGACCGATTGCGCTAACCAGTGTGTGCAGTGCGCCATGCGCAGGATAATGGTGTTTCCAAATCCTGACACCATCAGATTTGGAAGTTGCCAAGGCCGTCCTTGGGCCTCATGAGCAGTATATAAAGAGCGGAAGGCTAGGGAATCATCATGACACACCACGACACACAGAGAAACACGAGAAAGCGGCAGAACTGAAAAACACACGAGCTACTGAGAGGACCTGCGCCAGCCGAGATACTGCAACCTGCACGCACCTGCTTGTTACAGTTTTCTTGGATACCTTAGCTATTATTTACTATTTCTATGATATTTACTACTAGCATGTCTAGCTAAACGCTTTGTATCGGTTGGGCATGATTCTATGAGTATTTCCTTTGAGACTAGTGCTTAATGCATAGTTTGTTGCTTGTATTAATTCTGTGCACACGGTTGACAGCTAGTTGCATGAGTAGGGGAAGCCTTGAACCGTAATCTTACTCTTGCTACTTATTTGTTATATGTTAAACTAGTTGATAGCTTGACGGTGACAACTAGGAGTAACGCGCTAGGATAATCAGTTGCTACTGTGACAGGATTCGTAGCTGCTGAACATGCGCACATGTTAGGAAGCCTTGATCGGACACTGACATCAGTAAACCGAACTATAGATGTTTAGAGTCGATGATAAGGAATATATTCATAGAGGATTGTCTGCGCCGATACTTTTCATAGTCATAGTACTTAATCTCTACTGCCTACGCACGTCTAGTGCAATTCCTGCGTTAACTATTGTTTATTTGCGCACCTGCGCAACCCAATCACTCACACCCCAATTTTCCTAAGTGTAGGTTACTAGTTAGAGCTAATCTACTTGCTCCCTGTGGAATCGACCCTGACTTAGCCGCTATACTAAGTGGAGAAGGAAGGAATTAATTTGACGCGCACAACGACGCGCAGATCACAATTCATACGATGAGTTTACTTAGATATGCTCGTGTAAATCAAAAGTCATGAACTAGTGTATTTATAGTGCTTGAAAAAGGTTTTGAACAAATGCGAGTAAAGTTGCAAAAATTTTCAAAGTTAACTGAAAATGGTTCTTCTCAAAACTGCCCGAATCACAATTGATTCGGGGTCCATATAAAGTGATTCGACCACACTCTGGTCGAATCAAGGCAGTTCGAATAACATGAGCTTACCCGAATCAAAAGTAATTCGGGCAAGGCAAAGAAAGTGATTCGGCCAAGATGGCCGAATCAGACTTGCTCGGATAGCATTAGGGTCCCCAAATCTAAAGTGATTCGGGCAAGGCAAAAAGGTGATTCACTCGAATCAAACTAGTAGTGGTGATAATAGCCTTAGCCGAATCATTGTTCGAAGGGAAAAATCTGCCAAATAAAAGCAACACAAGTTCAAAACACACTTGTCAGGGAATTAAAATCATTGCGAAGTGCCTTAAAATACAAATGGACTAGTCAAGCAAAGGACATAGTAATAATACCGAAACAAATCATGACATATAAAAATGCAACCTAAACATCATTCCTATGTTTTGTGCGGCCCTCAATGTTCGGGTCGTCCTCTTCGACAGAATCTTCACTGCCACTCCCGATGGCTGAGGCAATGGTCTCACCAGCCCCACCTTCGACCATGGCTGAGATGGAATCATCCTCCACGTCTGCTGGCGGCAGCTGAGCAAAAGGTGTTGGCAGAGGTGGAATGTCTACAATGCCCAAGTGTGCTGCCATACGCGTCATGATACCTCCTTGCCATGCTACAAAATCGTGGAGAAGGGTGGATAATACCTTGTGGGAGCGGATGAGAGTCGTATGAAAAACTGAAGGGGAGTCCAAACGTGCGCTCATCAACCTCATGTCCTCACATAAACCTGGCTCAGGCTCAAAGGGTGGAGGGGCGATGGAAGATGGTCTAAAATCTGGAATGTGCTCGGAGGTAGGGGCAGGTGCAGGAGCGAATTCTGGTGCCGGGGGATGCTCGCTAGCAGATCTAGGCAGTATTGCCAGCTCAGGAGCCCCATGCTGTTTTCGCTTCTTCGCTATCCGCTTCTCTAATTGTGCCGGCACATCTGTGCGAAGACTCTCCAGGTTGAGTACCTTCTTGGGCATCAATTCCAAATCCAAGGTGTTAACATATACAAACCGGTCTTTTGAAATGAATTAGGAGCATCAATTCCAAATCCGAGGTGTTAACATATAAAAACCTGTCTCTTGAAATGAATTAGGAGCATCAATTCCAAATCCGAGGTGTTAACATACCGGCCACCATCCTTGCGGATGTGAATGGACGTCACAATAAGATAATCAGCCGCCAAACCGAAGAATCAATCATCGTTGCTGGCTGAGGGGACGTGAAGAAAATATCTTGCCCGGTGAGTTCCGCCCAGAACTTGTATCGATCGCCTACCCTGAATTTCGGGGACTCACCATCCATGGTACACCCGAATGCTTTTCTAATATCAATAGAAGGTATGTTAAAAACCTGCCTGCCTAAGCTGAAACTCAAAAAGCATACTTGGCGCTACTTGCAGTTATACATATAATTACCGTCGACATCCTCCCATATCGCAGAATACGAGGCCATGAATTCCTTTACCAGCCTCGGGTAAGTACCCGGATCATCCATCAAAATATAGTGGAGGTTACTTGCACATAGATGATTATCCATAACATTACTTGCCTTTAGGTTTATCTAGTCCTTTACCCTTCTGAGCAGCGGAAAGCTTTCGGGCAGGTGGCTGGCTTGGTTTCCCGGCTGAATTTAGGTTGGTCTTAGTCATTGATTCGAGAAGAGGAGGGGGTGATTCGCCCGGATCAAAATTGATTCGTGCACGGGAGGCGACTCGGGAACTTACTGGTGATTCGGGCAAAATGGGGTGGAGGAGTGCTAGGTCGGACGGGTGCGGTTTAGGTTGCAGTCCGGTTGGTTGGAAGGAAGCACGCTAGCGACGGACGGAGGATTGCTGGCGACGCACGGCTAGGTAGGACGGAGGCTGGGTTTAGGGTTCCGGAGAGATGTGAGAGAAACAAAATTTGAACGAGTGAAACTTAAAACCCGAATGAAGTTGATTCGGGTGTGATGCCCGAATGAAGTTGATTCGGGTGTGATGCCCGAATCACAAGTGATTCGCTCGAATCACTTACTCAGTGTTGTTTTGAACAGTTTCAAACTACACAAATCAAATATGATTTAGGCGAAACCTTGTCTGAATCGATTCTAGTTCTCATACTTTGCCCAAATCACAAGTGATTCGGGGAGGCCAAAAGTGATTCCCTCGAATCACTTACTCAGTGGACAATGAAAGTTGTTAGATGCGCGAATCAATTGTGATTCGGGCAAGCTAAAAGTTGATTCGGCCGAATCACTTGCTGTGTGTTAGCAGGCCCTCTGCATGAAAATCTTCACAAAAATTTACCCGGTTTCATAATCGAACTACCCCACACTTAAAACTCCTACATATAGGTAATCAAACCAAAGGGGTAATTCGAGTGCACTCAAACACAAAATCCCTAAAACCACTAATCGAATGTTTGCACGGCGCAACACAAAGTCCAAAACGATTCTATACTACCAACAAGTAGAAATCAAAGCACAAATATTCACCAGCCTAGTTTAACGTCTTGGCTAAGACGTAGCTGATTCCCTTCTTCATTGAAACCACACTTGAAAAGTCCTTTGTGAGGATCCCTTCTCAAAGTGGCATGAGATAGTGTGGGAATTAGGTGGAATCATCGAGCTTGAAGTCTCCATGCTCCAAGCTTTGCTCGTCTCCATTGCACGCCTTGATTCGATGGCCATTCACTTTGAAAGTTTCACCTTCTTTGTTCATCAATTCGAAGTGGCCATCTTTGTACACTTTTTCGACTTTGAAAGGCCCCACCACCTTGATTTCAGCTTTTCCGGAAATAGTCTAAGTCTAGAGTTGAAAAGAAGAACGCTATCTCCCTTCGGGGAAGTTCTCCTCTGAATTCTCTTGTCATGCCAAAGTTTGGTTTTCTCCTTATAAATTCTGGTGCTTTCATACGAGTCAAGTCTCATCTCATCGAGCTCGTGAAGCTGGAGTAGTCTCTTAAACCCTGCTGATTTGAAGTCGAAATTCAGCTTCTTGACAGCCCACATGGCTTTATATTCGACTTCCACAGGGAGATGGCAAGGTTTCCCGTACACAAGTCTGTAAGGGGACATACCATTTGGTGTCTTAAACGCCGTTCGGTAAGACCATAACGCTTCAGTGAGTTTCGTTGACCAATCCTTGTGAGAAATACTAACCGTCTTCTCTAATATTGCTTTGATCTCGCGATTAGATACCTCTACTTGGCCACTGGTCTGAGGGTGATAAGGCGTCGCTATCTTGTGGTAGACACCATATTTTCGGAGCAATACCTCAAACTGTTTTTCCTTAAAGTGCGATCCATTATCGCTGGTCTGAGGGTGATAAGGCATAGACGATAGCAAGCATTTCTTTCTCTGTGGTTGAGTAATTCTCTTGTGTAGAGTCAAGGGCCTTACTCACATAATAAATCACGTGCAAACGCTTGTCTATCCTTTGACCCAATAGCGTTATCGCTAGAGTCACACATCAGCTCAAATGGAATCTCCCAGTTCGGAGGTTGAATAATCGGGGCGGATACCAAAACTTTCTTAAGCGTTTGAAATGCTTGATGGCACGATTCATTGAAATTGAACTCTACCTCATTTACATAGTAGATTTGTAATTGGTTTAGCAATTTTTGAGAAGTCCTTCATGAACCTCCTATAAAATCCAGCGTGCCTGAGGAAACTCCTTTTTCCTTTCGCGTCTCTCGGTGCTGGCAGCTTCCCAATAACATCGATCTTGGCTCTGTCAACCTCAATTCCTCTTTTCGATACAAGATGCCCCAACACAATACCTGATAATGCAAGTGTGGCAGTTTTGCCAAAACCAACATATGTCATTTGTGAACAAGGAGCTGCTGCAGCTCAATCAAGGAGGCCAGCAGAAGTATACAGCAGAAGTAAACCAGCAACAGATGCAGCAGGGGATGCTGCAGCAGGTGCTGGTTCAAGAGCTAGTTCAACTGTCCGAATAACAGTTTTGTGCTGGGTGCGTTTTGAGGTTTTTGGCAGCGTTGTGAAAGTGCTTAGAAGAATTTCTAAAATGCTGCTGAGCATATTTCAGCAAGGATTATCAGTCAGAGAAGGAGAGATGCTTCATGATATTAATCAAATCTAATCTCCTAGATTTTAGGAGATAATTGATCTTGTGGGTCAATGGCCTAAACCTGGAAATTGCTTAAAGTGGTGAGGGTATTTAAGCAGAAGGTTCGAGGGCTGAAGAGGCTGATCGAAGCTGAGTGATACACGAGAGTAGACACAGAATTCAGAGTGAGGATTTTTCTGGGTGTGCTACGAGAGTTGTTCTTCGATCAACACACACGGGCAGAGCGTTGAGCGCAGAGCTGTGGTGCGTATTGCAGAAGAGAATCAGGTCTTGCAGAGACTGATTCGTGCTTTGATCTGGAAGCCAATTTAGAGCTGTGGAGCTTGTTGGTTGATCAAAGGCAGCCGCGGGAGAACTGACGGGTGGAAGGCTCGGTCGAGGTTCGTGCGGAAGAACTCACTAGTGGCAGGTGGTCACTGAGTGAGGGGGAGTTACTCAGAGTGTGCAGCGCTCTTGGAGTGGTTTGATCGGCTCGGCAGGAGGCCTTGGAGCGACGCGGACAGAGTGCTTCAGCTGGTGTTACAGCTGTTGCTGCAGCAACCCTGCTGAGTAGTGTAGGCTAGAATAGGCTGAGTTCTTGAAGAGGATTGTAGCTATTCTAGACTGACATATTGTAGAGGGTGTGCTGGCACAAATCAGAGCTTGTTCTGATTGTGTTGAGTAGTCCACACGGGGTTAAAGTAGCATAGGTTGCGTGCGTTGTAACCTAGTGGGATCTGAACCTTTGGTTGAGTGGATTGAGGACTGGAGAATAGTCCTCCCCAGACGTAGGCAGATTGGCCGAACTGGGTGAACAAATCTGTGTCCTATTCATTGTCTGCTGTGCCTACATTTAAGTGAACAAGAGTGTGCTGCAGCAACTGCTAGTTCACTAATCTGCATAAGTAGAGACACTTGAAATTTCAATTGGTATCAGAGCGGGAACTCGACACACAGAGTTTAAAAGGTCCTACAGTGTCTCCGAAGTAGACAAGACAATGAAGGAAGGACAGAGCACGAGTAGACCTCCACTTCTGGAAGAGAGCAACTATGGTTATTGGAAAGCTAGGATGAAGGCCTTTCTCAGGGCCATTGACGAGAGGACATGGAGAGCTGTTGTGATTCAGTGGTCTCCCCCAATCACCATAGATGAGCAAGGAGTGACAAGAATAAAACCTGAAGAGCAGTGGACTGTTGAAGAAGGTGCTGCAGCAACTGGTAATTCAAAGGCTTTGAATGCAATTTTTGCTGCAGTTGATGCTAATAACTTCAGGTTGATCTCAAACTGTGACATGGCCAAGCAAGCATGGGAGATTCTGCAAACTGCCCATGAGGGAACTGATAGAGTGAAGCTGTCAAGACTCCAGATAATTGCCACACAATTTGAGAATCTGAGGATGCTGGATGAAGAAACAGTCACTGAGTTTAATGCTAAACTTTGTGATCTTGCAAATGAAGCTCATGCCCTTGGTGAGCCCATCCCAGAAGAAAAGCTTATCAGAAAGGTGCTCAGATCGCTGCCTACAAAATTTGACATGAAAGTGACAGCCATTGAAGAAGCACAAAATGTCAGATTCATGAGGTTGGAAGAGCTGATGGGGTCTCTCAAACAATTTGAGATGAAACTGGTCAAAGGAGACACCACCTCCCAGGATAAGAATGTTGGGTTGAAGGCAGAAGCGGAAAGCAAGCAGACAGATCCAGATGATCAGATAAACATGCTGGTTAAGAACCTCGGAAAGCTCCTGAAAAAACATGGAATCCAGAACTGAGAAAAGATCTTCTTCGCGAAAACAATTCAGGAGGGGCGGTGAAAACAAAAGGAAAGGTAAGGAACCAGCTCAGAGTGAAGAAGAAAAGAACGAAGTGAAGAAAGGAGTCCAATGCTGGAATTGTGCAGGCTACGGCCATCGACAGATCAACTGCACCAGCAAACGGATGAAGAAGAAAGCCCTTTCTGCCAGTGAAAGTGAAGATCTAAGTGAAGATGAATGCAACATGGCCAGATACAGGTCAGCAAGAAGAGGCACAAAAACACAAAAAGGAGTGAACCAGGACTTGCTGCAGCAATGTCTATTTCACCGTAACAAGAGAGCTTTGAAGTTTAAGAAATGTTACAGCTGTGGTCGCAGAGGACATATTCAAAGAAACTGCTCCTCAGCTCATGCCAGAATTACATCGCCCAGGAAATCTGCCAAGCAGAAACATGCGCAGACTCAGCTCCTCGCCCTAGTCAGTACAGCTAGCACCTCAGACAAGATAAGCTGGTACTTTGACAGTGGCTGTTCAGGCCATATGACAGGAGAAAGATCCTTTCTGAAGAATATTACTCCCTGTCTGGAACAAAATGTGAAGTTTGGTAATGGTCTGAAAGGAAGGGTGCTGGGAAGAGGAACTTTGGCTGTAGAAGGAATGCCAAATCTGAGCAATGTTCTTCTGGTGGAAGGATTAAAGGCTAATCTTATCAGCATCAGCCAGTTGTGTGATGGAACTAAACAAGTTAAGTTTACAAGAGACTCATGCCAAGTTCTCGATAAATCTGGAAAGTGCATAATGGAAGGAGCCAGATCCAAGAGCAATTGCTACCTTCTCAATGTGAGTTCAAACTCACGGATTCAGAAATGTATGCTGACAAAGGCCGAGGAAATGACCTTATGGCACAAAAGGATGGGACATGTTAACCTGAGAACTCTGAAGAGAATTGCCACAGAAGGGCTGGTCAGAGGAATTCCACTGCTGAAAGGAGAGACAGACTCCATCTGTGGAGACTGTCAGATTGGGAAACAAAAGAGGGCTTCACATCCTCGGGTCAAAGATATTGGTACCATCAGGCCTCTTCAGCTGATCCATATGGATCTGATGGGACCAATGGAAGTGGAGAGCCTAGGCAAGAAAAGGTATGCATTTGTCTGTGTTGATGACTATTCTAGATTCACTTGGATTGAATTTATCAGAGAAAAATCAGACACTGTGAGTGTCATTGTGTCTCTGGTGTCTCGGCTAGAGCAAGAAAAGAATCTTAGAATCAGCAGCATTCGCAGTGATCATGGCAGAGAATTTGAAAACAAAGACATGGATGAGTTCTGTCAACAAAGGGGTATAACACATCAGTTCTCGTCTCCTATTACTCCTCAGCAAAATGGTGTGGTGGAACGGAAGAACCGAACAATTCAAGAAATGGCCAGGGTAATGATCCATGCTAAGAGGATTCCTCTGAAATTCTGGGCAGAGGCCATGAATACCGCGTGCTACATCATCAATAGAGTTACCTTGCGAAGAGGTACCATGCAGACCTGCTATGAGCTCTGGAATCAGAAAAAGCCCACTGTTAAGTACTTTCACATCTTTGGAAGTGACTGCTTCATTCTGAGAGACCGGGAGTATCGAAAGAAACTCGATCCAAAGAGTGATCCTGGAATATTCTTAGGATATTCAACAAACAGTAGGGCATATCGTGTGTTCAACCAGCGAACAAAGACTGTCATGGAATCAATAAATGTGGTTGTCAAAGATGTAGATGAAGCACCTAACTCTGAGTCTGACTCTGGTGAAGAAGACTCTGATCCTCAAGAAATGTCTGATAGATAGACCAGAAGTGAACAAGCTGCGGCTCCAGCAGATGCTACAGCAAGTGCTGAAGCAGAGATTCCAGATGACCAAGCAGAGAGTCTGTCTGAGGATTTTCACACTGAAGCTCCTGATCCACCTTCAAGGCAGCCCCCAAAGAAGATACAGAAGGATCATCCCTTGACAAATGTGATTGGGAATCCCTCAGATAGAAGAAGAACCAGAGGCCATGCCTACCTCAATACATGCTTCATGTCCAGTCTTGAACCAAAGAACTTCAAGGAGGCCATGAGTGATGAATTCTGGATTATGGCTATGCAAGAGGAGTTGGCAGAGTTTGAAAGGCACGATGTCTGGGATTTGGTAGACAGACCTAAAGGGGTAAACATCATCGGCACAAAATGGGTGTTCAAAAATAAAACTGACGAAAAGGGCAACATTACAAGAAATAAAGCCAGACTGGTTGCCCAGGGATATTCTCAGATTGAAGGTCTTGACTTTGAAGAAACATTCGCTCCAGTAGCTCGCCTGGAGGCCATCAGACTGCTTCTAGCAATGTCTTGCTGCCTGGGATTCAAATTATATCAAATGGATGTTAAAAGTGCGTTCTTGAACGGAGATCTCTCTGAAGAAGTCTATGTCTCTCAACCAAAAGGTTTTGAAGATCCTCATCATCCAGAACAGGTGTATAAATTGAAGAAAGCTTTATATGGGCTGAAACAGGCTCCTCGGGCTTGGTATGAGCGATTGACAATCTTCCTGGAAAATCATGGCTACAACCGAGGGGGAGCTGACAAAACCTTGTTTGTCAAAAGAACTCGGTCTGATGTGATCATTGCTCAAATATATGTGGATGACATTGTCTTTGGATCAAAGTCCCAGCACCTGGTGAAGCAGTTTGTGCAACACATGCAGCAAGAATTTCAGATGAGCATGGTAGGAGAACTTTCCTATTTTCTTGGTTTGGAGATTACTCAGAAAATGGACGGGATCTTTATTGCTCAAAGCAAATACAGCAAGGCCCTTGTGAAGAAATTTCAGCTCGACTCAGCCAGTCACAAGCGTACTCCTGCTGCTACTCATGTGAAAGCCATTAAAGATGAGCAAGGTTTGGAAGTAAGTCAGACTGTCTACAGAAGCATGATTGGGAGCCTTCTTTACCTGACTGCCAGCCGTCCTGACATTTCCTATGCAGTAGGAGTCTGTGCCAGATTCCAAGCCAGTCCAAGAGACAGCCATATGCAGTTGGTCAAGCGCATTATTCGGTATGTCGGGGGAACTGTGGGCTATGGCCTATGGTATACTAAAGACACAAAGGCTAATCTGGTTGGATTCAGTGATGCAGACTGGGCAGGGTGCTCAGAAGACAGGAAGAGCACCTCGGGAGGATGTTTCTTCTTGGGGAATAACCTGGTCTCTTGGTTCAGCAGAAAACAGAATAGCATTTCTCTATCCACTGCCGAGGCTGAGTACATTGCTGCTGGGAGCTGCTGTGCACAAATGTTGTGGATGAAGCAAATGCTGAGTGAGTATGGGGTTGCTCAAGATGCCATGACTCTCTACTGTGACAATATGAGTGCCATCAGCATATCCAAGAACCCTGTCCAGCACAGTAGAACCAAGCACATTGACATCCGTCATCACTTCATCCGTGACCTTGTTGAACAGAAAGTCATCTCGCTCCAGCATGTTGTGTCTGCCAAACAACTTGCTGATATCTTCACCAAAGCTCTGGATGCAGTTCGGTTTGAAGACCTGAGAGCCTCTCTCGGGCTCTGTGTATTGCCGTCATAAGTGCTCCCGGCAGAGACACCCCCTCGTCATTTGTTCCAAAAAGGGGGAGAAGAAAGAGCAGGCTGAGAAGTGGAGTTATGAAGTGGTTTTGTCAAAATGCCAAGGGGGAGATTGATAATGCAAGTGTGGCAGTTTTGCCAAAACCAACATATGTCATTTGTGAACAAGGAGCTGCTGCAGCTCAATCAAGGAGGCCAGCAGAAGTATACAGCAGAAGTAAACCAGCAACAGATGCAGCAGGGGATGCTGCAGCAGGTGCTGGTTCAAGAGCTAGTTCAACTGTCCGAATAACAGTTTTGTGCTGGGTGCGTTTTGAGGTTTTTGGCAGCGTTGTGAAAGTGCTTAGAAGAATTTCTAAAATGCTGCTGAGCATATTTCAGCAAGGATTATCAGGCAGAGAAGGAGAGATGCTTCATGATATTAATCAAATCTAATCTCCTAGATTTTAGGAGATAATTGATCTTGTGGGTCAATGGCCTAAACCTGGAAATTGCTTAAAGTGGTGAGGGTATTTAAGCAGAAGGTTCGAGGGCTGAAGAGGCTGATCGAAGCTGAGTGATACACGAGAGTAGACACAGAATTCAGAGTGAGGATTTTTCTGGGTGTGCTACGAGAGTTGTTCTTCGATCAACACACACGGGCAGAGCGTTGAGCGCAGAGTTGTGGTGCGTATTGCAGAAGAGAATCAGGTCTTGCAGAGACTGATTCGTGCTTTGATCTGGAAGCCAATTTAGAGCTGTGGAGCTTGTTGGTTGATCAAAGGCAGCCGCGGGAGAACTGACGGGTGGAAGGCTCGGTCGAGGTTCGTGCGGAAGAACTCACTAGTGGCAGGTGGTCACTGAGTGAGGGGGAGTTACTCAGAGTGTGCAGCGCTCTTGGAGTGGTTTGATCGGCTCGGCAGGAGGCCTTGGAGCGACGCGGACAGAGTGCTTCAGCTGGTGTTACAGCTGTTGCTGCAGCAACCCTGCTGAGTAGTGTAGGCTAGAATAGGCTGAGTTCTTGAAGAGGATTGTAGCTATTCTAGACTGACATATTGTAGAGGGTGTGCTGGCACAAATCAGAGCTTGTTCTGATTGTGTTGAGTAGTCCACACGGGGTTAAAGTAGCATAGGTTGCGTGCGTTGTAACCTAGTGTGATCTGAACCTTTGGTTGAGTGGATTGAGGACTGGAGAATAGTCCTCCCCAGACGTAGGCAGATTGGCCGAACTGGGTGAACAAATCTGTGTCCTATTCATTGTCTGCTGTGCCTACATTTAAGTGAACAAGAGTGTGCTGCAGCAACTGCTAGTTCACTAATCTGCATAAGTAGAGACACTTGAAATTTCAATACCTTCTTTAACCATAAAGTGGCATTTTTCCCAATTGAACATTAGGTCCATTTCGATGCACCTAGCCAACACATGAGACAAATTAGTGAGACATTCATCAAATGAATAACCATGCACAGAAAAATCGTCCATAAATACTTCCATAGAATTTTCTAAAACTTCAGCAAAAATGGACATCATACAACATTGGAAAGTTCCCGGTGCATTACAAGGACCAAAAGGCATTCTCCTATAAGCAAATGTGCCAGAGAGGCAAGTGAATGTGGTCTTTTCTTGGTCATCGGGGTGGATAGGAATTTGTAAGAGCCCACTATACCCATCATGAAAAAAGAAATATTCATGTCCCGCTAGACGTTCTAACATTTGATCTATAAAGGGAATGGGGCAGTGATCCTTCTTAGTGGGTGTAGTTAATTTCCTATAATCTATGCACATTCTCCACCCCGTGACCATATGCATAGGTATCAACTCATTTTTGTCATTTCTATCCACGGTGAGCCCGCGCTTTTTAGGCACCACATGAATTGGGCTCACCCACTCAGAATCTGGAACAACACAAATAATACCAGAATTTCGCAACTTTGTGACTTTCTTCAATACAACTTCTCCTAACTCAGGAACTCACGACACATCGGGGTTAATCCCCTTCAAATCATCAATGGAGTGCCCAATGGCACCCTTATATTCATGCAACACATGCATCAATTTAGAAGTCTCAATATCATTCAATGAAGCTTCTACGATAACAGGTAAAGACTCGTTCGGTCCCAAGAATTCATACCTTAGATTCGGTGGAAGAGGTTTCAACCCCTCACCGAATTCCTTACCTTTTGGCACGTCATTTACCTCTTTTGCGCCTCATCAAAATCAACGGGGTCCTCACCAATTTCCATTATAGAGGCGAAAGATGGACTACCACTATCATGGGCGAGCAACTCATACTTAAAATTTGTCAACTCATCATAAGCATCAAAAACATCTCAAGCATCATATATTTCAAGTTAATGACAATCCATAGAACTACTAGGAGCATTTAAAACCTTTTTCAAGTAAAATTTTATTTTTTCGGTTCCTAAGTTAAGTTCTATAACCCCTCTCCGCAATCAATAATGAATTTAACCGTATTCAAGAAAGGCCTTCCTAGTATAATAGGGATTTCACGATCCTCATCCATTTCAAGCACATATAGGTCAACGGGAACATAAATTTTCTCTACTCTAATCGGAACATCCTCTAAAATACCCTTAGGTAACCTAGATGATCTATCCGCCAATCTAAGGCTTATGGATGTAGGAGTGAGTTCACCCATGTCAAGTTTTTGAAACAACAAAAATGGCATTAAAGAAATACTAGCTCCCAAATCACATAATGCGCTATCTATGTAAAAATCACCAATAGCGATAGGGATAGAGAATGAACCATGATCATTTAGCTTCCTAGGCGTGTTATGTTGAATAATAGCGCTACAATTAGCATCCAAAGCTACGTGATCAATTTCATGCATTTCTCTCCTATGCTATATGATATCTTTATGAAGTTCAGCATAAGTTGGCATTTGCTTGAGTACCTCCGTAAATGGAAAGGTCACCTGACGTTTCTTTAGCATCTCTGCAAAGCGCTTGAAATGCGTATCCTCCTTCTTCTTTTTGAGCCTTTGAGGGAAGGGAATTGGCAGCACTTAAGGCGCTGGCTCCTATGGCTTTTCCTTCTCCCGTTTATCAATTGGATTCTGCGACGAAGACCCTTCTTTGACAATTCCATCTGCTATCTTTCCCACCTTGGCTTTTGGCTGCGGCTCCTCTAGAACTCTCCCGCTTTTGAGTGTAATTGCATTGATTGTCTTGGAGGAGTTCACGTCGGGTTGCGAGGACAGCTTTCCTTGATATTTCGAAGACTTGCGCAATCTGCTTTTCAAGCATCTTGTTGTGCGCTTGCAACTAATCTAGCCTTTGAAGAATGAGCTGATTGTGCCTAAGTCGCGCCCAATTAGGCGATAATAGAAATCAGGGACGGTTCCTCATTGCTTTGTTTCTCTTCGTGCCTTTGGTGTGTTCCTTGATTTTGGTGGCTAAAATTGTTCGGTCTTTGATAATTTCCGCTTTGATAGTTGCTGCTCGGCTGATATCTGTTAGAGGAGGTTCCTTGACTCTGATTTATCAGCACGAACCCTGGTAGTGCTGGTTTGGGCTCCATATTCAGCGGCGCTCTTCTCGGAAAGTTTGGATCCTCATGGAACCTCACACTGGCTGGAGGGTTCCTTGGCTGATAACCGCTGGCTTGCGGTGGCGCGTATTCTCTCCCTTGATTTCTGACCAAGTAATTAACATTCTCATACTCGTCTGCATGCTTTGCGGTACACGAGTCATCATCATGCACCTTGGTAGAACAAATACCGCAAACTTGCTGGTGGTCTCTGTTTTTGTTGAGAATTAAGTTTCCAATTGATGCTGCCAAAGAATTCACCGTCTTTGCTATGGAATTGAAATCTTCTTTTGTCACGGCCTTTGATGAATGCTCCCTTCCTTTCTTCTTTAGGTGGTTTCTTTCTTCGTTGTGCGCGTCAAATTAATCCTTCCTTCTCCACTTAGTATAGCGGCTAAGTCAGGGTCAATTCCACAGGGAGCAAGCAGACTCGCTCTAACTAGTAACCTACACTTACGAAAGTTGGGGTGTGAGTGATTGGGTTGTGCAAGTGCGCGAATAAACAATAGTTAACGCAGGAATTGCACTAGACGTGCGCAGGCAGTAGAGATTAAGTACTATGACTATGAAAAGTATCGGCGCAGACAATCCTCTATGAATGTATTCCTTATCATCGACTCTAAACGTCTATAATTCGGTTTACTGATGTTAGTGTCCGATCAAGGCTTCCTAACATGTGCGCATGTTCCGATCAAAGTTCATGAGCTATTAATTCTTAAGACTAGTCTAAGTAGCTACGAATCCTGTCACAGTAGCAACTGATTATCCTAGCGCGTTACGCCTAGTTGTCACCGTCAAGCTATCAACTAGTTTAACATATAACAAACAAGTAGCAAGAGTAAGATTGCGGTTCAAGGCTTCCCCTACTCATGCAACTAGCTGTCAACCGTGTGCACAGAATTAATACAAGCAACAAACTATGCATTAAGCACTAGTCTCAAAGGAAATACTCATAGAATCATGCTCAACCGATACAAAGCGTTTAGCTAGACATGCTAGTAGTAAACATCATAGAAATAGTAAATAATAGCTAAGGTATCCAAGAAAACAGTAACAAGCAGGTGCGTGCAGGTTGCAGTATCTCGGCTGGCGCAGTTGGCTAGCGCAGGTCCTCTCAGTAGCTCGTGTGTTTTTCAGTTCTACCGCTTTCTCGTGTTTCTCTGTGTGTCGTGGTGTGTCATGATGATTCCCTAGCCTTTCTCTCTTTATATACTGCTCATGAAGCCCAAGGACGGCCTTGGCAACTTCCAAATCTGATGGTGTCAAGATTTGGAAACACCAATATCCTGCGCGTGGCGCACTGCACACACTGGTTAGCGCAATCGGTCTGCGCACCGTAGTCGACTCTGCCACTTCCTGTCCTGTTTGCGCTGTTAGTTCTGCAGGCTGTGTGTTGCGCTCCTTAAACGCTACCTGTTAGCGCGTATCAGACTTAGGCCCTCGTTTCGCTCTGAAATACAAAAACACCGGAAACGAGTAATCTTGTACACAAAATAATGCAAACAAGCATAGTGTTAGGATGTAAATAGCGCGTATAAATAGGCTCTATCAAACCCCTCACACTTGCCCCTTGTTCGTCCCGAACAAGCACTCAAGCACGGATACAATTACCTCTCTGGAGTCTAGCGCACAGTCTCTATGGCATCTGCACTACTATTCACCTTGCGCTGCTCTATCACCTGCGCGCATCTGCCTTCAACAGTTTAATATAATAGTTTCAAAATTCGTTACCTCTCAGCTGGGATGAAGATCATTTCGGATGGCTGGGAGATAGCTCTTACTTCGACGACGGGTATATGGTTAATAGCGCAAGCTTCTTCCGGTGCGTGATTCTTCCGCGCACTTTCTGAGAACCCGAGCCTTTCTGATAATTTTCTTGTGAATTTGCGCACGCTGGTACATATTTGAGCGCATGCTGATTCTTTTGTAGCGCATATCATCTGCTGGTGTCTTTCTTTTTGTACAGCTTTATCTATGGTTCCTATGTTCCCAGAACGGTTCCAGTCTCGGCCTCCGGATGGCAGCTATGGAACAACGCTCCGCTCTCCCTCCTTGGTCTATTTGCGCAGGTCAGCGCACGCGTTTACACCGGCGCCCGCTTTCCCTAGCTCGACTTCCAGAGGAAAGGTGGTCTATTTTCCCACCTCACCACGGTTTGGGTATTTGCCTTCGGCATCTGCGTGGCTGAGCGCGCTCTCTTGTTCCGAAGGTCGCGAAGCACCGGCCTCCACTAGCGCTCTCGACCATATACCTCACCTTCGAAGCAAAAACGACTAACCGCCTTTCTAGAGCGTTTCTGTCAACTCCACATCCCCTGTATATCCCAACTAACAGGAGCAGAAAAAAAAAATACTAAAACAGTTGATAGCAGCGCATGCAATATGGATAGCGCAATACAAGCTGAACAGTGTGCGCAACCCGCACACAAGCGCACCACTGCTACTATTTTCTTCAACTAAACTAAGCTACACTAAAAAGCTCAAAAAAAACATGAAATGTAAATGTAACGCTCCCCCCCCCCCCACACTTAAACAGAGACGTGTCCCCACGACTCATGCACAAGCGCAACGGAGAGCGCACACATGCATGCAAGCAAAACAAAGAATATAAGAAAGAAAAACATATACTAAGTACTGCCCTTATATACCCCCTGACTGGCGCAGCTGATCTGCGCACTGCTGCGCGACCAAAAAAAACTACAAGTCCTAAACTAGCTAAAAGACACTAGAAAAAACTAAAAGAAAAACGTGTAAAAGTAAAACGTGTCGGGTTACCTCCCGACAAGTGCCTTTCTTTAACGTCGTTGGCTCGACTGTACCTCGTTACTTGCGTAGAAGTGTGCCAGCGACCTCCCCCACTCTTGCTCCTGAGTGACCCCACGCTCGTGCGTGTGTTGCGTTCTTCTTGTTCCTGCGCAAAGGATCGGAAGGGTGGTCAGCATGGTTAATAGTATGTGATAACTTATAAGTAACGAGGGTAGATAAAGAGGAAGAAGAAATATGAGCAATAGTAACGAGGGTACATCTGGTGGCGGTTCTGGCGCAGCAACCTGCGCATCTGCTATCTCTGGCTCCGCCAATTCAACTTCGCGCGCTGTGCCATCCCAAGGTTCTCCTAAATACTTTTTGACTCTCTGCCCATTGACCTGAAAACCTTGGTAACCGTGTATGGTCCCGTCCATTTGCTGCGCAGCTTCCCAGGCATGAGCTTTAGGCGCGAGGAGAACAATAGTACCTGGTCTCCTGGCTCAAAGGTGCGTCTGAGGATATTTTTGTCATGAAATGCCTTTCTGCGCGCCTTGTAATCGCGCAATCCCTCATATGCATCCAGGCGCAGCTCTTCTAATTCGCTTAGCTCAAATGCGCACTCCTTACCAGCCTCGTCTAGGTTCAGGTTGCAAACGCGCAATGCCCAGTATGCTTTGTGCTCTAAGTCCACTGGCAGGTGGCACGCTTTTCCATAAACCAACCGAAAAGGTGAAGTCCCAATTGGTGTCTTATGTGCGGTTCGGTATGCCCACAGCGAATCGTCAAGGCGCTGGCTCCAGTCTTTGCGCGACGGTCTCACAGTTTTCTCTAGGATGCGCTTGATCTCTCGGTTGGAAACCTCGGCTTGTCCATTCGTCTGAGGGTGGTAAGCGGTGGACGTCTTGTGGTGCACTCCATAATGCTTGAATACCTGCGCCACAATCCTATTACAGAAATGTGTCCCCTGGTCGCTTATGACTGCCTTAGGTACCCCGTACCTGCAAAAAATATTAGTGCGCAAAAAGTCAGCGACCGTCTTACCATCATCCTTCCGGGTGGCCTTAGCCTCAACCCATTTGGAGACATAATCCACTGCGACCAATATGTACTCATATCCGGAGGATGGAGGAAATGGCCCCATGAAGTCAATTCCCCAAATATCGAATACTTCATCCACTAGAATTGGCGTCTGTGGCATCTCATTGCGCGCTGATATGCCCCCTGTGCGCTGGCACCTGTCACAATTCCTGCAGTGGTTGTACGAGTCACTAAAAAAGTGTGGCCAATAGAATCCGCAGTCTAGGATCTTTCTGCTCGTGCGCTTTGGACCAAAGTGTCCTCCACATGCGTGCACATCACAAAACAGCAAAACCGAGTTAATTTCATGGTCAGGCACGCAGCGCCTCAAAATCTGATCAGGTCCTATTCTGAGCATATACGGATCATCCCAAATGTAATACTTGGACTCATGCTTTAATCTCATGCATTGGGTTTTAGTGAAATGAGGAGGAAACGTACCTGTGACCAGGTAATTCGAAATGTGCGCATACCATGGTACCTTACCTGTCAGCGCCATCAGATGCTCGTCAGGGAATGTCTCCGTGATCCGCCCTGGCTCCTCTGCTTTCACGAGCCTGCTCAGGTGGTCTGCGACTGTGTTCTCCGTGCCCTTCTTATCCTTGATTTCGAAGTCGAATTCCTGAAGTAGGAGCACCCAGCGCATCAGGCGCGGCTTAGTCTCCTTCTTGGACATCAGGTAACGTATTGTTGCGTGGTCTATGTAGACGATGACCCTGGCGCCTAGAACATATGCGCGGAACTTCTCCAGTGCAAACACGATTGCCAGAAGTTCTTTCTCCGTGGTGGTGTAGTTCCTCTGCGTAACGTCCAGTGTGCGCGATGCATAATAGATGGCATGCGGCTTCTTCTTCACGCGCTGTCCCAGGATTGCACTCACTGCATAGTCACTTGCGTCACACATCAGTTCAAACGGCAGGTTCTAGTCTGGCGCGCGCATCACTGGCGCACTTGTCAGCGCCTCCTTCAGCTTGTCAAACGCGGCCCTGCACTCATCAGTAAATTCGAAATACACATCCTTTTGCAAAAGGTTAGACAGGGGTATACAAATCTTAGAGAAATCTTTTATGAAATGCCTGTAAAACCCAGCATACCCAAGGAACGATTACACATCGCGCACGCTAGTGGAATAAGGCAGATTAGAAATAAGATCTATTTTGGCTTTATCTACCTTGATCCCCTCCTGCGAGATAATATGTCCTAGTACTATTCCATGCGATACCATGAAATGACATTTCTCATAATTGAGCACTAGGTTTTTTGAAATGCAACGCGCTAAGACCTTATCAAGATGAGTTAAGCATGCGTCAAAGGTACTTCCGTGTATAGTAAAATCATCCATGAACACCTTTATGCATATACCAATCATATCAGAAAAGATGCTCATGACTAAACGTACCTGGCGCGTTGCACAACCCAAATGACATGCGCCGAAACGCAAACGTACCGAATCGGCAGGTAAACGTGGTTTTCTCTTGATCCTCCACAGCTATGGGTATCTGATTGTACTCTGAATACCCGTCCAGGAAGAAAAAGTAAGGTTTCCCCGCTAATCGATCTAGCATCTGGTCCATGAAGGGCAGCGGAAAATGGTCCTTGCCCGTGATTGCTTTAAGCTTTCTGTAGTCGATGCACATGCGCCATCCAGTTTGCATGCGCTTGGGAACTAGCTCGCCCTGCGCATTCTCCTTACTGTGATTCCTCCTTTCTTCGGCACAACGTGCACTGGACTTACCCATTTGCTGTCCGAGATTGGGTAAATGACTCCTGCGTCAAGCAGCTTCAGGATCTCTTTCTGCACCACCTCCATCATGATCGGGTTCAATCTGCACTGAGGCTCCCTGGATGGTTTGGCACCATCTTCCAATAGAATCCTATGCATGCATACGTCCGGGCTCACTCCGCGCAGGTCAGCAAGTGTCCATCCTATAGCGCGCTGGTTCTTGCGCAGCACCTGTTGTAATCGCGCCTCCTGCTCCTCTTCCAATCCTTTCTTTATGATTACTGGCAGGGTGTCCTCATTTCCCAAGAATATGTATTTGAGGTGCTCTAGGAGTTGCTTCAGCTCGACCTTGGGTGCCTGTTCAATAGAGGGCAAGATTTTATTAGCAGTGCAAACATTAACTATATCATGTACTTGTCTGGATGCTGGTTCAGCACTGCTCAGCTCATCCTCTTGCGCCTCCAACTCTGCTTGTGCCAGTGTCTCAGGTTCTTCTGCTGCGCTTGCACATTGCACATCTGCAACCAAGTCATCTATGCTGTCCATCGTGTGCACTGTGGCGTCCTCATGAGGGTGCTGCATCCCTTTGAATATGTTAAAATGAATCTCCTCGCCATCGACCTCCATTGAGAGCATACCCCTCCACACGTCTATCTTTGTGCGCGCTGTCACCAGAAATGGTCTGCCCAGTAGGATCTGCGCACTGCCTTTGCTCGACTCACCCTCCATTTCTAGGACATAGAAATCTGCTGGGAACACCAGCTCTTCTACTCGGACAAGGACATCCTCGATCATGCCCGTCGGTTGCTTGCACGACTAATCTGCTAGCTGAATGGTGAGACCTGCAGGCTTTAGTGGTCCAAGGCGCAATATCGCATATAGGGAATAGGGTAGCACATTTATAGATGCGCCTAAGTAAATCATGCAGTTGCTTACTGTGGTCTTACCTAAAGTGCAGGGGATGGTGAACGTACCTGGATCCCGGCATTTAGGTGGTACCTTATGCTGCACGATTGCTGAGGCCTGCGCATTTAGCATTACCTGTGCGCACTCGCCTTTCCTCCTCTTGTTTGTGCACAGCTCCTTTAAAAACTTGGCGTACCTGGGAATCTGCCGAACTGCTTCAATAAGGGGAATGTTTATTTCCACCTTACTGAATAACTCGTAGAGCTCCTTATCAAGCGCTTCCTTCCTAGCCGATGGTGCCTGTACAGGGAAAGGTGCAGGTATGTTAGTACGATTCATGCCTTTGTCTTTTGATTGCGCCATACCTGGCGCCTCGCCCTGCTGGCTCGTGGCTGGTGCTTCTGGTTGCGCATCTGGCTCTGCTGGATCTGGAGCTTGCGCAACTGGTTGCGCGGGCGCCTTTGCGGTCTGCTCTGTTCCTACCGTGCACCTAGTCCTCAGTGTCACTGCGTTGACTCCTCCCTTGGGATTCTGGATCACTTGCGAAGGCAGGTTGCCATCGCTCTTTTTCAGCTCATACACCGTGGTAGCGATCTGTGATAGCTGCTTCTCAATGGACTCGAACCTCTTGTCATACTTCTCATCATTCTTGCGAACTGTGTCTGCTAGCTGCCCCACGATATCTTCTAAGGATCGCCTCGGTTGCTGGTTGTTCTGCGCTGGTGCGTCAGTGCGGCGATGCGGTGGATTGTAGGGTGCAGCTTGTTGCGTCTGCTGTGGTGCGCGCTGATCCGTAGATTGCCTCTGGAAATTGTTTTCCTCCTTCCATCTGAACCCATTTGCGGCTAGTCCAAAACGCGGCTGATTCTGCCTCTGTGGCCCTCTATTATCCCATCCTCCTACAGCATTGACATCTCCTGATTCCTCGAAAAGTGTGGGACATGCATCGGTTTTGTGCTCAGTGGATGTGCAGAACTCGCACGCCTTTGGCGCAGCAATTGCGCTCCCTACGCATGCATCAACTTCTGCAGCATGGGCTTCATTTCCTTTATCTCCGCGCTTGTTTCTACCTGATGCACAGAACGAGCACGACTATTTTCAAGTGTTAGCTGATGTCTTACCTGTCCAGCAGAGTCTTCTATCAGCTGCCACGCGTCCTCTAGGTACATGTTGCAAATGTCGCCTCCTGCGCATGCATTCAATAATCTCAGCTCCATGGGCACCAATCCATTCAGGAAATTCTCTATCAGCACATTTTGAGGTAGGCCGTGATTGTCACAGTTGGCCTCCAGCTCTATTGTACCAAAAGCCTTGATATTCCCACCTAGAATATGATCTTACTATGATGTCTTTCAAAACATTTTCACACAAAAAAACCTTACAAATGACCTACAAAATGCATATTCTCTCTAGTAAAAAGTCCTACAACATAGTCCGATTTAAGAAAATTTCTCTCAAAAATTGTCAAGATTTCTTCTCACACATTTCCAATGCGAGTTATCTCTACTGAGCATTAAAGACAAGTTCAAATTTGTTTTGAAAGAAAGAAATTAAAAAAGACGTAGTCGAGATTTTATTTCACATGTAGGTCATGCGATTAATAACAAAAAACAGCACTACATGCACCCGAACGGGACAATGAGAGTTCCAATCATCAATATTTGTAATCTTGGCTGAGACAAATCTTCTTGCTTCTTTGTTTCCTCTTCAGATCTTTTTGTTCATGTTATCGACCTTGAAAAATATCATATCAAATGCGACACATGATTCTTTGTCATGTATCCCATATGTAATCCAACAACATTGTTCTAACACCATGACCCTATAGTTGCTTCCAAACATATCACAATTATTGCTCGTGAATAATAAATAAACTATTATATTTTCTAATTTGTCGGTCACAATAGTTAACGCAGGAATTGCACTAGACGTGCGCAGGTAGTAGAGATTAAGTACTATGACTATGAAAAGTATCGGCGCAGACAATCCTCTATGAATGTATTCCTTATCATCGACTCTAAACGTCTATAGTTCGGTTTACTGATGTTGTGTGCGATCAAGGCTTCCTAACATGTGCGCATGTTCCGATCAAAGTTCATGAGCTATTAATACTTAAGACTAGCCTAAGCATCTACGAATCCTGTCATAGTAGCAAATAATTATCCTAGCGCGTTACGCCTAGTTGTCACCGTCAAGCTATCAACTAGTTTAACATATAACAAACAAGTAGCAAGAGTAAGATTGCGGTTCAAGGCTTCCCCTACTCATGCAACTAGCTGTCAACCGTGTGCACAGAATTAATACAAGCAACAAACTATGCATTAAGCACTAGTCTCAAAGGAAATACTCATAGAATCATGCCCAACCGATACAAAGCGTTTAGCTAGACATGCTAGTAGTAAACATCATAGAAATAGCAAATAATAGCTAAGGTATCCAAGAAAACAGTAACAAGCAGGTGCGTGCAGGTTGCAGTATCACGGCTGGCGCAGTTGGCTAGCGCAGGTCCTCCCAGTAGCTCGTGTGTTTTTCAGTTTTGCCGCTTTCTCGTGTTTCTCTGTGTGTCGTGGTGTGTCATGATGATTCCCTAGCCTTCCTCTCTTTATATACTGCTTATGAGGCTCAAGGACGGCCTTGGCAACTTCCAAATCTGATGGTGTCAAGATTTGGAAACACCAATATCCTGAGCATGGCGCACTGCACACACTGGTTAGCGCAATTGGTCTGCGCACCGTAGTCGACTCTGCCACTTCCTGTCCTGTTTGCGCTGCTAGCTCCGTAGGCTGTGTGTTGCGCTCCTTAAACGCTGCCTGTTAGCGCGTATCCGACTTAAACGCTGCCTCGTTTCGCCCTGAGATACAAAAGCACCGGAAACCAGTAATCTTGTACACAAAATAATGCAAACAAGCATAGTGTTAGGATCTAAATAGCGCGTATTAATAGCGAGTTTCGCACTATCTTATCTATAATCTTGAGACCATCGGTGGCTCTTGATCGCGCGTCGTTGTGCGCGTCAAATATAATTCCTTCCTCTCCCACTAGTACAGCGGTTAAGTAAGGGTCGATCTCCACAGGGAGCAAGCAGTGAGTCTTAGCCAGTAACCTACACTTAAGAAAACGGGGGTTGCGTGAGTGATTGGGGGTTTTGCGCAATGCGCGAGTAACAGTGAATATCGTAACGCGGGGAATTGCACTAGACGTGCGCAAGCAGTAGAGATGAAGTACTATCTTTATGAGAAGAATTGGGCAGACAATCCTCTATGAATGCATTCCTTATCATCGACTCTAAACGTCTATAGTTTGTGCCCTACTTGGGTTAGTGTCCGGTAAAGGCTTCCTAACACACGCGCATGTTCCGTTCAAAGTTCATGTGCTATTAATCCTAGAACTAGACTAAACAGCTACGAATCCTGTCACAGTAGCAACTGCTTACCCTAACTCGTTACTCCTAGTTGTCACGGTAAGTTTGCGGTTCAAGGCTTCCCCTACGCATGCAACTAGTTTAACAGGTGACAAGCAAGCAACACAAATAGGATTGCGGTTCAAGGCTTCCCCTACTTATGCAACTAACTGTCTCAGTACGCGCAGGATTAATACAAATAAGTAAACTACGCATTAAGCTCAAGTCTCAAAGGTAATACATCATAGATTCATGCCCGACCAACACTAAGTGTTTAGCTAGACATGCTAGTGGTAAACATCATAAAATAGTAAATAACAACTATTGAATCCAAGAAAACGGTAGCAAACAGTGCGTGCAGTGTCTTCTCTCGGCTGGCGCAGTCGGCTGGCGCAAATCTCCTCAATAAGTCCGTGTGTTTTCCAGTTCTGCCGCACAGTGCCTCCTTGCGTCCTCTGGTGCCTCTGGAACAACAGTCTTTTCGAACTCCCTGAAACCCTAGACTTACTTCCTTTATATAGGAGGTTCAACTTTCGGCAACTTCCAAATCTGGTCACTGGGACTTTGCGCCTGGCGCACGGCATTGGTTGGCGCAATCGGGTAGCGCACCTCTGCTGTCTTTCGCCATTTCTTCTTGTTTGCGCCGCTAGCTCCTCAGGCTGATCTTTCACTCCTAGAACGCTGCCTGTTAGCGCGTATCCGACTCAAGGACTCGTTCTGTCCTGATATACAAAAACATTGGAAACGAGTAATCTTGCTCATGAAATATTGCAAACAAGCACAGGGTTATGACCTAAATAATGTGTATAACTAGGCTCTATCAAACCCCCCACACTTGCCCCTTGTTCGTCCCGAACAAGTACTGAAACGCGGATACAATTACCTTTTCTGGAGACTAGCGCACAGCCTTGCATTCTAGCGCAAAATGCACAGTTGCTCAACTTGTGCTGCTTTATCACCTGCGCACAACTGCACTCAATAGTTCTAATATAATAATCCCGAAATTTCATTACCTCTCAGCCGGGATGAAGATCTTTGGATGACTGGGAGATAGCTCTTCTTAGGCTCCTGGTTGTCAGCTCCCGCTCCGAAGATAGGTATATGGTTTCTTGCGCGAGCTTCTTCCAGTGCGTGATTCGTTCGCACACTTCCTGGGAACCTGAGCCTTTGATGATATCCTTTTGGTCTTGCGCACGCAGGTACTAAGTATTGCGCATGCTGATTCTTTGTAACGCAAATCATCTGCTTCTGCTGGTATTTTTCTTTTGTACAGCTTCCTTTCCAATTTGTTTTCATTCCCAGAACAGTTCCAATCTCAGCCTTCGGATAGCAGCTATGGAACTCGTTCCGCTCTCCCTCCTTGGTTTGTCTGCGCCGGTCAGCGCACGCGTTTACACCCGCGCCCGCTTTCCTTAGCTTGATTTCCAGAGAGAAGGTGGTCTGTTTTCCCACCTCGCCACGCTATGGGTACTTTGCCTTTTGCATCTGCGTGACTGAGCGCGCTCTTTTGTTCCGAAGGTTGCGAAGCGCCGGCCTCCACTAGCGCACTCGACCATATACCCTGCCTTCGAAGCAAAAGCGACTAACCGCCTCTCTGGAGCATTTCTATCAACTCCACATCCCCTGTATATCCCAACTAACAGGAGCAGAAAAAACGAAAAAATTATGCTAAAACAATAGAGAACGGCGCACGCAATACGGATAGCGCAAAACAAGCTAGAGCGCATGCGCATCCTGCACCTTAGCGCACTGCTACTAATTCTCTTCAACTTAAACTAAGCTATACTAAAAATGCTCAAAACATGAATTGTAAGAGTAACGCCCCCCCCCCCCCCCCCCCACACTTGAACAGAGACGTGTCCCCACGACTCAAGCTCAAGCGCACGGAGGCTGCGCACATGCATGCAATGCAACGAAAATAAAGAACAGAAAAGGGAACACAAATAGTCACACAAAATATAGCAAGGGAGTCACAGAATGTATGGCACAAATATTCAGCACACATAATAGTCGACTAGACGCAGCAAAAATAAAAGACACCACCCTAAAGAAAATCACTGCGCCTGCCCAAGGCCTTAGAAGTTCCCCGAGCTAGACGCTGCTGCTGACCCATGCGCCTCATCCTCTGAAGAATCAGTCATGGAGTCGGTGCTGGAGGATGGTGGCACAATGGTGAGGGGGTCAGGCTGCTCGTCCTCGGAAAGTGACTCCCATATGGAATCGGAGTCTACGCTGGGAAAGTTAATGGGGGACTCCGGAACAGAAGGCCGGGCAGGGGAAGCTACTGGTGGTGGTACTGGTTCGGGTTCAGGGGTGGGCTCTACTGCTGGGGCTGCTGGGGCTGATGCAGGTGCTGACTCTGCTGGGGCTGGGGCTGGTGCTGGAGAGGGTGCTGCTGGGGCTTCTGGGGTTCGGGTAGGAGGTGGATGGTGCAGGCTGAGGAGAGGGGGAATCGCATCTCCAAATTTCCACCCGGATGGTGGACTCATACTTAAATCCGCCCCCTCTGGCGCTAAGTATTCGAGCACGCGCATGACGTTGAACAACATGCGCTGCTCGGCAGTGGCTTCCTCAGGCGCCTCCTCAGTCTCAGTCCTTGGGCGCTTGGCAGGTGCACGAGGGGGAGAATCCTCGATGGAAATGGTCACTGGCTCCCCCTGTGGTGCACGGGCCCGCTGGTGCGCTCCAGTCTGCGCCCGGGTCCTTGGGCGCCTGACTAGAGGCACCTCTGGTTCTAGGGCCTCCTCCATCTCTTCATCTGCTGCGGCGGCCGCTGCGCCCTGTGCACTGCTCTCTGCTCTCTGCTCTGGCCCGCTCTCTGCTCTGGCCCGCGGTGGTCTGGCTGGCTGCAGACGGTAGCACCACTCTAGTGTGCCATCATCCCGAACGGCTACCGCCCTGATTTGCAGCATGTAGGCGCGGTCCAGAGGTATAGGCTGCACCAAGGTGTGCTCTGGCACCTCGGGCTCTCCATGTAAGGCCCGCAGCAGGTGCGTGATAAGGCCTCCACACGTCAGCGGCCCCCTCATGCTGACGCGGCTCCAATGGTGCACCATGTTCAGGATGAACAGCACCTTCCGCTCATAATAAAGCCCTGTCAAAATCTCCATATCCAGTAGGCTGATCTTTGGCGCGCCGTTGAAACGGCCAATGACTGTGTAGGCCACGATGCGCCATAAGTAGAACAGCCACGGGTCGCGCAGCTCTCGGCCCCTGCTGCGCCCCGCGGCGAATGCTGGCCCTGTTGCCATGTCCCGCCAAGCCTCCTGGTTATTGTGCGTGTCTAACTCCTCCTCACGCACCTTGGCGCACCCGAATGCGCGCCTCAGCCTCCTTTCTGAGGCTATGAACCAGACACCCCTGTGTCTATATCTGATCTCCCTGTCCCCTGCCTCCATAGATGCCAGGAACTCACACGTATCTTCCTGGTCTGATGCGCTGCGGAGGTCCATAAGCGCCTCCCAGCCGGCGATCGCTAGCCTCTGCGCCACGAGGTCCTCCAATCCTACCTCGCGCAGGAAGTCTCGGCATATGTACGGTGTCCCGTACATGTCCAGGCTGATGAATGCTGCATACTTTTTAGCGAAAGCCGCTGGGGTCTCCTGGTCTGTGGCGGGTTTCATCTTGCGCTGAGCTCCGGTCAATCGCGGTCAATGCTCCCCAAAACCCTAAAATTCGAAACTGCTCAGAATCCTCTGAAACTTGCACCGAACGAGCGCCTAATGGTCGCCTACTCAACGCACAAAACAGCACTCCAAGCCGCGCACTCTAGCCTGGTGCGATTTCAAAACCCTAAAAACTGTCTTCTCCGTGCAAACCCTAACAGAAGCGGCTCAAAGCGGAATCGGGGTTACCTGGGTGCTGTGCGGTCGTGTTGTCCTTGAATCCCTCTAGACGGACGGTGGGTTGGGCGCTGATCGACGGCAGAGGTTTGAAGGCGGGAGCTTGTGTGTAACGGTCGAGTGAAAAAGTGCTGGGAATTTTCTAAGTCTGGCCTTATATACCCCCCTCTGGCTAGCGCAACGGACCTGCGCACTGATAGGCGCACGGTCCTGCGCACTTGTGTGACTAAAAACTACCAAACCCTAATCTAACTAAAAACACTCAAAAAACGAAACAAGCAGAATAAAATGTGCCAAATTAAAACGTGTCGGGTTACCTCCCGACAAGTGCCTTTGTTTAACGTCGTTGGCTCGACGGTACCTCGTTACGAGCCAAGAAGTGCGTCTGCAGCCCCCCCCACTCTTGCTCCTGAGTGTCCTTGCGCCAGTGCTTGTGTTACGATCTCATTGGTCCTGCGCAAAGGATACAAGGGAGGGTCAGTATGTGCTACATTATTCGTAATGAGGGTAGATGCAGAGGAAGAAGAGATATAGGCGATGGGTGCTAGTTCTCCCTCTGAAGCATCTGGTGGTGCGTCTGGCGCAGCAGCTTGCGCGTCCACTATCTCTGGCTCGGCCAAGTCAATGTTGCGTGTTGCGCCATCCCAAGGTTCGCCCAAGTACCGTTTGACTCTCTGCCCGTTAACCTGAAAACGATGCTGGTGCCCGTCTTCTAATTCAATTGTGCCGTAGGGGAAAACCTTGGTGACGGTGTATGGTCCCGTCCACTTGCTGCGCAACTTCCCAGGCATGAGCTTCAGGCGCGATGAAAATAACAGTACCTGGTCTCCTGGTTCAAATGTGCGCCGGAGGATATGCTTGTCATGAAACGCCTTGGTGCGCGCTTTGTAATCGCGCAGTCCCTCATAGGCGTCTAGGCGCAACTCTTCGAGTTCGCTCAGCTCAAATGCGCGTGCTTGTCCTGCCTCCTCCAAGTTCAAGTTGCAAATACGTAAGGCCCAATATGCCTTGTGCTCGAGCTCTACTGGCAGGTGGCATGCCTTCCCATAGACCAGCCGGAATGGTGAGGTTCCAATGGGCGTCTTGTGTGCAGTGCGGTATGCCCATAGCGCATCATCCAGGCGCTGGCTCCAATCCTTGCGCGACGGCCTCACAGTCTTTTCCAAGATGCGCTTGATCTCTCTGTTAGAAACTTCGGCCTGTCCATTTGTCTGCGGATGGTAAGCGGTGGACGTCTTGTGGCGCACCCCATAGTGCTTGAAAACTTGCGCCAAAACCCTGTTGCAGAAGTGCGTCCCCTGGTCGCTGATAATTGCCTTAGGCACTCCGTACCTGCAAAATATGTTAGTTCTGAGAAAATCAGCGACAGTCTTACCATCATCCTTGCGTGTGGCCTTAGCTTCGACCCATTTGGATACGTAATCCACGGCCACCAGTATGTACTCGTAGCCGGCAGATGGGGGAAATGGACCCATGAAGTCGATTCCCCAGACATCGAACACTTCATCCACCAGAATCGGGGTCTGTGGCATCTCGTTGCGCGCGGAGATTCCTCCAGTGCGCTGGCACCTGTCACACTTCCTGCAGTGGTCATAGGCATCTCTGAATAGGTGCGGCCAGTAGAATCCGCAGTCCAAGATCTTCCTGCTCGTGCGCTTGGGACCGAAATGTCCTCCACAGGCGTGCGCATGACAAAACATCAACACAGAGTTAATCTCATGGTCAGGCACGCAACGTCTTAATATCCGATCTGGACCTATTCTAAGCATGTAAGGATCATCCCAAAGATAATGCTTGGACTCATGTTTCAATCGCATGCACTGAGTTTTATTGAAGTGAGGAGGGAACGCACCTGTGACCAGGTAATTTGCGATATGCGCATACCATGGTACCTTACCTGTTAGCGCCATCAGATGCTCGTCAGGGAATGTCTCCTTGATCTGCCCTGGCTCCTCATCCTTTATGATCCTGCTCAGGTGATCAGCGACGGTATTTTTTGTGCCCTTCTTATCTTTGATCTCTAAGTCGAATTCCTGAAGCAGAAGTACCCAGCGCATCAGGCGCGGCTTGGTCTCTTTCTTGGACATGAGGTAGCGGATAGCTGCGTGGTCCGTGTAGATGATGACTCTGGCGCCTAGAACATATGCTCGGAACTTCTCCAACGCAAATACAATTGCCAGAAGCTCCTTCTCCGTGGTGGTGTAGTTCTTCTGCGCGGAGTCCAGTGTGCGCGATGCATAGTAGATGGCATGCGGCTTCTTGTCCTCGCGCTGCCCCAAGACTGCTCCTACTGCGTAGTCACTTGCGTCACACATCAGCTCGAATGGCAGGTTCCAGTCTGGTGCGCGCATCACTGGCGCACTGGTCAGCGCTTCTTTCAGCTTATCGAACGCCGCCCTGCACTCATCAGTAAAATCGAAGCACACGTCTTTTTGCAACAGGTTAGACAGGGGTATGCAAATTTTAGAGAAATCCTTAATAAAACGCCTGTAAAACCCAGCATGCCCTAAGAACGATTTCACGTCGCGCACGTTGGTGGCATAAGGCAGATTAGAAATAATATCTATCTTAGCCTTGTCTACCTTAATACCCTCCTCTGAAATAATATGACCTAGTACTACCCCGTGCGTAACCATGAAATGACATTTCTCGTAGTTTAGCACTAAGTTCTTAGAGATGCAGCGCGCTAAGACTTTATCTAGATGTGTTAAACATGCATCAAAGGTACTCCCATATACAGTGAAATCATCCATGAACACTTCTATGCATATACCAATCATATCAGAGAAAATGCTCATGACAAGGCGTTGGAACGTATCTGGCGCGTTGCACAGCCCAAAAGACATACGCCGAAACGCAAATGTTCCGAAGGGGCATGTGAACGTGGTCTTCTCTTGATCCTCCGCAGCTATGGGTATCTGATTGTAACCTGAATATCCGTCCAAAAAACAAAAGTAAGGCTTACCTGCCAAGCGATCCAGCATCTGGTCCATGAAGGGTAGCGGGAAGTGGTCCTTGCGCGTTACAGCGTTCAGCTTCCTGTAGTCGATGCACATGCGCCAGCCAGTTTGTATGCGCTTGGGAACTTGCTCGCCCTGCGCATTCTCCTCCACTGTGATTCCTCCTTTCTTTGGCACAACGTGCACCGGGCTGACCCATTTGCTGTCTGAGATCGGGTAAATGACCCCTGCGTCAAGCAACTTCAGGACTTCCTTTTGCACTACCTCCATCATATTTGGGTTTAACTTGCGCTGAGCCTCCCTGGATGGTTTAGCACCATCTTCCAACAGAATCCGGTGCATGCACACGTCTGGGCTCACTCCGCGCAGATCCGCAAGAGTCCATCCAATAGCGCGCTGGTTCCTGCGCAGCACCTGTTGTAAACGCGCCTCCTGCTCTTTTTCCAATCCCCTCTTGATGATCACTGGCAGGGTGTCCTCATCGCCCAAGAAAATGTACTTGAGGTGCTCCGGGAGTTTCTTCAGTTCGATCGTGGGTGCCTGTTCAATAGAGGGCAAGATTTTGTTAGCGGTGCAAATATGAACTATATCAAGTACCTGTGTGGGTGCTGGTTCAGCACTGCTTAGTTCCTCCTCTTGCTCCTCCAGCTCTGCCTGTGCCCGTATCTCTGGTCCTATGGTTGCGCTCGCACACTGCGCTTCTGTGACTAAATCGTCAAAGCTGTCCATTGCGTGCACAGTGGCGTCCTCATGTGGGTGCTGCATCCCTTCGAAGATGTTGAAATGGATTTCTTCGCCATCTACCTCCATGGAGAGCGTGCCCCTCCACACGTCTATCTTCGTGCGCGCAGTCATCAGAAACGGTCTGCCTAGGAGGATCTGCGCACCGCTGGCGCTTGATTCACCCTCCATTTCGAGCACATAAAAGTCTGCTGGGAACACCAGCTCTCCTACTCGAACTAGGACATCTTCTATCATGCCTGCAGGTTGTTTGCACGATCTATCTGCTAGCTGAATTGCGAGACCTGCAGGTTTTAGTGGTCCAAGGCGCAAGGTCGCATAGAGAGAATATGGTAATAAATTGATTGATGCGCCTAAATCGATCATGCAGTTGCTTACCGTGGTTTTACCTAAGGTGCAAGGGATAGTGAATGTACCTGGATCTCGGCACTTAGGTGGTACCTTTTGTTGCACGATTGCTGAGGCCTGCGCATTTAGCATTACCTGTGCGCATTCGCCTGTCCTTCTTTTATTTGTGCACAGCTCTTTTAAAAACTTCGCATACCTGGGAATCTGTCGAATAGCTTCTATGAGAGGTATGTTGATTTCCACCTTGCTGAACAGCTCATATAGTTCCTTGTCCAGTGCTTCTTTTCTTGCCAGTGGTGCCTGCACAGGGAAAGGAGCAGGTATGTTAGTACAATTTTTGTCCTTGTTTTTCGAGTGAGAAATACCTGGCGCATTGCCCTGCTGGTTCGTGGTTGGCGCTTCTGATTGCGCCTCTGGCTCTGGTTGCGCACTCTGAGCTGCTGGATCTGGGACTTGCGCAACTGGTTGCGCGGGCGCCTGCGCGGTTTGCTCTGTTCCCACTGTGCGCCCAGTCCTCAGTGTTACTGCATTAACTCCTCCCTTAGGGTTCTGAATCACTTGCGAAGGCAGGTTGCCATCGCTCTTTTTCAGCTCATACACCGTGGTTGCAATTTGTGATAGATGCTTTTCTATGGATTCGAACCTCTTGTCATACTTTTCGTCATTCTTGCGCACTGTGTCTGCTAGCTGCCCCATGATATCTTCCAAGGATCGCTTTGGTTGCTGATTGTTCTGCGCTGGTGCGTCTGTGCGGCGATGCGGTGGATTGTAGGGTGCAGCTTGTTGCGTCTGCTGTGGCGCGCGCTGATCAGTGGGCTGCCTCTGGAAATTGTTCTCTTCTCTCCATCTGAATCCATTTGCAGCAAGCCCAAAGCGCGGCTGATTCTGCCTCTGCGGTCCTCTGTTGTCCCATCCTCCAAGGGCATTTACATCTCCAGTTTCTTCAAAAAGTGTTGGGCATTCGTCTGTCTTGTGCTCAGTGGACCTGCAGAATTCACATACCTTTGGCGCAACTGGTTGTGCGCTCTGCGCACTCATCAACTTCTGCAGCATGGCCTTCATTTCTTTGATCTCAGCGCTTGCCTCTACCTGATGCACAGAACGATTACGACTACTTTCAAGTGTCAATTGATGTCTTACCTGCCCAGCAGAATCTTCTATCAGCTGCCATGCATCCTCCGGGTACATGTTGCAAATGTCCCCTCCTGCGCATGCATTCAGTAGTCGCAGCTCCATGGGCAGCAGTCCATTCAGAAAGTTCTCTATCAGCACATTCTGGGGAAGCCCGTGATTGTAGCAGTTGGCTTCTAGCTCCCTGAAACGCTCGTAGTATTCTGACAGAGACTCCCCTGCGCCTTGCCTTGGCGCGGCCAATTCCCTTCTGAGCAGCGCAATCTTCGCTGCTGGATAAAATTTGTCTAAGAACTTCTTCTGCAGCTGCTCCCATGTGTGAATAGATCCTGCAGGTAAATTCATTAGCCAGTGTCTAGCTGTATCACTTAGTGAGAATGGAAATGCCTTCATTTTTAGCGCTTCATCGCTTTCCCCTTCGGTCTTCATGTTTTCGCAAATGACCAGGAACTCTCGCACATGCTTGACTGGATTTTCATTGTTCATCCCGTGGAACTTGGGCATGTGATGGATGAGTGAGCTCCTTAGCTCGAAGTGACCGCCTGGTGGAAGCACAATGCACCATGGCTGGTTAACAGTGATAGGGGCCGACATCTCGCGCACTGTTCTGCGTCGCGCGGCTTGTGGCACGGGCGGCGCATGATACACCTCAGCGGCCCTCCTTGCTTCAACCTCGCGCTGCACTTCCTCTCTGAATAGGGCTGCGCGGTTATGTGCCCTTGCTTCCTCTGGGGTTCTGTCTCCCAGGTTATCTCCAACCACACTGTTATCCTCCATGTCCTGATCCAAACTCAAGAAACGAAATTAAATGGCAACGAAGTTGTTGCGTCTGTCAGTGCGCAACTAGAATCTGCGCAGCGCGACTGTTTCAAGGTTGCGCAGGCTGATGTGATTGTGCGCTGTCAGAAACAACAACGAGAAAACAAAACAAAATGAAATAACTAGTTACTAAAATGAGAAATGTAAGCTAGCTAAAACTTAGCTGTGTTGCTCCCCGGCAACGGCGCCAAAATTTGATCGCGCGTCGTTGTGCGCGTCAAATATAATTCCTTCCTCTCCCACTAGTACAGCGGTTAAGTAAGGGTCGATCTCCACAGGGAGCAAGCAGTGAGTCTTAGCCAGTAACCTACACTTAAGAAAACGGGGGTTGCGTGAGTGATTGGGGGTTTTGCGCAATGCGCGAGTAACAGTGAATATCGTAACGCGGGGAATTGCACTAGACGTGCGCAAGCAGTAGAGATGAAGTACTATCTTTATGAGAAGTATTGGGCAGACAATCCTCTATGAATGCATTCCTTATCATCGACTCTAAACGTCTATAGTTTGTGCCCTACTTGGGTTAGTGTCCGGTAAAGGCTTCCTAACACACGCGCATGTTCCGTTCAAAGTTCATGTGCTATTAATCCTAGAACTAGACTAAACAGCTGCGAATCCTGTCACAGTAGCAACTGCTTACCCTAACTCGTTACTCCTAGTTGTCACGGTAAGTTTGCGGTTCAAGGCTTCCCCTACGCATGCAACTAGTTTAACTGGTGACAAGCAAGCAACACAAATAGGATTGCGGTTCAAGGCTTCCCCTACTTATGCAACTAACTGTCTCAGTACGCGCAGGATTAATACAAATAAGTAAACTACGCATTAAGCTCAAGTCTCAAAGGTAATACATCATAGATTCATGCCCGACCAACACTAAGTGTTTAGCTAGACATGCTAGTGGTAAACATCATAAAATAGTAAATAACAACTACTGAATCCAAGAAAACGGTAGCAAACAGTGCGTGCAGTGTCTTCTCTCGGCTGGCGCAGTCGGCTGGCGCAAATCTCCTCAATAAGTCCGTGTGTTTTCCAGTTCTGCCGCACAGTGCCTCCTTGCGTCCTCTGGTGCCTCTGGAACAACAGTCTTTTCGAACTCCCTGAAACCCTAGACTTACTTCCTTTATATAGGAGGTTCAACTTTCGGCAACTTCCAAATCTGGTCACTGGGACTTTGCGCCTGGCGCACGACATTGGTTGGCGCAATCGGGTAGCGCACCTCTGCTGTCTTTCGCCATTTCTTCTTGTTTGCGCCGCTAGCTCCTCAGGCTGATCTTTCACTCCTAGAACGCTGCCTGTTAGCGCGTATCCGACTCAAGGACTCGTTCTGTCCTGATATACAAAAACATTGGAAACGAGTAATCTTGCTCATGAAATATTGCAAACAAGCACAGGGTTATGACCTAAATAATGTGTATAACTAGGCTCTATCAGCTCTCAAATCCATCATTCCCTCTCCGCTCGCTTGGTCCATATGGTTTCTTGCGTCTTGATCCATTTCATCATAAGAACTTTGCATTAGCTGCCATTTGCTGAACCCGTGATGCCGACAATCTCTTTGTAACTCTTTAAAGCGCTCATATGCCTCATAAAAATTCTCATCATCTTGCTGCGTAAATTGGCATATTCTGTCCCGAATTTTCTTAGTCTTTGCCAGAGGGAAGAATTGAATAAGAAACGCTTGGGCGAGTCTTTCCAACTGCGAAAGTGTTTGGCTCGTGACTCATTAGCCAATCATTGGCTTTTTCGCTTAGCTCGAAACACTTTCATATAAATGGCCTTCGGTTTGACCCCCTACACATTATAGGTGCGGCCTAATTCTGTGAATTGCGCCAGATGCGCATTTGTGTTTCCATACCCTTCGACCTGATTTGCGGCTACCATGTGGAGAAGCGCCGACTTTATCGTCACCCTCTTCCAAGTATATGGGTGATCCATAATGTCCGATGGTTGGGGTAATGTATTCCTCAACCAGTCTTTCGTCATCCTCTTGCGGACGAATAGCATTTCCTAACCTCCTCGGGTTCGTTGATCCACAATTCTTGCTGGTGGTTGATCCATAATCTCTATTATTGGTTGATCAACTTGAATTTGAGTAGGAGGAGTATCAAAATCTGGTGTTGATGTGGAAGCTTGTTCTTGTGCCTTTTTCGTGCGCGCTCTAGTTTGCATTCAAACACCTATCAAGCGATCGAAGAAAGCGTAAATAAGTGTGAACTAAATCAAAGTAGGCAAGAATAGCACGTAAACACGCAATCACGATCAACAAAGTAAAGAAAAAAATAAAGTAGACTAACTAAAACAATACTAAAATGCAAACTAGTCTAATGGCTATTCCCAGGGAACGGCGCCATTTTGACGTTGTCGAAAATTAGTAGTCCAATCCCGGTACGCAAACAATATTTATAATCCGAGTGACCTCGGTTCGAACCCAAGAGAAAAGCCTAAATTAGTCTAAATCTAGCTAGTAATTATTAATGCCAGTCTACTAATTAAAAATTGGAGTTTTTCCTCTAGGCGAGGTATCTCTATTAATACTAGAGACAAGATTGAATTTGGTTTGAAGTAAGGCAATAGAGAAAACGTAGTCGGAATCCTACTTCACCCCTAGGTCCTGCGATTAGCAACACAAAACATCAATTCATGCATAAGGTAATTTGATTGATAATTCTAGGCTAGAGGATCACGCATTCTAAATTCAACTCTTGCTCCTTCTCTAGAATGAGAATGATAACTAAGTGACACAATTCTCAAACTCTCGCTTTATTGAACCGTTTAGAACATAAGTCTCCTAATCTCACCCTCTCGGTCTATCGATCAATAATTTAAGTCCGCTATATGCTTAGCCTAATAGAATGCGAATGTCACTCTCGCGCACAAACGCTATCTAAAATAAACATACTTGATCTTCTAAACAACCTAAATTCAACTCTCATTCCATCCTTAGGTGTTTCACTAATCCATACTCATTCATGCGTTTCATCAAATACTTGGTGTGCATAAAATTAAAATGAAGATAAAGCATGGGAATTTTCAATCAAAAACCTCATTCATAATAAAATTGCATGTTTTGCATTACAATCTAACCTAAGGGATCCATAAGGATCCCAACTACTATGGGACTACTCACTCATGGCGAGTTCAATACAAGACATAGTTTTTAATTGAAATGTTCACCAATTGAACAAAAGCTAGTAGGGGTTGAGTAGAGAGATGATGTAGAATCTCCAATTGTTGTTTTCTTTTCCGAATCCTCGACTATTCTTCAATTCCTCCAAGAGAAATCGTCTAGGGTTCTGTTTTCCGGAAGAGTCCCTTCTAAATTTTCATCTCTTTTTATTTATACTCTTCGAAAATTACCAAATCACCCATCGTGCCCGAACCAAAAGTGATTCTGGGAAGCTTTAATTAGTTGACTCTGGCAGAGTGTCCGAATCAAAGTCTCAGTCTGTTTCGGGGCTAGGCGAGTCACTTCTCCTTGGCCGGATCACTTTTGATTCGGTCAAGCCCTTCAACTGATTCGGTCATGCCTTGGTCAATCGGTTGAAATCCTTCTCGAGTCAAGCTGATCCGGGCATCACACTTCTTCTTGGCCGAATCACTTTTGAGTCGGTCAAGCCTTGGTCAATATTCTCCTAGAGTCAGGTTGATCCGGGCTGGCCGAGAGGATGATTTGGCCAAGGTCGGCCGAATCAAATATGATTCGTGCACCCGGGCGAATTAAAATGTTCTTGGGCGAGTCACTTTTGCAGCTTGCTCCAATCTTGCTCATTTTTGCTCTCGATCAACTGGAATTCATCCAGTTCTTCTTCGGGCCACTTCATATTCTGTAATACACATTTTTAACTTGAAATGGACAAAGAAAGCATAAAACGACTTTATAAAATAATGGAACAAACAAGAAGTAAAGAGAAAATACGGACAAATATAAGGTCATTTGTCCGCTCATCATGCTCCAACTGCAAATCTTAAGGGAGTGTTGTAGCAGATTCTTGTGCTATTTTGTCAAGGATGTCATACCTCAACAATCTCCCCCTTGGCATTTTGACAAAACTACAACAACAGTAATAATAACTAGCTATCTATGCTAGGCAACTGCCTCTATTTCTAATTATTACAATTGAGTTTAGAGTTCCTCAACAAGGCTAAACATCAACCAAATAGTTCTAGGAGAAAGTAACAAGTTCAAGTTAGCGTTCAACAATCTTCTCCGAGGGCTTCTATCAATCACGGGACTGAGCTGGGGCAGAGCTACTAGCTTATGAATACTCCATGTCACGGAGGAAGCTTCTGATCTGCGTTCTCCGCATGATGTTTTCTCGACCTCTGCCGTCAGGTAAGCAAGCTCTGACTTGAGGTGGCTGATCATCCGGCCACGCAAAGCAGCATCCAGAGCTGGAGTTTGTGTTCCCGGAAGTGCTTTAGCATCCTCTGGGACTTCTTGAGCTGGCGCTAGGGCTGGTTCCCCTTCTTCCACGTCCACTATATGTCAACCTTTGAACACCTTATGGTCTAACAAAAACAGCTGATCGTAATCTCGTATATCAGGGAGGGGAATCCAATGCTCCATTTGGATTTTGGATTGTTGGCATGAGAAGCAGTTTGATGGAAGATAATTTGACCTAGATTGACTTCTTTCTTTTGCCCAATGCTGAACAACAGCTGGCCCATTGCTTTGCTCACTTTTCCTTTGCGTGAGTTGGGCATCCGATTCCTCACCGCAAAGGAGTAGAGTTGGAGTATTTTGTTATCAAATCAGCAGCTCCCAAATTGTGCGAGACGCAACTCTTGCATAGTCCGCCAGCGAGCACAATAGAAAATGATGCTGGTAGGCTGGCATTCCCATTGATCCCCAAAAACTTGTTGATCACTGACGGCGCGATCACTACTCTTAGCCTTCTCACCAAGCTAACCCCGTACATTAAACTACCTAGTGTTCAAGAATATCCAAGAATATTTGCAAGGAACTCCTTTACCAAATGTAAATTATGGCTCTTGGCAGCAGTTAAGGATTTTAGTAGGTTTACCACTCTCAGCAGGGTTATCACCTCGTGGACGCACTGACTTCTGACTCAACTTCTTCTGAATCACTGGGAGAATCAGCAACTAAAGGCTCCTTCCCTTTGCTCACTGGTTTTCTAGAGGGAGCTTGTTCCTCTTTTTCAGCTATCTCTTCTTCGCTGCTGATGGCTCACCTTCTAATGGAGGAGTGGGTTCCACAGCCACCTGTCTGTCCAAGGCCATCTTGGTTCTGATCTCGTGAGAAGATTCTTCAGAGTCAGAGTCTGAGCTAGAACCGGCTGATGCTAAAGCATTGTCTTGAGCAGTCGGGCTATGACTCTTGTTGGAGGTCATGAGTGCCTCACCACCCTCTGCAGATGACGTTGTCGAACCCAAGAGAAAAGCCTAGATTAGTCAAAACCTAGCTAGTAATGCTTAATGCGAGTCTACTAAAGAAAAATAGGGATTTTGTCCTCCAGGCAAGGTATCTCTAGTGAATACTAAAGACAAGGTTGAATTTGTTTTGAAATTAAGTAATTAAAAAATGTCGTTGTCAGGATTCTATTTCACCAGTAGGTCATGCGATTAGCAACACAAAACAGTAGTACATGCGTAAGATAGTTTGATTGATAGTTTTAAGGCTAAAGTATCACACACTCTAGATTCAACTCTTGTTCCTTCTCTATAGTGGGATTGATACCTAAAGGACGCGATTCTCAAACCCTCACTCTGTTGAACCGTGTAGAACATTAATCCCTTAATCTCAACCTCTCGGTCTGTTGATCCGTAACTAAAGTCCGTTCTATGCTTAGCTTAGTCGAGATCCTATTTCACCCCTAGGTCATGCGATTAGTAACACAAAATAGTGGTACATGTGTAAGATAATATGATTGATAGTTCTAAGGCTAAAGTACCACACACTCTAGATTCAACTCTAGTTCCTTCTCTATAGTGGGTATGATACCTAAGGGACACGATTCTCAAACTCTTTCTCTGTGAACCATGCAAACAATTAATCCTTAATCTCAACCTCTCGGTCTGTTGATCGGTAACTAAAGTCTGTTGTATGCTTAGCGTAATAGAGTGCGAATGTCACTCTCGCGCACAAACGCTCTCTAAGATAGATATGTTCGATCCTCTAGACATCCTAATTTCAATTCTCATTCCATCCTTAGGTGTTTTATCAATTCATACACATTCATGCATTTCGTCAAACACTTGGTGTGCATAAAATTAACATGAAGATAAAGCCTGCGAATTTTCAATCAAAACTTCATTCATAAAGATAACATGCATGTTTTACAATATAACCTAAGGGATCCATAAGGATCCCTTCTATTAAACGACTACTCACTCATGGTGAGTTTGATGCAAGACATGATTTTTAAAGGAAATAGTGAAAACAAAGTAGTAGAGATTGAGTAGAGGGATGTTGTGGAGTCTCCAATTATTGATGTCTTGTCCAATCCTCCACAGTTCTTCAAGTTTTCCGAGAGAGGTACAAGAGACCCAGAGGCACCTCCCTAAAATTTTCCATCTCTTAAAATAATTTCCGGTTGACCCGCCGTGCCCGAATCACTACCTCGGAATTTGATTCTACCAAGGTTGGTCGAATCACAGTATCGGTGGGTTGAGGAGTTGCGCATATCAATTCTTATTGGGCAAATCACTTTTGATTTGCCCTGGCAAGTGGTTGATTCGGTCAACACTGGTCAAAATTCTCCTCGAGTGAAGTTGATCTGGGCAGTTGAGAGGCTGATTCGACCAAGGTTGGTCGAATCACATTTGATTCGTTTAGTTGCTTGGGCGAGTCATATGAAATATGCCTTTTGCTCCATTCCCTCTCGTTTTTTTATCTCGATCGATTGGAATTCATCAGGATTTTCTTCGGGCTACTTCATATCATGTAATACGCATTTTTAACCCGAAATGGACAAAGAAAGCATCAAACGACTTTATAAAATAACAGAACAAACAAGAAGTAAAGGGACAATACAGACATATATAAGGTTATTTGTCCGTACTTCAAAACACCCCACACTTAAGTGGAGAGTAAGATGCTAATTCATATATGATAGTATCAAAGCATGTAGCAAATCTTACGAACATAAAACACATCGATCTCCTACTCGTGTAACATAACATAAAAATAACTAAACAGAGAAAACTAATCTACTCCTAACTCACTTTCGTAGGAATCACGGATGCATTTAGCGTGTGCATCAAGCCTTTAAACCACTAGGCTACCCTAGTGGACGAGTTATAGTCTCATGAGAGTTTTCAGAGTAGGAATACTCACAAATCCTACTAGCAATCATCCATGAGAGTTAAAATCCAAATATAGTTTGCTAAGCAAGTAGTTCTTTATCAACCAACATAACAATAGAGTTGTGCAAATCATTCACTGCACGCTCTAAGAATCATTCAATTCATTGCGACAACAAAAATTTGTGTCGAGTCAAATCATATATGCTTGCTAAGGGCAAGTCCATAAGCTCATGACAACAAACTCATTCTCAAGTTTTAGACTATATGTCATAATCCGTAAGAGAATAGGAGTTTTGACATTGAAAATTTTAAAACACTCATACAAATCATGATGCTTAAGTAATAAATTATGAGGGTCATACCTTACATGTTTCCTAAAAGCGAAATGCAAAAGCCTTATTCACACACATACGAAAGGACTTGCTGAAAAGCCATAAAGTCAAGAATTAAGTGTGTTTAATTTTTTTATATTTATACAAATGCTTCCAAGGGGGGAATTACCTTCCTAACCCTTCGCATTTTTAAAAATTTAGCTTGACCAAAACAAAAACAAAAGATATTTTTGTGTTTATACAAATGCTTTGAAGGTGAACTTACCTTCCTAACCCTCGGTATTTGTAAAACCTTAAAAATATGATTTTTTTTCTCTGCACAAATACTTTATTTGACCACACATTTAATACTTGACAATGTTCCTATGTGAGATATAATGGAGCATGAATGCGAGCTAAACAAATACAGATACTAAATCGGAATGTTAAAGTCACCTAAAAGAAAACAAGAGCTAGTACAAGGTTTTTATAGATGAAAACTGTTTTTCTGTGCTCGCTAAATTTAACTTCATTTTTCATGCACGGAAAAAGGTTTAAAAATGAATCGAACTAAGCTAGTCAAAACACCGATTCATGTGAATAAAATCATCACAAAGAATGTCAATCAACTTAAAGATACAATTCATGGATTCAAAGCACAACTTATCCCAAAATATATTTAAATGATACTTAATCGCTTAGCAAATGTTACTTCGTGTGATCAATAAGCTAGGATGAAAACAATCATGCGAGTATAATGCATAAGCGAATAAAAGCATAAGCGCAAAACACCCCACACTTAAGAATTTGCTTAGTCCCTAAGCAATCTGAAGTAAAAGAATTAAAGAGAAAGTTTTGAAGGAACTTCTCTCGTGTGAAGGTAGCTAAATGCGTATCCACCAATGTCCGTGAATGATGCTCTAATCAGTTGCGGTAAGTCTGAAACTCAAGAAAAAGGTTAGAACCAACATCTGAATTCACAGATTTAAACAGCTAGCTATTAGATGTATATCAATGCGAAACATATAGCGAGAAATTAAAAAACAAATGAGCGACAAGTCATACGATGAGTTTACTTAGATATGCTCGTGTAAATCAAAAGTCATCGACCAGTGTACTATAGGGCTTGAAAAAGGTTTCGAACAAATCTGCCTAAAGTCGCAAAATTCTCAAAGGCAACCAATACTGCCCGAATCAAAATTGATTCGGGGTGCACAAAAAAATGATTCGACCAGACTGGTCGAATCAAAGTAGCAATTCGACCAGACTGAAGCTGGAGAGAAAAGCTGCTGGAAAGAGTCGCCGGAATTTACTGTTCACGGCCGGTTACTGTTCATTTTCAATGTTCACAATTACTAATCATTAGCTACTGTTATTGTTACTGTGCACGGCCGGAATTACTATTCACGACGGGAATCACTATTCACCGAATTTCCATTTTAGCTCAGTTTCGTTCTACCTCAGTTTGTAGCAACTTAACCTAGTTTCTATTGTATTCATGGATATTATGAGTAGCTAAATCTTGAATTCAGTTTGGGGTTTGCATCGCAATATTTAGTTTGAGATCAATGACCACTTAATTGAGCTAGTGATTTTACTTCCCTTGTATGTATGAATTGAATGCTTTGGTTGTCAATTTAGTGCAGCTTAGCGGTGAGCTAGATTGACATCGTTGTGTTACACTTGACTGGATTACATTGTTCGGGAGTACCTAGCGGTAGAACCGAATTGTGGTGTAGCCGAGTAACTATTATACATGTTCGAGAACTTAGCGGTTAAGAATAAGTAGAATTGGAGTGCAGTATTCATTAGTTGTTACATGTTGTTTGGTCTATGATAACTGACAGCGCGTCGTCGTGCGCCTCAAATTTGAATTTGTAACTCCTGTTAACACATTAGCAAGCGGTAAGCAGGGTCGAACCCAAAGAGAGCAAATAAGTCGGAGTTCAAATGATAGTCACAGAAAAAGGAACAACTTAGGATATCAATTCAGAGAAAATCAGTTCGGGGAATACAATGCAACTAGTTATCACCGATCGAATACATGCATAAGCTAGTGAATTCTGCCTTAGTCCAACATTCTCGCTAAAGATATGTCGACAATCAAATTCTACCTATTCTTATCCGCTAGGCTTTCGAACAAGTTCAATAGTCACCTGACTTATACCACAAATTGGTTCTACCGCTAGGTTTTCCCCAACAATGCAATCAAGTCAAGTATAACACAATTGATATCAATCTAGCTCACCCCTAAGCTGCACTAAATTGATCATCAAAGCATTCGTTTCATTCATACAAGGGCAGCAAATCAATAGCTCAAACATCCATTCATTGATCTCAAACCATGGTTGCACTATAAATCCCCAAACTGAGTTGAGCTTAGTTACTCATAGAATACATCAAAACTAATGAAAATACTGAGTTACACTACTGGAATGAGACTAAAACACTAACTGAATAATTCGGAAATCCGGCCGTGAACAGTGTTCCGGCGTGAATAGTAACAGTAATAGTGAATAGTAACACTGTTACTGTTCAACCTCTCGGTCTGTTGATTGGTAACTAAAGTCCGTTGTATGCTTAGCGTAATAGAGTGCGAATGTCACTCTATCGCACAAACGCTCTCTAAGATATACATGTTCGATCCTCTAAACATCCTAAGTTCAATTCTCATTTCATCCTTAGGTGTTTTATCAATTCATACACATTCATGTGTTTCGTCAACACTTGGTGTGCATAAAATTAACATGAAGATAAAGCATGCGAATTTTCAATCAAAAATTCATTCATAAAGATAACATGCATGTTTTGCGTTACAATCTAACCTAAGGGATCCATAAGGATCCCTACTATTCAACGTCTACTCACTCATGTTGAGTTTGATGCAAAACATGATTTTTAAAGGAAATTGTGCAACAGTGAAAACAAAGTAGTAGAGATTGTGCAGAGGGATGTTGTGGAATCTCCAATTGTTGATGTCTTCTCCGAATCCTCGCAATTCTTCAAGTTTTCCAAGAGAGGCACAAGAGGCCCGGAGGCACCCCCTTAAAAATTTTCATCTCTTTCCATTTATACCCTTGAATTATTACCGGTTGACCCGCTGTGCCCGGATAACTTTTGATTCGGGCTGCCTCAGATTTTGATTCGACCAGGGTTGGTCGAATCAAATTATCAATGGTGAAATTCGTAGTGTCTTAGTTTGACAGATTCTGTGAACAAGCAGTTGCTGCAGCACACTGTTGTTCACTTAAATATTGTCACAGCAAGCAATGAACAAGGCACAGGTTTGTTCATCCAGTTCGGCCAATCTGCCTACGTCTGGGGAGGACTATTCTCCAGTCCTCAATCCACTCAACCAAAGGTTCCAAGTACACTCGGTTACAACCCACGCAACCTATGCTACTCAACCTCGTGTGGACCACTCAACACAATCAGAACAAGCTCTGATTTGTGTCTGCACACCCTCTACAATATGTCAATCTAGAATAGCTACAATCCTCTCAAAGAACTCAGCCTATTCTAAATTACACTACTCAGCAGGGTTGCTGCAGCAACAGCTGTAACACACAGCTGAAGCACAATGTCCGCGTCGCTCCAAGGCCTTCTGCCGAGCCGATCGAACCTCTCCAAGAGCGCTGCACACTCTGGACAACTCCCCCTCACTCAGTGACCACCTGCCACTAGAGAGTACTCCCGCACGACACTCGACCGAGCCTTCCACCCGTCAGTTCTTCCGCGGCTGCCCTTGATCAACCAACAAGCTCCCCAGCTCTGAATTGGCTTCCAGATCAAGCTCGAATCAGACTCTGCAAGTCCTGATTCTCTTCTGCAATACTCACCACAGCTCTGCGCTCAACGCTCTGCTCACGGGTGATGATCGAAGAAAACTCCCGTCACACACCAAGGATCCTCACTCTGAAATCTGTGTGTGCTCTCGTGTATCCCTCAGCTTCGATCAACCTCTTCAGCCCTGAACACCTTCTGCTTAAATAGCCGCACCACTTTAAGCAATTTCCAGGTTTAGGCAATTGACCCACAAGATCAATTATCTCCTAAAATCTAGGAGATTAGATTTGATTATTCTCTCCAATGCAAATCTCCTTCTCTGACTAGCAAACCTAGCTGGAAAATACTCCATAGCATTTCCAGATGCTCTGCAAAAGGTTTCCAGCCCTTCCGAACAAGCCCAGGCAGCTGCTACTTCTTGGACAGTTGAAACAGCCTGTTGAACAAGCTCCTGCTGCAGTATCCCCTGCTGCAGCTGCTGCTAGTTCACTTCTGCTTGGCTTGCTTGTTCGTTTGAGCTGTAGCAGCTCCTTGTTCACTTATGTTGGTTTTGTCAAACACTGCCATACTTGCATCATCAAATGGGTTGAGGAGCTTGGCGAATTATTTCTTTTTGAGCGATACACTTTTGATTCGCCCTTGCCTTCGGTTGATTCGGTCAGCACTGGTCAAAATTCTCCTCTGATCCGGGCATTTGAGAGGTTGAATTACATTTGATTCGTGCACCTTCCTGAGCGAGTTAAATTTTCTTGGGTAAATCAAATCTGCCTTTTGATCCATTCTCGCTCGGTTTTGCTCTCGATCGACTAGAATTCATCCGGATTTTCTTTGGGCCACTTCATATTGTGTATTGCGCATTTTTAACCTGAAATGGACAAAGAAAGCATCAAACGACTGTATAAAATAAAGAAAAAACAAGAAGTAAAGGGAAAATACGAACAAATATAAGGTTATTTGTTCTACATCAGCAGACACATTGACCTCCCTCGTTGTAACTGAAGGACCTGCCTCCAATTGACTGGATGTTGGGATCCAGGTCAGCCGAGGGACCTCCTCCGGTTCTCTGATTTGCAGCGCGGAGCTCCTCTCGGTTGCTGGAGGTTAAGTCAGGGCTACCTCACTACCCTTCCTCTTTCTGGAACCATCCTTACGACCTCTCGTCTTGGCTCCCTTTGTTTTAAACCATTGTTGCTGATTTTCTGTGGACTGGGTTTACTGGAGGTAGACGGCGCCGAAGAAGTTACAAGCCCTAGGTTGAAAGCTATTAACTCGAAAATTCCCCCTTCTTTCCTTTTTCTTTTCTTTTTGAAAAAAACTAGACAAGTGTCGACTCCTCCTTGCATGGCCAACTTTGGTGACAACGACCAAAAGTTACAGCTCCAAGTTACTAGAGAGAGCTGTAGCACTCTGTTTAGCTACCTCATCTAGATCCTGAATGGTCTTTGGCGCATACATCAGTTTCTCGTCTCATTCTTCAGTGGGGATGATCGCGCGTCGTCGTGCGCGTCAAATATAATCCTTCCTCTCCCACTAGTACAGCGGTTAAGTAAGGGTCGATCTCCACAGGGAGCAAGCAGTGAGTCTTAGCCAGTAACCTACACTTAAGAAAACGGGGGTTGCGTGAGTGATTGGGGGTTTTGCGCGATGCGCGAGTAGCAGTGAATATCGTAACGCAGGAAATTGCGCTAGACGTGCGCAAGCAGTAGAGATGAAGTACTATCTTTATGAGAAGTATTGGGCAGACAATCCTCTATGAATGCATTCCTTATCATCGACTCTAAACATCTATAGCTTGTGGTTTACTTGGGTTAGTGTCCGGTAAAGGCTTCCTAACACGTGCGCATGTTCCGTTCAAAGTTCATGTGCTATTAATCCTTAGAACTAGACTAAACAGCTGCGAATCCTGTCACAGTAGCAACTGCCTATCCTAACTCGTTACTCCTAATTGTCACGGTAAGTTTGCGGTTCAAGGCTTCCCCTACGCATGCAACTAGTTTAACAGGTGACAAGCAAGCAACACAAGTAAGTTTGCGGTTCAAGGCTTCCCCTACTCATGCAACTAATTGTCTCAGCGCGCACAGAATTAATACAAGTAAATAAACTATGCATTAAGCTCAAGTCTCAAAGGTAATACATCATAGGTTCATGCCCGACCAACACTAAGTGTTTAGCTAGACATGCTAGTGGTAAACATCATAAAATAGTAAGTAACAACTACTGAATCCAAGAAAACGGTAGCAAACAGTGCGTGCAGTGTCTTCTCTCGGCTGGCGCAGTCGGCTGGCGCAAATCTCCTTGACAGGTCCGTGTGTTTTCCAGTTCTGCCGCGCAGTGCCTCCTCTGAGGCCGTGGTGCTGCCTCTCCGTGTTGTTGTGAAACCCTAGACTTTCTTTGTTTAAATAGTGCCCAGGAAGTTCATCTTTTGGCAACTTCCAAATCTGGTCACTGGGACTTTGCGCCTGGCGCACGGCATTGATTGGCGCAATCGGGTAGCGCACCTCTGCTGTCTTTCGCCATTTCTTCTTCTGTTTGCGCCGCTAGCTCCGCAGGCTGATCTTTCACTCCTAGAACGCTGCCTGTTAGCGCGTATCCGACTCAAGGACTCGTTCTGACCTGATATACAAAAACATTGGAAACGAGTAATCTTGCTCATGAAATATTGCAAACAAGCATAGGGTTATGACCTAAATAATGTGTATAACTAGGCTCTATCAAACCCCCCACACTTGCCCCTTGTTCGTCCCGAACAAGTACTGAAACGCGGATACAATTACCTTTTCTGGAGACTAGCGCACAACCTTGCATTCTAGCGCAAAATGCACAGTTGCTCAACTTGTGCTGCTCTATCACCTGCGCACAACTGCACTCAATAGTTCTAATATAATAATCCCGAAATTTCATTACCTCTCAGCCGGGATGAAGATCTTTGGATGACTGGGAGATAGCTCTTCTTAGGCTCCTGGTTGTCAGCTCCCGCTCCGAAGATAGGTATATGGTTTCTTGCGCGAGCTTCTTCCAGTGCGTGATTCGTTCGCACACTGCCTGGGAACCTGAGCCTTTGATGATATCCTTTTGGTCTTGCGCACGCAGGTACTAAGTAGTGCGCATGCTGATTCTTTGTAACGCAAATCATCTGCTTCTGCTGGTATTTTTCTTTTGCACAGCTTCCTTTCCAATTTGTTTCATTCCCAGAACAGTTCCAATCTCAGCCTTCGGATAGCAGCTATGGAACTCGTTCCGCTCTCCCTCCTTGGTTTGTCTGCGCCGGTCAGCGCACGCGTTTGCAACCGCGCCCGCTTTCCTTAGCTCGGCTTCCAGAGAGAAGGTGGTCTGTTTTCCCACCTCGCCACGCTTTGGGTATTTCGCCTTTGGCATCTGCGTGACTGAGCGCGCTCTTTTGTTCCGAAGGTTGCGAAGCACCGGCCTCCACTAGCGCACTCGACCATATACCTCGCCTTCGAAGCACAAGCGACTAACCGCCTCTCTGGAGCATTTCTATCAACTCCACATCCCCTGTATATCCCAACTAACAGGAGCAGAAAAAACGAAAAAATTAAACTAAAACAGTAGATAGCAGTGCACACAATACGGATAGCGCAAAACAAGCTGGTGTGCATGCGCATCCTGCACCTTAGCGCACTACTGCTACTATTCTCTTCAACTTAAACTAAGCTACACTAGAATGCTCAAAAACGTGAAATGTAAGTGTAACGCTCCCCCCCACACTTGAACAGAGACGTGTCCCCACGACTCAAGCTCAAGCGCACGGAGGCTGCGCACATGCAAAATGACAAGTCCTAAACTGCCTAAAAGAAACACTAAAAACTAAAAAGAAAAATATGTAAAAATAAAAACAAGTCGGGTTACCTCCCGACAAGTGCCTTTGTTTAACGTCGTTGGCTCGACTGTACCTCGTTACGTTCCAAAACGTGCGTCTGCGACCTCCCCCACTCTTGCTCCTGAGTGTCCCTGCGCCAGTGCGTGTATTGCGTTTTCCTGGGTCCTGCGCAACGGGTGAAAAGGGTAGTCAGTATGTGATAAATCATGCGTAACGAGGATAGATGCAGAGGAAGAAGAGATATAAGCAATAGGTTCCAGTTCTCCCTCTGGTGCATCCGGTGGTGCGTCTGGCGGAGGCTCTGGCGCAATGCTCATGCGCCATCCAGCCTGAATGCGCTTGGGAACTAGCTCGCCCTGCGCATCTGCAACCAAGTCGTCTATGCTGCCCATCGCGTGCACTGTGGCGTCTTCATGAGGGTGCTGCATTCCTTTGAATATGTCGAAGTAGATCTCTTTCCTATCAACCTCCATGGACAGCGTGCCCCTCCATACGTCTATCTTCGTGCGCGCGGTCATCAGAAACGGTCTGCCTAGGAGGATCTGCGCACTGCTGGCGCTTGATTCACCCTCCATTTCGAGCACATAAAAGTCTGCTGGAAACACCAGCTCTCCTACTCGCACTAGGACATCTTCTATCATGCCTGCAGGTTGTTTGCACGATTGATCTGCTAGCTGAATTGTGAGACCTGCAGGTTTTAGTGGTCCAAGGCGCAAGGTCGCATAGAGAGAATATGGTAATAAATTGATTGATGCGCCTAAATCGATCATGCAATTGCTCACTGTGGTCTTACCTAGCGTGCATGGAATAGTAAATGTACCTGGATCTCGGCACTTAGGTGGTACCTTTTGTTGCACGATCGCTGAAGCCTGCGCATTTAGCATTACCTGTGCGCATTCGCCCTGCTTGTTTGTGGCTGGCATTTCTGGTTGCACTTCTTGCTCTGGTTGCGCACTCTGAGCTGCTGGATCTGGGACTTGCGCAACTGGTTGCGCGGGCGCCTGCGCAGTCTGCTCTGTTCCTACTGTGCGCCCAGTCCTCAGTGTCACTGCATTGACTCCTCCTTTAGGGTTCTGAATCACTTGCGAAGGCAGGTTGCCATCGCTCTTTTTTAGCTCATCCACCATGGTTGCGATCTGTGATAACTGCTTTTCGATGGATTCGAACCTCTTGTCATACTTTTCGTCATTCTTGCGCACTGTGTCTGCTAGCTGCCCCATGATATCTTCCAAGGATCGCTTTGGTTGCTGATTGTTCTGCGCTGGAGCGTCTGTGCGGCGATGCGGTGGATTGTAGGGTGCAGCTTGTTGCGTCTGCTGTGGCGCGCGCTGATCAGTGGGCTGCCTCTGGAAATTGTTCTCTTCTCTCCATCTGAATCCATTTGCAGCAAGCCCAAAGCGCGGCTGATTCTGCCTCTGTGGTCCTCTGTTGTCCCATCCTCCAAGGGCAATTACATCTCCAGTTTCTTCAAAAAGTGTTGGGCATTCGTCTGTCTTGTGCTCAGTGGACCTGCAGAATTCACATACCTTTGGCGCAACTGGTTGTGCGCTCTGCGCACTCATCAGCTTCTGCAGCATGGCCTTCATTTCTTTGATCTCAGCGCTTGCCTCTACCTGATGCACAGAACGATTACGACTACTTTCAAGTGTCAATTGATGTCTTACCTGCCCAGCAGAATCTTCTATCAGCTGCCATGCATCCTCCGGGTACATGTTGCAAATGTCCCCTCCTGCGCATGCATTCAGTAGTCGAAGCTCCATGGGTAGCAGTCCATTCAGAAAGTTCTCTATCAGCACATTCTGAGGAAGCCCGTGATTGTAGCAGTTGGCTTCTAGCTCCCTGAAACGCTCGTAGTATTCTGACAGAGACTCCCCTGCGCTCTGCCTTGGCGCGGCCAATTCCCTTCTGAGCAGCGCAATCTTCGCTGCTGGATAAAATTTGTCTAAGAATTTCTTCTGCAGCTGCTCCCATGTGTGAATAGATCTTGCAGGTAAATTCATTAGCCAGTGTCTAGCTGTATCACTTAGTGAGAATGGAAATGCCTTCATTTTTAGCGCTTCATCGCTTTCCCCTTCGGTCTTCATGTTTTCGCAAATGACCAGGAACTCTCGCACATGCTTGACTGGATTTTCATTGTTCATCCCGTGGAACTTGGGCATGTGATGGATGAGTGAGCTCCTTAGCTCGAAGTGACCGCCTGGTGGAAGCACGATGCACCATGGCTGGTTAACAGTGATAGGGGCCGACATCTCGCGCACTGTCCTGCGCCTCGCGACTGGACGAACGGGTGGCGCAATGTATGGTTCAGCGGCCATCCGTGCGTCGACCTCACGCTGCACTTCCTCTCTGAATAGGGCTGCGCGGTTATGTGCCCTTGCTTCCTCTGGGGTTCTGTCTCCCAGGTTATCTCCAACCACACTGTTATCCTCCATGTCCTGATCCAAACTCAAGAAACGAAATTAAATGGCAACGAAGTTGTTGCGTCTGTCAGTGCGCAACTAGAATCTGCTCAGCGCAACTGTTTCAAGGTTGCGCAGGCGGATGTGATTCTGCGCTGTCAGAAACAACAACGAGAAAACAAAACAAAATGAAATAACTAGTTACTAAAATGAGAAATGTAAGCTAGCTAAAACTTAGCTGTGTTGCTCCCCGGCAACGGCGCCAAAATTTGATCGCGCGTCGTCGTGCGCGTCAAATATAATCCTTCCTCTCCCACTAGTACAGCGGTTAAGTAAGGGTCGATCTCCACAGGGAGCAAGCAGTGAGTCTTAGCCAGTAACCTACACTTAAGAAAACGGGGGTTGCGTGAGTGATTGGGGGTTTTGCGCGATGCGCGAGTAGCAGTGAATATCGTAACGCAGGAAATTGCGCTAGACGTGCGCAAGCAGTAGAGATGAAGTACTATCTTTATGAGAAGTATTGGGCAGACAATCCTCTATGAATGCATTCCTTATCATCGACTCTAAACATCTATAGCTTGTGGTTTACTTGGGTTAGTGTCCGGTAAAGGCTTCCTAACACGTGCGCATGTTCCGTTCAAAGTTCATGTGCTATTAATCCTTAGAACTAGACTAAACAGCTGCGAATCCTGTCACAGTAGCAACTGCCTATCCTAACTCGTTACTCCTAATTGTCACGGTAAGTTTGCGGTTCAAGGCTTCCCCTACGCATGCAACTAGTTTAACAGGTGACAAGCAAGCAACACAAGTAAGTTTGCGGTTCAAGGCTTCCCCTACTCATGCAACTAACTGTCTCAGCGCGCACAGAATTAATACAAGTAAATAAACTATGCATTAAGCTCAAGTCTCAAAGGTAATACATCATAGGTTCATGCCCGACCAACACTAAGTGTTTAGCTAGACATGCTAGTGGTAAACATCATAAAATAGTAAGTAACAACTACTGAATCCAAGAAAACGGTAGCAAACAGTGCGTGCAGTGTCTTCTCTCGGCTGGCGCAGTCGGCTGGCGCAAATCTCCTTGACAGGTCCGTGTGTTTTCCAGTTCTGCCGCGCAGTGCCTCCTCTGAGGCCGTGGTGCTGCCTCTCCGTGTTGTTGTGAAACCCTAGACTTTCTTTGTTTAAATAGTGCCCAGGAAGTTCATCTTTTGGCAACTTCCAAATCTGGTCACTGGGACTTTGCGCCTGGTGCACGGCATTGATTGGCGCAATCGGGTAGCGCACCTCTGCTGTCTTTCGCCATTTCTTCTTCTGTTTGCGCCGCTAGCTCCGCAGGCTGATCTTTCACTCCTAGAACGCTGCCTGTTAGCGCGTATCCGACTCAAGGACTCGTTCTGACCTGATATACAAAAACATTGGAAACGAGTAATCTTGCTCATGAAATATTGCAAACAAGCATAGGGTTATGACCTAAATAATGTGTATAACTAGGCTCTATCAGGGGACATCGAGGGACTGTATATCCACAGCTGTGTTCTTTTTCACCTCTACATAGCTCTTTTGAACTTGCACTTCTCTAGTGTTTTGCTCCTTTTGCGGTTATGGATGAATAGTCGTGCTTCTTTTCTTTCTGTGCCTCTTCTCTGATTGGTTGACCCACCAATACTACTAAAGATTTCCTGCACAGTAACACGATATCCCCGATTCACCAGCATCTGCGTGTTGCAGTATTCATAGGTGAACGGAGGATTTCTTGTATTTGTTTCGACTTGTCTGGTATCTGGTGCTCTTCGAGGCATCCAGTACTTGGTCAGGATTGGACAATGTCTCTTGTAGTGTCCTGCCTGATCACAGAAGTAGCATCTCCCTTGCTTAGTTTTGGGCTTTTGAGTAGGAGAATGATCAAGGCGTTGTTGCAGCATCCTCTTTTTTTTTTCTTTGGCACTTTTTTCTAAACATGTTGAATAACTGTGAGTGGGCTCTCTTGGACACTTGCAGCTCTTGCAGTTTGTTCGGGATCTGTGGCTTTGACAAATGTGGTCACACCAGTACTATCTTCGCCTGTGTATCCAAGACCTTCAGTCCCATGTCCATACCTTTGGTAGGCCAGGATTTCATCCAGAATGGATGACTCTCTATTGCTTGCTTTTTACGTAGCCTTCTAGTCCTCTCCAATTATCTCAGCATCATCTGATTGTTGTTCCTTAGACATTGAGGTAATGATGCTCTAAAGCTTGTCTTTTTCACCTTCCAATCCAAAACTCTTTGACAGTAGTTCTTTGTTGACTTCGATGACTTGGAGGCATTTTTCTTATATCAGTTTGAACTGATCAGAAATTGACTCTTCTAAGATGTCTTCGTCATCGCTGCTGTCAGTGTCAACGATCCCATAAACAATGTCTGAATTTATTGGATCCGAATCCTCATAATGAAATATAGTGGTCAAAGCTAGATTTCCTTTGTGATCAGTATCGTCTTCATTGTCTTCATCACCTAAGTTGGCCATTAGGGACTTGTTGTATTTCTTCTGGTAAATTGGGCATTCAGTCTGTCTATGGCCATATCCTTTGCACTACCAGCATTTGATTCCTTTCTGTTTATCTTTGCTTTCTTCATTACTCTGGTCAGTATCCGTATTTCTTCTCTGGGAATTTTCTCCTCTTTTGTTTCTACCTCTAGATGACTAACCTACATATGAAGGTTTCTGGTCCATTCTCTTCATGAACTTGCCAAAGTTTTTGACCAGGAGGGATAGTTGTTGGCCTACATCATCTGGCACGGTCTCCTTCTCCTCTGACTTAGCTTTCAGCCCAAGGATTTTTCCAGAGAGTGGTGTAGCTTAGTGAGGACCTTCTCCTCTATAACTTTCATCTCAAACTATCTTAGTGAGCCAATCAGTGCCTCCAACATCATGTTCTTAACATCTTGCGCTTCTTCTATGGCGGTCACCTTCATATCAAACTTTGAGGTGAGAGATCTGAGGACTTTCCTCACCAGCTTCACCTCCTGAATTAGTTCTCCAAGGGCATAAGCCTCATTTGATATATCACATAACCATGCGTCAAATTCTGAGATGGTCTCCACCTCCAGCATCTTCAGGCTTTCAAATTTAGAGGTGATCATCTGCGTTCTGGAGATCTTCACTTTGTTTGTTCCCTCATGAGCCGTTTGGAGGATCTCCCACACTTGTTTGGCCATATGACAATTTGAGTTCAACCTAAAATTGTTAGCTTCAACAGCAGCAAAGATAGCATTTTGAGCTTTTGAGTTGCCAAATGCTATAGCTTCTTCATCAGTAGTCTACGAGTCTTCATACTTTTTCCGTTCAACACCCGCAATGTCCATGGTCAGTGGATGAGACCACTCTGATATGACTGCCCTCCATGCCTTCTCATCAATAGCCTTGAGAAAAGCCTTCATCTGAGCCTTCCAATAGCCATAATTTCCTCCTTCGAGTAGTGGCGGACGGTGAATCGGGGATGTCAGCAACGCTCTCCCGGATCTCACTCTATGTGTCGAGTGATCGGCTCTGATACCAATTGAAATTCGCTGCGCTGCTGGTGAGGAGTTAGAGAGATTGATGTAGCACTCTGTGAGTCACTTTGTGGAAACTGTTTCTCTAGCCAAACCTGAAGGACACAAGGGTTTGGTTTCCCAGTTCGGCCAATGCCTATGTCTGGGGAGGACACTTCTGGTCCTCAAGGTTTTCACTATATCTGTTAGAGTACAATGGATTCCAAAACTAAGCCACGCTTTAGTTTAACCACTACTTCCAACCTAGCTCCACCTCATCTTAATCTGATCACACAGATTAGCACGCAGTCTCATCCCACAGACTCGCTTCGTACTACCTACACACTTCCAGTAAATAATAGACTTAGCCTATCCTATTACAATGTATAATAGACGGTATGCTATAGCAATCTCTGTAGCAGAATTATTGTACCTTCTGTCGACGTCTTCTGTAGCACTCTCTGCCAAGCCGACGGACTCTCTCTGAATTCTTCTAGCTCAGATATTGCTCCCCCTTAACCAATGCCCACTGGTCACTACCAAGGAGAGACGTTAAGCTCTCCAACAGCCTGCGACACCTCTTGTCCTCAGTCGTTCTCAAAAGCAACTGATTGATCCTTCAAACGAGTCGTGCTCCAATTAAGTTCTGATCTTCTCTGCGCTCAACACAACTCTGTTACTTCAGCCTTCTGCTATCAACTCTTGTTGTGTGTATTCTCTGCTTCGATTCCTTGTTCAATCTTCTGTCTCTGCATCGCTCTTATAGTTTCATCAATGATCAGTGACGGAAACGCTAGATGCCTTCGAATTCGTAGTGCAGCACAACATCTTTTGAATCTTCTCCTAGATTCTTGCGAAGTTGTTGGAGTTTGTTAAGATTCCGTTTCCTCTATCAGAATTTAGAAACCTTGTCTTTTTGCATCTCTCCGACCAAGTGACGACGTTCCTACTCACTTGATGACGTTTGCATAGCTTTCTAAGCTCTCGCGACACCACCAGCGCTTTGCCAGACTCTATCCATGCAGGTTCAAGATGGTCAGACATTCTACTCTACCTTCAAATCATCATGGGTTGCTATAGCAGATTCTGTCATTTGTCTATTGCTCAGTTTGCCTCACTTTTTGTGTCCACAGAGTGTTATAGTAGATTCTTGTGCTTTGTTGCTGTAATTTGATGCTATTTTGTCAGTCTTCAAATTGTGCTTCAACTACAAATCTTTAGGGAGTGATGTAGCAGATTCTTGTGCTATTTTGTCAAGGATGCCATACCTCAACATAGATGTCTCCCAGATATGATAGATGCGTGAAGGATGCTTTTGAGCTATCCCAAACTCTTTTAACCCTTAATTATTCACCTTTTTTGTTGCGAGGGGAAGAATATATTCCTTTCTCGGTATCCTTGTCAAGATACCTGTCCATTATGATACTCTAGACATTATTGAACATTAAATCAATGTCTTCTAGCCCCATAGGGTCTTGGGAATCTTGAAATAAATCTTGGCTGACAGCTGCCATCGACTCATCAGTCTTGTTTGATCCATAATCATCTAGCTCAAATACATCTTTTTTAGCTCTTCGAGGTATGCATTAACCAAATCTTGCTTTGATAAAGCTCGAGTCTTTTCCCTAAAGCTTGAGTCTTTGAAGAGAAATGGACTTTTTCTTCTTTAGATTTTCAAAATAGGCGTAATTAGCCATCAAATAGACACATAGCGTCATAGCCATATGGCTTCTTAGTTTCTAGGTCAATCTTGACCATCTTGCCCCAAAATTTTGAGAACGCATTAGTTTAAGAAACATGGAATAATGTCTTTCGTATAACCAAAAATTGGGGACCATTTCCAGATCTATGGAATAGAGAATTGTGTAAAAAAAAATGTAGAAGTGAATATAATCCTTCCAAACAAGTTCCTTCCCCGAAGGAATCGCTGGCTTCCTATTCCATGAATTTTGGGGAAACTTCACTCATTTGTCAAAATTCTCTCTAAATTCTTTTGGAAAAATATCTTCTTTGGTACCAAAGCATTGCACATTTAATAAACCGGACATGTATATTTGTCTTAAAGACCTCAGAATAGATCTTTATAAACCAAGAAATGCCTGCATTTTGGGTTTCCATATAAGAGAACATTGTCAGAGGCACCTAAATAGTCCCAAAATTTTTATTTTATCATGACTTATTATGGAAATAACTAAAATCTTTAGTTTTTAATGGGGAGAATCCTCAATCTTTTAGGGACATAACCTTTTAATAGTAATCTTGCTATAGTTATAAACTTCATCTTGTCCACTGAGAAATGCTGGACTTCACAACCATTGTTGATAAGAATGTTCTAAAAATAACTTATATATTTATACACCCTCGAGGGGAATGACTCCTCCTCCATGTAGGTTTTCATTAATATCCATGGCTCATCTAGTCATCTTGAATCTTTTTCTTCTAAGAGGATGAGAACTCTTTGCTTATCACACATGTGATATCCAGTATTACTGGAATAATTGTCCTCATTGCCTATAATTGAGGCCTAAGAAGGCAGATTCTGCCCTGAAGAAGAGGATCCTTCTTGCTATTTTTTAAATTTTGGATATTCCTAGTAATCTTTGTCCTGTGATAAATTTGTAGCTATTAACTTTGACTTTCCATGCTAAACCAGAATTTTTGGCTGAAACCTACCCCTTCCTCTCCCGCCCCAATAAGACGAGGAAGATTTTCCACCTCTATAAGGAGAGGGTTCCTTTCCTAATGGGAGTGAAGAAAAATCATTCGATATAATCTCTAGTTAGAAAATCTGGAAGACTATTTTCTTCTCCTTTTTTATAAGTTGTTTTAAAATCGAAAGAGGCCAAATAAGCTTACATTTGCTTAGAAACATCATTTTTGAAATCTTTTGAAACATGAAATTTGCTACTTTGCAAGTTTTAATACTAAATCTTTGATTATATAAATCACCTGGAATTTTTTAAATGCATTTCACAATTATAAGGACTTCCTTAGCAGTTGTGGCATAATTTTCTGAGCGTCGTTCCATTTACTCAAACGGAATCTAACAAGATATTCTTGTTTGGATTCTGGATTAATTTGTTTCAGAATTCCTCCATATCCGATCTCGGATGCATCTGTCTCAACAACCTTCTCCCTAAGATGGGTTAGAAAGCATAAGACAGGGTAAAGATTTGACTTTACCCTTAACTTTTCTGACAGCTTCAGTATAATGAACTGTCCAAGGGTTTGGTTTCTTTTTCAGTCTATCATATAAGATAGTTGTGTCGATAGCCGCATCTTGATAGTAGGCTGAAATATAATTCAGACTTCCAAGGAACCTGTAATTGTATTTTGTTTATAATGACGTCTGGAAATTTATTAGCAAATTCTATACTTCTTTTGACTGAAATGATTTCCCCTTTCTCAATATTATGCCCTCAGAATCTAACCGATGTCTGAAAGAAGGCCATTTTTGGCTGCTGGTTGTGTGCTTGTTCTCCGGTGGAGAGATGTCCAAAACCTGGCCATAGATTTCGTGAAGTCGGATTCAGGACTAGGGTCGCGGCGCTTGTTTGGAATTGGGCCCTCACTTAAGCAATTAGAGTTTTAGGCGAGAATTGAAATCAAAATCCAGTAACAATGTCGGAGTCAGAGCATGTTTATGGCGAGAATTAGATCCGATCGTTGACTTGAAGACGACGAATGCGTTGGATGAAACAAGATCCTTAGCCTTCGACATCTCCATTGCAACCCGTCCAAGGATCGGAGTAGATGGAGATTTGAGTTTAGGCGACTGAGGTTTCCAACAGTCATTTTTCTAGAGCTTCTGGGAGTGAAGCGCCAAGCAGATAAGCGAATTAGGCTCTGGATTCAGCCAAGTGGAGGATACTAGGTCCGGTGAAAGAGGAGGCAAGGTCGGAGTCGGAGAAAGAGAGATCGAGTGTGGGCGTTAGTTGGATCCGTCGAGAACAGTGAGTTGGGTAGTGGACATTGATCCAGAGACAGAGAGTGGTTTCCAAGGAATGTGAGTTGAAAGAATTACTTCAAAATTGACCGGAGGAAGAGAGAGACTTTTAATCACAATAACAAAATGGTGGTCACTAAAGAGTGAAGAGATCAATCTGGATAGCTTCAGTGGATTGCTTTGCTGCTTGTTACCCATTACTGCAAGTTACTTCAGAAACCTCATTAAGAGATTGGCTGTCGCACACCAGCTATTTGACGAGTTGAAGGTGTTGGGTTTTTAGGGAAGGAATGTTTCTAGTACTGAGTTTTGTTTGATTGATGGGTTTGTAGAGAGGAAAGGGACAGAGCAAAAGACAACGGGTTTCAGTAAGGATTGAACCTTTGGGTTTGCACGTGTTTGCTTTCTGACGCACAAGTTGAAGGAGACTCAGGACAGTGGTCACACAAGTTGAAGGAGTCTCAGGACAGTCAACAAAATCAAATTTTAGTTTAAGAAAGCTGTGGAATATGATGGAGTCTCAAGACAGTGGTCTTGTTAATGGCGTGTTTGGCAGTTTTGCCCAGTGTTGGAAGTGCCCTTTCTCATTTTGTCCTAGATTTGGCTGTGCAGCAGGACCAGATAGACCTAGAAGATGTATCTGATGTTTTTAAGCATGTTGACGAAGATCTTGAGGTACTCAAGAAGTTGAGGTGCGCAACGATCCCTACCATGAACTTCATTCCTAGATCTTGTAGGAGATGTGTGACTAAGTGTTATGTTAAAGCAATTAAAGTAGATAATGAGGTTCCTGGTGACCTTAACCGGTGGGGGATCATGCAGATCTTTGTTGTGTTAGTTCTTAGATCTATCAAACAAGAAGAAAGGGGTGGCGTCTCCTTGGTTGAGTTGGTGCCACTTAGGTTAGGGGTGTGGGAAGGGGGAGGAGACGGCCAGTATCGCCTTTGGCAGGTGGCAGTGGGAAAGGGGATACCTGGGATACAGGTGCCAATTTTTTCTAAGCAAGCCCAGAGGAAGATTAATGTGAAGCGTTGCGAAATGTTGGCCGCGGTTGGTCGTCTCGGTGATGGATAAACTCGTCCGCAAACACCCGCATGCTCCACCCCCAGGGGTTCCCACGGGGCTGCCTCCTATTTCGTTTGTGCATTCTTGGGAGGAGGTGTCGCGGGCTCTTCAATCTTTTCCGAGCTGTTTCGCCGGTGGGCGGGATGGGCTAAAGCCACAATTATTATTGGATATGGTTCAAGGGGTCGCATGCTGGGTTGAGAAGGTTCAGTTGTAGGATATTTTTACAGCCCATGTTGTGCTTTTGGTCTGCTTCTTATAAGTGCTCCCTATTATTCCTCTTACTAAACCTGGAGGAGGACTTAAGTCGGTCACAGTGGGAGAGGTTTGGTGGCTTCTTACGTCGAGAGTGTCTCTGAGTGCTGTTAGAGCTTCAACGGTGGCTCATTTGTTGCCTTTTCAGTTGGGTGTGGGAGTGAAATGGGTAGTAGAGGCTATTACACATTCGTTAAACCACTTGGTTGCGAAACATTCAACCGATGAGTGGTTGGGGGTTTTGAAGGTGGATCTCACAAACGCTTTTAATCTGGTCAGCAGAGAGATTTTCATGGAAGGAGTGCGGCGCCATATCCTATCGCAGAGCGCCTGGGTTGAGTGTTGTTATGGATCTCAAGCATTGACTTTGTTGGAGAGTCGGTCATTCTTAGTTGTCGTGGGGTGCAACAAGGCATGGGGCCCTTACTTTTTTCCATCGCTATGAAGCCTTTGCTTCATCGGATTGGAGAGCTGTGTCCTCGCTTGATGCTTAACGCTTGGTACCTTGACGATGGTCTATTGATGGGTCATCATGAGGATATGTTGATAGCGTTTGGGGTCATTCGGGATTTGGGGCCCCTGCTTGGGTTAGTTGTCAACCATAGCGAATCTTATGGTGGTGGCCAGAGGGATACAGGGACCGGCCTCCTGAGGAAGCAGACGGGGTTGTTATCTCAGGTTCCTCGGCCTTATCTATCTTGGGTAACCCTGTCTCAGCGGATCGGAGAGGGGCCGATGGGGTGGTGGGGCAGAGAGTTCTTGGTATTCGGGCCATTCTAACTGAGGTGTCAAAATTGGATAATCTGTAGTTGGAGTTATTACTTTTGCGGATTTGCGTAGGCATCCCAAAGATGATGTATAATTTGCGGAGTTCATCGCCTAATTGGATTGAGAGGTCGATTCGTTCATTTGACACAACGGTGCATCAGAGTTTGGTGCATATCTTGAACACGGGTTTCCTGATTGAGTAAAGGAGGTTGGTGGGTTTGCCTCTAAAATTCGGTAAGCTAGGAATTCCGATAGGGAAAGATGTGGCTCTCTCGGCTGCAGTGGCTTCCTTAGTGCAGGCAGTGGGTTTATGGGAGATGCTTACGAAGGATTCATTCTATTCATCAAGGTGCAGAGTCTTGCTTGAGAAGTGGAATTTGAGATTTTGTCCTGCTTCCCAAGTTGAATTGGAGGAGCTTAGGTTGAAGGCTAAGCCAAAATAGTGGCTTACCGGTTTGGCCGCGAAAGTCATCAAGGAAGAGATTCAGGGATTGGGAGGGGCTCGGGTTAATAATCTGGTGAAAGTTGTTTCTGCGTCAGGGAGTGGTATTTGGACCACAACAATACCTACGCCTTTCTCTGGGCTTTGTATGAACCCGGCGGCATATCGCTTGACCCTCAAGTACCGTACCGGGCACAACGTGTTCGCGGTTTCACGTGCTTCTACGGCATGAGGTATGGCATACCTTGACAAAATTGCACGAAGATTCTACTTCAGTAATCCCTGAAAATTTGAAGCTGGAGCACAATCTGAAGAATGGGCGAAATACAACAACCAAGAAATAGAGTGCTTTAGCACTCCGTGATGACCCAGAGCTACAGTATAATACCCAATCATCTTGATGGTGCACGAAGAAGCTCCAGCAAGTTGCGGAAGGCATTGCGAAAGTTCAGGGTGTCGTGCAAACATCATCTAGTGTCAAGCAAACAACAACACAAGGACGAAAAAGGATAAAGATCCGAGAGTTCAAATTCGGCAACAGAATCTTTAACAATCTGGCTAGAATCTAGGAGAAGATTCTGATAATGATAACCATAAGGTTTCCGTCCCTAGTGATCTGAAGAGCTTCAAAAGGAAGGCTGGATGCAGCTACTGAGAGAGACGGAATAGAGAGCAGAGATATAGAGCGCACATAGAAAGAGATATATCTTCAACACACAGATTACAGAAGGCAGAGTTTGTGGTGTGGTGTGCAGAGAAGTTTTGCTACCCAATAGTGACAAAGTGTCATTGATTGAGGGGGAGCAGACACTGAGTTTGCAAAACTTAGGGTGCCCGAGTGTTTGACATAGAAGCTAGAATAGTTGTTGGCAGAAGATACAGCAACTCTGATAGAGAGTGTGCTGAAGCAGTCCATGTACCACACATTGTAATAGAATATGCTAGGTTTGTGAGCCAGGTCCATAGCTATTTGTTACTAGAAGTGTGAAGGTAGCGTGAAGAGAGTCTGTGTGATCAGACTGCAGCTAGTCTAGGGAGTTAGAATGAGAAGGGGAGAATTAAAGGTGTTGAGTCCTTTGTACTTTGAACTACGAATAGTGAAGTCTTGAGGATCGGAGAGTGATACTCCCCAAACGTCGGCAAGTTTCCGAACTGGATGAACAAACTGACTATGTCTTTCTTATTCTTCAGTATATGTTGAAGTATGGCATACCTTGACAAACCTACAGAGATATATCTTCAACACATGGATTAGATAAGGCAGAGCTCGTGGTGTGGTGTGCAGAGAAGTGTTGCTATCAATAGTCACTGTGTGTCACTGATTGAGGAGGAGCAGACACTGAGTTTGCAGAACTCAGAGTGTCCGGCTGTTTAGCATAGAAGCTAGAATAGTTATTGATAGAAGATACAGTAACTCTGATAGATAGTGTGCTGACGTAGTCCGTGTAGCAAACATTATAGTAAAATAAGCTAGGTCTGTGATTTAGGTTTCTTAGCTATTTTGATGCGGAGTGATTGGCACTTCAGTATGCGGAGAAACGGGATCATCCCAAAGTGCACGTTAGCGAGAGAGAGCGCTTTAGGGTCCGATTGGGTCGTATAATACCTTGTTTTGAAGAGAACGACGACGCGGTTCGAAATCACCAGCCTTGCTCGTGATGCGTGGGCTTCTGGGCCCATCAGGAGTGTTTTACTATTTTATTTTTATTTATTAATGGTTTTAGGTAGATTTCCTTATCTTGAATTTTATATTTGGTTAGATAGATATTCTATTTTCTAATTTGTAGGTTCTGTTTACTATATAAACAGATCCAGGGAAGTAGGGCAGACAGACTTTTGAGAATTATAAAAATTTAGAGTTTTCTCTATACGGCTTGCAATTCGTGCCTAGGGTTTCGATTTCAAGCATCATCATCCATTGCCCACACGCGCCTCATCATAATTGTTACTGGAAGTGTGTAGCTAGCATGAAGAGAGTCTGTGTGATCAGACTGCTAGCCAATCTAGGGAGTTAGACTGAGCAGAAGATTTCGACTAGGGGAGAAGTAGGGGTGTTGAGCCCTTTGTGCATTGAACCACGAATAGTGAAGTCTTGAGGATTGGAAAGTGATCCTCCCCAGAGGTAGGCAAGTTGCCGAACTGGGTGAACAAACTGACTGTGTCTTTCTTATTCTTTAGTAGAATAATTTCCGTAGAAAGACACAAAGAGTGCTATAGCAGAAGCTGTATCTCCAGAGGTTGTACCTCGTGATCAGTAGTGCATGCAAATTTCAATTGGTATCAGAGCCAATCACTCAACATGCAGAGTGTGATCTGGGAGAGTGTTGTTGTTATCTATGGCCACCATGAAAGAAGGACAAAGCACCAGCAGACCGCCACTGCTTGAGGGAGTAAACTATGGCTATTAGAAGGAACGAATGAAGGCGTTTATTAAAGCCATTGATGAAAAGGCTTGGAGAGCATTCTTATCAGAATGGTCACCCAATGACCATAGACAACTCAGGACACACAAGCAGCCTGAAAACAAGTGAACTGTCGATGAGGTAGCCTCAGCATCAGGAAATTCTAAGGCTTTGAATGATATATTTGCTGTTGTGGTTGCTAACAATTTCAGGTTGATTTATAACTATGACACGGCCAAACAAGCATGGGAGATTCTTAAAATTGCTCATGAGGGAACAGACAAAGTGAAGATCTCCAAAATGCAGACGATCACCACAAGATTTGAAAGCCTGGAGTTGCTGGAAGAAGAGACCATCTCTTGGTTTAATGCCAGATCGTGTGATATATCAAACAAGGCCCATGCACATGGAGAACCAATTCAATAGAAGAAGTTGGTAAGAAAAGTCCTCAGATCCCTTACCTCAAAGTTTGATATGAAGGTGACTACCATCGAAGAAGCCCAGGATGTGAAGAACATGAGGCTGGAGGCACTAATCGGTTCACTGAGGCAGTTCGAGATGAAAGTTACAGAGATGCTTCACCACCTCTGGGAACGACCTCGGACTGAAAGCGGAGACTAAAGAAAAGTAGGCAGTCACAGATGATGTCAACCAACAACTATCTCTGCTCGTCAAAAACCTTGGGAAGTTCATGTAAAGAATGGACCAGAAACGTGCATACTCAGGTCAGTCATCCAGGGGGAGAAACAGAAGACGAGACTACTCCCAAAGAAAAAGCAAGGATGCTGATAAAGATAATAATAAAGGAAAAGACAAACCGAGAGGAATCCAGTGCTGGGAATGCGAGAGGTATGGACATAGGCAATCTGAATGCCCCCAGTTACCTGAAGAAGAATAACAAGTCTCTAATAGCAAATTGGAGTGATGATGACAGTGAAGAGGAGACTGATCTCAAAGGAAATCTAGCTTTGACCACTGTATTTTGTAATGATGAATTAGATCAAATAAAGACGGACTTTGTTTATGGGATCGTTGAATCTGACAGCAGTGATGACGAAGAATTTTCAGTAGTGACTTTTGCTGATTAGTACAAATTGGTACAAGAGAAGTATCAGGAAGTTATTGAAGCCAACAAAGAGTTACTGATCAAAGTGCAAACATTTAAGAGGACCCTATCTCAATTATTTCGGAAGAAGTACCAGAGAGTAAACACAAGAGAATGTTGAAGCAATCTCTGGACCAGTCTCATGCCTGGAAACTCAGCCAAAGAAGAGGAGATGCTACGCATGTGATCGAGTTGGACATCTTTGGAGAAAGTGTCCTACAGTGGTTGAGTACGGGAAGACTCAAAAGGACCAAGTATCAGACAAGTCAAAACAATGAACCGTCCAATCACATGTGAGTATTACCACTCACAGCCGTAGGTAAACCGAGGTTATCCTATTACTATGCAGGAAATTTTTAGCAGCACTGGAGGATCAATCAAGCAGGGAAAAAGGCACATAAAGAAGCGAAGCACATATCAATCTTTAACAGCAGCAAAAAGGGGCAGAAAACCTGAGAAGTACAAGTGTCGAATGCACTGGTTGGAGGTCAAATGGAATGCTATTATGAAAAAATAGTTCCTCAATGCCGCGACTGAACCAGGAGAGAAGGAACAGAATCATGCACAAACCATTCTTTTTCCAGAAAAGACAATTGAATAGAGTGCTGAAGCACTCCCTGGTGACTTGGAGCTGTAACTTTGTGAACGATGTGACCTAAAGATGGGCGTGCACTCAGGAGTCACCATGTTTTTTTTTAAAGAATAAGGAAAAGAGAAGAAAAAGGAAGAAAGGAGGAGATACGAAGTAATTGTTTTCCAGCAACGGTCGACCTTCAACACTCAGCAAACATGGTTCGAACAAGAGGTGGTAAGTCAGACAGTAGCAGGAGTGGCACACGGAAGCGGAAGAGAAGTAGTGTGCCCCTGGACAGAACCTCTGCAACCGATAAAAGCTCACCCGCTCGCGCCAGTACACGGGAAGAAGTACCATGACTCACCTGGACCTCAGCCGTTGACCAGCCCAAGACTGGACCATCAACCACGACGATGGAGGGCAATGTACCTGCTGAAGAAGGAGAGGTTCCTCTGTCGACCAGCCAGGGTCACAGCCAAAGTGACCAAGAGATTGCTGCAGCAAATGCTGGGTCTAGCTCAGATTTAGAAGAAAACTCTCACGAGCTCAGGTCCAAGAAGGCCTTGGATAAGAAGATTGCAGTGATTCCAACTCCTCCTTCAGAGGAAGAGGCAGTAGCAGCCAGTAGTAGTCGCAGCAGCAGCAAAGAAGTGTTGGCTGAAAGGATAGAGCAAGCTCCCTATAAGGAACCATTGAACAAAGTGAAGGAGCTAATGGTCGAAGTCTCTTCCAGTGATAAAGAGAGTGCTGAATCAGAATCCACTGAGTCTGATGATTTCAGAGTTGCTCCAATCCCACGACCAGAGCCGCCCGCGACACAAGCTGCACCTCCTCCACAGTCCAGCTCTGCTATGACCGGGCATGATCATCAAGGGATATGGTTTAGAAGAAAAAAGGTTGCCAACACCTGGGAGGTGATTAATCGGAGAACAGCTATGGCCGATTAATTACTAGAGGTTGGGAGGTTTCGTGTGCCATAGGTAATCACTCTACTCCGAGAGGTAAATTTGCTATTCCCTTGACTTTTGCCAAACGTTATAACATGCATATAGTTAAGGAGTTTCTAGAAAATATTGATAAAGACTTTGGAGTAGTAGACAGTCTGTTATATGGAGCTAGTTTTGTAAGGAGATTGAGGGTAGTGATCACACCTTCCGTGATCAACAAATACTTAGGTATTAGAGAGGATTCCAGCCCACCAGCAGAGGGGAGCTCAGATAGGCTGGCTATTGTGCTCATGGGTGGTTTGTGCAAGGGCTAGGTTTCGCACAATTTGGGTGCAACTGACCTGACAACAAAATATGCTATTATGTACTCCTTTGCGATAAGAAACTGGATGCCCAGCTCTCACAAAGGGAAGGTAAGCAGGGGCATGGCATTACTGTTGTTAAAAAAGGGAAGTTAATCTGGGACAGATTGTCTTCGATCTGATTGTTGTTCATGCCAACAAGCTGAAGTCTAACCTGTGTATTGGATTTCCATCTTTGATTTATGAAGTCATGATCAGGCAGCAAAAGGAACTGACAGCTGCCCCTGAGGGTCTCTCTTGATCTCCATAATTATTTTTGCTCGACCACAAAGTCTTCAAAGGCAGACATGTGGTGGATGTATCTGAAGGAGAACCTGCCTAGGTATTAGCCCAAGATGATCCAGAGACTACTAAAGCACTTCCATAGTCTCATGCTCCTGTCATAGATACCACAATGCGTGAGAGTATGATTAGTCATCTGAGATCGGAGCGAGCAATGATAACAGCAGTGTCCAAAAAGATCTCTACACAGAGAGTGCAGATCGACGCTCTTCTTTGAGACCTTGAGTACCCAGGTGCCAGCAGCTCAGCCCCTCCTCAGCCGTAAGACAGATTGAAGCCCCCGGCATTTGTGCCAAAAAAGGGGAGAAGTTTGTAATAACCTAGACACTTACTCTGACTTGACATGTTCCTGAACTTTCATTACTTTTAGTGTTTAGCATATTTGAGGGAATCTAAACTCAAATGTAATAATTAAAGTAGTTATCTAGCATAGTTAGATAGTTTTGTTGTAGTAAGTTTTGTCAAAATGCCATGGGGGAGATTGTTGAGGTATGGCATACCTCGACAAAACTGCGCGAAGATTTTGCTTTAGCAATCCCTGAAGATTTCAAGCTGGAGCACAATCTGAAAAATGGGCGAGATACAGCAACAGAGTCTGGTTCAGCACTCCGTGATGACCAGAGCTAGAGCCAAATACCCGATCGTCTTGATGGTGCACGAAGAAGCTCCAGCAAGTTGCGGCAGGCATTGCGGAAGTTTAGGATGTCGTGCAAACGCCATCTTTTGTCAAGCAAATGACAGCACAAGGACGAAAAAGGATAAAGATCCGAGAGTTCAAATTAGGCAACTGAATCTTCAACAACATTGCTAGAATCTATGAGAAGATTCTAATAATGATGGCAATGAGGTTTCCATCCATAGTGATCTAAAGAGCTTCAAAAAGGAAGGCTGGATGTAACTACTGAGAGAGACGGAATACAGAGAGCAGAGATAGAGAGCGCAAATTGAAAGAGATATATCATCAACACAAGGATTAGAGAAGGCAGAGTTCGTGGTGTGGTGTGCACTTCTACCCAATAGTGACAGTGTGTCATTGATTGAGGGGGAGCTGAGACTGAGTTTGCAGAACTTAGAGTGTCCGACTGTTTAGCATAGAAGCTAGAATAGTTGTTGACAAAAGATACAATAACTCTAATAAAGAGTGTGTTGAAGCACTCAGTGTACCACAAATTGTAATAGAATAGGCTAGGTCTGTGAGTCAAGTCCGTAGCTATTTGTTACTAGAAATGTGTAGGCAGCCCGAGGAGAGTCTGTGTGATCAGACTGCTAACAGGTTTAGAGAGTTAGATTGAGTGGAAGATTTCAGCTAGGGGAGAAGTAAAGGTGTTGAGTCCTTTTAACTTTGAACCACGAATAGTGAGGTCTTGAAGATCAGAGAGTGATCCTCCCCAGACGTAGGCAAGTTGTCGAGCTGGGTGAACAAACTGACTGTGTCTTTCTTATTCTTTAGTAGAATCTAATAATGCAAATGGCTTTCAATTGGCAAAACCTGCCAGAGTGTACAAGCCCAGTGAACAAGCATTTGCTATAGCAGGGAGCTGTAGCAGCAGAGCAATAGTTTTTGCCCGATGAGAAATCTGCCCAGATATGAAGTAGCAGTGCAACGGGAGGCTTCCAAATATTATCAGAATATCTCAGTAAAGATTTTCGTGCCCCACGCCGAAGTCCAGCATTCTCAAAGAAACAGAAATGATACCTAAAGTTCAGAATAATATTCTGGATGAGATCCTTGCATATCAGAGTTATGGAGGAGGAAGAACGGGTCTCGGATACACAGGTGAAGGGAGCACTGGAGTAACTGTCTTTGTTAAAGCTACTGAAGCACAGAATGTCAGCAATGAGGAATCAGAAGGAGGTATTAGTCAGAAACCTACAGTGAAAGAAAAATCCAAAGATCTGAACGAGAGGTTGCTACAGCGCTGTATCATCCTCCTCTAGCAGAAGGAAAAACCATGAGAAGAGGGTGCGTGCATATTCTATTGTTTTGCTCAAAAGGATCATGATCAGAGGAAATGCCTGAGGATACAAGAGTATCGGAGACCTCAGAAGTCAACTGAAATTGGAAAATGGAGGGAGAAATTACATACTAAACCATACAGTGGTATGGTCGTCTGCTCTGCAAGACCAGTGATGAACTACATATATTCAAATGATCCAAGGATAGTCAGAAACAATGACAGATCAATCCACTGGAGAGGGACGATCACAAATGGGTCCTGAAAAAATCAGATGAGGCAATCTGTATATGTCAGAAGAAGAGAAAGGATGTTTAAACACAACAAAAGTCAGAGGCAGTGGAGATGCAATCCAACTCAGATATGGGTTAGGAAACAATCATGTGGAATTCACGAGGAACTGCCCGATGATGTGGATGTCAAATTCTTAAGTAGTACAAGCTTAAGCTGTTGTAGCAACCGGGCACAAAAAAGGAGATTGTACAAGATTTTTTGGGGGCTAAAGACAGGTGTTTGAAAAGAAAAATGGGTAAATCAATTTGCGTTCTGGGGCACAGTTTGCAGGAACGTCTGATGACACCCTCCTCGACATCTCCAGCCATCACCAATCATAGCCCAAAAACTGACAATGGTGCGCACTCATGCTCTAAAGAAGAGCTTGGCAGCCGCCCGGCAAAACAGTGGTAGAAGGGAGACCGAGCCTCGGAGCAAATCAGCAGAACAATGTCATGAGCTGATAGTCTGGGAACCAGCGCCGCATCCACAGTCGCAGAATACTACATCATCTTCAGAGCAACCCTTAAACAAGAAAAGAAGGCTTGTGCGTGACGGGGTACCTGTGTCCGAAGCTTCAACGGTTGAAAAGGAGGTAGTCGCAGAAGATTTCACCGGTGGTGAACAAGGTATAGAGGCTGCTGCAGCAACTCAAAGAGCAAAAGAGCCCAATAGAACTGTAGTCACAACCCCTGACTCAAATGAAGACTCCGAGGAGTCTTGGACAAAAGAGCTATCTGAACAAGAATCTGCTGAAGAGACTCCTCCACCACCAACAGACAAAGGGAAGTCCCCCATCATCATTCCAGACTCAAGTAGTGAAGAAGAAGAAGAGAACTCTGGTGACTCTGAAGGTGCTCACAATGGAGAAACATCTGTGAGGAAGTCTACACTGCCTGAGATCAATGAAGAGGTTAATGTAGGACGCATCTGGTTCAGGAGCAGGTCTACCTCAGAATCATGAGGAATAGTGGAAAGAGAGACTGTGGTGCCTGAGAAGAGGATGGTTCCTGGAAGATACAAATCTGCTGCAATCGTCCAGCTTCTATCAGAGGTAAACCTTCTAAGAACCCTAACCTTCCCTAAGAAGTTCAATACATCATTGGATAGGGAATTTGTGGCAAATATGGAGGATGAGAAGTTGAGAGGAGTAATCATTATGGGAGAAGCTGGGTAAGGGGCAAGATGGTTGTGATCTCTCCGTAGAAGATAAATGAATATCTGGAGATAAGCAATGAATCAAGGGGCTAGCTATTATTGATTAAGAGGTACTTGCCAGTATTCTTATTGGTGGGTTATGCAGGACCTAGGCAGCACCAAATTTGTATGCCTCGGAGTTGTCATCAAAGTATGCATTGTTGTACAATCTTGGCATCAGAAACTGGTTTCCTAGCTTCCACAGAGGAAAGGTCAGCAGGGACTGTGGAGAACTCTTGTACACCATTTGAAAGCGAAGGAAAGTAAACATGGGTAAGGTAATGTTTCCTCAGATTGCTGCTCATGCGGGTTGTACCAAGTCTACACATGCTATTGTTCTCCCCTCCCTCATTTATGAATTAATCATTACACAACATACGGAGTTGAAGACCATCACAAAAGGGATGTCAGAAGAGCTGCAAGTGTTTGTGGTTGATCACAAACTTTTCAAGGGAAAGCATGTAGTGGACATCGCACAAGAAGATCCCTTGTTGGTTGCCCCGGACTCATCTCTACAAGCTACCCTCAAAGCAAGAATTGTGAGTCAATTTAGGTGCGAGCTGAACCCGCTGACTGCAGAAGTGAAAAAGATCACTGCCAGAAGAGCTCAGATCCGAAGTCTGCTGAGGGACTTGGAGTACACATATGAGGAAGCTGCACCTGCTGTTGAAGAGGAGGATGACTAATACCTCGCCCCTGTCATTTTTTTTCAAAAAGGGGGAGAACTGTTTTATGAAGTGAAGTGTTTGTAATAGGTAGTTTTTCGTGGCTGAACTGACCTTAAGACCAAATGTGGTCATATTTGTCCCAGACAGATAGTGGTTCTTTGGTAGAAAAATCGTTAGCTCTAAGTAGCATAGAATTGAGTTAGTCCTGAAGAAAAAGGCCGAGAGTGCCCAATCAAAAGGCTGAAGATATGGGCAGCCATGGCAAAATTTCGTTTGAAGTCTGCCACCAAGGGAGGATCGATGTCTGGTCAGTGCTTGATCAGAGAGGACCAATTCAGAGCAAGGCGTGCTTGTTGGTTGATCAAGGGAGGCAGCAGGAGAGTTGTCGAGTGAAGGGACTCGGACAATCTACAAAAAGCCTATTCTCGCTAGTGTCAGGCGGTCACTAAGTGAGGGGGAGCAACCCAGTGTGAGGAGCACTCACGACAGAGTTCGAGCGGCTCAGCGGAAGGCTTAGGAGAGAAGCGGACAAAACCTGTACAAGCTAGTTGCACAAGCGTGTGCTATGGCAAACCTACTGAAACATTGTGTTAATTAGAATAGGCTGAGTCTGTGTGATCAGAGGAGTAGCTGTTCTGAATTCATTCGAGTGTGTAGGTGAGTGAGACACAAGTCAGAGGGTGTTATGAGTGTGTGCAAAGTGCTAGTTGAGGTCGGGTAGCATAGATTGTCGAGGAGTCGAGTCTGTGTTGTACGGAGTACCTTGGAGACTAATGGATTGAGGACTGGAGAATAGTCCTCCCCAGACGAAGGCAGATTGGCCGAACTGGGTGAAAAAATCGTTGTTCACTGTTTTGTTTCTTGTTGCATCAGATGTGGCTGAACTCAGGGGCGATGCAAATTTCAAAGGGTATGGAGTCGCCGGCAGCACTCTCTATTTTGAGGCAGAAATTGTCTTTTATCTTGCAGAATGCTTTAGCAGACGGATTTTTATTAAGAAACGACTACAATTAGCCCGTCATTTCTTTTTTTGTTTGGGATCCTCATTTGTAATTATCTTATATTGAGTTATAAGAATGAATATATATTTTTTGCTAAGATATTACTAAACCATTCTTTTTTATTATTTCATAGAGTATTCTTAGATGTTTAAAATGTAGGATGCTTAGTTCTTGTTTTAAGAAGTTCAGTTGGTTTCCGCTCTAAACTTTAGGAAAATATTTTTTCATCAAAGGTTCCTATGATACCTTCCTGATCGACCTTCTTGAGAGTGTAAAGTTTTGTAAGAAAAGAAGTTCCAAGAATGACTTGGTTAAGCTTGTCTAAATGCGAACCTTGTTTTAATACATACTTTTGCTTTAGGTAGCTCATAGCTAATGTCTAATTTTTCTCCTCTCGAGTGAGACAAGGTATGGATAGTTTTATGAAAATATTTGGTCGGTATAAGACCTTTCCGAATGACATTTAAGTTCGCTCCACTATCAACTAGAGAAATGACTTCTTTGGAGTAGTAATTATCAATTAGCAATGTGATTTTAATATGCCATTTTTGTGTTATAAACATTTATAGAAAATGTTTATCTCATTCGATTTTGTCAAGTTTTTGGTCATAGGAAACTACCTCAGAAGTTATTACATCTCTTCCTTCTTCAATTTTGGAAATGTTTTGGTCAGGCTTTTGGTTTTCTTGTCTTAGCTCAAAAATTTCTTTCTTGAGATTATTAATTCCAATGGTTAGATCATGAGTTTTCATGGGACTCTCAATCCCTTTCCTTTCCTATCTCTAATTCTCTTATAGATTTCCGTCATCAGATATGGTTCTGAGGAAGTAATGGTTCTTTCTTTAACTTCCTGAGATTTGGAAGTTTATGTAATATCTTTTAATTGATCAATTATCTTTGATCTTAGAGCAGGATCTTTAATAATTTTAACAATTCTAAAGCACTTATTATTATCTAGGACGTTAATTTTGAAATCTTGAAATTGTGCTTGAATTTTATAAAGTTGTTCTTCGTTAGGATTATTTTCTTGATCTTGATTAGGACATGATTGACCAAGAATGCAGGGATCACAATTAGATTCAGAATCTGTTGAGAGGTTTTAATTTCTAAGAATTGTAAGCTCCTTACTCATTGAGGATGAATCCCACAATTCTTAATCCGATTCAAAGTCTTTAGAATTAAGAAGGATCTTAGAAAGGATTCCTTTCATCCTTTCATCTTCATTAAGAATGTTAATCTTTTTCTTGACCTAACAAGTTCGGGCAAAGTGGCCTATTTTACCACATTTTCTGCAAATAACAGATTTGTTCTTATCCCATTTTCTATTCCCTAGCTTATTTACGTTGTTTTTTTATCTTCAGTTTTCATTTCAGAATACCTCTTTTTCTTTCTTTTATAATTAGGCTTATGTTGTTTGATTGGTTTTCTAGTTTACTAGTTGTTGGTCTGTTAATTGCGAATTGCTCACTGGTTTTCTAGATTTTGTCTCTTCATCTACTGGTTTAACCTAAGTACATTATAAAGGGCAATTCCTTCTTGAGTGCAAACTACAATAAGTCTAGTATGGGTATAAGTTTTCAGCAAATAAACTGGGTAACCCGACAATGAATTTTGACTTCCAGTGAGTGTTGTTGCACTCAGTGAGCTCCATTACTCTACTAAAAAATGTGTCTTATACCACCTAAAGTCCGTAAGAGTTTTACACCTTAAGTTTTGTAAAACATTTCTTACATTTTTCATGTTTTTGGTATATCTTCTTGTGAAGTGTTCAATAATTTTAATGACTAAGGTGTAAATAGAGTTCTCCTTGACTTCATCATTTTATCGTTTAACTGTACTAAGGATAATTACTTTGTCTCCTTGAGACATGTAGTTATCCCACCAGCCTTTAAGTTGGCTAGTGAATCCTAAGATTATCATATTTTCTATATTTTTATCAGTATTACCATTGCTTTTGCAAATCGTAGAATACATAAGCATTCTATTAATTGTGTCATGAACTTGTTGTTGAGCAAAACCATCTATGTTTCATTCATAGATATGGCTACCACTAAAGCTATTAGAAATGATATCATTTGATTCTTCTATTAAGACAAGAATCGGGGTTGGTCTAGGGTAATAATATTTACCTTAAATTGGCTTCGACTTTTTCGTGAAAACCGGTCTTCAGGTATAAATCCTATCCGAATAAAAAAAAAAAAGAAGTTTCATTCTTTTAGCCCGCCTTGTGGAGATCTCTTGGGGGTCTACGTCCGATCCGATCAATCTCGTGATGAGGGGAAGTCGTGTCTGCCTATTTATGAATTATGTTAATTCGATCAGTGTAGACCTGTTTATGATCACATTCTTCAATAAGTTTTTCTGTAAGCTTTTTATTAAGCGTATTAAGTTTAAGATAATTTGTATAATTACTAAAATATTTAAAATATAAGTATGAAATAAATATTAATTAGTTATTTTTTATCATCCAATTTCAGAAAATAAAATAATAAAGGATAATGCTATTTTGTATCATTATTAAAAGAGAGAAAATGTGAGAACATAAAAGATTATGCTCTAAATGGCTTTATGTACAAACATGCCAATTCCTCCATTGGCTATTCGCTTATTTTATTTTACTTATTTTAAAGTTATTTCCAATTTAACCCCAAAAGTATAGAGAAAGACAAAAATAAAACAAGCAGAGGTCATCAATAGACTTCTTCTGCCCTGGCTTACACTGCTCCTAATAATCCTTCACCTTCTGATACAGTAGAGGCCTTTTCTCATCCACCAACCCAGATACAGGCCCCACCTCACACTCCCTGTCGGCACCCTATGCACCACGCTACGGAAGTTCACATTGCGCATTATCTGCATCACATCGCACCCTACTTCAACATCATGCAATTTATTATCAGTGCTTACCTCAATCTGGTCGCCCACATTGATGAGAAGAGCATTAGGGATCGTTGGCACTCGAAACCACCGACTATCTCTCCACGTCTTTGCCTTGGAGCAAAATTGTTAGAGCTGATGTAACTGCATGGGGCTTGACAAGATCAGGCCAGGAACAAGCGGGTAGAGGTTGAATCTTGCATACTGTAGAATATCGACCCATTGCTATACTCGATCTCAAACCCCAAAATTAACAGATCTAACAAAAGCAAAAATGATAAAAATAAAGAACATGTACACCTGAGATTTTTTTCCGCAATTCGGTTCCGAAGAACCTACATCCACATTGAGCTCTACATCGGAGCTCGCTTTGCACCTGAACTATGGAATCCGGCCAAACACCGTCTGTTGCACATTCTCTTCGCTCTTCACATGCAGCTAGCTATTACAGCTCTCAACCAGAGTAAAATAGGGACACAGCCCTCAGCGAATCTCAACTGGATTCCAAGCTACACTATCAGAAAGAATGGCTAGCAAAGACACAGCGCGCAGAGCTTTCGAGCGAGAGAGAACAGAGATTTCAAATTGTTACCCTAACCCTAAATTGCTGAAGCCTTTTTGATGAAACGACGCGATTTTGATTTTTTTGTGGGAGCATTGACGGCAGTTGCAAGCTGAAATTCACAGCGCCTCTGATAAACAGATTTGTGAACAAGCTATTGCTACAGCACACTCTTGTTCACCAGAAAACTATTTCAGCAGGAAAGACCAAGGACAAGGGTTTGTTCACCCAGTTCAGCCAAATTGCCTACGTCTGGGGAGGACTCTTCTGAGTCGTCAATCCACTAATCTCAAGGTTTCCAAGTACACAATTCCAAGTACACAAGGTTACAACTCACACAACCTATACTACTTAACCACAAGTGGATCCACGTACACAATCAGAACAGGCTCTGACTTGTGTCTGCACACCCTCTACTGATATCTATCTAGAATAGCTACTGTCTCCTCAAAAATCAGCCTATTCTAAACAATACTCAGATTCTGCAGGGTTGCTATAGCATCTGCTGTAGCACACAGCTGATGCACAAACTGTCCGCGTCGCTCCAAGCCTTCCGCTGAGCCGTTCGAATGATTCCACGAGCGTTGCACACTCTGGAATACTCCCCCTCACTCAGTGACCTCCTATCACTAGCAAGAGCTGGCCTTCAATCAATTGCGCGAGTCCCTCCACTCGACAATCCCTTCGCGGCCTTCCCTGATCCCCCAACAAGCACTGCTGCTCTGAATTGGTCTTCAGATCAAGCTGTAATCAGACTCTGCAAGTCCTGATCACACACTGCAATAACCACTCAGCTCTGCGCTCACGCTCTGCTCTCGGTGGTGATTGAATCTTCGCACGCACTCGAATCTCTCACTTGATCTTCTGCGTATGCTTTGTGTATTCACTCTGTCATTCGATCAACCTTCATTGCTCTGAAGAGACTCCATTATATAGGCGCGTCCACTGCCATCATTATCAGGATTTAGCAATTTCCTTAGCAATATCAATATCTCCTAAATTTTGGGAGATTAGACTTGATTTGAGATTCAAATGTCCCACATTCAAATCTCCTACTCCAGCTAGGAAACTCCACTGGAATATTCTCTGCAGCAACTTAGAAACTCTTCTGATGCTCTTAGAAGGACTGCGACGCCCTCTTTCCAAAGACCCAGAAAGCTGCTACTAGGATAGACGCTACAGCCCTTCTGAACAAGCTCCTGCTATAGCTTTCTCCTGCTCCAGCTGCTCCTTGTTCACTGGACTTGATCACAAACACTGGACACGAGCTATAGCAGCAAATTGTTCACTTGCTTGTTCACTGCGATAATGCAACATCACAATTGTCACAGAAAAAGAGGGTTGCAAGAAGATTGTTGTTTCTCAATATCAGAAAGAATCAGTTCAGGGATATGCATTGCAACTGGTAATCATCAATCGAACATGCATCAATTAGTAAAACTACTAGTCTAGTCTAACAATCCTGCTAAGGTAATGCCGACTTCAATGTTCTACCTACTCTTAACCGCTAAGTTCTCGAATAGGTTCACGATTACTTGACTAACAATACCAAATTAGTTATACCGCTAGGCTTAGCTAATAGGGCAGTCAATCCTAGTATCACGCAATAGATATCAATTCAGTTTCACCTTTAGGTTATGCTAACTTGATAATCAAAGCATGCAATTCATACGAAGAATAGTAATTCACTAAATCGAATTATGAAACATAAATATCTCAAACCGTGAGTTACAATACAAATCCCCAAACTGAATTAGGGTTAAGCTAATATAAGCCATCTAATAATAATGAAAATAAAGAGTTCAGAAAAACTACTAAAACTGTTCCGCGATGATGCTTCTCTGATCTCGATCTCCAATCTCCGGTCTAGGGTCTGGGCAGCTAGCTGCTAGGGTTTTTTGTTCGCAAAAAGCTCTTTTAATGTATACCTTTCTGTTAATGTATATGGCATCATTGACAAACTCCTACAAGGTGCACAAGAGTCTTCTACAGCAAGCATGTGAAGACAGCAGCTAGTGCAGGGCATTCCAGAGGGAACAAGCAGAGTGCACAAGAGGTTGCTACAGCAACATGTGTAGCAGAGAGCTGTAGCATCCTAAATAGCAGATTTTCTTGTGAAGAACAAGCTGCCCTGAATTAACGAGAAGAGCAACAGAAGCTGAAGATTCCCTAAGTCAATAGCATGCCGATCAACTTGGAGCAGCGCAAAGAACGTACGAGGGTTACTGCCAGCTCGCAACAAATCGGTAGAGTATTGTGAAGATTGAAACGTATGAGGGTTACTGCCAGCTCTCAACAAATCGGTAGAGTTTTGTGAAGATTGAAAGCAAGATGATACAGCTGCCCATGTGAAGACAACTGCTGGTGCAAAACCAGCCAGAGTGAACAAGGTTAGTGAACAAGCAGTTGCTACAGCAGAAGTTGTAGCATGGAGCTGTAGCAGCAGTATTGGTGCGAAGAACAATCTGGCCAGAAATGCAGAGCTGAGCAACAGGATGATTCCATAGCATCTGTCAGAATATTCTCAGTGGAGATTGCGGTCTACAAGTCAGCTTGAAGATATGGATCTTTTGGAAGGAGAATGTTTGTTTGTAGAAGATTAGATTTGCAAATCAAATCTTATCTCCTACAAATTAGGAGATAAGATCTTGTCGAGATCTTTAAGGAATTTCCAAATGCTGAATTTGATGGAACTTGGAGTTCCTATATAAAGGAAGCTGAGCAAAGCTTCAAAGGCATCGAATTATAAAGTGAATAGACAGAGCATACGCAGAAGATCAAGTGAGAGATTTCAAGTGCGTGCAAAGATTCGATCACCACCGAGAGCACAGCGTGAGCGCAGAGCTGAGTGGTTATTGCAGAAGAGGATCGAAGTTGAGGGATACACGAGTGCATACGCAGAATTCAGAGAGACTAATTTTGGTGTGCGACGAGTTCTTCGATCATCACCCGAAAGCAGAGCGTGAGCGCAGAGCTGTGGTGACAGAAGCAGAAGGAGATCAGGACTTGCGTAGTCTGATACGAGCTTGATATGGAAGCCAATTCAGAGCAGTGGTGCTTGTTGGTTGATCAAGGAAGGCCGCGGAAGAACTGACGGGTGTGTGGCTCGGTCGAGTGTCTAAGCGGCAGTTCTCGCTAGTGGCAGGAGGTCACTGAGCAAGGGGGAGTATTCCAGAGTGTGCAGCACTCGTGGAATCGTTCGATCGGCTCGGCAGAAGGCCTTGGAGCGAAGCAGACAATTGTGCATCAGCTGTGTGCTACAGCAGATGCTGCAGCAACCCTGCAGAGTTGTGTGTAGTTTAGAATAGCCTGAGTTTCTAGGAGACAGTAGCTATTCTAGATTGACATTTGTAGAGGGTGTGCAGACACAAGTCAGAGCCTGTTCTGATTGTGTCCAGTCGTCCACACAAGGTTGAGTAGCATAGGTTGCGTGGAGTTGTAACTGAGTGTACTTGGAGACCTCTGTGATTAGTGGATTGAGGACTGGAGAATAGTCCTCCCCAGACGTAGGTAGTTGGCTGAACTGGGTGAACAAACTTCTGTCTTGTTCATTGTTTGCTGAGACAATTTCCTAGTGAACAAGAGCGTGCTGCAGCAACTACTTGTTCACAAATCTGTCTGTCAGAGACGCTGCGAATTTCACTTTCGATTTGGGCCGGGCTGACCGTCTTTGACCGAATCACATTTGGTTCGTGCAAGGCTTGGCAAGTGATTCTCCCAGGGTTGGGAGAATCAATGTCTCAGTGTTTTTCGGAGCTGGGCGAATCACATTTGATTCGGGCTGCACCAAAGGTGATTCAGGAAGGCTTGGGTGAATCAATGTAGGCTGCTCAAATCGCTCTTAACTCGTGCACTCGTCTGGGCGAATCAAAATGGCAAGTTGTTCCAAAGCTGGGCGAATCAAAATTGATTCGTGCAGCACAAAGTGATTCGTGCAGGGCTTGGGCAAATCACTCTGGCAGCTTGATATTCTTGCTCGTTTTCACCCTCGATCAACTGGAATTCACCCGAAACTTCTTCTCACTACTCCCTTGCATTTCCGAGTGATTAAGCGAGGCATAGAATGCTCCAAATATGCCGTAAAGCTCAAAAACGGTCTTGATACACCTGCGATGTGAAACACTACAAAGGAGTAATCTATCGCACACAAAATGCAACTAAACAATGGGAAAAAACAACTCGATGGATCGTGTAAATATACTCCATCAAGCATCTCAGCCATCCATCCATCAAGCAAACTGCAGCCGTCGAATGAAGACCAGCTTATTAGCGACGGCCCAGCCTAGCAATAGCCACGCCTCTTGGTCGTCGTTGAAAGCCCTGGTTCACACAACATTCTCTTCATGAATCACAGCAACACCTTCTGGGAATCTAGTGTAAACCAAACTCAGCAATATCATTGCTCAACCTGCACAACAGATCACTCAACACACAACAAATCCAAGCAGTGCTTGAATATCAGAGGTATCTACTTTAAACAATTTAACAATTCCAGCAGCAAGTAATTTCCTTATGTAATGAAACTTAACATCTATATGTTCAGTTCTTTCATGCTAAACAGGATTCTTACTTAAATGAATTGCAGATTGACTATCTGAAAATATCAGAACATGTTTATCAAGTAGACAAGCCTCCTTCAACCATCCTTTCAACCATACAGCTTCTTTTACAACATCACACAATGCCACATATTCAGATTCAGTAGTTGATAAAGAAACTAATGGTTGAAGCTGAGATTTCCATGTAGTACAATTTGAGTCTAAAGTAAAACAGTAACCAGTTGTGGATTTTCTAGAATCTCTTTCACCAGCAAAATCAGCATCCACGTATCCAATTAATTCACACTCATTTTCCATATTCTCATAACATAGGCCAGTGATCACAGTTCCAACAACATATGCGATCACACATTTTAATGCATGCTAATGTTCCATACCAGGGTTTAACATATATCGACTAAGCAAAGAAATGGCAAACGACAGATCTGGCCTAGTACTTATCATTGCATACATTAATGAACCAATTTCATTAGCATAAGGAATACCTTCCATTTTTAATACATCAGACCTGGAGCTGGGACATTGGGACCTGCTAAGAATAAAATGAGGTGATAAAGGTATGACAACAGGTTTACGAGACATATTTTCAAATTTTCTGACTACTTTTTCTAAGTATGGCTTCTGATGAAGTTTTAGTAACTTCTTCTATCCCTATCAATGATCATACCAAATATTTTCTTTACATGTCATAAATCTTTCATATCATAAGCTGAATTTAAATAAGACTTTAACCAACTTTTTAAAGCAGCAGACTTGCTGATTAATAACATATCATCGATATACAACAAGATAAAAAAGAGATGTCATTAACAGCAAAGAAGTAAAAACAATTGTCAAAATTGCTTCTAATAAAACTAATACTTAGAACATATGAGTCAAATTTTTTGTACCACTGCGTAGGGCTTTATTGTAAGCCATACATTGATTTTTGTAGAAAATAAACATGCTCAGGAAATTTATCACTCACAAAACCTTCTGGCTGTCTCATATAAATTTTCTCATTTAATTCACCATGCAGAAAAGCTGTCTTAACATCTAATTGCTCTAGTTCTAAGTCATGGCAATCAACAAAAGACAACAACATTCTAATTGTTTTAAATTTAACAGCCGGAGAGAAAATTTCATTATAATCTACCCCTTCCCGCGGGTATATCCTTTAGCCACTAACCTGGCTTTATACCTAGGGAGATCAGCCTTACTCAGGCCCTCCTTCAACTTAAATAGCCACATACACTCCACCACTTTATGTGAACTAGGCTTCTTGACTAGGATCCAAGTCTTATTTACCTTGAGAGATTCATCTCATCTCTCATGGCTTCAAGTCATTTTTCGCTATCACTGGAATTATGGCTTCTAAGAAGGTTTCCGGTTCTGAGGAGGTTATCTTATCGGCAGCTAGCAGGGCACTATAGACTAAGACTCACTGGGGCTCTAATTTCTCTTCTAGCTCTATCTCTGGCTAACCGGTAGTTGTGTAACTCTCCCTGGGAAGACTCTTGTAGGACCTCTACTGCATCACTAGGGTTAAAATCAGGTATGGCTAGCTTAAGACTGGGTTCTGGGTTATGATCAACAGCGCTTACCTCAAGGATGGGATCAGGGATATCACCTGGAAGGCTCTCAGCTAGAGGGGAAAGGTGGGGAAGGTCAGACTCTGCCTCAACTAAAGTTTGGGCAGGCATACAGCCAGGGTACCTATTCTGATCTATACCAACCTGAGACTTAAAAGGGAAAGACTTCTCATCAAAGATTACATCTCTACTTACTATAATCTATACCCCTCTAGCCTCCCTATCCAGTAACCTATACCCTTTGACCCCTTGCTGCTGTTGGTATCCTAGGAATACACATCTTATTGACCTAGGATCTAACTTACCATCCCTAGTGTGGGCATATTGCTGCACAACCGATGGCTCTAAGGTGTCCTAAGTTTGGCTTCCTGCCCTGCCATATTTTTATAGGGCACTTAAAGGCTAAATTCCTATTTGGGCTCCTATTTATCAAATAACAAGCAGTGGCCAGCGCTTCCCCCCAAAATGCATTGGGAAGCCCTGAGGTAAAAAGTAAAGCCCTAACCTTCCCAAGAAATGTCCTATTAAACCTCTCAGCAACCCCATTTTGCTGAGGGGTGGCCCTAACAGTTTTATTCCTCAAAATATCATACTCTTTACATAAATCATCAAACTCGGCATTTCAAAACTCTAATCCATTGTCAGTCCTAAGCACCGTAATAGATTTACTAGTCTAATTTTCCCCATAGTGTTTTCCACTCTCAAATTTCAAGAAAGCCGCATTTTTAGACTTAAGTAGAAAAGTCCAAACCATTCTAGAGAAATCATCAACAATGCTCAAGAAATATTTATTTCCCCCATGTGATTCATAAATTTTAGGACCCCATAAATCAACGTGCACATACTCTAGAATTTCCTTACTTACATGTACCTCTAGAGAAACTTTTCCTATGTTGCTTAGCTAACACACAACATTCGCAAAAAGCTAATTCATTAATAATTGACTTACCCACCAGTCCTTACTTACCTAGCTCAGTGAGCCCCCTCTGACTTGCATGCCCAAGCCTCAAGTGCCAGAGATTGGTATCTGAAATGTTAGTTGTAGTGTACAAAGATACATTGCAATGGCAGCCATCTAAAATATATAAGGCAGACATTCTAGTACCAGTTAAAATCAATCTATCACCTTTGTGCACTATCAACTTACCATTATCAGCACAGTATCTACACCCATTCTCTTCTAACGCACCCAATGATATTATATTTCTTTTCAGGTCAGGGACATGTCTTACATTAGACAAAGTCCATAATTTTCCATTTTCAGTTCTTAAAATAACAGAGCCAATACCAACAATATCACATACATGATTATTTGCCATATACACTGTTTCATTTGTGACCTCATGCAAAGTTTCAAACCATTCTTTCCCAGGGAACATATGAAAAGAGCATCCAGAGTCTAACACCAATTTTTAGTGTATGAATTATCAGAAACATTTAACACTTCAGGCAAGTCACAATCATTTTCAGGCACAGAGACAGCATTAGTTTCTAAATTAGTGTTGGGCTATCTTTAGCCAACCACTTATAACAATTTTTTCTCAAACAACCCAACTTACCACGAAAAAAAGTATTTCCTCAATTCAATCTGATTTTTAGTGTCACTCTTATTATTTGGTCTGTTTAGTTTGTCATCATTACTAGTAGACTTCGACCTAGTAGACACATTATTTCTTGCTCTACCTTTAACAAATAAATTTGCTCCAGATTTAATTTTCTAGTTCTTTAATTCTAGTTCCCTAGTCCTTAAAGTAGTACACAACACATGATAGCTAGGCACCGTTCCTGATTATTGAAAAGCATTTTTAACAACATAGTAATTTTCAGGCATATCATTCATCAAGATCATTACAATGCTAGTGGCATCTAAAGCATGTGGGGTTCCTTTCAGCATTAAAGTTGTTTTAAGAAACTCATCAAGATTTTCATCTATGGACTTAACATTGTCCATTTTATATGAAAACAAAGAAGCCTTCAGATAGACTAAATTAGAGAGGCTGAAAATAAAGATTTTAACATATCCCATAATTGAAGAGGGTTCTTGCAGTCACATACCTTTCTGATAACATTATCAGAGAGGCTCAGAATTATGAGATTGAAGGCCTCCTCATTTATTTCTTGTTTTCTTTTCTTTTGTTTCTCATTCCACTTTTAATCCCAAGCCTCCAGCGCCACCAACACCTTATGGTGCGACAGGAGGGCTCTCATCTTGAGGCACCAGACGGCAGAATCAGACTTACCATTGAACGCTGCTATTTTCACACGTCCGCCAATCATGGTATCTCACCCGGCAATTCACCGTAACGAAAGATAACAATCAATAGTCAACACGGGATTCAGGCTTAATAGCAACACACACAAAAAAGCAAGACATAGCCTCAATTGATAATTTTGCTTTAGACAGAATCGACTCGCTCAAATCCAGTCCGGATTTGAGCAAGAAGCTATTGATACCATTGTAGAATCTCCGACCCATTGCAATACTCAATCCCAAACCCCAAGAGTAACAGATCTAACAAGCGCATAAAGGAAAAAAATAAAGAACATGTACACCCACGTTCATAAGAACCTACATCCACGTTGAGCTCTATGCCGGAGTTCAGTTTGCACTAGAATTTTGGAATCCGGCCAAACACCTTCTATTACACACTCTCTTTGCTCTTCACACGCATCTAGCTAATCTCAACCGGAGTAAAACAGGGACACAGCCCTCAGCAAATCTCAAATGGATTCCAAGCTACACTATTCAGAAAGAATGGGAAGCAAAGACACAGCTGCCTAGAGCTTTCGAGCGCGAGAGATCGAAGATTTTGAATTGTGACCCTAACCCTACACTGGTGAAGCCTTTTTATTGAAACGACATAGTCTTGATTTTCTTGTGGGAGCGTCTCAGCCGTCCATCCATCAAGCAAACTACAACCGTTGGATGAAGACCAGCCCATTAGCGATGGGCCTAGCCTAGCAATAGCAACGCCTCTGCGTCGTCGTTGAAAGCCTTGGTTCATACAACACATACAGTTTTGGTACATTTTCCATACATTTCCAAGAAGCATTGCTCATCCAATCCCAATGAAACAACCATGAACTTATATACCGCTTTGTTTATTTGCTCAATGGCCTTAGTGTTGTATCGTTAGTTAGCTGTCCCTGTGGGGTAACAGAGTTGTCCTATACCCGGCAGGTATAGCACCAGAGTGCTACCCGGCAGGTATAGGAGCAGCGAAATATTAAATGTAGGAAAATTAAAGTCGCTTACTCAGTGATTTTAGTGAAAACCTTAGTACTTAATCAAGTAACTAACTAATCGTTAGTTAGATGTCCCTGTGGGGTAACAGAGTTGTCCTATACCCGGCAGGTATTGCACCAGCGTGCTACCCAACAGGTATAGCAGCAGCAGAATATTAAATGTATGCAAATTAAAGGCGCTTACTCAGTGATTTTAGTGGAAACCTCAGTACTTAATCAAGTAACTAAGTAAAACCACTACATTCTAGTATCCCTTGGAAGGTTTGTGAAAAGACTAGTTTATGTATTTAGGATATTCTTGCTAAGTACAAAAGACTAAGTTACTCACTAGTACACTCAGTACAAGTTCTATCTTATCTTTGTTACTCTAGCTCAACCCAACCCTCGAACATATCTATCTCACTCTCAATTTTGACCGTTCAAACTTCTGATGCTCACAACAACCTTTTCTCCGTTCTTCCCTACTCCGCTCTAGCTCGTCCGTCAGCTTATTGTAACACCATGGATATGCCTAGGTTTATTTGATTAGGATCTTTCAATCCAAATCAAATATTCCACCAATCCAAATGTGAGTCTCTTTTATTTAAATAGGAAGGTTTATCTAATAAAATTAGATTTATTTCCATATTTATTAAGATATATCCCATAATATATTTTGGATTTGATGACAACCTCCCATAAAGTTGCCATCAATATCTTCGAATCTTCTCAACATATTCTTTAAGATTCACCCGAATAACTTGCTAGAGAATATGTCTTCTTGATTTAATAATCTTCCGCATATCTTCTTTCCTATTCGCCTTGTTGCATTTAATGAAGTTAAGATCTTTCCTTCACACTAAATAAATTAATTAGTTAAGTGTTTGTTATCATCAAAACCTTAGGGATTCAACAAATTCCCCCTTTTTGATGATGACAAACACTTATTCGATAAACAGGAAACAATAACAAAAATGTGATCGTGAAGTGCGCTGTTAGTTCCCTATCAGGTATAGCATTGGTTAGTGCCCCCTCATAAAAACATGTTCATAACTCCTAGGTATAGCATGTTTGTTCATTCCCTATCAGGTGTAACACTGGGTAGTTCCGCCTTAGAAATACATGTGTATAGAGAAGGATATTTCACTTCCCCTCGGTATGTGCATTCCCGGTATCACTTTCCCCTTTTTGGCATCATAAAAAGAAAATGTGAGTAACAAGTTAAAGACCATCTCAAATTTGAGTAACAAGGCAATGCGCTTTCCGTCATTGGTTATCCATGAAGCTATAAGAGGAAGGCAGAGGCAGTTTCTTAGAAGGTAGAGAGAAGAGAAATTGAAGCAGAGAATACACACAACTAGAATTCAACTGAATTTGTGGACAGTGCAGAAGAGATCAAAACTCGCTCAGTATGATCAAGGTTGATCCACAGAATTCAACTGGAGTGTGGCTCATTAAAGGTCAAAATAGAAGCGTCGGAAAATAGCTGGGGAAAAACCTATCGCAGGCTGTTGGAGGGCCCAACATCTCTCATTGATGTTGTTAGGTGGACATTAATCAAGGGGGAGCAGCATTTGAGTTGGTAGAACTCAAAGAGAGAGTCTGACAGTGTGGCCCTGTGTGCTAGATAAGTTGTCGAAAGATGTTATAGCAACTCTGATATAGAGTATGCTGAAGCATTTCGTGTACTGCACATTGTAATAGGGTAGGCCAAGTCTGAATGTCAGTTTTGTAGCTATTCTTTACTAGAAGTGTGTAGGTAGCACGAATAGAGTCTGTGTGATCAGACTGCTAGCTAGTTTAGGGGGTTACACTGAGCGAAACATTTCGACTAGGTGAGAAATAGAGGTTACAGTCCTCTGTATTTTAAACCGTGATAGTGAATCTTGAAGATCGGAGTGTGATCCTCCCCAGATGTAGGCAAGTTGCCGAACTAGGTGAACAAATTATTTGTGTCTTTCTTATTCGGTCAAAAGAACAAATTTCGTAGAAAGATACAATAGAAGCTGTAACTCGAAATTAGCAGCGCAATGAAATTTTAATTGGTATCAGAGCCGATCACTGAACATACAGAGTGAGATCCGGGAGGGCGTTGCTGACATCTATGGCCGCCATGAAGGAAGGAAAAGCACAATCAGACCCCCGTTGCTCGAAGAAGGTAAATACGGGTATCAGAAAGCTCGAATGAAAGCGTTCTTGAAGGCCATGGATGAGAAGGCATGGAGAGCCGTGATCTCAAAATGAGCTCATACATTGGTGATAGATGATAAAGAAATAGCACAAAATAAATCCGAAGAGAGATGGACTGCTAAAGAAGTTGCTACAGAATGCAAAAATTCCAAAGCTCTCAATGCAATATTTGCCTAAGTTTTTCAGGCTGATCTCAAACTGCAACGTCGCGAAAAAGGCTTGGGCTATTCTTGAGACAGCTCATGAGGGAACAGACAAGGTGAAGAGCTTGAGAATTCAGATGATCAAATCTTGAAGATGCTAGAGGAGGAAACCATCAGTGAGTTCAATGCCAAGCTGTGTGACCTATCAAATGATGCTTATGTCCTCGGAGAACCGATACAAGAAGAGAAGGTAGTCAGAAAAGTTCTCCGGTCCCTGACATCAAAGTTTGACATGAAGTTGACTGCCATAGAAGAAGCTCAAGATGTCAAGAACATGAGGCTAGAAGCACTGATTGGTTCACTAAAATAGTTTGAGATGAAAGTTACAGAGAATGCTACACCACTCTCTGGAAAAATCTTGGTTTGAAAGTCGAGACTAATAAGGAGGCTGCTTCAAAAGACTTAGCACAGCAACTGTTCGGATTGCCAAGAACTTCGGTAAGTTCAAAGTTGATCAAAAACCTTCATATGCAGGTCAGAAATCAAGGGGGAGAAATCAGTCGAGGAGTGGAGACAATTCCCAAAGAAGAAACAAGAATGTCGATCAAAGTAGAGAAGAAGGGAAGGACAAGTAGAAGGGGATCCAATACTGGAAATGTGAAGGCTATGGCCACAAACAGCCTCAATGTCCGAGCTATCAAAAGAAGAACAAATCCCTTGCTGCAAACTGGAGCGACGAAGACAGTGAAGACAGTGCTGAATAGAAGAGCAATGTTGCTCTGACCACTGTAACAGCTCCAGAAAATACCGGTTCAGTAAAGTCAGATATTGACAGACAGCAATGATGATGAGGAAATCATTGAGTCTATTGCAACTTTTCCCTTATGCACGAGAAATGGCTGGAAGCCATTGAGATCAACAAGGGGTTGTTTGCAAAGATATCTTGCTTGGAAAGCAAACGAGAGGAGCTGTTGAAGACCATTGCCTTTGTGACCGAGCAGTCTGATCGCGCGTCGTTGTACGCGTCAAATATAATCCTTCCTCTTCCACTAGTACAGCGGTTAAGTAAGGGTCGATCTCCACAGGGAGCAAGCAGTTCAGTTTTAGCCAGTGACCTACACTTACGAAGATTGGGGGGTGAGTGATTGGTTTGCGCGATGCGCAAGTAATAGTGGTATCGTAACGCAGGAAATTGCACTAGACGTGCGCAGGCAATAGAGATTAAGTACTATGACTTATGAGAAGTATCGGCGCAGACAATCCTCTATGAGTGTATTCCTTATCATCGACTCTAAATGTCTATAGCTCGATTTGCTAATGTTAGTGTCCGATCAAGGCTTTTCAACATGTGCGCATGTTCCGATCAAGATTCATGTGCTATTAATTCTTACACTAGACTAAACAACTACGAATCCGATCAAGGTAGTAATTGCCTAACCTAGCGCGTTACTCCTAGTTGGCACCGTCAGGCTATTCAACTAGTTTAACAAACAACAACAAGCAACAAGAGTAAGATTGCGGTTCAAGGCTTCCCCTACTCATGTAACAAGCTGCCAGTAATGTGCACAGAATTAATATAAGCAAGCAAGCTATGCATTAAGCGCAAGTCTTAAAAGGAAATACTCATAGATTCATGTCCAACCGATACTAAGCGTTTAGCTAGACATGCTAGTGGTAAACATCATAGAAATAGTAGATAATAACTAAAGTGTTCAAGAAAACAATAGCAAACAGTGCGTGCAGGTTGCTGTCCTGCTGCGCAGTGCCTCCTGGGTCTACGAATTGTGAATCCTGAGAATCGTCTGTGTGTCTCCCCTAACCCTAGCCTCCTTCTCTTCTTTATATACTGCTCTGAGGCTCACTCTTGGCAACTTCCAAATCTGGTCGTGTCAGGATTTGGAAACACCAACATCTCCGCCTGGCGCACGGCATCTGCTTTGCGCAATCAGTTAGCGCACCGAGGTCGACTCTGCCAATTTCTTCTGTTTGCGCCGCTAGCTCCGCAGGCTGTGTGATGCGCGTCCTAAACGCTGCCTGTTAGCGCGTATCCGACTTAGGCCCTCGTTTTGCCCTGAAATACAAAAACACTGGAAACCAGTAATCTTGTACATAAAATAATGCAAACAAGCATAGGGTTATGATCTAAATAATGCGTATAAATAGGCTCTATCAAACCCCCCACACTTGCCCCTTGTTCGTCCTCGAACAAGCACTCAAGCACGGATACTACTACCTCTCTGGAGTCTAGCGCACAGTCTTGCACTCTGGAGCGATCTGCACGACTGAACACCTTGCGCTGCTCTACCACCTGCTGTCAACAGTTTAAGTATAGGGATTTCGCAATTCATTACCTCTCAGCTGGGATGAAAATCATTTCGGATGGCTGGGAGATAGCTCTTTATAGGCGCCAGGCTGTCAGCTCTTACTCCGAGGATGGGTATATGGTTAACAGCGCTAGCTTCTTCCCGTGCGTGATTCTTCCGTGCACTTCCTGGGAACTCAAGCCTTTTGATGATTTTCTGTGGATTTTGCGCTCGCTGGTACTTGTGCGCATGCTGATTCTTTTGTAGCGCATATCATCTGCTGGTATTTTTCTTTTGTACAGCTTTGTCTATGATTTCTCATATTCCCAGAACGGTTCCAGTCTCGGCCTCCGGATAACAGCTATGGAACAACGCCCCGCTCTCCCTCCTTGGTCTGTCTGCGCAGGTCGGCGCACGCGTTTACACCCGCGCCCGCCTTCCTTGGCTCAACTTCCAGAGGGAAGGTGGTCTATTTTCCCACCTCGCCACGCTTTTGGGTATTTGCCTTCGGCATCTGCGTGACTGAGCGCGCTCTCTTGTTCCGAAAGTCGCGAAGCACAGGCCTCCACTCGCGCTCTTGACCATATACCTCTCCTCTGAAGCGCGAGCGACTAACCACCTCTCTAGAGCGTTTCTGTCAACTTCACATCCCCTGTATATCCCAACTAACAGGAGCAGAAAAATGAAAAAAATATACTAAAAACAGTTGATAGCGCACGGCGCAATATGGATAGCGCAAACAAGCTGAACAGTACGCGCAACCCGCACTCAAGCGCACTATTGCTACTGTTTCCTTCAATAAAACTAAGCTACACTATAAAGCTCAAAAAACATGAAATGTACATGTAACGCTCCCCCCCCCCCACAGTTAAACAGAGACGTGTCCCCACGACTCAAGCTCAAGCGCACGGAGAACGCGCACATGCAGAACATATGCATGCAAGCAAAATAAAGAATATAAAAATGAAGAACATATAGTCAAAGCAGCGCAAATATAGCATAGGGGCACAAAATATGTAGCACAAGAGTTCAGCACACAAAATAGTAACAGAATAGCAAATAAAGTTCAGCATATAAAGGAAAATAGACACCACCCGAAAGAAATAATGCGCTCCCCCCCTGCAGCTCTAGAGGTCATCTGAGCTGGACGCAGCCGCTGAACTATGCGCCTCCTCCTCTGAAGAATCCGTCATGTATTCGGAGCTGGAGGAAGGCGGTACAACTGATAGGGCGACAGGCTGCGCCTCGTCGTCATCCTCTGGAACGGGTTCCCATAGCGAGTCTGAGCTGGTGCTAAGGATGGGTTCGGCTCTAGGGGACCTTGGAATGGACGGCTGGGCAGGGGAGGGTGCAGGTGCGGGTACTGGTTCTGGTTCGGGGGTGGGTTCTGCTGGTGCTGCTGGTGCTGGTGCTGCTGGTGCTGGGAAGGGCTCTGCTGGATGCACTGGGGGCTGAGTAAGAGGGCTGGCTGGCTGATGCGGCTCACTGGGAGACCCTGGAGGTGGTCGGTGCAGGCTGAGGAGAGGGGGAATTGCGTCTCCAAATCTCCACCCTGATGGTGGGCTCATGCTTAAGTCCGCCCCCTCTGGCGCTAAATATTCGAGCACGCGCATGACGTTGAACATCATGCGCTGCTCTGCGGACGCTTCCTCAGGCGCCTCCTCAGCTTCGGTCCTTGGGCGCTTTCCGCGTGCACGAGGGGGAGAATCCTCGATGGAAATGGTGACTGGCTCCCCCTGTGGTGCGCGGGCCCTCCGGTGCGCTCCAGTCTGCGCGCGGGTCCTCGCGCGCCTGACTGGAGGCACAACTTGTTCTGGGACTTCATCCTCCTCCATCTCCTGCGCGGCCTCTGCTGCTTGCGCACTGCTCTCTGCGATTGGCCTTGGCACTCTGGTCGGCTGCAGGCGGTAGCACCATTCCAATGTGCCATCTTCCCTCACAGCTACCGGCCTGATTTGCAGCATGTGGGCGCGGTCCAGAGGGACAGCCGGCACCATAGTGTGCTCCGGCACCTCGGGCTCTCCATGTAACGCCCGCAGCAGGTGCGTAATAATACCTCCGTAAGTCAGCGGTCCCCTTGTGTTAACACGGCTCCAGTGGACCACCATATCCGAGACAAATAGCACCTTCCTTCCGTAATACAGCCCCTTTAAGATGTCCAAGTCCAGGAGGTTGATCTTGGGCGCACCATTAAATCGCCCAATGACTGCATAGGCGACCAGGCGCCACAAGTAGAACATCCACGGGTCACGCAGCTCTCGTCCCCTGCTGCGCCCCGCGGCAAAGACTGGCCCGGTCGCCATCTCGCGCCAAGCCTCCTGGTTGGTGTGCGTGTCCATGTCTTCCTCGCGCACCTTAGCGCACCTCAGTGTGCGCTTCAGCCTCTTAGCTGAGGCAATGTACCAGACGCCCCTATGTCGGTACCTGATCTCCTGGTTGCCCGCCTCAAGCGACACTAAAAATTCGCATGTATCCTCCTTTTCTGATGCGCTGTTGAGTTCCAACAGCGCCTCCCAGCCTGCTAACGCCAGCCTTTCCACAACGAGGTCCTCCAGTCCGACCTCGCGCAGGAAGTCCCTGCTAATGTACGGAGTCCCGTACATGTCCTGCCTCAGAAATGCGGTGTACTTGCTGGCGAAAACAGCTGGGGTCTCTTGGTCCGCGGCAGGCTGCATTGTGGCTGGGGTGCTCGGGTCAATGCTGGTCAACACTCCTCAAACACTTCCAAAAATCCAAACTCCTCCGAATGCACTGAAACTTTCACCAAAGGAGCGCCTACTGCCCGCCTACAAAACCCTCTAAACACCACTCCAATCGGCGCACTCTAACCTGGTGCGATTTCAAAACCCTAGAACACTCCTCCGTACAAAACCCTACTAAAATCGTGCTCAGATCTGGGGGAAAGGTTACTTGGGGGTAGTGCGGCCGTGTGATCCTTCAATCTCTCTAGACTGGAGCTGGGTTGGGCGCCGGACAGCGGGTGGAGGTGTGAAGGCGGGAGCTGCTGGTAACGGTCGAGTGTAAAAGTGCTGACAATTTCTAAGTCCTGCCCTTATATACCCCCCTGACTGGCGCAGCTGTCCTGCGCACTGTGGTGCGCACGGACCTGCGCACTGCTGCTCGACTAAAAACTACAAGTCCTAAAATAACTAAAGACACTAGAAAAACTAAAAGAAAGACATGTAAATGTAGAACGAGTCGGGTTACCTCCCGACAAGTGCCTTTGTTTAACGTCGTTGGCTCGACTGTACCTCGTTACGTGCCCAAATGTGTGCCAGCGACCTCCCCCACTCTTGCTCCTGAGTGACCCTGCGCTTGTGCATGTGCTGTGTTCTGCTTGGTCCTGCGCAAAGGGTGAGAAGGGTAGTCAACATGGATAATATGTGAGAAGTCTGCAGTAACGAGGGTAGATGAAGAGGAAGAAGAAATGTGAGCAATAGTTTCCAGTTCTCCCTCTGGTGCATCTGGTGGTGCCTCTGGCGCAGCAGCTGGCGCATCTGCTATCTCAGGTTCTGCCAAGTCAATGTCGCGCACTGTGTCGTCCCAAGGTTCTCCTAGATACCGTTTGACTCTCTGCCCATTGACCTGAAAACGATGCCAGTGCTCGTTTTCTAATTCGATTGTTCCATAGGGGAAAACCTTGATGACTGTGTACGGTCCAGTCCATTTACTGCGCAGCTTTCTAGGCATGAGCTTCAGGCGTGATGAGAATAATAATACCTGGTCTCCTGGCTCAAAAGTGCGTCTGAGGATATGCTTGTCATGAAACGCCTTTGTCCGCTCCTTGTAATCGCGCAGTCCCTCATAGGCATCCAGGCGCAGCTCTTCTAATTCGCTCAGCTCAAACGCGCGCTCCTTTCCAGCCTCATCTAAGTTCAGGTTGCAAATGCGTAAGGCCCAATATGCTTTGTGTTCTAGCTCTACTGGCAGGTGGCATGCTTTTCTGTAGACCAACCGAAACGGTGAAGTCCCGATTGGTGTCTTATGCGCAGTGCGGTATGCCCACAGCGCATCGTCCAAGCGCTGGCTCCAATCCTTGCGCGATGGTCTCACAGTCTTCTCCAGGCTACACTTGATTTCTCTGTTAGAGACCTCGGCCTGTCCATTTGTCTGAGGATGATAAGCAGTGGACGTCTTGTGGCGCACTCCATAATGCTTGAAAACTTGCGCCACGATCCTGTTGCAAAAGTGCGTCCCCTGGTCGCTGATGATTGCCTTAGGCACCCCGTACCTGCAAAAGATGTTAGTTTTCAGAAATTCAGGGACCGGCTTACCATCATCCTTCCGTGTGGCCTTAGCTTCCACCCATTTGGAGACATAGTCCACCACGACCAATATGTATTCATATCCTGCAGACGGGGGAAAAGGCCCCACGAAGTCAATTCCCCATATGTCAAACACTTCATCCACTAGAATTGGCGTCTGCGGCATCTCGTTGCGCGCTGATATGCCTCCCGTGCGCTGGCACCTGTCACAATTCCTGCAATAGTCATATGCGTCTCTAAACAGGTGTGGCCAATAGAATCCGCAGTCCAGGACCTTCCTGCTGGTGCGCTTGGGACCAAAGTGTCCTCCACATGCGTGCGCATGACAAAACATCAAAACAGAGTTAAATTCATGGTCAGGCACGCAGCGCCTCAATATCTGATCTGGTCCTATTCTAAGCATATAAGGATCATCCCAAAGATAATGCTTGGACTCATGTTTCAATCTCATGCACTGGGTTTTATTGAAACGCGGAGGAAACGTACCTGTGACCAGGTAATTCGCAATGTGTGCATACCATGGTACCTTACCTGTCAGCGCCATTAGATGCTCGTCAGGAAATGTCTCAGTGATCTGCCCTGTCTCCTCCTCCTTCACGATTCTGCTCAGGTGATCCGCAACTGTGTTCTCTGTGCCCTTCTTATCCTTGATCTCCAGGTCGAATTCCTGCAGTAGGAGCACCCAGCGCATCAGGCGCGGCTTAGTTTCTTTCTTGGACATTAGGTAGCGGATGGCTGCGTGGTCTGTGTATATGATGACCCTGGCGCCTAGAACATATGCACGGAACTTCTCTAGCGCAAACACAATTGACAGAAGCTCCTTCTCCGTGGTGGTGTAGTTCTTCTGCGCAGCGTCCAGTGTGCGCGATGCATAATAGATGGCGTGCGGCTTCTTGTCCACTCGCTGCCCCAGAACTGCACCTACTGCATAATCGCTGGCGTCGCACATTAGTTCAAATGGAAGGTTCCAGTCTGGTGCGCGCATCACTGGCGCACTGGTCAGCGCTTCCTTCAGCTTATCGAACGCGGTCCTGCACTCATCAGAAAAATCGAAGCACACATCCTTTTACAAGAGGTTAGACAGGGGAATACAGATTTTAGAGAAGTCTTTTATAAAACGCCTGTAAAATCCGGCGTGCCCTAAGAATGACTTCACATCGCGCACGCTAGTGGCATAAGGTAGATTAGAAATAAGGTCTATCTTAGCTTTGTCTACCTTGATCCCCTCCTCTGAGATAATGTGTCCTAGCACTACACCATGCGTTACCATGAAATGGCATTTTTCATAATTAAGCACTAGGTTCTTAGAAATACAGCGCGCTAAGACCTTATCTAGATGAGTTAAGCACGCATCAAAGGTACCTCCATATACAGTAAAATCATCCATGAACACTTCTATGCATATACCAATCATATCAGAGAAAATGCTCATGACAAGTCGTTGGAACGTACTTGGCGCGTTGCACAGCCCAAATGACATGCGCCGAAACGCAAATGTACCGAACGGGCAGGTGAACGTGGTCTTCTCCTGATCCTCCGCAGCTATGGGTATCTGATTGTACCCTGAATATCCGTCCAAGAAACAAAAATAGGGCTTACCTGCTAATCTGTCCAGCATCTGATCCATAAAGGGTAGCGGGAAATGGTCCTTGCACGTTACTGCGTTAAGCTTCCTGTAGTCGATGCACATGCGCCATCCAGTCTGTATGCGCTTGGGAACTAGCTCGCCCTGCGCATTCTCTTCCACTGTGATTCCTCCCTTCTTAGGCACAACGTGCACTGGACTGACCCATTTGCTGTCCGAGATGGGGTAAATGACTCCTGCGTCAAGCAATTTTAGAATTTCCTTCTGCACTACCTCCATCATATTTGGGTTCAATCTGAGCCTCTCTAGATGGTTTGGCACCATCTTCCAACAGAATTCTATGCATGCATACGTCTGGGCTCACTCCACGCAGATCTGCCAGTGTCCATCCTATAGCGCGCTGGTTCCTGCGCAGCACCTGCTGTAAACGCACTTCCTGCTCCTCTTCTAATCCTTTCTTTATGATCACTGGCAGGGTGTCCTCATTTCCCAAGAAAATGTATTTGAGGGGCTCTGGCAATTGCTTCAGCTCGACCTTGGGTGCCTGTTCAATAGAGGGCAAGATTTTATTAGCAGCGCAGATATGAACTAAATCGTGTACCTGTCTGAGTTCTAGTTCAGCACTGCTCAGCTCCTCGTCCTGCTCCTCCAACTCTGTCTGTGCCAGTGGCTCTGGTCCTATTGTTGCGCTTGCGCATTGCGCATCTGTGACTAAATCATCTAAGCTGTCCATTGCGTGCACTGTGGCGTCCTCATGTGGATGCTGCATCCCCTTGAATATATTGAAATGGATCTCTTCGCCATCTACCTCCATGGAAAGCGTGCCCCTCCACACGTCTATCTTTGTACGCGCGGTCATCAGAAAAGGTCTGCCCAGTAGGATCAGCGCACTGCTGGTGTTTGATTCACCCTCCATTTCCAGCACATAAAAATCTGCGGGAAACACCAGCTCTCCTACTCGCACAAGAACATCCTCGATCATGCCTGCAGGTTGTTTGCAAGACCGATCTGCTAGCTGAATAGTGAGACCTGCAGGCTTTAGTGGTCCAAGGCGCAATGTCGTATATAGGGAATAAAGTAACAAATTGATGGATGCGCCTAAATCAATAATGCAGTTGCTCACTGTGGTGTTACCTAAAGTGCAAGGGATAGTGAACGTACCTGGGTCTCGGCACTTAGGTGGTACCTTATGTTGCACGATCGCTGAGGCCTGCGCATTGAGCACTACCTGTGCGCATTCGCCTTTCCTCCTTTTGTTTGTGCACAGCTCCTTTAAAAACTTGGCGTACCTGGGAATCTGCCGAGCTGCTTCGATAAGGGGAATGTTGATTTCCACCTTGCTGAATAACTCGTATAGCTCTTTGTCCAGCGCTTCCTTTCTAGCCGATGGTGCCTGCACAGGAAAAGGTGCAGGTATATTAGTACGATTCGTGCCCTTGTCTTTTAATTGCGTTATACCTGGCACTTCGCCCTGCTGGCTTGTGACTGGCACATCTGGTTGCGCGTCTTGCTCTGGTTGCGCATTCTGTTCTGCTGGATCCGGAACTTGCGCAGCTGGTTGCGAGGGTGCCTTCGTGGTCTGCTCTGCTCCTATTGTGCGCCCAGTCCTCAGTGTTACTGCATTGACTCCTCCTTTGGGGTTCTGAATCACTTGCGAAGGCAGATTGCCATCGCTCTTTTTCAGCTCATACACGGTGGTAGCGATCTGTGATAGCTGCTTTTCAATGGACTCGAACCTCTTGTCATACTTCTCATCATTCTTGCGCACTGTGTCTGCTAGCTGCCCCACGATATCTTCCAAAGATCGCCTCGGTCGGTTGCTGGTTGTTATGCGCTGGTGCGTCAGTGCGGCGATGCGGTGGATTGTAGGGCGCAGCTTGTTGCGTCTGCTGTGGTGCGCGCTGATCTGTGGACTGCCTCTGGAAATTGTTCTCCTCCTTCCATCTGAATCCATTTGCAGCCAGTCCAAAGCGCGGCTGATTCTGCCTCTGTGGTCCTCTGTTATCCCATCCTCCAAGAGCATTGACATCTCCAGATTCCTCAAATAGTGTGGGACATTCATCAGTTTTGTGCTCGGTGGACCTGCAGAATTCACATACCTTTGGCGCAATTGGTTGTGCGCTTTGCGCACTCATCAACTTCTGCAGCATGGCCTTCATTTCCTTGATCTCAGCGCTTGTTTCTACCTGATGTACAGAACGAGTACGACTATTTTTAAGTGTTAGCTGATGTCGTACCTGACCAGCAGAGTCTTCTATCAGCTGCCACGCGTCTTCTGGATACATGTTGCAAATGTCGCCTCCTGCGCATGTGTTCAATAACCTCAGCTCCATGGGCAGCAGTCCATTCAGGAAGTTCTCTATCAGCACATTCTGGGGCAGGCCATGATTGTAGCACTTGGCCTCTAGCTCCCTGAAACGCTCGTAATACTCTGACAGTGACTCTCCTGCGCTCTGCCTCGGCTATGGCCACAAACAGCCTCAATGTCCGAGCTATCAAAAGAAGAACAAATCCCTTGCTGCAAACTGGAGCGACGAAGACAGTGAAGACAGTGCTGAATAGAAGAGCAATGTTGCTCTGACCACTGTAACAGCTCCAGAAAATACCGGTTCAGTAAAGTCAGATATTGACAGACAGCAATGATGATGAGGAAATCATTGAGTCTATTGCAACTTTCCCCTTATGAACGAGAAATGGCTGGAAGCCATTGAGATCAACAAGGGGTTGTTTGCAAAGATGTCTTGCTTGGAAAGCAAACGAGAGGAGCTGCTGAAGACCATTGCCTTTGTGACCGAGCAGTCTGATCGCGTGTCGTTGTACGCGTCAAATATAATCCTTCCTCTTCCACTAGTACAGCGGTTAAGTAAGGGTCGATCTCCACAGGGAGCAAGCAGTTCAGTTTTAGCCAGTGACCTACATTTACGAAGATTGGGGGGTGAGTGATTGGTTTGCGCGATGCGCAAGTAACAGTGGTATCGTAACGCAGGAAATTGCACTAGACGTGCGCAGGCAATACAGATTAAGTACTATGAGTTATGAGAAGTATCGGCGCAGACAATCCTCTATGAGTGTATTCCTTATCATCGACTCTAAATGTCTATAGCTCGATTTGCTAATGTTAGTGTCCGATCAAGGCTTCCTAACATGTGCGCATGTTCCGATCAAAGTTCATGTGCTTTTAATTCTTACACTAGACTAAACAACTACGAATCCGATCAAGGTAGTAATTGCCTAACCTAGCGCGTTACTCCTAGTTGGCACCGTCAGGCTATTCAACTAGTTTAACAAACAACAACAAGAAACAAGAGTAAGATTGCGGTTCAAGGCTTCCCCTACTCATGTAACAAGCTGTCAGTAATGTGCACAGAATTAATATAAGCAAGCAAGCTATGCATTAAGTGCAAGTCTCAAAAGGAAATACTCATAGATTCATGTCCAACCGATACTAAGCGTTTAGCTAGACATGCTAGTGGTAAACATCATAGAAATAGTAGATAATAACTAAAGTGTCCAAGAAAACAATAGCAAACAGTGCGTGCATGTTGCTGTCTTGGCTGGCGCAGTCGGCTGGCGCAAATCCTCTCAACAAGCTCGTGTGTTTTCCAGTCCTGCTGCGCAGTGCCTCCTGGGTCTACGAATTGTGAATCTTGAGAATCGTCTGTGTGTCTCCCCTAACCCTAGCCTCCTTCTCTTCTTTATATACTGCTCTGAGGCTCACTCTTGGCAACTTCCAAATCTGGTCGTGTCAGGATTTGGAAACACCAACATCTCCGCCTGGCGCACGGCATCTGCTTAGCGCAATTGGTTAGCGCACCGAGGTCGACTCTGCCAATTTCTTCTGTTTGCGCCGCTAGCTCCGCAGGCTGTGTGATGCGCGTCCTAAACGCTGTCTGTTAGCGCGTATCCGACTTAGGCCCTCGTTTTTCCCTGAAATACAAAAACACTGGAAACCAGTAATCTTGTACATAAAATAATGCAAACAAGCATAGGGTTATGATCTAAATAATGCGTATAAATAGGCTCTATCACAGTCCAACCAACAATAGGAAGAGTATGCAACTGCGATGGAAGAGCTTAGTCTGCACAAAAGAACAACAAAGATCCTCCACAGTGGGTCGAGCAACTTGGACAACTTGCTGGTATCTCAAAGGTATGGAGGAGGCAATGATGGACTCGACTACACAGGAGAGGGTGGCACTAGAGTGACCACGTTTGTCAAGGCTATGGAAATAGAAGGTGCTGAACCAGAAGAGCAAAGCAAGGAGACGCCAGCTAAGCTGCTAAAACAGGTTCTGAAGAAAAAGCAAGAAGATGCTACAGCAACATGTGCAGCACGTTGCTAGAACTCGATAGGACAAACGTTGTTGCTACTTCTGCGATCAAGTTGGTCACATGCAAAGGGTTTGTCCAATACTCAACAAGTACTGCAGGCCACGGAGACAATCCCAGGTCAGTCGCTGGAGACACATAACGGGAAGCAGACATTATGCAGGTGCTGCCTATAATTCATCGATGGTGGATGCTCAGGACACTCGACTGGGAGCAGAAATTACTTGATAAATATTCAGCCCTGCAAAGACCGAATCGTGATTCTTGGGAATGGACTGGAAGGGAGAATTCTCAAAAGGGACTGTAGACGTGAACAGTCCGCCCAAGGTGAAGAGTGTAATGATCATGGAACGGATGAAGGCAAAGTCTAGAAATTCCAGTGATCAAATGAAAATTGACCACAGTTGGTGGGGAATGTCAAATTGGAAAACAAAAGCAAAAGTCACAAAGGATTTCGCAATGAAGATCTGACATCATATTAGTCGAACATCCAGCGTAGAAGAGGAGTAGGAATATTCGCTGAGGACCCCGGCCATTTGTGACAAAAAGGGGGAGAAGATTCTGTTGTTGATAGTGTTGCTGACGTTTTATCAAAATGTCAAGAGGGAGATTGTTGAGGTATGTCATCCTTGACAAAACTGCACAAGATTCTGCTTCAGCAATCCCTGAAGATTTAAAGCTAGAGTAATATCTGAAGAATGGGAGAGATACAGCAACCAAGCACACGGATCTGCTACAGCACTCAGTGAACCACAAAAGCTGAGGCAAACTAGGTAAAAAATAGATTCTGCTACAACAACCCGTGTTGATCAGAACCTAGAGCAAAATGGGCAAGCGTCCTGAAGATGCATGGAGAGACTTAGGCGAGGCGCTACATGAGTCGCGGAATTTCAGGGTGCGCCGCAAACGCCATCAAGTGTCCTGTAGATGTCATCACACGGTTGAAGGAAAAACTCAAAAGGATAAGGATCCTAAAGTCCGTTTTAGGAAACAGAATCTTCAACAACTTTGCAAAAATCTAGGAGAAGATTCAGATAATGATGTACTGCACTAGGAGTCCCAGGGCAACGAGGTTTCCATCACTGGTTATCCATGAAGCTATAAGAGGAAGGCAGAGGCAATTCCTTAGAAGGTAGAGAGAAGAGAAACCAAAGGAGAGAATACACACAACTAGAGGTTATAGCAAAAGGCTGACAAGGTTATGGAGTGCGCAGAAGAGATTAGAACTTGCTAAGTTTGATCAAGATTTGATCCACAGAATTCAACTAGTGCGTGGCTCGTTGAAGGATCAAAACAGAAGCTTCGGAGAACAGTTGCGGACAAACTTGTCGCAGGCTGCTGGAGGGCTGAACATCTCTCCTTTATAATGTCAGTTGGGCATTGATCAAGGAGGAGCAACATTTGAGTTGGTAGAACTCAGAGAGAGAGTCTGACAGTGTGGCCATGTGTGCTAGATAAGCTATCAAAAGAAGTTACAACAACTATGATATAGAATGTGCTGAAGAATTCCGTGTACTGCATATTATAATAGGGTAGGCTAAGTCTGAGTGTCAGGTCTATGGATATTCTTTACTAGAAGTGTGTATGTAGCATGAAGAGAGTCTGTGTGATCAGACTGCTAGCCAGTCTAGGGGGTTAGACTGAGCAAATTCGACTAGGTGAGAAGTAGAGATTAGAATGCTTTGTACTTTAAACCATGATAGTGAAATCTTGAGAATCGAAGTGTGATCCTCCCCAGACGTAGGCAAGTTACCGAATTGGGTGAACAAATTATTCGTGTCTTTCTTATTCAGTCAAAAGAACATATTTCGCAGAAAGATACAACGATCGATACAATAGAAGCTGTAACTCGAGATCAACAACGCAGTGAAATTTCAAGGAAGACCAACACAGATAAAAAGTAGACATGATGAGGAACAAGAAGTAACAAGGAATAGGGATAATGTGGCTGGGAAAAAAACAAGGAGGGCACTGAACCATAAGGGCACGAACCAATCATAGAGCAGTTCGAATAATCTATTGCAACTGCTGAAGCAGGCGGGTGCCAACATAGCAGAGCTGGGTGTTGAGATCCGTGATGCGCTCATAATGGTGGAGCTGATTCCTGAGAATGCAATCGATAGATTCCTCCATTCTGGTCACCCGTTCCACCAGTGAGGTAACCAACCCTTCCAATCGTTGTATCCCTTCCACCACGGGCTTATATCCACAGGAGGGATATAAAGTGAGGAGCAAGGTGTGGGTCCCCTGCTAGGGAAGGTTATGGAGCAGCTGTGATTCGTGAGGTGCTTGTTTCCCATCCGACCCTTGGGGTGAAGACATATCCCATCTTTTCAACCGCAAACCCTTTCCAGGCGATAGGTCAACAGAGGATGAGCTTGATGAAGTCAGTGTAAGGCAGTCCATGATTTCCCATAGTGCGGATTCTGGCCATATGGTGCATAACGATCTGGGCCAGATTGATCTACTCCCTTCTGAGTAGCTTGTCCATCAGGATATAATCCTGGATGAAAATGACATTATGTTTCTGGAGGCGAGGAGTAATATTGCCACAGAGGATGCGGTACTGGATGCCCATGAACTATGTCGTGCCATTCCCCAAAGGGGCAGATGGGTCCTCGCTGACGCGCAGAATAATCTCCTCGGGGGTGATGTCTGGAGGAAAGAGTCCTTTGGAGTATTGACTATACCCTTGATGTGGGACCCCAGCCAATTAGCTAGCTCCTTGCTGGTGAAAAAGTGGCCTTCCTGAACGGAGAAGGACCCCAATAGGAGACACGGACGTTCTTCTAAGTGGAAGGAGCTATAAAAATCCTTAATCAAGGCCTCATTCACCATGGGTTCGTCCTGAAAGAGAGAACCCGAACCCTGGCTAGCAATTATTTCCAGAATGGCATCCAGCATATGAGTTCTGAAGAAATCCGCGTCCAAGGATAGGTCAGGAACAATGGATCTCGCGGTCATGTCCAAGTCAGCTGTATTTTTGGTTGGGAGATCTCCGTCAGAGTCCGGCACTGGTTCTTTCCTCTTAGGGAGATGAGAGCTCTTTCTAGTGCCGGAGCTTGCAGCGTCCTTCTTCTGCCTCCTGCTAGAGGGTCCAGCTCCATTAGTCTGGTGGGAGGGATTGGAGCCTCGTTTATGTCGCCGATGCGGAAGAGGGGCGGTGGTCGGATGGTCCCCGATAATATGACAGTCATCTTCGTCCATTGAGACAGGCGTCCTTGGGTAGGCCTAAGCCATCGATTGGCCAATGCCCTCAGAGATAGTGACGACATTCGTAGTCAGGTGCTCCAAATCAGGGTTGGTAGTTCTTGTCTTGGACGCCATTTGAGAAGAATGAGAGCTTTTGGTTTGGGAACTGCTCGGAGGCCAGTGAAGAGTGCTGCTGATGTGAAAGATACTGTGAATATTGCTGAGTGGCTTTTCTTGATAAAGGAGATATAAACTCAATTTTGGAAACCGAAGAGATCTGTAAATAAATGCTCGAATCACTCCACCTTCCAACTATTTGCCAATAATATTTGATTTGTCCCAATTGAATTACTCCACCTTCTAAATATTGTTCAGGGAATATATTTGAGCCATCCCGATTGGTCTCTACCCAAATTTTCCATTCGGCCCAGATACTTGGTTTCGGGCCCCATGGTGTGAGCTACCCAAGTGGTACAAGAGGGGCATCATACAATAGAAAAAAATTTAAATCATAAAGTATGTGTATACCTCAAGATGGATCGCTCCCGTATAAGTAAGACAATGGGATCATAGAAGTGTCAAATCTTGATCGGCTAGGGTTGGCTGTAGAGATCTTCCATGGATAGTAGAGTGGGATTAATTTACTAGAAGACTCATTAGGTCTAGAAAGAAACTCATCATGTCCCTTTGAAACAATGTTAGAGAAATTATGATATCTTTATGCTGAAGATTTTAACCGTAAGTGTTTAAAAGAATGGCATTTCGTAATTAATGAAATCAAAAATAGATACTTACATATACTTTTCATAACCAGTCATTGAAGGAGTATAACAAGAAACACACATAGTAGATGAGGGAAGTCATACCTAGCTCCAGACGCATTTTTTCAAAGGGCTCCTATTCAGGGCTTTGGTGAGGATGTCCGCTACTTGTTCTTCCATGCGGCAAGCTCATTGGTACTAGACCTTCTCAACACAATCACGCAAGAAGTGATATTGTATCTCAAATATGTTTAGTGCGTGAGAATTGCACAGGATTTTTAGATATGTTTATGGCACTGGTGTTATCGCAAAGTATATAAGAGTGATCAATAATAACACCATAATCACTTAGCTGTTGACGTAGCCATAGAAGTTGTGAGCAACAAGTAGCGGCAGCCACATATTTGGCTTTGGCTGTGGACAAAGCTATGGAGTTCTGTTTCTTCGATCCCCATGAGATGAGGCAAGAGTCCAAGAATTGAGCCATTTCCGAAGCGGACTTTCGATCAGTTCTGCTACCAGCATAGTCAGCATTAGTAAATCAACAAGTCGCAAGTCTCCCCCTCTGGGATACCATAAGGAGAGGGTATATGTACCCTTTAGGTAAAGCAGTATCCTCTTTGCCTCTTTCACAGGTGTTTCCCTGGGATCAGTGACGCGCGTCGTTGTGCGCGCCAAACTTGTAATTTATATCTCCAAGCTTTAGCTAGTGTAGCGGCAAGCAAGGGTCGAACCCAAGAGAACTGACTGTGAAGCGGTTTCCTGTAAATACTGAACTAAAGGGGGTTTAAGTAAATGGTCGCAAGAACGAATGTAAGAAAAGTGTGAATGTCAATCGAGAGAAATATTCAGCTCAGGGAATTCAATAATGACTGTTATCATCGACTTCTAAAGATACGATTCTAATCAAACGCGTGGTCACTCCGACAAAGGTAATGACCTAAAGTATCCCGACAAAGGTGATACTAAGCCTAGATTCTACTACTTGTTTCCACGACAAAGCTTCGACAAGAGTGAATAATCAGAATTGATGAGCGGATAGTTTCACGACAAAGTATACGCTAACCGTGCAATACAATTCAAGCAAATTAAAATCCAAAACTTACGAATGAATAGAAATATGCATTAAATCCAAGTCTCAAACATGAATGTCACTAATTGAAAACCCTAAACTGAAATAAAACTTTAGCTACTCATATTCATAACTGCAAAATACATTAAACTGAAAAACCATAAAAAGTACTGTTCACGATCACTGTTCACGCCGAAAATACTGTTCACGCAAAAATCCCAAAATTCCGTCCGTTGTCTCTGTCAAACCCTCGTTGTCCAAAACTTTTTTCTGTCGTCAAAAACTGCCGTCCCAAACTTCCGAAACCCTAATTGAGATCGGGCTCTAAAATTGATTTCGGGCCGCGGGCCCGATTGCTGACGTCATCACAAGCAGACCGCGCCCCAAGAAGACATTAGGTCGCGCGCCCGAAGAAGACATTAAGGTCCGGGGCGCGACACTAATGTTGCCTGCGGGCGCGTACCCTACTGAAGTGCGCACCGATTTCCTTCAACGTCGATTTTCTTCCTAAGAACACCATTTTGAGCCGCAAGTCTCTTTTCATGTACTCCAGACACCTGAAATTCAAACAACACTAAGAAGTAACTGTTCACATAAAAACATGTTGAAATAGTTGGGTTTAAACGGTTTAGCGAGTCGTATAAATACATGCCATCAAACCACCCCACACTTAAATTTGTTCGTCCCGAACAAAGAATGAAAACAAGACTCGCGACACCAAAGCAATTCTAATATGCCAATAACTCAACACTGAATTTACCCAAGATGTCCTCCCTGACCAGTTCATCAACGCATGCTCACATTCATTCTTCAATAATGATCAACAAGAAACCGTAATGATACATGTTACCTGAGAGGTCAAGATGTAATTTAATGGATGACTGGGAGATAGTCCTCTTTAGACTCCTGACTCCATTCTTCAGCTCGAGGTCATAGTCACGCGCATGCACTGAGTTTGCTTTCTCTGGCACGTGAGAAATCCAAGCTACGAGGAACTCAACTTTTCTTTTTCTCTTTGGTAGGACAGCTTTTTGAAACTTTCTTGTTTTGTTTGGTCCGAAGACTTCACTCAACTCGATTGCCTTTCTTTCTGAATTTTTTTTCTTCACATTTGACTGAATTTTCCTTTTGCGCCTTGCTCTCCGATGTGAATTGCTTGTCCCCCTTTTTTCTTTGAACCGTTCCAATCATCGCCTTCGATTAGCAGCATATGGAGCGCGTTCTGCTCTTTCTCATCATTATCCTTTCAGCGCGAGGCAGGATAGGGGTTACCCACCCATTCCCGGTTACTAGGACTAGAGATAGGACGGTTCGTTTTCCCGTCCCACCATTGCATAAACACTGCAATGATGGAGTGAAAGTCTCACCCCTCATAACTTGAAGCGCCAACCTCCACAAACTCAGCGCGCTACGCAACTAATCCCATGAACCTTTGAATGTTTGTCAAGTCCCTCTATGACATTTTCTATAAACTCCACATCCTGTAATATCTCAACTCAAAAGCACATATAACATCACGTAACTCGTATCACAAAATTTCAGAAATCATGCTGATGATGCAAGTATGGCAGTGTTTGACAAAACCAGCATAAGTGAACAAGGAGTTGCTGCAGCTCAAACAATCAAGCAGGCCAGCAGAAGGGAACTAGCAGCAGCTGCAGCAGGGGATGCTGCAGCAGGTGCTAGTTCAACTGGCTGTTTCAACCGTCCAAGAAGCAGCAGCAATCTGGGCTTGTTTAGAAGGGCTGGGATCGCTACGGAGATCATCAGAAGAGTTTCTAAAATGCTGTGGAGTATTTTCCAGCTAGGTTTACTAGTCAGAGAAGGAGATTTGCATTAAAAATAAATATCAAATCTAATCTCCTAGATTTTAGGAGATAATTGATCTTGTTCGGACAATTGCCTAAACCTGGACATTCCATAAAGTGGCGCTGCTATTTAAGCTGGAGGAGTTCAGAGCAGAGAGGTTGATCGAAGCAGAGGGATACACGAGTGCATACACAGATTTCAGTGGAAGAATCCTTGGTGTGCGACGGAAGCTTTCTTCGATCATCACCCGTGAGCAGAGCGTTGAGCCCAGAGCTGTGGTGAGTATTGCAGAAGGGAATCAGGACTTGCAGAGTCTGATTCGTGTTTGATCTGAAAGCCAATTTAGAGCTGTGGAGCTTGTTGGTTGATCAAGGGCAGCCGCGGAAGAACTGACGGGTGGAAGGCTCGGTCAAGTGTCGTGCGGCAGTACTCACTAGTGGCAGGAGGTCACTGAGTGAGGGGGAGTATTCCAGAGTGTGTAGCGCTCGTGGAATCGTTCGATCGGCTCGGCAGAAGGCTTTGGAGCGACGCGGACATTTGTGCTTCAGCTGTGTGTTACAGCAGTTGCTACAGCAACCCTTCTGAGTAGTGTAGTTTAGAATAGGCTGAGTTCTTTGAGAAGACATATTGTAGAGGGTGTGCAGACACAAATCAGAGCTTGTTCTGATTGTGCCGAGTGATCCACACGGGGTTAAGTAGCATAGGTTGCGTGAGTTGTAACCGAGTGTACTTGGAACCTTTGGTTGAGTGGATTGAGGACTGGAGATTTGTCCTCCCCAGACGTAGGCAGATTGGCCGAACTGGGTGAACAAACCTGTGCCTTGTTCATTGTTTTGCTAAGACAATTTTCGAGTGAACAAGAGTGTGCTGCAGCAACTGCTTGTTCACAAAATCTGTCGAACCAAGACACTGTGAATTTCAATTGGTATCAGAGCGGGAGCTCGACACACAGAGTTAAAGATCCTACAGTGTCTCTGAAGAAGCCAAGACAATGAAGGAAGGACAGAGCACAAGCAGACCTCCATTGTTGGAAGAGAGCAATTATGGTTATTGGAAAGCTAGAATGAAAGCCTTTCTCAAGGCTATTGATGAGAAGACATGGAGAGCTGTCGTGGTTCAGTGGTCTCCCCCAATCACCATAAATGAGCAAGGAGTGACAAGGATGAAACCTGAAGAGCAATGGACTGCTGAAGAAGGTGCTGCAGCAACTGGTAATTCAAAGGCTCTGAATGCAATTTTTACTGCAATGGATGCTAACAATTTCAGGTTGATTTCAAACTGCGACATGGCTAAGCAAGCATGGGAAATTCTGCAAACTGCGCATGAAGGCACTGATAGAGTGAAGCTGTCAAGACTCCAAATGATTGCCACGCAATTTGAGAATCTAAGGATGCTGGATGAAGAAACAGTCACTGAGTTTAATGCTAAACTCTGTGATCTTGCAAATGAAGCTCATGCCCTTGGTGAACCTATCCCTGAAGAAAAGCTTATCAGAAAGGTTCTCAGATCACTGCCCACAAAATTCGACATGAAAGTGACGGCCATTGAAGAAGCTCAAAATGTCAGATTCATGAAGCTGGAAGAGTTAATGGGGTCTCTCAAACAATTTGAGATGAAGCTGGTCAAAGGAGACACCGCTCCTAAGGATAAGAATGTTGGACTGAAAGCTGAAGCAGAATCCAAGCAGACAGTTCCAGATGATCAGATGAGTATGCTTGTTAAGAACCTTGGGAAGTTTCTGAATCCAGAACCGAGAGAAGCTCTTCCTCGCGAAGACAATTCAGAAGGGGCGGTGAAAGTAAAAGGAAAGGGAAGGAACCAGCTCCGGATGAAGATGACAAGAAAGAAATGAAAAAGGGAGTTCAATGCTGGAACTGTGAAGGGTATGGACACATTGAGGCTGACTGTCCAAGCAAACCCATCAAAAAGTCAGAGAAAAAGAACAATAAGTCCATGACAGCAAAATGGAGTGATTCTGATGAAAGTGATGAAGAAAACTGTGTTGTGCTAACCAGTGTTTCAGACTTCAACCTCAAAGAACTTAAGAAGAAAGAATTCCATTATGGGATTGAAGTTTCCGAAAGTGAAGATGAAGAGGACTCACCTGATAGTTTTGCTGATCTTCTGAGAAAGATACTCAAACAATGTGAGGCAGTTCTTCAGACTAATCAGGCCTTGACTGACAGAGTCAATCTCTTGGAAGAAGAACGAAGGAATTGTCTAGTTCCTTTCAAGAATCAAGTTACCATACTGAAAAGGGAAGATTCTGGAAGGCAGAACAATGCTGACTCTTCTCCAGCAACCTCCAAGACTGCCAATTCCCAGAAAAATATCTTGGACGAAATTCTGTCTTACCAAAGACTTGGAAAAGGGAGAACAGGGCTTGGATATACAGGTGAAGAAAGCTCTAGAGGGACAGTTTTCATCAAAGCCTCAGATGCTGAGATAGGTGAAAAGAACAATTCAGATGACTCTTCAAAACGTGCAGAGAAAAATGGAACTAGGCATGTGAACAAGAGGGTGCTGCAGCACCGGGCACACCATTTTACTACAACAAAGCTAAAGACTCAGAATAAACGGGGACCTTGCACAAGTGTTGGGAATCAGAAGACTTCCTCCAAACTGAAGCAGCAACACAGAACATCCTCAGTTGAAAAAGGGGGAGCAAAATCCAGAATCAACCCATGCTGCACAAAGACTCCGTTCCATGTTGTTTCACGAAAAGTTTTTTGCTGGAAAAAAACGGAGAGGAGGATTGCTAAGACTGTTGCACAAGGGCACTGGAGTGCTAAAGGCAAGGGTAAACCACAGGTTTTACAAATTTGGAAACCCAAACATGACAAACAAAGAGATAGGAGGCTGGCAGATCAGAAGAGGAAAAACTCTGGTGTATCTCAGGTATGGGTGAAGAAATCTCCACCAGAAACTCTTAAGGATCCTCCGAGCAAAGCTGCAGTCTGAACTGAGGAGATGAACCAGCTCGCATGTGCTATAGCAACCGGGTCAAGAAGAAGCTTGTTCACATGTTTTGGTTGCTAATGATGGGGGAAGGCACATGTGAGGCACGTGATCTAACAAACTTCAAATGGAAAGGAAAATAACGGGTAAATCAATTTCTAGGGCAAACTCAAGGAGAAAGGTGCTTCTCAAAATCGTTGCCGATCATCCTCTGTGCGCTCCTCAAACCTTCTACAACTCTACAGCAATGGTGAAGACTCGTGGTTTGAAGAAGAATCTGGCAGCAGATCGTCAAGGGAGGTCTGAAAGAAGGACCAAGTCTCGCAATGAAGACCCTGCTCAGCGCTTGGATGTGGTGGTGTGGGAACCAGCACCTCTCCCTGTGTCACACAGCGAGCCCTCACTTCACGAAGAAACATCACAGAAAAGGAGGCGCCTGGTACGAGATGGAGAACCTGTATCTAGTACAGCTGTACTATCTGAAGAGGCAGTGACTGAAGCAGTCTCCGGAGAAGAACAAGTAGCAGAGGCTGCTGTGGCAGGTGCTGCAGAAGAAGGGTGCAGATAACTTGTCATGTCCCCAGGCATTGTGGGTGAAGGAGAGAAAACAGGAGCTGAGGCTCTTGAACAAGAACCTGCTGCAGCACATCCTCCTCCTCCCTCAGACAAGGGAAAAGCTCCTATCCTCATCCCAGTCTCCAGCAATGAAGAGACATCCAGTGAAGAAGAAGAAGGTTCTCATGGTGGACCTTCTGAGAGAGGACCTCCAGTGGCAGACTTGTCTGCTCTCACAGTGGGAGGTACATGGTTCAGAAATAGGAGTGCTTCTCAATCCTGGAGTGCAGTTGAGAGGAAACACATTGTGTCCGAGAAGAGACTGGTTCAGGACAAGTACAAATCAGCTGCTATGAGCCAGCTTCTCACAGAGGTAAATCTTCTCAAGTCCCTAACCTTTCCCTTCAGATTCAATACTGCTCTGGTTAGAGAATTTATTGTAAATATGGAAGAGAAGTTTGGAGAGGAAGGAGCGGATGAGTATGGGAAAAGCTGGGTACGGGGTAAGTCAGTGGTTATTACCCCTGAAATTATTGATGCATTTCTTGGGATTTCTGAGAATGCAAGAGCTCCCACTAATGTGAAGCCAGAATTTTTGGCTAAGGTTCTGACAGGGGGAGTGTCCTGTCTTGGGGCGGTCCTAACCTCAGTGCTGCTGAACTTACCTCCAAGTATGCTCTGCTGTATCATCTGGGCATTCGAAACTGGATCCCTAGCTCTCACAGGGGGAAGGTTAACAAAGACTTTGCTAACCTTCTCTACTCTATTGGAAAGAAGAGGAGGATCAGCCTGGGCAGTGTTATGTTTCCTCAGTTGGCAACTCATACCGGGAGTGCCTCCTCCAGCAAGCCTATTGTGCTTCCCTCCCTCATCCATGGGATCATGGTCTCCCAGCATCCGGAGCTTGGTGAACTTACTGAAGGACTTTCTGAGGAACTGCAGGTCTTCACTGTTGGTCACAAGTTGTTCAAAGGAAAGCATGCAGTGGACATGGCATATGAGGATCTTCTCATGGTAGGTGTTTCAGATTCAGCTCCAGCTCCTCTGGAGGATGTTCCTCTGGAGGATGTTCCTCCCCCTGCTGCAACAATACAATCATCCATCTCAGGTGTTTCAGATTGCAACAATACTCTATTGTGAGCCATCTCAGATCAGAGTTGGTCATTATTGAAGGAGAGGCCAAGAGGAGGGATGCTAGGCGTGGATAGATCAGAAGCCTCCTCCGAGACCTGGAGTTTCCTGCAGATGAGGAGCAGGCCCCTTGAGCATCTATGACAAAAAGGGGGAGAGAAGAAGATGTTTTTTCTGCTGAACTGCTATTGATGAACACTGCTTTTATTTACTGACCCTGTGTGGTCATGCTATGGCCAAGTGTGGCCTCACCTACTTACTCTCTATGTTTTTTTTATTTAGAGTTTTTTTTCTGGTTCATGGGAGAGTTCATATGTCCTAAGGTTTTGTCAAAATGCCAAGGGGGAGATTGATGATGCAAGTATGACAGTGTTTGACAAAACCAGCATAAGTGAACAAGGAGTTGCTGCAGCTCAAACAATCAAGCAGGCCAGCAGAAGGGAACTAGCAGCAGCTGCAGCAGGGGATGCTGCAGAAGGTGCTAGTTCAACTGGCTGTTTCAACCGTTCAAGAAGCAGCAGCAATCTGGGCTTGTTTAGAAGGGCTGGGATCGCTACGGAGATCATCAGAAGAGTTTCTAAAATGCTGTGGAGTATTTTCCAGCTAGGTTTACTAGTCAGAGAAGGAGATTTGCATTAAAGATAAATATCAAATCTAATCTCCTAGATTTTAGGAGATAATTGATCTTGTTGGGACAATTGCCTAAACCTGGACATTGCTTAAAGTGGCGCTGCTATTTAAGCTGAAGGTGTTCAGACCAGAGAGGTTGATCGAAGCAGAGGGATACACGAGTGCATACACAGATTTCAGTGGAAGAATCCTTGGTGTGCGACGGAAGCTTTCTTCGATCATCACCCATGAGCAGAGCGTTGAGCCCAGAGCTGTGGTGAGTATTGCAGAAGGGAATCAGGACTTGCAGAGTCTGATTCGTGTTTGATCTGAAAGCCAATTTAGAGCTGTGGAGCTTGTTGGTTGATCAAGGGCAGCCGCGGAAGAACTGACGGGTGGAAGGCTCGGTCAAGTGTCGTGCGGCAGTACTCACTAGTGGCAGAAGGTCACTGAGTGAGGGGGAGTATTCCAGAGTGTGCAGCGCTCGTGGAATCGTTCGATCGGCTCGGCAGAAGACTTTGGAGCGACGCGGACATTTGTGCTTCAGCTGTGTGTTACAGCAGTTGCTACAGCAACCCTGCTGAGTAGTGTAGTTTAGAATAGGTTGAGTTCTTCGAGAAGACTGTAGCTATTCTAGATTGACATATTGTAGAGGGTGTGCAGACACAAATCAGAGCTTGTTCTGATTGTGCCGAGTGATCCACACGGGGTTAAGTAGCATAGGTTGCGTGAGTTGGAACTCAGCCTATTCTAAACTACACTACTCAGCAGGGTTGCTGTAGCAACTGCTGTAACACACAGCTGAAGCACAAATGTCCGCGTCGCTCCAAAGCCTTCTGCCGAGCCGATCGAACAATTCCACGAGCGCTGCACACTCTGGAATACTCCCCCTCACTCAGTGACCTCCTGCCACTAGCGAGTACTGCCGCACGACACTTGACCGAGCCTTCCACCCGTCAGTTCTTCCGCGGCTGCCCTTGATCAACCAACAAGCTCCACAGCTCTAAATTGGCTTTCAGATCAAACACGAATCAGACTCTGCAAGTCCTGATTCCCTTCTGCAATACTCACCACAGCTCTGGGCTCAACGCTCTACTCACGGGTGATGATCGAAGACAGCTTCCGTCGCACACCAAGGATTCTTCCACTGAAATCTGTGTATGCACTCGTGTATCCCTCTGCTTCGATCAACCTCTCTGCTCTGAACACCTTCAGCTTAAATAGCAGCGCCACTTTAAGCAATGTCCAGGTTTAGGCAATTGTCCCAACAAGATCAATTATCTCCTAAAATCTAGGAGATTAGATTTGATATTTATCTTTAATGCAAATCTCCTTCTCTGACTAGTAAACCTAGCTGGAAAATACTCCACAGCATTTTAGAAACTCTTCTGATGATCTCCGTAGCGATCCCAGCCCTTCTAAACAAGCCCAGATTGCTGCTGCTTCTTGGACGGTTTAAACAGCCAGTTGAACTAGCACCTGCTGCAGCTGCTGCTAGTTCCCTTCTGCTGGCCTGCTTGATTGTTTGAGCTGCAGCAACTCCTTGTTCACTTATGCTGGTTTTGTCAAACACTGCCATACTTGCATCATCAATCTCCCCCTTGGCATTTTGACAAAACCTTAGGACATATGCACTCTCCCATGAACCAGAAAAAAAACTCTAAATAAAAAAAAACATAGAGAGTAAGTAGGTGAGGCCACACTTGGCCATAGCATGACCACGCAGGGTCAGTAAAAAAAAGCAGTGTTCATCAGTAGCAGTTCAGAAGAAAAAACATCTTCTTCTCTCCCCCTTTTTGTCATAGATGCTCAAGGGGCCTGCTCCTCATCTGCAGGAAACTCCAGGTCTCGGAGGAGGCTTCTGATCTGTCCACGCCTAGCATCCCTCCTCTTGGCTTCTGCTTCAAGAATGACCAACTCTGATCTGAGATGGCTCACAATTCTGGCCCGGAGGGCTGATTGTATTGTTACAGTAGAGGGAGGAACATCCTCCAGAGGAGCTGGAGCTGAATCTGAAACACCTACCATGAGAAGATCCTCATATGCTATGTCCACTGCATGCTTTCCTTTGAACAACTTGTGATCAACAGTGAAGACCTGCAGTTCCTCAGAAAGTCCTTCAGTAAGTTCACCAAGCTCCGGATGCTGGGAGACCATGATCCCATGGATGGGGGGGGGAAGCACAATAGGCTTGCTGGAGGAGGCACTCCCGGCATGAGTTGCCAACTGAGGAAACATAACACTGCCCAGGCTGATCCTCCTCTTCTTTCCAATAGAGTAGAGAAGGTTAGCAAAGTCTTTGTTAACCTTCCCCCTGTGAGAGCTAGGGATCCAGTTTCGAATGCCCAGATGATACAGCAGAGCATACTTGGAGGTAAGTTCAGCAGCACTGAGGTTAGGACCGCCCCAAGACAGGCACACTCCCCCTGTCAGAACCTTAGCCAAAAATTCTGGCTTCACATCAGTGGGAGCTCTTGCATTCTCAGAAATCCCAAGAAATGCATCAATAATTTCAGGGGTAATAACCACTGACTTACCCCGTACCCAGCTTTTCCCATACTCATCCGCTCCTTCCTCTCCAAACTTCTCTTCCATATTTACAATAAATTCTCTAACCAGAGCAGTATTGAATCAGAAGGGAAAGGTTAGGGACTTGAGAAGATTTACCTCTGTGAGAAGCTGGCTCATAGCAGCTGATTTGTACTTGTCCTGAACCAGTCTCTTCTCGGACACAATGTGTTTCCTCTCAACTGCACTCCAGGATTGAGAAGCACTCCTATTTCTGAACCATGTACCTCCCACTGTGAGAGCAGACAAGTCTGCCACTGGAGGTCCTCTCTCAGAAGGTCCACCATGAGAACCTTCTTCTTCTTCACTAGATGTCTCTTCACTGCTGGATACTGGGATGAGGATAGGAGCTTTTCCCTTGTCTGAGGGAGGAGGAGGATGTGCTGCAGCAGGTTCTTGTTCAGGAGCCTCAGCTCCTGTTTCCTCTCCTTCACCCACAATGCCTGGGGACATGACAAGTGATCTGCACCCTTCTTCTGCAGCACCTGCCACAGCAGCCTCTGCTGCTTGTTCTTCTCCGGAGACTGCTTCAGTCACTACCTCTTCAGATAGTACAGCTGTACTAGATACAGGTTCTCCATCTCGTACCAGGCGCCTCCTTTTCTGTGATGTTTCTTCGTGAGGTGAGGGCTCGCTGTGTGACACAGGGAGAGGTGCTGGTTCCCACACCACCACATCCAAGCGCTGAGCAGGGTCTTCATTGCGAGACTTGGTCCTTCTTTCAGACCTCCCTTGACGATCTGCTGCCAGATTCTTCTTCAAACCACGAGTCTTCACCATTGCTGTAGAGTTGTAGAAGGTTTGAGGAGCGCACAGAGGATGATCGGCAACGATTTTGAGAAGCACCTTTCTCCTTGAGTTTGCCCTAGAAATTGATTTACCCGTTATTTTCCTTTCCATTTGAAGTTTGTTAGATCGCGTGCCTCACATGTGCCTTCCCCCATCATTAGCAACCAAAACATGTGAACAAGCTTCTTCTTGACCCGGTTGCTATAGCACATGCGAGCTGGTTCATCTCCTCAGTTCAGACTGCAGCTTTGCTCGGAGGATCCTTAAGAGTTTCTTGTGGAGATTTCTTCACCCATACCTGAGATACACCAGAGTTTTTCCTCTTCTGATCTTCCAGCCTCCTATCTCTTTGTTTGTCATGTTTGGGTTTCCAAATGTGTAAAACCTGTGGTTTACCCTTGCCTTTAGCACTCCAGTGCCCTTGTGCAACAGTATTAGCAATCCTCCTCTCCGTTTTTTTCCAGCAAAAAACTTTTCGTGAAACAGCACGGAACGGAGTCTTTGTGCAGCATGGGTTGATTCTGGATTTTGCTCCCCCTTTTTCAACTGAGGATGTTCTGTGTTGCTGCTTCAGTTTGGAGGAAGTCTTCTGATTCCCCACACTTGTGCAAGGTCCCCGTTTATTCTGAGTCTTTAGCTTTGTTGTAGTAAAATGGTGTGCCCGGTGCTGCAGCACCCTCTTGTTCACATGCCTAGTTCCATTTTTCTCTGCACGTTTTGAAGAGTCTGTTGTTGCAAGTATGGTAGTGCTTGACAAAACCAGCATAAGTGAACTAGGAGTTGCTGCAGCAGGGGATGCTGCAGCAGGTGCTAGTTCAACTGTCCAAGGAGCAGCAGATGGCTGGGCTTGTTCGAAAGGGCTGGAAACCTTATGCAGAGCATCTGAAGAATTTCTAAATTGCTGAAGAGCATATTCCAGCAAAGTCTACTAGTCAGAGAAGTAGTTTTTGCTTTGGAGTTAATGATCAAATCTAATCTCCTAGATTTTAAGAGATAATTGATCTTGTGGGTCAATTGCCTAAACCTGGAAATTGCTTAAAGTGGTGCTGGTATTTAAGCAAAAGGTGTTAGGGCTGAAGGGTGATCGAAGCTGAGGGATACACGAGAGTAGACACAGATTTCAGAGAAAGGATTTTCTGAGTGCTACGGACGTTGTTCTTCGATCAAACACACACGGGCAGAGCGTTGAGCGCAGAGCTGTGGTGAGCATTGCAGAAGAGAATCAGGTCTTGCAGAGACTGATTTGTGCATTGATCTGGAAGCCAATTCAGAGCTGTGGAGCTTGTTGGTTGATCAAAGGCAGCCGCGGAAGAACTGACGGGTGGAAGGCTCGGTGGAGGTTCGTGCGGAAGAACTCGCTAGTGGCAGGTGGTCACTGAGTGAGGGGGAGTTACTCAGAGTGTGCAGCGCTCTTGGAGTGGTTCGATCGGCTCGGCAGAAGGCCTTGGAGCGACGCGGACATTGTGCTTCAGCTGTGTGTTACAGCTGTTGCTGCAGCAACTCTGCTGAGTAGTGTAGTATAGAATAGGCTAAGTTCTTTGAGAGGATTGTAGCTATTCTAGACTGACATACTGTAGAGGGTGTGCTGACACAAATCAGAGCTTGTTCTGATTGTGTTGTGTGATCCACACGGGGTTAAAGTAGCATAGGTTGCGTGCGTTTTAACCGAGTGTGCTTGGGACCTTTGGTTGAGTGGATTGAGGACTGGAGAATAGTCCTCCCCAGACGTAGGCAGTTTGGCCGAACTGGGTGAACAAACCTGTGCCTTTGTTCATTGCTTGCTGAGATTATTTCTTGTGAACAAGAGTGTGCTGCAGCAACTGCTAGTTCACAAATCTGTCTAAGTGAGACGCTATGAAATTTCAATTGGTATCAGAGCGGGAGCTCGACACACAGAGTTAAAGATCCTACAGTGTCTCTAAAGAAGCCAAGACAATGAAGGAAGGACAGAGCACAAGCAGACCTCCATTATTGGAAGAGAGCAATTATGGATATTGGAAAGCTAGAATGAAAGCCTTTCTCAGGGCTATTGATGAGAAGACATGGAGAGCTGTTGTGATTCAGTGGTCTCCTCCAATCACCATGGATGAGCAAGGAGTGACAAGAATAAAACCTGAAGAGCAGTGGACTGCTGAAGAAGGTGCTGCAGCAACTGGTAATTCAAAGGCTATGAATGCAATTTTTGCTGCAGTTGATGCTAATAAATTCAGGTTGATCTCAAACTGTGATATGGCCAAGCAAGCATGGGAGATTCTGCAAACTGCCCATGAAGGAACTGATAGAGTGAAGCTGTCAAGACTCCAGATAATTGCCACACAATTTGAGAACCTGAGGATGCTGGATGAAGAAACAGTCACTGAGTTTAATGCGAAACTCTGTGATCTTGCAAATGAAGCTCATGCTCTTGGTGAGCCCATCCCTGAAGAGAAGCTTATCAGAAAGGTTCTCAGATCATTGCCCACAAAATTTGACATGAAAGTGACAGCTATTGAAGAAGCGCAAAATGTCAGATTCATGAGGCTGGAAGAGCTGATGGGGTCCTTCAAACAATTTGAGATGAAACTGGTCAAAGAGGACACCACTTCCAAGGACAAGAATGTTGGATTGAAAGCTGAAGCAGAAATCAAGCAGACAGTTCCAGATGATCAGATGAGCATGCTTGTTAAGAACCTTGGGAAGCTTCTGAAAAACATGGAATCCAGAACTGAGAGAAGATCTTCCTCGCGAAGACAATTCAGAAGGGGCAGTGAAAGAAAGAGGAAAGGGAAAGAACCAGTTCAGGATGAAGATGATAAGAAAGAGATGAAAAAGGGAGTTCAATGCTGGAACTGTGAAGGGTATGGACACATTGAGGCTGACTGTCCAAGCAAATCCCTCAAGAGCTCAGAGAAAAAGAACAGTAAGTCCATGACAGCAAAATGGAGTGACTCTGAGGAAAGTGATGAAGACAAATGTGTGGTGCTGACCAGTATATCTGATTTCAACCTCAAGGAGATAAAGAAGGATAAAATCCACTATGGGATTGTAGTATCTGAAAGTGAAGATGAGGGTGACTCATCTGCCAGTGAAGATGAGGAGGACTTATCTGGCAGACTTGTTGACTATCTGGAGAAGATACTCAAACAGTGTGAAGCAGTCCTTCAGACAAATCAAGCATTGACTGACAGAGTAAATCTCTTGGAAGAAGAACGAAGGAAATGTCCTCTCCCCGTCCACAGTCAAGTTACCATTCTGAAAAGGGAAGACACTGGAAGACAGGCTACAGATATTGGTGATTCATCAGCAACAGCCAAGACAGATATTTTCCAGAAAAATATCTTGGATGAGATCTTGTCTTTCCAAAGGTTTGGTAAAGGAAGAATGGGACTGGGGTATACTGGTGACGAAAGCTCGAGAGGGACGGTTTTTGTTAAAGCCTCGAGTGCTGTGATAGATGAAATGAGAAATTCAGCAGACTCCCCGAAAACTGCAGACAAAGTTGGAACCAGACATGTGAACAAGGGGATGCTGCAGCACCGGGCACATCATTTTTCTGAAACAAAACTAAAAACTCAGAATAAACAGAGTACTGGTACAAGTGTTGGGAATCAGAAGATCAACTCCAAACTGAGGCAGCGGCACAGAATCTGCTCAGGTGAAAAAGAGCGAGCAGAATCCAGAACCAGCACACGCTGCATAAAGACTCCGGTTCATGCTGCTTCACAAAAAGCTTTTTGCCTGAAAGAATCATAGAGGAGGCTTGCTAAGACAGTTGTACAAGGGCACTGGATTGCTAAAAACAAGGGTAAATCACAGGTGTTACAGATATGGAAACCCAAACATGACAAACGAAGAGAGGGAAGGCTGGAAGATCACAAGAAGAAAAACTCTGGTTTATCTCAGGTGTGGGTGAAGAAAGTTCCATCAGAATCTCTTAAGGATCCTCCGAGAATAGCTACAGTCTGAACTAAATAAGTGAACCAGCTCTCATGTGCTATAGCAACTGGGTCTTGGATTAAGCTTGTTCACATGTTTTGGTCGCTAATAATGGGAGAAGGCACATGGGAGGCACGTGTGTTAACAAGCCTAAATTGGAATAACGGATATATCAAATTCAAGAAAATAAACGGGTAAATATTTTCTAGGGCAAAGACAAAGGTGCAAAGGGATTTCCAAAATCACTGCCGATCATCCTCTGTGCGCTCCTCAAACCCTCCACATCTCTGCAAAAATGGTGAAGACACGCGGGTTGAAGAAGAATCTGGCAGCAGACAGGTAGGGCAGGTCTGAGAGAAGGACCAAGGCATGCAACGAAGACCCTGCTCAGCGGCTGGATGTAGTGGTGTGGGAACCAGCTCCTCCTCCTGTGTCGCATAACGAGCCTATTTCTCCCGCAGTAACACCCCAGAAGAGGAGGCGGCTGATTCGTGATGGAGAACCTGTCTCCAGTACTGCTGTGCTGCCAGAAGAGGCTGTGACTGAAGTTGCCTCTGAAGAAGAACAAGCAGCAGAGGCTGCTACAGCAGCCTCTGCAGAAGAGGAGTACAGATCTCTCGTCGTGTCCCCAGGCATTATTGGTGAAGGGGTTGAAACAGTTGCTGAGTCTCCTGAACAAGAACCTGCTACAGCACATCCTCCTCCTCCTTTAGACAAAGGAAAAGCCCCTATCTTGATCCCAGTCTCCAGCAGTGAAGGAACAGACAGTGAAGAAGAAGAAGAAGGTTCTCTTGGTGGACCTTCTGAGAGAGGACCTCCAGCGGTAGACTTGTCTGCTCTCACAGTGGGAGGTACATGGTTCAGAAATAGAAGTGCCTCTCAATTCTGGAGTGCTGTTGAGAGGAAACACGTTGTGTATGAGAAGAGACTGGTCCACGACAAGTACAGATCAGCTGCTATGATTCAGCTTCTGACAGAGGTAAATCTTCTCAAGTCCCTAACCTTTCCTCACCGATTCAATATTGTCCTGGTTAGAGAATTTATTGTGAATATGGAGGAGAAATTTGGAGATGAAGGAGCGGCTGAGTATGGGAAACGCTGGGTACGGGGTAAGTCAGTGGTTATTACCCCTAAAATTATTGATGCATTTCTTGGAATTTCTGAGAATGCAAGAGCTCCCACTGATGTTAAGCCAGAGTTTGTGGCGAAGATTCTGACAGGGGGAGTGTGCCTGTCTTGGGGTGGACCTAACCTCAATGTTGCTGAGCTTATCTCCAAGTTTGCCCTGCTGTATCATCTGGGAATTCGAAACTGGATTCCTAGCTCTCACAGGGGGAAGGTTAACAAAGACTTTGCTAACCTTCTCTATTCTATTGGGAAGAAGAGGAAGATCAGTCTGGGCAGTGTTATGTTTCCTCAGGTGGCTACTCATGCCGGGAGTGCCTCCTCCAGCAAGCCTATTGTGCTACCATCTCTCATCTATGGGATCATGGTCTCTCAGCACCCAGAGTTTGGCGAGATTTCTGAAGGTTTATCTGAGGAGCTGCAGGTCTTCACAGTAGATCACAAGCTATTCAAGGGAAAACATGTAGTGGATGTTGCGTATGAGGATCTTCTAATGGTTGGTTCTTCAGCTTCAGCTCCCCTGGAGGACTCTCTTCCCCCTGCTGCATCCATTCAGCCAGCTCTTCCTGCCAGAATTGTGAGCCATCTCAGGTCTGAACTTCTCATTCTTGATACTGAGGCCAAACGGAGGGATGCCAGGCGTGGCCAGATTAGGAGCCTCATCAGAGACTTGGAGTTCCTGGAGGATGTGGAGCAGGCCCCTTGAGCATCTATGACAAAAAGGGGGAGAGAAGATTTTTATGCTGCTGAATATTGCTGAATATTGATATACACTTTGTTTTGACCCTGCGTGGTCGTATCTTCGGCCGTGTGTGGCCACACCACATACTTACTCTCTATTGGTTTTATTTAGAGTATTTTTTTTCCCTGGTTCATGGAAGAGTGCATATGCTCCAGAGGTTTTGTCAAAATGCCAAGGGGGAGATTGTTGTTGCAAGTATGGCAGTGCTTGACAAAACCAGCATAAGTGAACTAGGAGTTGCTGCAGCTAAATCAATCAAGAAGGCAAGCTGAAAGGAACTAGCAGCAGCTGCAGCAGGGGATGCTGCAGCAGGTGCTAGTTCAACTGGCCGGTTCAACTGTCCAAGGAGCAGCAGATGGCTGGGCTTGTTCGAAAGGGCTGGAAATCTTATGCAGAGCATCTGAAGAATTTCTAAATTGCTGAAGAGCATATTCCAGCAAAGTCTACTAGTCAGAGAAGGAGTTTTTGCTTTGGAGTTAATGATCAAATCTAATCTCCTAGATTTTAGGAGATAATTGATCTTGTGGGTCAATTGCCTAAACCTGGAAATTGCTTAAAGTGGTACTGGTATTTAAGCAAAAGGTGTTAGGGCTGAAGGGTGAGAAGCTGAGGGATACACGAGAGTAGACACAGATTTCAGAGAAAGGATTTTCTGAGTGCTACGGACGTTGTTCTTCGATCAAACACACACGGGCAGAGTGTTGAGCGCAGAGCTGTGGTGAGCATTGCAGAAGAGAATCAGGTCTTGCAGAGACTGATTTGTGCATTGATCTGGAAGCCAATTCAGAGCTGTGGAGCTTGTTGGTTGATCAAAGGCAGCCGCGGAAGAACTGACGGGTGGAAGGCTCGGTGGAGGTTCGTGCGGAAGAACTCGCTAGTGGCAGGTGGTCACTGAGTGAGGGGGAGTTACTCAGAGTGTGCAGCGCTCTTGGAGTGGTTCGATCGGCTCGGCAGAAGGCCTTGGAGCGACGCGGACATTGTGCTTCAGCTGTGTGTTACAGCTGTTGCTGCAGCAACTCTGCTGAGTAGTGTAGTATAGAATAGGCTAAGTTCTTTGAGAGGATTGTAGCTATTCTAGACTGACATACTGTAGAGGGTGTGCTGACACAAATCAAAGCTTGTTCTGATTGTGTTGTGTGTTCCACACGGGGTTAAAGTAGCATAGGTTGCGTGCGTTGTAACCGAGTGTGCTTGGGACCTTTGGTTGAGTGGATTGAGGACTGGAGAATAGTCCTCCCCAGACGTAGGCAGTTTGGCCGAACTGGGTGAACAAACCTGTGCCTTTGTTCATTGCTTGCTGAGATTATTTCTTGTGAACAAGAGTGTGCTGCAGCAACTGCTAGTTCACAAATCTGTCTAAGTGAGACGCTGTGAAATTTCAGAGTCATCTGAATTGTTCTTTTCACCTATCTCAGCATCTGAGGCTTTGATGAAAATTGTCCCTCTAGAGCTTTCTTCACCTGTATATCCAAGCCCTGTTCTCCCTTTTCCAAGTCTTTGGTAAGACAGAATTTCGTCCCAGATATTTTTCTGGGAATTGGCAGTCTTGGAGGTTGCTGGAGAAGAGTCAGCATTGTTCTGCCTTCCAGAATCTTCCCTTTTCAGTATGGTAACTTGATTCTTGAAAGGAACTAGACAATTCCTTCGTTCTTCTTCCAAGAGATTGACTCTGTCAGTCAAGGCCTGATTAGTCTGAAGAACTGCCTCACATTGTTTGAGTATCTTTCTCAGAAGATCAGCAAAACTATCAGGTGAGTCCTCTTCATCTTCACTTTCGGAAACTTCAATCCCATAATGGAATTCTTTCTTCTTAAGTTCTTTGAGGTTGAAGTCTGAAACACTGGTTAGCACAACACAGTTTTCTTCATCACTTTCATCAGAATCACTCCATTTTGCTGTCATGGACTTATTTTTCTTTTTCTCTGACTTTTTGATGGGTTTGCTTGGACAGTCAGCCTCAATGTGTCCATACCCTTCATAGTTCCAGCATTGAACTCCCTTTTTCATTTCTTTCTTGTCATCTTCATCCGGAGCTGGTTCCTTCCCTTTCCTTTTACTTTCACCGCCCCTTCTGAATTGTCTTCGCGAGGAAGAGCTTCTCTCGGTTCTGGATTCCATGTTCTTCAGAAACTTCCCAAGGTTCTTAACAAGCATACTCATCTGATCATCTGGAACTGTCTGCTTGGATTCTGCTTCAGCTTTCAGTCCAACATTCTTATCCTTAGGAGCGGTGTCTCCTTTGACCAGCTTCATCTCAAATTGTTTGAGAGACCCCATTAACTCTTCCAGCTTCATGAATCTGACATTTTGAGCTTCTTCAATGGCCGTCACTTTCATGTCGAATTTTGTGGGCAGTGATCTGAGAACCTTTCTGATAAGCTTTTCTTCAGGGATGGGTTCACCAAGGGCAGGAGCTTCATTTGCAAGATCACAGAGTTTAGCATTAAACTCAGTGACTGTTTCTTCATCCAGCATCCTTAGATTCTCAAATTGCGTGGCAATCATTTGGAGTCTTGACAGCTTCACTCTATCAGTGCCTTCATGAGCAGTTTGCAGAATTTCCCATGCTTGCTTAGCCATGTCGTAGTTTGAAATGAACCTGAAATTGTTAGCATCCACTGCAGCAAAAATTGCATTCAGAGCCTTTGAATTACCAGTTGCTGCAGCACCTTCTTCAGCAGTCCATTGCTCTTCAGGTTTCATCCTTGTCACTCCTTGCTCATCCATGGTGATTGGGGGAGACCACTGAACCACGACAGCTCTCCATGTCTTCTCATCAATAGCCTTGAGAAAGGCTTTCATTCTAGCTTTCCAATAACCATAATTGCTCTCTTCCAACAATGGAGGTCTGCTTGTGCTCTGTCCTTCCTTCATTGTCTTGGCTTCTTCAGAGACACTGTAGGATCTTTAACTCTGTGTGTCGAGCTCCCGCTCTGATACCAATTGAAATTCACAGTGTCTTGGTTCGACAGATTTTGTGAACAAGCAGTTGCTGCAGCACACTCTTGTTCACTCGAAAATTGTCTTAGCAAAACAATGAACAAGGCACAAGTTTGTTCACCCAGTTCGGCCAATCCGCCTACGTCTGGGGAGGACAATTCTCCAGTCCTCAATCCACTCAACCAAAGGTTCCAAGTACACTCGGTTACAACTCACGCAACCTATGCTACTTAACCCCGTGTGGATCACTCGGTACAATCAGAACAAGCTCTGATTTGTGTCTACACAACCTCTACAATATGTCAATCTATAATAGCTACAGTCTTCTCAAAGAACTCAGCCTATTCTAAACTACACTACTCAGCAGGGTTGCTGTAGCAACTGCTGTAACACACAGCTGAAGCACAAATGTCTGCGTCGCTCCAAAGCCTTCTGCCGAGCCGATCGAACGATTCCACGAGCGCTGCACACTCTGGAATACTCCCCCTCACTCAGTGACCTCCTGCCACTAGCGAGTACTGCCGCACGACACTTGACCGAGCCTTCCACCCGTCAGTTCTTCCGCGGCTGCCCTTGATCAACCAACAAGCTCCACAGCTCTAAATTGGCTTTCAGATCAAACACGAATCAGACTCTGCAAGTCCTGATTCCCTTCTGCAATACTCACCACAGCTCTGGGCTCAACGCTCTGCTCACGGGTGATGATCGAAGACAGCTTCCGTCGCACACCAAGGATTCTTCCACTGAAATCTGTGTATGCAGTCGTGTATCCCTCTGCTTCGATCAACCTCTTTGCTCTAAACACCTTCAGTCTAAATAGCAGCGCCACTTTAAGCAATGTCCAGGTTTAGGCAATTGTCCCAACAAGATCAATTATCTCCTAAAATCTAGGAGATTAGATTTGATATTTATCTTTAATGCAAATCTCCTTCTCTGACTAGTAAACCTAGCTGGAAAATACTCCACAGCATTTTAGAAACTCTTCTGATGATCTCCGTAGCCATCCCAGCCCTTCTAAACAAGCCCAGATTGCTGCTGCTTCTTGGACGGTTGAAACAGCCAGTTGAACTAGCACCTGCTGCAGCATCCCCTGCTGCAGCTGCTGCTAGTTCCCTTCTGCTGGCCTGCTTGATTGTTTGAGCTGCAGCAACTCCTTGTTCACTTATGCTGGTTTTGTCAAACACTGCCATACTTGCATCATCACATTTGTTTGCGGATGATAAGCTGTGGATGTACGGTGATAAACGTGATATTATTTTAGTGTGGCAGCCATCATCCTATTGCAGAAATGTGTCCCCTGGTCACTGATTATAGCCTTAGGCACTCCGTGTCTGCAAAATATGTTAGTGCGGAGAAAATCCACTATAGTTTTAGCATCATCACACCAAGTAGCCTTAGCTTCTACCCACTTAGACACATAATCTACAGCCACTAAAATGTATAAATAACCATGTGATGCAGGAAATGGACCCATAAAATCAATACCCCATATATCAAACACTTCATCAACGACAATCGGCATCTGAGGCATCTCATTTTTAATGGATATATTCCCTACGCGTTGGCATCTATCACATCGTTTGCAATGCTCATATGAATCTCTAAAAATATGCGGCCAATAAATCCACTGTCTAGTATTTTCCTAGCTGTTCTTTTCGGGCCAAAATGACCACCACATGCATGCTCATGACAGAAACTAAGCACAGAAGAAATCTCATCATCAGGGATGCATCTCCTAAGTATTTGGTCTACGCCTATTTTCCATAAAAATGGATCATCCCATATATAATATCTAGCATCATGTTTAAGTTTCAGACATTTAGCTTTAGAGAAAAAAGGTGGGCATTTACCTCCGACCAGGTAGTTCACTATGTGAGCGTACCATGGAATTTTACCTGCGATGGCATAGAGGTGCTCATATGGGAATGTCTCAGTAATCTGCCCAGCTTCTTCCTCCCTCACTAATCGACTCAGGTGGTCAGCAACTGTGTTCTCAACTCCCTTCTTGTCCTTGATTTCGAGGTCAAATTCTTGCAGCAGCAAAATCCAACGAATAAGCCTCGGTTTAGCCTCCTTCTTCGTCATCAAGTACCTAATAGCTGCATGATCAGAGAACACAATTACTTTAGTACCCAATAAATAAGGTCTGAATTTTTCTAAAGCAGAGATAACAGCTAGTAATTCTTTCTCAGTGGTGGAATAATTTCTCTGAGCCGCCTCCAAGGTACACGAAGTGTAGTAAATGACAACTGGCTTCCTGTCTGCTCTCTGTCCGAGCACTGCTCCCACTGCATAATCACTGGCATCGCACATAATTTCGAATGGCTGGCTCCAATTAGGTGCTCGAATAATAGGCGCACTGGTTAGCGCAATTTTCAGCTCGTCGAATGCCTCCCTGCACTGATCTGTAAACTCAAATGGCACATCTTTCTGCAACAAGTTAGATAAGGCAGAGCTTTCTTGGAAAAATCCCTAATAAAACAACGATAAAAACCAGCATGCCCAAGAAACGATTTAATATCACGCACTGTGGAAGGGTAAGGCAGACTAGAAATCAAATCTATTTTCGCTTTATCCACCTGAATCCCCTCTCGGAAGACTATACGCCCTAAGACCACACCATGTGTAACCATGAAATGACACTTTTCATAGTTCAGCAATAAATTCATAGACACGCACCGTTCAAGTACTCTACTCAAGTTGTCTAGGCATGCATCAAAAGTGTCACCATGCACAGTAAAATCATCCATAAAGACCTCAATGAAACTACCAATCATGTCGGAGAATATGCTAGTAACCAACCTCTGAAAGGTTCCAGGCGCATTGCACAAACCAAAAGACATACGTCTAAATGCAAAAGTGCCAAATGGACATGTGAAAGTAGTTTTATCTTGGTCCTCAGGTGCGATAAGGAGTTGGTTATAACCCGAAAAACCATCAAGAAAACAAAAATAGGGCTTACCTGCCAGCTTGTCCAACATCTGATCAATAAATGGAAGAGGAAAGTGATCCTTACGCGTCACTGCATTCAGCTTCCTGTAGTCTATGCACATACGCCATCCATTCTTAACACGTGTAGTGACCATCTCGCTGGCTTCATTCTTCTCAACTGTGATGCCCGTCTTTTTCGGCACCACGTGTACGGGACTTACCCACTGGCTATCTAAAATAGGATAGATAACATCAGCATCTAAAAGCTTTTGTACTTCTTTGCGCACTACCTCCATCATCACTGGGTTCAAGCGATGTTGCGGCTCTCTCGAAGGCTTAGCCCCATCTTCTATCAGAATTCTATGCATGCACACCATCGGGCTGATCCCTCGTATGTCCCAAGCGTCCAACCTATAGCCAACTTGTTAGTTTTAAGTACCTCTATGAGCTTTTGTTCTTGTTCATCCTCAAGTCCGCTCTTAATGATCACTGGGAGAGTGTCATTTTCGCCTAAAAATGCGTACTTCAATTGTTCAGGGAGAGGTTTCAGTTCTACAACCGGTGCCTGCGCAGAAGAAGGCAACGAAGAATTAGTTTTAAATAACTGAATTTGATTAATGTCATACCTGGGCGTCAGAGGACGAGAAATGTCGAGCTGTGCGAGTATGGCACGTATGTCCTCGTAGAGAGCGTAGGAATCCTCCTGTGTAAAAATGGTGCTCTCCAGTGCTATCCTCAATAGGTCTTTGCCGCTGGTGCCTTGTATTTTATGTACTACATCGTCCAACGCATCCAATGCATTTACCGTCGCGTGCTCAGGTGGGTGTTGCATAGCCTTGAATAAATCAAATTTTATTGTCTCGTCTTCCACCTCCATGGTCAGCACTCCTGAGTCGCAATCAACCTTCATCTTTGACGTTTTCAAGAATGGGCGACCAAGTAGGATAGGTGGATGATCAGCCGGATCACTACTATCCATTCTGAGCACGTAGAAGTCAACTGGAAACATCAAGTCACCAACCTGCACTAAAACATCTTCTATGATACCTTCAGGTCGCTTACAAGATCTATCTGCCAATTGAATCGTTAGTCCAAGTGGCTTCAAAGGTCCAATGCATAATCTCGAATACAAAGAGTAGAGCAAAACATTTATAGATGCACCGAGATCAAGCATGTGATTTTCGACTCTAATGTTGCCTATAACACAAGGGATGGTAAACATACCTAGGTCTCCGCATTTAGGAGGTATCTTCCTTTGAATAACTGCAGAAACATTAGCGTTAAACATTACCTGCTCAGGTTGAGTTGAACGGCGGCGATTAGTACACAACTCCTTGAGAAGTTTAGCGTAGCGTGAAATCTGCTTAATCGCCTCGAGTAGAGGAATATTGATTTCAACCCTTTTGAAGAGATCCCACACTTCTTTATCGATCACTTGCTTCCTAGGGGCCTTAACCTGCAATGGAAACGGCAAATGGGGGTCAGTACGGCGAAGTTTGAAATTTTAGTCAGTGAGTACCGCGCCAGTAGTAGACTTTATATTGGCGCGCCGGGTGTTAATGTTCTCATCAGGCGCTCTATTATTGTTGTCCTCGGGCGCGGTCTTTGTGTTGACCGCGTCTTCTTCATACATTATTTGCGCTCCGGGAGAAGACATTACCGCGCCGTGCGTCTGGCTAATGTTCTCATCCGGCGCGGAACTCACTGTTTCCGTTCCCCTATCTCCCTCTTCTGGGCCCTTGAGCACCTTCCCTCGCCTCAAAGTCATAGCGCTAACATTTCCCTTCGGGTTGGGGACCGTTTGAGATGGTAATTTGCCCTGGTCATTCTTCAACTCATTGACGACCGTGATTAACTGCGACATTTGCTTTGATAACTCCGCAATAGCACCATCCGTCTTCGCTTGGTATTGTTGAAGATTCACTGCAAAATCATTAACGGTTAGTGGGTTAGTCTGACCTGGCTGATTATAGTTCCTCCTTTGTTGATGCTGATCAGCATTGTTGTAACCCTCTTGTTGCTGAAGAAATGGTGGCCGATAAATTGGGTCTGCTGTTGAGGCGCGGCTTGCTCCTTAGGAAATCCACCCTCGTTCTTCCAACTATATCCATTCGCAGCTAATCCAAACTTCCTCTGAGGCGGTCTGTTGTTGAAATTCTGATATCCTCCTAAAGCGTTCACCTTTGTTGAACTGTCTTCGTACAAGGATGGACACGAATCAGTCTTGTGGCCAACAGCACCACAAAATTCACAAGGCTTTACCACATTAGCTTGTCCCACCATCATCTTCTGCATCATTTCCTTGAGCTCCTTGATTTCATTGGCCATCTGATTGGTGTTAGAATCCACCTGTGAAACGCTCCTTGCCCTGCTGGTGTCATCCTTTCGACTGGTCTCCTCCCTGAAATGAGCACTCTCAGCGGTCTCATTAATCAAATTACGTACCTCGGACGGTGTCAAGTTCAGCACTGTGCCACCAGCTGCAGCATCCAACATCATCCTCTCTAAAGGTCTGAGTCCATCCAGCAAATATTCCACTACCATCCTAGCTGGAACCCCAAGATAGCAGCAACTCTGTTCCAATGAATTAAAGCGCTCCAAATAGTCGTACATCGACTCGCTTGGTCCTTGTTTGATCGTTGATAGCTCTCTCTTCACTTGAGTCGCTTTAGCCGGAGGGTAATATTTGTCGAGGAATTTCCGCTGCATTTGATCCCATGTGCGAATGCTACCTGAAGGCAAAGACAAAAACCACGATTTTGCTAGATCAGTTAAACTCAAAGGAAATACTCGGAGCTTAAACCTGTCCTCCGAAGCTGCGTATGGTCTCAATGTTTGGCAGATCCCGGTGAACTCTTGTAAATGCCTCGTCGCGACCTCTCCCGATAATCCTCCAAATTTGGGTAAGTGATGCACCACAGCAGTCTTTATTTCAAAATCATCTTCTTCTGGATCCGTATTGATACACCATGGTTGGTTATTGAAATTTGGTGCAGACAGCTCTCGCATCGTTGGTTCCGGTCTGTGGGCACGCCTGTATGGCTGATGCCCGTAAGGCTACTGCTGCACATATTGCTGAGGCGGTGGGTTAGGCTCATTGAAACCTTCTGCTCGTGCCCCTGCATCCCTAGCCAGAAATTCTCTTTCGCGAAGTTCCCTCTGGCGTGCTCTAAATACTCGCTCCGGCTCTTCGGCTCTTCATAAAATGGTGGAACCTGCACATCCGGATTTCCTGGTGGTGGTAAAGGACGGTTGTTGTTGTTGACCTGATTTTGTTCATTGTTTTGGCGGCCATCACCGTTAACACTACCTGCGTGAGACATGCTGGAAAGAGCAATTTACCGCAACAAAACAAAACACAAAGAAATAATAAAAAACTAAATATAAAAAGAAAAGAAACTCTTCACCGTAGCAGCTCCCCGGCAACGGATCCAAAATTTGACGCGCATCGTTGTGCACGCCAAACTTGTAATTTATATCTCCAAGCTTTAGCTAGTGTAGCGGCAAGCAAGGGTCGAACCCAAGAGAACTGACTGTGAAGCGGTTTCCTGTAAATACTGAACTAAAGGGGGTTTAAGTAAATGGTCGCAAGAACGAATGTAAGAAAAGTGTGAATGTCAATCAAGAGAAATATTCAGCTCAAGGAATTCAATAGTGACTGTTATCATCGACTTCTAAAGATACGATTCTAATCAAACACGTGGTCACTCCGACAAAGGTAATGACCTAAAGTATGCCGACAAAGGTGATACTAAGCCTGGATTCTACTACTTGTTTCCACGACAAAGCTTCGACAAGAGTTAATAATCAGAATTGATGAGCGGATAGTTTCACGACAAAGTATACGCTAACCGTGCAATACAATTCAGGCAAATTAAGATCCAGAACTTACGAATGAATAGAAATATGCATTAAATCCAAGTCTCAAACATGAATGTCACTAATTGAAAACCCTAAACTGAAATAAAACTTTAGCTGCTCATATTCATAACTGCAAAATACATTAAACTGAAAAACCATAAAAAGTACTGTTCACGATCACTGTTCACGCAAAAATCCCAAAATTCCGTCCGTTGTCTTTGTCAAACCCTCGTCGTCCAAACTTTTTTATGTCGTCAAAAACTACCGTCCCAAACTTCCGAAACCCTAATTGAGATCGGGCTCTAAAATTGATTTCGGGCCGCGGGCCCGATTGCTGACGTCATCACAGGCAGACCGCACCCCAAGAAGACATTAGGTCGCGCGCCCGAAGAAGACATTAAGGTCCGGCGCGCGACACTAACGTTGCCTGCGGGCGCGTACCTTACTGAAGTGCGCACTGATTTCCTTCAACGTCGATTTTCTTCCTAAGAACACCATTTTGAGCCGCAAGTCTCTTTTCATGTACTCCAGACACCTAAAATGCAAACAACACTAAGAAGTAACTGTTCACATAAAACATGTCGAAATAGTTGGGTTTAAACGGTTTAGCGAGTCGTATAAATACACCCCATCAATCAGCCTGAAAATGAGCACACAAACAGACACTGAACATAATGTCTGGTCTGCTAGCTATTAGATATAATAATGAACCAATCATTCCCTGTATAGAGCTGAATCGACAGCGGGAGAACCCTAATCCTTCCCTAGGGACTCGTTTGGTGGCATGGGAGTGTTATAGGTTTTGGCACTATTCATACCGAATTTAGTGAGTATTTCTTTAAGATTGCTGATAAATTCGTGTGCCGTCTTGTCCCTGTGTTACTTGCAACCCAAGAAAGAACTTAAGTTCCCCCACCATGCTCATTTCAAATTCAATGGACATGTGCTTGGTGAATTTCCTGGCAAGTTTATCATTAGTGGATCCAAAATTAATATCATCTACGTATATCTGTACCACTAGAGTATGTGTTCCTTCTCTCAGAAGGAACAGAGTCTTTTCTACCTCACCACGTACATATCCGTGGGACAGCATGAACTGGGACAGTCTTTCATACCATGCTCGAGGAGCTTGTTTGAGTTCATAGAGACCTTTGTCGAGAATGTAGACGTGGTCTGGATGAGAATGATCTTCAAAGCCAGGTGTCTTACTCATGTATTCCTCTTCTTTCAGAGCACCGTTCAAGAAGGCAGTCTTGATGTCCATTTACTGCAAGATGAAATCATGATAAGTAGAATGACTTCTAACCTGGTGACAGTGGAAAATGTTTCATCGTAGTCAATCCCTTCTTGTTGATTGTACCTTTTGACTACTAGTCGTGCCTTGTTTCAAACAACTGTCTCCTTGTCATCCATTTTGTTTTTAAACACACATTTTGTCCCTATGACGTCCCGAACTTCTGGTTTGGGAACCAGTCTCCATACTTTGTTTCTTGTAAATTGGTGTAGTTCTTCCTGCATGGCAGCCACCCAATCTGGATCCTTGAGAGCTTCGGCCACTGTTTTGGGTTCTGCAAGGGAGACAAAAGAAGCAACAGAACAATATGAAGATGCATTTGTAAGAATTGATTTAAGTCTTTCCCTTGTTCTTGGGAGGTGTAGCACTGATAGTCTCTCAGTCTAAGTGGAGGCTGGGCTATTCTTCCACTCTGTGTTACTATGGATTCAGTCTGTTGTGTACCCTGTGACATGATGTCTTGAGTTTGTTCCTAACTAGGTACTAGTTCTGTCTCTTGAGGTAATCCATCCTTGATTTCCTGGCTGGTCTTTGGAGCGGACTCCTCTTCATGTTCGATCTGAGATGTAATATGAAGGTCTTCCTCCCTTAGTAGGGGTGAGGACCCCAACTCATGTACCCCAACCCATGTTCGATCTCAGGTTTTCATCAAATGTCACATGGATTCTTTCCTCTACTTTTCTTAGCCTCTTGATCTATACTTTGTAGGCTTTACTGTGACTGGAGTAACCGATAAATGTGCCTTCATCACTCTTAGGGTCGAACTTCCCGAGATTATCCTTCCTGTTGTTGTGAATGTAGTATTTGCATCCAAACACTTTTAGATGCGATATGTTTGGCCTTCTCCCCAGAAGTAACTCATATGGTGTATTCCCCATGAGGGAACAAAGCGAGGCACGGTTTAAGATGTGACAAGCTGCGTTGACTGCTTCAGCCTAGTAGTTCTTGGGCACTTATGGTTTGGGACATATCTTACAAGGTTCTGTTCTTTCTCTCAACTACTTCGTTTTGTTAAGGTGTCTTGAGGGCAGAGAAGTTGTGATCAATCCCTTTGTTCCTGCATAAAGAGAGAAACTGAGAGTTTCTAAACTCTGTTCCATTGTCAATTTTGATGGAGATTAAATGTCGAGTGAGCTTATTTTCAGTGAGCTTTAGCCACGCTTCAAATTCTGTAAAAGTCTCATCTTTGGAGGTTAGAAATATCGTCCAAGTAAACCTAGAGTAATCATCAACAATAACCAAAATATACTTGTTACCTCTGCTCCATTTATTCACTGGACCACACAGAAGGACGACCTTACTTGCTTCTATAGCACATGCACTACATAATTGATCCATTGATCTTTCTATTTTGGGGTAGTCCATACACAAGATTTCTTTGGTGCAGTTTGGACAAAAGTTTCAAACAAGCATGCCCGAACCTCCTATGCCACAATAGTGAGTCATCGACAATAATGGATAGGCAGAGTTCCCTGTCAGGTATGAACTCTGGGTCTACGAGGTAAATTTCATTTTCCCGAATGCCTCTTAGGATTGTTTTGCCTGTGCTGCAACACTTAACTAGGAATCATCAATGTTAAATATGACTTGATTCTTACCTCCTTGGCACAGCCGCGACACACTCAAGAGATTGTATTGAAGATCGTCAACCAAGCTTACATTGTTAACAAAACATTTATCAGAAATACTTACCTCTCCCAGCCATAGAACCTTTCCCTTACTTTTGTTTCCGAAGAGTATGTATCCTCCGGAGTGTTGTTGGAGTGATCTGAACCATCCTTGATTTCTAGTCATGTGTTTTGAGCACACACTATCGATGTACCAGGGACGGGACTTCACTTCTACCGGCAAGGAAACAGTCAGTTTTTACGTACCCAGACAAGCTTGAGCTTACTGGGTTTAGAGAGGAATTTTAATTTAGTTGGAGTGTTCGTAGCTCAATCTTGTTCCTTGGAGAGGCTCTGGGTTTTCTGATGACAAATGTTCCATGGGTATTCCGATTTTTTCTCAAGTTTTCTTAGCTGGTGGCAGTCTCTCCTGTAGTGACCATCCTTACCACAATGTCAGCACGTGCGATGACACTTCAGTTCTACATATTTGCTCATGCCGGAAGGGATGGATTTGTTGTTCTTTCTGGCTTGAAGATCAATGCTGAATGGCTTTTTGTTCATGTCTTGCTTCTTCCAGATTGCATATGCCTTTTTTGCATTGAAGGAAACGGAATCCTCAGACGGATATCTGTTTGGGTATCTGCTACCGGGTAGGGGGTTCTGGCAGAAGCATTTGCATATGTCCCTTGATTTTGTTTCACTTGGTAGGGCAGACTCTTCCTTTGTGAATCCAATTCCCAATCGGGTAAAGTTTTTTGAGAAATTCGTGCGCTGCTCTTTGGCTCTTATGCTCTCTCGTTCCTTCATCCATTGTTCTTTTCTTTCAGCTCTCCTTCTCTAATAATTTTTAAAGTACGCAATAGCTTTGTATTGTCAGCCTTTAGTTGTGTCAAGCTGTCTTTCAGATGTTTGATGTTGATCAGGTGCTCCTCACAGGTGTGGCAATGATCTTTTGTAGTTCTTTTTCCTTTCTCGTGAACTTATGCTCCTTTATCCATTGTTCTTTTCTCTCAGTTTCTTCGCTGGCTTCTCTTAAAGAGTGTAGCAGCTCTGCAGTGTCAATCTTTAGTTGAGTCACATTGGGTTCGAGATCTTTGACTTTAAGTAGATGTACCTCACAAGTGTGGTATTCATCCTTGCATGTCTCCATTTCCCTTTCAAGTCTCATTGCTTTATCTGACCAAAGCATGTTATTCTCAATTCATTCCTTCAATCAAGTCATCCTTTTCTTCTATGACATGACTGAGTCGGCCGTTCTCCTTCACTAAGCCTTTTATTAGATCAATGAATTCAGGTCAGTATAAACAGGGTTATTGAGTGAGAAATGAGAAGCTAACTCAGAGGTATTTGAGTGAGCCATCAAGCATGCTTCCCTGGTTGATTAATCACCAACACTATCATCTTCAGATTCTCCCCAAGTTGCAAGCATGGCTTGTACACTCTTCTGAGCTGGTGGTTCTCCATTTTTTTTTCATATACCATTCTTGGCCATATGCCCTTTGCGTTGACAGTGGTAGCATAAGATGTCTTTGTTTTCCCTAACGATATGCTTCTGCTCTGGATTTCTCTTGGCGAAGTTTTGCTGACCATTGATCCTAGCCATCTTGAATGCCCTTGTCATGAGAGCAGTTGTCTCATCCTCTTCCTCATCGTATTCATCAGTTTGTGCGAGATTGAAGGTTTTTTTTATTTTCAGGGCAATGGAGTGAGTTTTGTCTGGCTCACATCTAGCAATCTTCCTTTCAATGATTCCGGCATTGCTTTGGAGATTTCCAACCAGTTCTTCCAGAGTGATTTTCTTGATGTTGCTCTGAGCTTGCAGCGCCAATGTAACAACGTCCCATTTGTCATTCGGTGCTTGTAGGAAGTGATGTGTCACTTTCACTTAGGGAGGGTTTCCCCAAGAAACTCCATCTGACCGACGTATGTTTGGAATCGAGTGTGAAAGTCTTCTAATGACTCGTTCTTACCCTGTATGGCATTTTCATAGTCCTTGGAGGCAGCGAGCATTCTGTTCCCTTTGATGTCCTCATTTCCCGCATATCGCCTTAAGAGTCCATTCCAGATGTCTTGAGTTATTTTGTATTTCAAGACCTTTTTCAAATCACCAAGGGCCAAAGCTGTGTATAGTACTTTCTTTGCTCAGTAAATTTTCTCATGAGCCCTATAGTCCTCATCCATGTAATCTTCTTTCTTTTTGTCTTTAGTGTGATCGTTGCTATCCCTGATAGGTATGGGTCATTGTTCAATTACTGTCCAAAGTAGTCCATCCAAGGAACAGATATGGACCTCAATCTGCTGAGTCCACTAATCATACTCTTCTGGATTTAGCACTGGTGGTTTTCAGAACGAGTCGTGTATCGAGTTGTTTGCAGCCATTTTCCTACAAAAGCTAACAAAATTCTAGAGCCAAGGCTCTGATACCAATTGTTGGATCGTTAGTGAGTTGTTCCTGTGTGGTAACAGAGTTATCATATACCAGGCAAGTATAGCACCAGCGGGATGTGTTAAGCAGCAGGTATAGCAGCAGCGGAATATTAAATATATGAAAATTAAAGTCGCTTACTTAGTGATTTATAGTGGAAACCTCAGTACTTAATCAAGTAACTGAGTAAAACCATTACCTTCCACTATCCTCTGGAACAGTTTGTGAAAAGACCAATTTCTGAATTTAGGATATTCTTGCTAAGTACAAAAGAATAAGTTACTCACTAGCAGTGGCGAAGCCAGGATTTCTTTGGACCGGAGGCAAATTTTTTTATCGAGTCGGAAATTTGTTACCGGGGGCATAAATTTAAAATTACCGGGGACAATTTGTTATAAAACTAAAAAAATTCAAGCTAATCATACGTAATATAACGTAAATTTACAAAATGACCGAGGGCGGCCGCCCGCCCTCCTCGTCATGTGGCTTCGCCACTGCTCACTAGTACACTTAGTACAATTTCTAATTTATCTTTGTTACTCTAGTTTAACCCAACCCACGAACAGATCTATCTCACTCTCGAACTTGACCGTTCAAGCTTCTGATGCTCACGACATGCTTTTCTCCGTTCTTCCCTACTTCGCTCTAGCTCGTCCGTCAGCTTATTGTAGCACCATGAATACGCCTAGGTTTATTTGATTAGGATCTTTCAATCCAAATCAAATATTCCACCATTACGTATATGAGTCTCTTTCATTTAAATAGGAAGTTTTATCTAACAAAATTAGATTTTTTTCCATATTTCTTAAGAGATATATTCGTTATGTCCAAAATATATTACATAATATATTTTGGATTAAAGTTGTCATCAATATCTTCGGATCTTCTCAAGATACTCTTTAAGATTCACCGAATAACTTGCTAGAGAATCTATCTTCTTGATTTGATAATCTTCCGCATATCTTCTTTCATATTCGCCTTGTTGCATTTAATGAAGTTAGGATCTTTTCTGCACACTAATTAGATTAATTAGTTAAGTATTTGTTATCATCAAAACCTTACGGATCCAACACCTTAGCATACTCATTCAACACATTTCTACACACAAACCTAAATAAATCGAACTCCACAAAAACTTGTGTTTGAAAATATATATCTGAATCTCGAACTAGGTTACCTGAAATTTGGAGGACTTCTAGGCCGGTACTTGAGCTTCTTCTGGCTCTCCAGCGTCACAGTGAGATACAATCTATCTGTCCAGCCAAGGGCTTGCTCCTCGGATAGAATCATGTCACTCCTGTATCCTTCAAACATTTTTTTTCTGATAGTGCTTACTTTGCTTCTCTTCCTTTCAGGCTGCGAAAAAGGACCTTATAACTACTCTGATATCCTCCATCAATGAGGTGTCCATTCCATGATTCACAGCCTAAATGCAAAGATCAAATCCATATGCGTCTCAGCTCATCCCTTGAGTCGTTAATAACCCATTTTGACAAATTTGTTTGTTGAGTGAAATCAAAGTTAGTATGTAATAAATGCAAGAAACTAAAATTTGCTAGTGCAGATCAAACTCCTTTGATGAAATAATTTGGTCCCTGACTTTTTTCCAAATTTGGTTCGTAAGGGATGTTGAAATTCGCTAGCTTAATTGTATGGTTCTATAATTCAATATAAGATAGTTCACGATATTGTACATTACAAGTTACTAAGAATGAGAGACAATACCTGAAAGCACCCCATGAGCTCAAAGCCGACTTGAGATTCCTAAGCTCATCTTCTCACTCTGAAGACAAAAACGAGTGCTTTTGCAGGTCAATGGCTGGAATATCAGCTCATGGAAAAAAGGCGCCTAACCTTCGAGCATCCGGTCCTTTATAGATGTACCTTTCTGAGAAGCCTTCGACTTGCTCTTGAACTGGTTTTGCGACAAAGGTGGATCTTGTCAACATGATTTCTTCTTCTTACTCTGATTCACTGAAAGCCTTGTTGTTTGCTTATTTGGCTTTTTGTAGACTTGGTGTTATATTTAGTTGACTTCAAAATTAATATACTTTATCAACATCTGCAGTTGATAAGCTTTTCAGGTTAGAAGATTTCCTATAGCTTATGGCCTGTTTTTTCCCTTTTCTTTGGCCTTGTTCAATTCAATTTAGTTAATTTTAATATTTTGGTTGTTCGGGTCAACCATCGAGCAAAAAGACAATGCAATAGTATTAGACGATCATATTAGGACATATTATCTTGAATGTATGTTTGTTACCTTGTTGATAGGATCACATATATATTAGTTGCCTGATGCGAGTTTACAAAGAAGTGGAAGGCCAGCACGGGAACATATCAAGTCTAAAAAATATCCTATTAATGAATTTGAATTATAGCAGCCAAGGTTCATGAACTCAAGATTAGTTTAGTTAGTTTTTGTGTTGGTTTGAAAAACTACCACAGGGCAGGTACTACGTGTATGTTTAAGAATGCATCAGTGTTAATAAAGATGTAGAAAAGAACTTGCACTCAATCTTATCTATAATCCTTCTGTTTTATCTCTTCTGTTCTATCTCCTCTTCTCATTACTATTTCCCATCATTTTTGGTGCTTTCATTGAGAGTCTAAAAATGATGCCTGAAACACGCAATTCTTCTACAGCGGAGTCATTGCAGGCTCTTTCTAGCAGTTTCGCGGAACTAAACAATAAAATTGCAGAGTTGAGCAGCAGAACTCAAACTATGGAAGAAATGCCACAAAATCAAATGGAGGCAACAGCAAAAACTAATGCTACCTTTGAAAAAATGCTTGGAATATTAGAAAAACTGCAAAGTTCAATTATGAATATGCAGACATCAACACCTCCTGCAGATAAACAACATGTTTATCCAAATGCATCAAACTCAATTCCTATTTTACCAACACCAATAGTAGGACAACATCACCATATGGTTTCCGGAAATCAAAGTCCACATGGCCTACAACAACAATTCTTTAATCTGAGCAGTACAACTAGTGAAGTACTCGCACAACAATACCTCGCTTACCAAAGTTGGAAATTCCTTATTTTTCCAGGTAATGGAGTAGGATGGTTCTTTCAAACAGAGCTATATTTTGAACATCATCGTGTTCCGGCTGAACAGAGAGTGACAGTAGCTACATTCTATTTGTCGGGAGAAGCTTTAAGTTGGTTTCAGTGGATGTATTCAACGAATCAAGTAACTACATGGGAGGCATTATCGCGGGATCTTATCTCGCGCTTTGGACCATCTACATATTGGAATGCGGAAGTGGCATTGAATAAATTGCAACAGACTTCATCACTTGCAACATATATATATCAGAATTTGAAGCACTTTCCACTCGTACTCCGAGTTTGACACCTTCAAATTTATTACACAGATTTCTTGCCGGATTGAAAGATGATATACATCGAGAGATTGTTTTATTGTGTCCTGAAACACTACAGGCTGCCATGGGCATGGCAAAGATTGCCGAACAAAAGATACAAGCATCAAAGGTTCTTTCACAGGTCCTGGACCGCCTCTTCCTATTCGGCGATTATCCACTACTGAAATTGTATCCAGACGTGAGACGGGACTTTTTTTCAATTGCGATGAAAAATTTTCACCGGGTCATCGATGTAAACCAAGGTTTCGATGTATGTTCATAGAGGACCCTGCTATCGAAGAAGATTTGTCAGAAGGTATATTTGAGGAGAATTGTGATAAAAAATTGAAGGTAATAATGACTTGATTCCAGAAGCGGCTGATGTCCCCAGTATTTCATTGCATGCTTTACAAGGAAGGTTTATTCCAAGCACATTAACAATAAAACGTATGTTAAATGGCAAGAAAGTTGTGGTGTTAATTGACAGTGGATCAACTCACAATTTCTTACAAACAAGGGTGGCAAAATATCTAAATCTTCCAACTGAAATGTCACAACATCTGAATGTGAGAATTGGAAATGGAGATGCTTTGGAATGTGAAGGAGTGTGCAAGAGGATTTCTTTACACCTTGGAGAACACTGCTTCGAAGTTGTCCTACATCTCTTACCGATTTATGGTGCAGATGTTGTCTTATGGGCGCAATGGTTAGCTGATATTGGCCCTTGCTCTGTTTGATTATAAAAAATTATGGATGCGATTTGATCACCAAGGAAGACAAGTCACCCTTACTGGCATGCCGTAACAAGCCCAATTAAACCAAATGTCCTTAAGTCAATTACGTCGGGCTACACAGACTGATGCTCTATCTTCTTTTTTCCAGTTGATAGTACTTGAAAACAAGGTGGCAGAAGTACCTACAATGGAAAACACATCAGATATGGTGAATATACCTTTACCGCCAAATGACTTGAATCCCTTACTTGCAGGAAAAACAAATCAAATTTTGCATACATCCAAGGTGTTCACTAAACCCAAAGGACTTCCTCCACTCCGAGGTGTAGAACATCATAGCCCACTCATGCCTAACACTGCTCCAGTGAATGTGAAACCTTATAAGTATCCACACTATCAGAAAATTGAAATTGAAAAACTAATACAAGAGATGATGCAGGATGGTGTTATAAGGTCAAGTTGTAGTCCTTTCTCATCACCAGTTCTTCTTGTTAAAAAGAAGGATCGAAGTTGGCGTTTTTGTGTGGATTATAGATATCTCAATTCAGTGACAGTGAAGGATCGATTTCCAATTCCAACTGTAGACGAGTTGCTTGACGAGTTACATGGGGCAAGTATTTTCTCAAACCTTGACCTTAGATCGGGGTATCATCGGTTGAGAATGAATGAGGCAGACATTTGTAAGACAGCTTTTAGGACGCATCAAGGTCATTTTGAATTCCTCGTTATGCCATTTGGACTTACAAACGCTCCCTCTAGCTTTCAAGTTGCCATGAATGAGCTGTTTCGACCCATGTTACGCTGGTATGTTTTGGTTTTCTTTGATGATATACTTATCTTTAGTTCCACATGGGATGAACATTTACAACATCTAAATGAAATACTTAGTGCTCTCAAGAGTCACAACTTATATGCAAAACATACAAAGTGTGAAATAGTAAAGTAAAGTAAAGTAAAGTGTGAGCAGGGGCTCTGGCCTGCTCAGGTGGGGGGTTTGAGTAGAATAGGAAAAATAATTTTTTTTTAAAAAAAAGTAAATTATCATGGCCATATAATCTCATCTCAAGGAGTTGCAGTAGACCTTGTGAAATTCACAGCGTCTCAATTAGGCAGATTTGTGAACAAGCAGTTGCTGCAGCACACTCTTGTTCACTCGGAAATTGTCTCAGCAAACAATGAACAAGACAGAAGTTTGTTCACCCAGTTCGGCCAACTGCCTACGTCTGGGGAGGACTATTCTCCAGTCCTCAATCCACTAAACACGAAGGTCTCCAAGTACACCCGGTTACAACTCCACGCAACCTATGCTACTCAACCTTGTGTGGATCACTTGACACAATCAGAACAGGCTCTGACTTGTGTCTGCAAACACTCTACAAATGTCAATCTAGAATAGCTACAGACTTCTCAAGACTCAGCCTATTCTAAACTACACTCACTCAGCAAAGTTGCTGTAGCAACTGCTGTAACACACAGCTGAAGCACAATTTGTCCGCGTCGCACCGAAGCTTTCTGCCGAGCCGTTCGAACGATTCCACGAGGGCTGCACACTCTGGAATACTTCCCCTCACTCAGTGACCACCTCCCACTAGCGAGAACCACCGCTTAGACACTTGACTGAGCCACACACCCGTCAGTTCTTCCGCGGCTGCCCTTGATCAACCAACAAGCACCACTGCTCTGAATTGGCTTCCAGATCAAGCTCGAATCAGACTCTGCAAGTCCTGATTCCCTTCTGCTTCTGTCACCACAGCTCTGCGCTCACGCTCTGCTCTTGGGTGATGATCGAAGAATTCATCCGTCACACACCAAAATTGCTCTCTATGAATTCTGTGTATGCACTCGTGTATCCCTCACCTTCGATCCACCTCTAAGCTCTGAACTCCTCTCGCTTAAATAGCAACACCAGCTTTAAGCAATGTCCAGGTTTAGGCAATATCTCAAAAAGAACAATTATCTCCTAAAATCTAGGAGATTAGATTTGATCTTTATCTTCAATGCAAAACTCCTTCTCTAGCTAGGAAACCTCACTGGAAAATTCTCCACAGCATTTTAGAAATTCTTCTGATGATCCCCGTAGCGATCCCAGCCCTTCTGGACAAGCCCAGGGCGCTGCTGCTTCTTCGTCAGATGATGCAGCCACTTGAACAAGCTCCTGCTATAGCATCCCCTGCTGCAGCAGCTGCTGCTGCTTGTTCACTTGTGCTGGTCTGCTTGTTCACTTGTGCTGTAGCAACTCCTTGTTCACTTGTGCTGGTTTTGTCAAACACTGCCATACTATATTATCAATCTCCCCCTTGGCATTTTGACAAAACCTTCAGAGAGTTCGTTTCCAGAATAAAGTTTCTTAACCTCTCCTTCTTCTCCTTATCGTCTCCTCCCCCTTTTTGGAAAAGTTGACAAGGGGGCGGTCTCTTGGCCGTCCTATGGAGGTAAAACACAGAGCCCCAGAGAGGCTCGCAGGTCTTCGAATCGGGCTGCATTCAGAGCTTTTGTGAAGATATCAGCAAGTTGTTTGGCGGACACCACATGCTGTAGCGCAATGATATTCTTTTCAACTAGATCACGGATGAAGTGATGACGAATGTCAATGTGCTTAGTTCTGCTGTGCTGAACAGGATTCTTAGATATGCTGATGGCACTCATGTTGTCACAGTAGAGGGTCATTTCATCTTGAGCAATCCCATACTGATAGAGCCTAGTTATACATGTTATTTAGATCATAAACCCATGCTTGTTTGCAATATTTTATGGGCAAGATTACTCGTTTCCACTATTTTTGTATATCAGGTCAGAACGAGTCCTTAAGTCGGATACGCGCTAACAGGCAGCGTTCTAGGGGTGAAAGATCAGCCTGTGGAGCTAGCGGTGCAAACAAAAGAAGAAATGGCGAAGGACAGCAGAGGTGCGCCACCCGATTGCGCCAATCAATGCTGTGCGCCAGGCGCAAAGTCCCAGTGACCAGACTTGGAAGTTGCCAAAAGATGAACTTCCTGGGGCACTATTTAAACAAAGAAAGTCTAGGGTTTCAAAATAACACAGAGAGGCGGACACCATCACTCAGTGACATTCCAGAGGCATTGCGCGGCAGAACTGGAAAACACACGGACCTGTCAAGGAGAGTTGCGCCAGCCGACTGCGCCAGCCAAGAGAAGACCCTGCACGCACTGTTTGCTACCGTTTTCTTGGATTCAGTAGTTGTTACTTACTATTTTATGATGTTTACCACTAGCATGTCTAGCTAAACACTTAGTGTTGGTCGGGCATGAATCTATGATGTATTACCTTTGAGACTTGAGCTTAATGCATAGTTTATTTATTTGTATTAATCCTGCGCGTACTGAGACAGTTAGTTGCATGAGTAGGGGAAGCCTTGAACCGCAAACTTACTTGTGTAGCTCGCTTGTCGCATGTTAAACTAGTTGCATGCGTAGGGGAAGCCTTGAACCGCAAACTTACCGTGACAACTAGGAGTAACGAGTTAGGGTAGGCAGCTGCTACTGTGACAGGATTCGCAGCTGTTTAGTCTAGTTCTAAGGATTAATAGCACATGAACTTTGAACGGAACATGCGCACGTGTTAGGAAGCCTTTACCGGACACTAACCCAAGTAAACCACAAGCTATAGATGTTTAGAGTCGATGATAAGGAATGCATTCATAGAGGATTGTCTGCCCAATACTTCTCATAAATATAGTACTTCATCTCTACTGCTTGCGCACGTCTAGTGCAATTCCCTGAGTTACGATATTCGCTGTTATTCGCGCATCGCGCAAAACCCCCAATCACTCACGCAACCCCCGTTTTCTTAAGTGTAGGTTACTAGCTGAGACTCACTGCTTGCTCCCTGTGGAGATCGACCCTTACTTAACCGCTGTACTAGTGGGAGAGGAAGGAATTATATTTGACGCGCACAACGACGCGCGATCAAATTTTGGCGCCGTTGCCGGGGAGCAACACAGCTAAGTTTTAGCTAGCTTACATTCCTCATTTTAGTTATTTCATTTTGTTTTGTTTTCTCGTTGTTGTTTCTGACAGCGCGCAATCACATCAGCCTGCGCAACCTTGAAACAGTTGCGCTGCGCAGATTCTAGTTGCGCACTGACAGACGCAACAACTTCGTTGCCATTTAATTTCGTTTCTTGAGTTTGGATCAGGACATGGAGGATAACAGTGTGGTTGGAGATAACCTGGGAGACAGAACCCCAGAGGAAGAAAGGGCACATAACCGCGCAGCCCTATTCAGAGAGGAAGTGCAGCGTGAGGACGACGCACGAATGGCCGCTGAACCATACATTGCGCCACCCGTTCGTCCAGTCGCGAGGCGCAGGACAGTGCGCGAAATGTCGGCCCCACTCACTGTTAACCAGCCATGGTGCATAGTGCTTCCGCCCGACGGACAGTTCGAACTAAGAAGCTCACTCATCCATCACATGCCCAAGTTTCACGGAATGAACAACGAAAATCCAGTCAAGCATGTGCGGGAGTTCCTAATCATTTGCGAGAACATGAAGGCTTTGGGGGAAAACGATGAAGCGCTGAAGATGAAAGCGTTCCCATTTTCATTGAGCGATGCAGCCAAACACTGGCTGATGAGCCTACCCGCAGGATCAATCCACACATGGGAGCAGCTGCAGAAGAAATTCTTAGATAAATTTTATCCAGCAGCGAAGATTGCGCTGCTCAGAAGGGAATTGGCCGCGCCAAGGCAAGGCGCAGGGGAGTCTCTGTCAGAATACTACGAGCGTTTCAGGGAGCTAGAAGCCAACTGCTACAATCACGGGCTTCCCCAGAATGTGCTGATAGAGAACTTTCTGAATGGACTGCTGCCCATGGAGCTGCGACTACTGAATGCATGCGCAGGAGGGGACATTTGCAACATGTACCCGGAGGATGCATGGCAGCTGATAGAAGATTCTGCTGGACAGGTAAGACATCAATTGACACTTGAAAGTAGTCGTAATCGTTCTGTGCATCAGGTAGAGGCAAGCGCTGAGATCAAAGAAATGAAGGCCATGCTACAGAAGCTGATGAGTGCGCAGAGCGCACAACCAGTTGCACCAAAGGTATGTGAATTCTGCAGGTCCACTGAGCACAAGACAGACGAGTGCCCAACACTTTTTGAAGAAACTGGAGATGTAAATGCCCTTGGAGGATGGGACAACAGAGGACCGCAGAGGCAGAATCAGCCGCGCTTTGGGCTTGCTGCAAATGGTTTCAGATGGAGAGAAGAGAACAATTTCCAGAGGCAGCCCACTGATCAGCGCGCACCACAGCAGACGCAACATGCTGCACCCTACAATCCACCGCATCGCCGCACAGACGCACCAGCGCAGAACAGTCAGCAACCACAGCGATCCTTGGAAGATATCATGGGGCAGCTAGCAGACACAGTGCGCAAGAATGACGAAAAGTATGACAAGAGGTTCGAATCCATAGAAAAACACCTATCACAAATTGCAACCACAGTGTATGAGCTGAAAAAGAGCGATGGCAACCTGCCTTCGCAAGTGATTCAGAACCCTAAGGGAGGAGTTAACGCAGTAACACTGAGGACTGGGCGCACAGTGGGAACAGAGCAGACCGCGCAGGCGCCCGCGCAACCAGTTGCGCAAGTCCCAGATCCAGCAGCTCAGAGTGCGCAACCAGAGCCAGAGGCGCAATCAGAAGCGCCAACCACGAACCAGCAGGGCAATGCGCCAGGTATGTCTCACTCGAAAAACAAGAACAAAAATTGTACTAACATACCTGCTCCTTTCCCTGTGCAGGCACCACTGGCGAGAAAAGAAGCACTGGACAAGGAACTGTATGAGCTGTTCAGCAAAGTGGAAATCAACATACCTCTCATAGAAGCTATTCGACAGATTCCCAGGTATGCGAAGTTTTTAAAAGAGCTGTGCACGAATAAAAGAAGGACAGGCGAATGCGCACAGGTAATGCTAAATGCGCAGGCCTCAGCAATCGTGCAGCAAAAGGTACCACCTAAGTGCCGAGATCCAGGTACATTCACTATCCCTTGCACCTTAGGTAAAACCACGGTAAGCAACTGCATGATCGATTTAGGCGCATCAATCAATTTATTACCATATTCTCTCTATGCGACCTTGCGCCTTGGACCACTAAAACCTGCAGGTCTCACAATTCAGCTAGCAGATAGATCGTGCAAACAACCTGCAGGCATGATAGAAGATGTCCTAGTTCGAGTAGGAGAGCTGGTGTTCCCAGCAGACTTTTATGTGCTCGAAATGGAGGGTGAATCAAGCGCCAGCGGTGCGCAGATCCTCCTAGGCAGACCGTTTCTGATGACTGCGCGCACGAAGATAGACGTGTGGAGGGGCACGCTCTCCATGGAGGTAGATGGCGAAGAAATCCATTTCAACATCTTCGAAGGGATGCAGCACCCACATGAGGACGCTACCGTGCACGCAATGGACAGCTTTGACGACTTAGTCACAGAAGCGCAGTGTGCGAGCGCAACCATAGGACCAGAGCTACTGACACAGGCAGAACTGGAGGAGCAAGAGAAGGAGCTAAGCAGTGCTGAACCAGCATCCACACAGGTATGTGATATAGTTCATATTTGCACCGCTAACAAAACCTTGCCCTCTGTTGAGCAGGCACCCAAGATCGAACTGAAGCAACTCCCGGAGCATCTCAAGTACATTTTCTTGGGAGATGAGGACACCCTGCCAGTGATCATCAAGAAGGGATTGGAAAAAGAGCAGGAGGCGCGCTTACAACAGGTGCTGCGCAGGAACCAGCGCGCTATTGGATGGACTCTTGCTGATCTGCGCGGAGTGAGCCCGGACGTGTGCATGCACCGAATTCTGTTGGAAGACGGCGCCAAACCATCCAGGGAGGCTCAGCGCAGGTTAAACCCAAATATGATGGAGGTAGTGCAAAAGGAAGTTCTGAAGTTGCTTGACGCAGGGGTCATTTACCCAATCTCAGACAGCAGATGGGTCAGCCCGGTGCACGTTGTGCCAAAGAAAGGAGGAATCACGGTGGAGGAGAATGCGCAGGGCGAGCTAGTTCCCAAGCGCATACAGACTGGCTGGCGCATGTGCATCGACTACAGGAAGCTGAACGCTGTAACGCGCAAGGACCACTTCCCGCTACCCTTCATGGACCAGATGCTGGATCGCTTGGCAGGTAAACCTTACTTTTGTTTTTTGGACGGATATTCAGGTTACAATCAGATACCCATAGCTGCGGAGGATCAAGAGAAGACCACGTTCACATGCCCCTTCGGAACATTTGCGTTTCGGCGTATGTCTTTTGGGCTGTGCAACGCGCCAGGTACGTTCCAACGCCTCGTCATGAGCATTTTCTCTGATATGATTGGTATATGTATAGAAGTGTTCATGGATGACTTCACTGTATATGGGAGTACCTTTGATGCATGCTTAACACATCTAGATAAAGTCTTAGCACGCTGCATCTCTAAGAACCTAGTGCTAAACTACGAGAAGTGTCATTTCATGGTTACGCACGGAGTAGTATTGGGTCATATCATTTCAGAGGAGGGTATTAAGGTAGACAAAGCTAAGATAGATATTATTTCTAATCTGCCTTATGCCACCAACGTGCGCGACGTGAAATCGTTCTTAGGGCATGCTGGGTTTTACAGGCGTTTTATTAAGGATTTCTCTAAGATTTGCATACCCCTGTCTAACCTGTTGCAAAAAGACGTGTGCTTCGATTTTACTGATGAGTGCAGGGCGGCGTTCGATAAGCTGAAAGAAGCGCTGACCAGTGCGCCAGTGATGCGCGCACCAGACTGGAACCTGCCATTCGAGCTGATGTGTGACGCAAGTGACTACGCAGTAGGAGCAGTCTTGGGGCAGCGCGAGGACAAGAAGCCGCATGCCATCTACTATGCATCGCGCACACTGGACTCCGCGCAGAAGAACTACACCACCACGGAGAAGGAGCTTCTGGCAATTGTATTTGCGCTGGAGAAGTTCCGAGCATATGTTCTAGGCGCCAGAGTCATCATCTACACGGACCACGCAGCTATCCGCTACCTCATATCCAAGAAAGAGACCAAGCCGCGCCTGATGCGTTGGGTACTTCTGCTTCAGGAATTCGATTTAGAGATCAAAGATAAGAAGGGCACAGAAAATACCGTCGCTGATCATCTGAGCAGGATCATAAAGGATGAGGAGCCAGGGCAGATCAAGGAGACATTCCCTGACGAGCATCTAATGGCGCTAACAGGTAAGGTACCATGGTATGCGCATATCGCAAATTACCTGGTCACAGGTGCGTTCCCTCCTCATTTCAATAAAACTCAGTGCATGCGATTGAAACATGAGTCCAAGCATTATCTTTGGGATGATCCTTACATGCTTAGAATAGGTCCAGATCGGATATTAAGACGTTGCGTGCCTGACCATGAGATTAACTCTGTATTGATGTTTTGTCATGCGCACGCCTGTGGAGGACATTTCGGTCCCAAGCGCACGAGCAGGAAGATCTTGGACTGTGGATTCTACTGGCCGCACCTATTCAGAGATGCCTATGACCACTGCAGGAAGTGTGACAGGTGCCAGCGCACTGGAGGAATATCCGCGCGCAACGAGATGCCGCAGACCCCGATTCTGGTGGATGAAGTGTTCGATGTTTGGGGAATCGACTTCATGGGTCCATTTCCCCCATCTGCCGGCTACGAGTACATACTGGTGGCCGTGGATTACGTATCCAAATGGGTCAAAGCTAAGGCCACGCGCAAGGATGATGGTAAGACTGTCGCTGATTTTCTCAGAACTAACATATTTTGCAGGTACGGCGTGCCTAAGGCAGTTATCAGCGACCAGGGGACGCACTTCTGCAACAGGGTTGTGGCGCAAGTCTTCAAGCACTATGGGGTGCGCCACAAGACGTCCACCGCTTACCATCCGCAGACGAATGGACAGGCCGAAGTTTCTAACAGAGAGATCAAGCGCATCTTGGAAAAGACTGTGAGGCCGTCGCGCAAGGATTGGAGCCAGCGCTTGGATGATGCGCTATGGGCGTACCGCACTGCACACAAGACACCCATTGGAACCTCACCATTCCGGCTGGTCTATGGGAAGGCATGCCACCTGCCAGTGGAGCTCGAGCACAAGGCATATTGGGCTCTACGTATTTGCAACTTGAACTTGGAGGAGGCAGGACAAGAACGCGCATTTGAGCTGAGCGAACTAGAAGAGCTGCGCCTGGACGCCTATGAGGGACTGCGCGATTACAAAGCGCGCACCAAGGCGTTTCATGACAAGCACATCCTCCGGCGCACATTTGAACCAGGCGATCAGGTATTATTATTTTCATCACGCCTGAAGCTCATGCCTGGGAAGCTGCGCAGCAAGTGGACGGGACCATACACCGTCACCAAGGTTTTCCCCTACGGCACAATTGAATTAGAAGACGGGCACCAGCATCGTTTTCAGGTTAACGGGCAGAGAGTCAAACGGTACTTGGGCGAACCTTGGGATGGCGCAGCACGCAACATTGACTTGGCCGAGCCAGAGATAGTAGACGAGCAAGCTGTTGCGCCAGACGCACCACCAGATGTTTCAGAGGGAGACCTAGCACCCATCGCCTATATCTCCTCTTCCTCTGCATCTGCCCTCCTTACGAATAATGTATCACATGCTGACCTCTCCTTTTATCCTTTGCGCAGGACCACTGAGATCGTCACACAAGCACTGGCGCAGGGACACTCAGGAGCAAGAGTGGGGGAGGCTGCAGACGCACTACTTGGCACGTAACGAGGTACCGTCGAGCCAACGACGTTAAACAAAGGCACTTGTCGGGAGGTAACCCGACACATTTTATTTTGGCACATTTTATTCTGCTTGTTTTTTTTTTTTTTTTTTTTTTTTTTTTTTTTTTGCGTGTTTTTAGTTAGAATAGGGTTTGGTAGTTTTTTTTGTAGTCACACAAATGCGCAGGACCGTGCGCCTATCAATGCGCAGGTCAGTTGCGCTAGCCATAGGGGGTATATAAGGCCAGACTTAGAATAATTCCCAGCACTTTTTCACTCGACCGTTACACACAAGCTCCCGCCCTCAGACCTCTGCCGTCGCCCAGCGCCCATCCCACCGTCCGTCTAGAGAGATTCAAGAACCACACGACCACACAGCACCCAGGTAACCCCCGATCCCGCTTTGAGCCGCTTCTGTTAGGGTTTGCGCGGAGAAGACAGTTTTTAGGGTTTTGAAATCGCACCAGGCTAGAGTGCGCGGCTTGGAGTGCTGTTTTGTGCGTTGTGTAGGCGACCAGTAGGCGCTCGTTCGGTGCAAATTTCAGAGGATTCTGGGCAGTTTCGATTTTTAGGGTTTTGGGGAGCATAGACCGCGATTGACCGGAGCCAGCGCAAGATGAGACCCGCCGCAGACCAAGTGACCCCAGCGGCTTTCGCTAACAAGTACGCAGCATTCATTAGCCTGGACATGTACGGGACACCGTACATCTGTCGAGATTTCCTGCGCGAGGTAGGGTTAGAGGACCTCGTGGCGCAGAGGCTAGCGATTGCCGGTTGGGAGGCGCTAATGGACCTCCGCAGCGCAGCAGACCAGGAGGATACGTGTGAGTTCCTGGCGTCTATGGAGGCGGGGGACAGGGAGATCAGATATAGACACAGGGGTGTCTGGTTCATAGCCTCGGAAAGGAGGCTGAAGCGCGCATTCGGGTGCGCCAAGGTGCGTGAGGAGGAGTTAGACACGCACAATAACCAGGAGGCTTGGAGGGACATGGCAACAGGGCCAGCATTCGCCGCGGGGCGCAGCAGGGGCCGAGAGCTGCGCGACCCGTGGCTGTTCTACTTGTGGCGCATCGTGGCCTACGCAATCATTGGCCGTTTCAACGGCGCTCCAAAGATCAGCCTCCTGGATATGGAGATTTTGACGGGGCTTTATTATGAGCGGAAGGTGCTGTTCATCCTGAACATGGTGCACCATTGGAGCCGAGTCAGCATGAGAGGGCCGCTGACGTGTGGAGGGCTTATCACGCACTTGCTGCGGAGCTTACATGGAGAGCCCGAGGTGCCAGAGCACACCTTGGTGCAGCCTATACCTCTGGACCGCGCCCACATGCTGCAAATCAGGGCGGTAGCCGTTCGGGACGATGGCACACTAGAGTGGTGCTACCACCTGCAGCCAGCCAGACCACCGAGGGCCAGAGTAGAGAGCAGTGCGCGGGCCAGGGCCGAGAGCAGTGCGCAGGGCGCAGCTGCAGGCGCAGCAGCAGCCGCAGCAGCCGCCGCAGCAGACGAAGAGATGGAGGAGGCCCTAGAACCAGAGGTGCCTCTAGTCAGGCGCCCAAGGACTCGGGCGCAGACTGGAGCGCAACAGAGGGCCCGCGCACCATTGGGGGAGCCAGTGACCATTTCCATAGAGGACTCTCCCCCGCGTGCCCCTGCCAAGCGCCCAAGGACTGAGACTGAGGCGGCGCCTGAGGAAGCCACTGCCGAGCAGCGCATGCTGTTCAACGTCATGCGCGTGCTCGAATACTTAGCGCCAGAGGGGGCGGATTTAAGTATGAGTCCACCATCCGGGTGGAAATTTGGAGACGCAATTCCCCCTCTCCTCAGCCTGCACCATCCACCTCCTACCCGAACCCCAGAAACTTCAGCAGCTCCAGCTCCAGCACCCTCTCCAGCCCCAGCCCCAGCAGCGCCCGCACCAGAACCAGCAGCCCCAGCAGCAGAGCCCACCCCTGCACCTGAACCAGCACCGGTACCACCACCAGTAGTTGCCCCTGCCCGGCCTTCTGTTCCGGAGTCCCCAATTAACTTTCCCAGCGTCGACTCCGATTCCATATGGGAGTCACTTTCCGAGGACGAGCAGCCTGACCCCCTCACCATTGTGCCACCATCCTCCAGCACCGACTCCATGACTGATTCTTCAGAGGATGAGGCGCATGGGTCAGCAGCAGCGTCTAGCTCGGGGAACTTCTAAGGCCGAGGGCAGGCGCAGTGATTTTCTTTAGGGTGTTGTCTTTTATTTTGCTGCGTCTATTTGACTATTAGGTGTGCTGAATATTTGTGCCCTACATTCTGTGACTCCCTTGCTATATTTTGTGTGACTATTGGTGTTCACTCTTATATTCTTTATTTTCGTTGCATTGCATGCATGTGCGCAACCTCCGTGCGCTTGAGCTTGAGTCGTGGGGACACGTCTCTGTTCAAGTGTGGGGGGGGCGTTACTCTTACATTTCATGTTTTTAGCATTTTTAGTATAGCTTAGTTAAGTTGAAGAAAACTAGTAGCAGTAGTGCGCTAAGGTGCAGGATGCGCATGCGCTCCAGCTTGTTTTGCGCTATCCGTATTGTGTGCACTGCTATCTACTGTTTTAGCATAATTTTTTCGTTTTTTCTGCTCCTGTTAGTTGGGATATACAGGGGATGTGGAGTTGATAGAAATGCTCCAGAGAGGCGGTTAGTCGCTTCTGCTTCGAAGGCGAGGTATATGGTCGATTGCGCTAGTAGAGGCCGGTGCTTCGCAACCTTCGGAACAAAAGAGCGCGCTCAGTCACGCGGATGCAAAAGGCAAAATACCCAAAGCGTGGCGAGGTGGGAAAACAGACCACCTTCTCTCTGGATGTCAAGCTAAGGAAAGCGGGCGCGGATGTAAACGCGTGCGCTGACCGGCGCAGACAAACCAAGGAGGGAGAGCGGAACGAGTTCCATAGCTGCTATCCGAAGGCTGAGATTGGAACTGTTCTGGGAATAAAAAAAAAAAATTGGAAAGGCAGCTGTACAAAAGAAAATACCAGCAGAAGCAGATGATGTGCGTTACAAAGAATCAGCATGCGCACTACCTAGTACCTGCGTGCGCAAGACCACAAGGATATCATCAAAGGCTCAGGTTCCCAGGAAGTGTGCGAACGAATCACGCACTGGAAGAAGCTCGCGCAAGAAACCATATACCTATCTTCGGAGCGGGAGCTGACAACCAGGAGCCTAAGAAGAGCTATCTCCCAGTCATCCAAAGACCTTCATCCCGGCTGAGAGGTAACGAAATTTCGGGATTATTATATTAGAACTATTGAGTGCAGTTGTGCGCAGGTGATAGAGCAGCACAAGTTGAAGCAACTGTGCATCTTGCGCTAGAATGCAAGGGCTGTGCGCTAGTCTCCAGAAAAGGTAATTGTATCCGCGTTTCAGTACTTGTTCGGGACGAACAAGGGGTAAGTGTGGGGGGTTTGATAGAGCCTAGTTATACATGTTATTTAGATCATAAACCCATGCTTGTTTGCAATATTTTATGGGCAAGATTACTCGTTTCCACTATTTTTGTATATCAGGTCAGAACGAGTCCTTAAGTCGGATACGCGCTAACAGGCAGCGTTCTAGGGGTGAAAGATCAGCCTGTGGAGCTAGCGGTGCAAACAAAAGAAGAAATGGCGAAGGACAGCAGAGGTGCGCCACCCGATTGCGCCAATCAATGCTGTGCGCCAGGCGCAAAGTCCCAGTGACCAGACTTGGAAGTTGCCAAAAGATGAACTTCCTGGGGCACTATTTAAACAAAGAAAGTCTAGGGTTTCAAAATAACACAGAGAGGCGGACACCATCACTCAGTGACATTCCAGAGGCATTGCGCGGCAGAACTGGAAAACACACGGACCTGTCAAGGAGAGTTGCGCCAGTCGACTGCGCCAGCCAAGAGAAGACCCTGCACGCACTGTTTGCTACCGTTTTCTTGGATTCAGTAGTTGTTACTTACTATTTTATGATGTTTACCACTAGCATGTCTAGCTAAACACTTAGTGTTGGTCGGGCATGAATCTATGATGTATTACCTTTGAGACTTGAGCTTAATGCATAGTTTATTTATTTGTATTAATCCTGCGCGTACTGAGACAGTTAGTTGCATGAGTAGGGGAAGCCTTGAACCGCAAACTTACTTGTGTAGCTCGCTTGTCGCATGTTAAACTAGTTGCATGCGTAGGGGAAGCCTTGAACCGCAAACTTACCGTGACAACTAGGAGTAACGAGTTAGGGTAGGCAGCTGCTACTGTGACAGGATTCGCAGCTGTTTAGTCTAGTTCTAAGGATTAATAGCACATGAACTTTGAACGGAACATGCGCACGTGTTAGGAAGCCTTTACCGGACACTAACCCAAGTAAACCACAAGCTATAGATGTTTAGAGTCGATGATAAGGAATGCATTCATAGAGGATTGTCTGCCCAATACTTCTCATAAATATAGTACTTCATCTCTACTGCTTGCGCACGTCTAGTGCAATTCCCTGAGTTACGATATTCGCTGTTATTCGCGCATCGCGCAAAACCCCCAATCACTCACGCAACCCCCGTTTTCTTAAGTGTAGGTTACTAGCTGAGACTCACTGCTTGCTCCCTGTGGAGATCGACCCTTACTTAACCGCTGTACTAGTGGGAGAGGAAGGAATTATATTTGACGCGCACAACGACGCGCGATCACATACTCACTCAGCATTTGCTTCATCCACAGCATTTGTGCACAGCAGCTCCCAGCAGCTATGTATTCAGCCTCGGCAGTGGATAGAGAAATGCAGTTTTGTTTCCTGCTGAACCAAGAGACCAGGTTATTTCCTAGGAAGAAACATCCTCCCGAAGTGCTCTTCCTGTCCTCTGAGCATCCTGCCCAGTCTGCATCATTGTATCCTACCAGATTAGCATTTGTGTCCTTAGTATACCATAAGCCATAGTCCACGGTTCCTCCAACATACCGAATGATGCGCTTGACCAACTGCAAGTGACTATCTTTGGGACAAGCTTGAAATCTGGCACAGACTCCTACTGCAAAGGAAATGTCAGGGGGGCTGGCAGTCAGGTATAGCAAACTCCCAATCATACTTCTGTAGATAGTCTGACTCACTTCCAAACCGTGCTCATCTTTAATGGCTTTAACATGAGTGGCAGCAGGAGTTCGTTTGTGACTGGCCTTATCTACCTGGAATTTCTGCACAAGATTCTTGCTATATTTTCTTTGAGCAATAAAGATGCCATCTTCTTTCTGGGTAATCTCCAGACCAAGGAAGTATGACAGTTCTCCTACCATACTCATATGAAATTCTTGCTGCATGTGATTCACAAACTGCTTCACCAGATGCTGAGACTTTGATCCAAATACTATATCATCCACATATATTTGAGCAATGATCACATCTGACTGAGTTCTTTTGACAAATAGAGTTTTGTCAGCTCCCCCTCGTTTGTAGCCATGTTTTTCTAAGAACACTGTCAACCTCTCATACCATGCCCGAGGAGGCTGTTTCAGTCTGTATAAGGCTTTCTTCAATTTATATACATGCTCTGGGTGATGAGGATCTTCAAAACCTTTTGGCTGAGAGACATGGACTTCTTCAGAGAGGTCTCCATTCAGGAACGCACTTTTAACATCCATTTGATATAGTTTGAACCCCAGGAAACAAGACATTGCTAGAAGAAGTCTGATGGCCTCCAGGCGAGCCACTAGAGCAAATGTTTCTTCAAAGTCTATACCCTCAATCTGAGAATAGCCCTAGGCAACCAGTCTGGCTTTATTTATTGTAATGTTGCCTTTTTCATCAGTTTTGTTTTTGAACACCCACTTTGTGCCTATAATGTTTACTCCATTTGGTCTGTCTACCAGATCCCAAACATCATGTCTTTCAAACTCTGCCAATTCTTCCTGCATCGCCATTATCCAGAATTCATCACTCATGGCTTCCTTGAAATTCTTGGGTTCAATGCTGGACATAAAACTTGTATTGAGGTAAGCATGGCTTCTGGTTCTTCTTCTTTCTGATGGGTCTCCAATTACATTTGTCAGGGGATGATTCTTCTGAATCTTCTTCGGAGGCTGCCTTGAAGAAGGATTAGAAGTCTCAGAGTTCACATCTTCAGACATGCTTTCTAATTGTATACCTGGGTTTTCTGCTTCAGCACTTGCTGTAGCATCTTCTGGAGCCACAGCTTGTTCACTTTTGTTCTGATTGTCAGACACCTCCTCAAGATCAGAGTCTTCATCATCAGTGACAGAATCAGAGGGAGGCACTTCTTCAGCATCGTTGACAACAACATTTATGGATTCCATTATTGTATGTGTCCGCTGGTTGTAGACTCGATAAGCTCTGTTGTTTGTTGAGTAGCCCAAAAACAGACCAGGATCACTTTTTGGGTCAAGTTTCTGCCTATACTCCCGATCTCTTAGAATAAAACAGTCACTTCCAAAGACGTGAAAGTATTTAACCGTGGGCTTATTCTGATTCCAGAGCTCATAGCAGGTCTGGTTGGTTCCTCTCCGTAGGGTGACTCTATTTATGATGTAACATGCGGTATTCATGGCCTCTGCCCAGAATTTCAGGGGAACCCTCTTAGCATGGATCATGACTCTGGCCATTTCTTGGATTGTTCGATTCTTTCGTTCCACTACACCATTCTGCTGAGGGGTAATGGGAGAGGAGTACTGATGTGAGATACCCCTTTGTCGACAGAAATCATCCATATCTTTTTTTTCAAATTCCCTGCCATGATCACTGCGAATGCTGCTGATTCTGAGATTTTGCTCTTGCTCTAGACGAGACACCAGTGACACAATAACTCTCACAGTATCTGATTTTTCTCTGATAAAATCAATCCAGGTGAATCTGGAGTAGTCATCAACGCAGACAAATGCATACCTTTTTCTGCCCAGACTCTCGACTTCCATTGGTCCCATCAGATCCATGTGAATCAACTGTAGAGGCCTGGTAGTACCAATATCTTTGACTCTTGGATGCGAAGCCTTCTTTTGTTTCCCAATCTGACAGTCTCCACAGATAGAGTCTATCTCCCCTTTTAGCAGCGGTATTCCTCTGACTAGACCTTCTGTAGCAATTCTCTTCAGAGTTCTCAGGTTAACATGCCCCATCCTTTTGTGCCATAGAATCATTTCCTCGGCCTTTGTCAGCATACATTTCTGAACCGGTGAGTTTGAACTCACATTGAGAAGATAACAGTTACTTTTTGATCTGGCTCCTTCCATTATACATTTTCCAGATTTGTCAAGGACTTTGCATGAGTCTTTTGTAAATTTTACCTGTTTGGTCCCATCACACAGCTGACTAATGCTTATGAGATTTGCCTTTAGCCCTTCCACTAGAAGAACATTGCTCAGGCTCGGCATTCCTTCAATTGCCAAAGTTCCCTTTCCCAGAACTCTTCCTTTTAGGCCGTTACCAAACTTCACCCGTTGTTCCAGACAAGGTGTAATGTTTTTCAAGAAGGATCTTTCTCCTGTCATGTGTCCTGAACAACCACTGTCAACGTACCAGCTTATCTTATCCGAGGTGCTAGCTGTGCTAACAAGAGCGAGGAGCTGAGTCTGCGCATGATTCTGCCTGATAGGTTCCCTAGCTGACGCTATTCCGGCATGAGCTGAGGAACAGTTTCTTTTTATGTAGCCTTTGCGACCGCAGCTGTAACACTTTTTATACTTTGAAGCTCTCTTGTTACGGTGATATAGAGGTTGTTGTAGCAAGTCCTGGTTCAATCTTCCTTGTGTTTTTCTGCCTCTTCTGACTGACCTGTATCTGGCCAAGTTGCATTCATCTTCACTCAGATCTTTCTCGTCTTCACTTCCACTGGCAGAGAGAGCCCTCTTTTTCATCGGTTTGCTAGTGCAGTTGATTTGTCGATGACCGTAGCCTGCACAGTTCCAGCATTGGACTCCCTTCTTTATTTCTTTCTTTTCGTCTTCATTCTGAGCCGGTTCCTTCCCTTTCCTATTATTTTCACGGCCCCTTCTGAATTGTTTTCGCGAGGAAGAGCTTTTCCCGGTTCTGGATTCCATGTTCTTCAGGAGCTTTCCAAGGTTCTTAACAAGCATACTCACCTGATCATCTGGAACTGGCTTCTTGGATTCTGCTTCAGCTTTTAGTCCAACATCCTTGTCCTTAGCAGTGATGTTTTCTTTAACCAGCTTCATCTCAAATTGTTTGAGAGACCCCATCAACTCTTCAAGCCTCATAAATCTAACATTTTGAGCTTCTTCAATGGCCGTCACTTTCATGTCAAATCTTGTGGGTAGCGATCTGAGAACCTTTCTGATTAGCTTTTCTTCAGGGATGGGTTCACCAAGAGCATGGGCTTCATTTGCAAGATCACAGAGTTTAGCATTAAACTTAGTCACAGTCTCCTCTTCCAGCATTTCCAGATTCTCAAACTGTGTAGCAATGATCTGGAGTCTTGACAGCTTCACTCTATCAGTTCCTTCATGTGCAGTTTGCAGAATTTCCCACGCTTGTTTGGCCATGTCACAATTCGATATCAACCTGAAATTGTTAGCATCAACTGCAGCAAAAATTGCATTCAGGGCCTTTGAATTACCAGTTGCTGCAGCTCCCTCTTCAGCGGTCCATTGTTCTTCAGGCTTTATCCGTGTGACTCCCTGTTCATCCATGGTAATTGGGGGAGACCACTGGACCATTATTGCTCTCCAGGTCTTCTCATCAATGCCCTTGAGAAAGGCTTTCATCCTAGCCTTCCAATATCAATAGTTGCTTTCTTCCAACAATGGAGGTCTTCTTGTGCTCTGCCCTTCCTTCATTGTCGTGGCTACTTCAGAGACACTGTAGGATCTTTTACTCTGTGTGTCGAGCTCCCGCTCTGATACCAATTGAAATTCACAGCGTCTCTATTAGGCAGATTTGTGAACAAGCAGTTGCTGCAGCACACTCTTGTTCACTCGGAAATTGTCTCAGCAAACAATGAACAAGACCGAAGTTTGTTCACCCAGTTCGGCCAACTGCCTACGTCTGGGGAGGACTATTCTCCAGTCCTCAATCCACTAAACACGAAGGTCTCCAAGTACACCCGGTTACAACTCCACGCAACCTATGCTACTTAACCTTGTGTGGATCACTTGCCACAATCAGAACAGGCTCTGACTTGTGTCTGCAGACCCTCTACAAATGTCAATCTAGAATAGCTACAGACTTCTCAAGACTCAGCCTATTCTAAACTACACTCACTCAGCAGGGTTGCTGTAGCAACTGCTGTAACACACAGCTGAAGCACAATTTGTCCTCGTCGCTCCGAAGCTTTCTGCCGAGCCGTTCGAATGATTCCACGAGCGCTGCACACTCTGGAATACTCCCCCTCACTCAGTGACCACCTCCCACTAGCGAGAACCACCGCTTAGACACTTGACCGAGCCACACACCCGTCAGTTCTTCCGCGGCTGCCCTTGATCAACCAACAAGCACCACTGCTCTGAATTGGCTTCCAGATCAAGCTCGAATCAGACTCTGCAAGTCCTGATTCCCTTCTGCTTCTGTCACCACAGCTCTGCGCTCATGCTCTGCTCTTGGGTGATGATCGAAGAATTCACTGTTCACGACCGGCCGGTACTGTTCATCTTTACTGTTCACGTACTGTCACTGTTCATTACTGTTCACGGCCCGGAATTCACTATTCACGGCCGGAAACACTATTCACCGAATTTGTATTTTAGCTCAGTTTCGTTTTATCTCAGTTTGTAGTGACTCAACCTAGTTTCTATTGTATACCATGGATATGATGAGTAGCTGAATCAATATTTCAGTTTGGGGTTTGCATTGCAATAGTTGGTTTGAGGTCCATGAATACATGATTTGAGCTATGGATTTGTTGCCCTTGTATGAATGAAACGAATGCTTTGATTGACAATTTAGTGCAGCTTAGCGGTGAGCTAGATTGATATCAATTGTGTTACACTTGACTTGATTGCATTGTTGGGGAAAACCTAGCGGTAGAACCAATTTGTGGTATAAGTCGAGTAACTATTGAACTTGTTCGAAGGCCTAGCGGTTAAGAATAGGTAGAATTGATTGTCGACATATCTTTAGCGGGAATGTTGGACTGAGGCAGAATTCATTAGTTTATGCATGTATTCGATCGATGATAACTAGTTGCATTGCACTCCCCGAACTGATTTTCTTTGAATTGATATCCTCAGTTGTGTTCCTTTTTCTGTGACTTCCATTTGAACTCCGACTCATTTGCTCTCTTTGGGTTCGACCCTGCTTACCGCTTGCTAGTGTGTTAACAGGAGTTACAAATTCAAATTTGAGGCGCACGACGACGCGCTGTCACCGTCACACACCAAAATTGTTCTCTCTGAATTCTGTGTATGCACTCGTGTATCCCTCAGCTTCGATCCACCTCTAAAAAAGAGCTCTGAACTCCTCTCGCTTAAATAGCAACACCAGCTTTAAGCAATGTTCAGGTTTAGGCAATGTCCCAAAAAGAACAATTATCTCCTAAAATCTAGGAGATTAGATTTGATCTTTATCTTCAATGCAAAACTCCTTCTCTGGCTAGGAAACCTCACTGGAAAATTCTCCACAGCATTTTAGAAATTCTTCTGATGATCTCCGTAGCGATCCCAGCCCTTCTGGACAAGCCCAGGGCGCTGCTGCTTCTTCGTCAGATGATGCAGCCACTTGAACAAGCTCCTGCTATAGCATCCCCTGCTGCAGCTTGTTCACTTGTGCTGTAGCAACTCCTTGTTCACTTGTGCTGGTTTTGTCAAACACTGCCATACTACATTATCACCCTGAGAAAATCATTGCAGTGAGGCAGTGGGCATTGCCAAATACACTTAAACGACTTCGTGGTTTTCTCGGACTGATTGGTTAATATAGAAGGTTCGTCAAAAATTATGTAAGTCTTGCTGCTCCCCTAACACGTCTTTTGCGAAAAGATGCTTTTATATGGGATGACACAGCAACTCAAGCATTTGAAAACCTCAAGAGTGCTTTAACTTCTACACCAGTGCTTGCTTTGCCAAATTTTCAGCGTTCATTTGTTATTCAAACTGATGCGTCCGGGACAGGCATTGGAGCAGTTTTATCTCAAGATAGCAGGCCAATCGTCTTTTTTAGCAAGCAATTTTCCACACACATGCAGTCCACATTAGTGTATAACACGGAGCTTTGCACTGTAGTGATAGTTGTGCATAAATGGCGTCAATATTTGCTTGGAGGACATTTTGTGATTCAAACTGACCATCAACCATTGCGTACACTTCTAACACAGTCAATTCATACACCAGAACAACAACGCTGGATTATCAAGTTATTGGGATTTGATTTTGAAGTCATCTATAAACCTGGTAAAGAGAATGGGCCGGCCGATGCGCTTTCTCGCCAAATTGATGCCGAAGTTCATTCATATCAGATTAACTCTAAACCAATTCTTTTTGAAGGCTTTGCGTGAAGTTTATAAGAACAATCATCAAGCACAACAGCTATGCAATATTACTGAGGGAACACATGAGCAGCAAAAATACAACACTGTGAAGGATGGGATTGTGTTTTATAAAGACAAATATATATCCGAAAGGATGTCGCCCTTCGCTATTTAATTATGTATGAGCATCATGACACACTAATTGCTGGGCATGCTGGTATTCGTCGGACCGTTGCTGGTATTGGATCCACTTTTTATTGGAAAGGTATGCAAAATGATATACGTCAATATGTTAGCAAATGTGATGTATGTCAACAGGTTAAGAGCATGAATGTCTCACCACAAGGTCTGCTACAACCTTTGGCAATTCCTGATCAGATTTGGACCGATATCTCACTTGACTTCATCACACATTTGCCTCTTTCTAATGGAAAATCAGTGATCTTGGTGGTGGTAGATAGACTTTCTAAATATGCGCATTTTTCACCCTTAGCTGCTGAATTCTCTGCGGAAATTGTAGCAAAGATATTTCTACGAGATGTTTGCAAATTACATGGAATGCCGCAAAATATAGTGTCCGATCGGGATCCAGTTCTCATGAGTCAATTTTGGAAGAGTTGTTTCGTTTATAAGGAACGACATTATCTACTAGCAGCGCATATCATCCGCAGTCAGACGGACAAACAGAAGCGGTGAATAGATGTTTGGAAGATTATCTGAGGTGTTATGTCACTGAGAACTATAGAAAGTGGGTTGATCTTCTACCATGGGCTGAGTTCAGTTATAACACAGCACAACATTCTACCATCAAAATGTCTCCTTTTGAAGCAGTCTATGGATACTCTCCGCCAACAATCAAGTCTTATATTCCTGGTGATTCAAAAGTGGAAGCATTAGATACTTTACTTATCAAACAGGACCAGGTTCTCAAACAACTGAAGATCAACATTGCACGTGCTCAAAATCGTATGCAAAGCAAGCCAACAAACATACAACTGATGTTGGTTTACTCAAGGAGACTGGGTTTATGTCAAGCTTCAACCCTATAGGCAGAATTCCCTTAAGCACAAGAGATCACAAAAGCTTGGCACGTCGATATTATGGTTCGTTTCGTATCATTAAGCTTATTGGTAAGGTAGCTTATCGATTGGAGTTGCCCGAATCAGCAAGGATTCGTAACGTTTTTCATGTATCACTCCTCAAAAAATGTCGAGATCCTCAACAATGTGAAGCAGCCGCTCTACCAGATTACGTCGCAGGTAGTCAACCTATTCACAAGCCTATCAAGGTGTTAGAGTTCCGCAAGGTGTTACGTCAAGGTTTCCATGTACCGCAAGTCTTGATTCAATGGCAATTTCAAGGAGTTAGTGATGCAACCTGGGAAGATCTTAATGAAGTTAAACACAACTTTCCTAATTTCCATCTAGAGGATGAGGTCATCACTGATGGGGAAGGTAATGATGCGAGTTTACAAAGAAGTGGAAGGCCAGTAAGGCAACATATCAAGTCTAAAAAATATCCTATTAATGAATTTGACGTATAGCTGATCCGCGCGTCGTTGTGCGCGTCAAATTAATCCTTCCTTCTCCACTTAGTATAGCGGCTAAGTCAGGGTCGATTCCACAGGGAGCAAGTAGATTAGCTCTAACTAGTAACCTACACTTATGAAAATTGGGGTGTGAGTGATTGGGTTGCGCAGGTGCGCAAATAAACAATAGTTAACGCAGAAATTGCACTAGACGTGCGCAGGTAGTAGAGATTAAGTACTATGACTATGAAAAGTATCGGCGCAGACAATCCTCTATGAATATATTCCTTATCATCGACTCTAAACATCTATAGTTCGGTTTACTGATGTTAGTGTCCGATCAAGGCTTCCTAACATGTGCGCATGTTCCGATCAAAGTTCATGAGCTATTAATTCTTAAGACTAGTCTAAGCAGCTACGAATCCTGTCACAGTAGCAGCTGATTATCCTAACGCGTTACTCCTAGTTGTCACCGTCAAGCTATCAACTAGTTTAACATATAACAAACAAGTAGCAAGAGTAAGATTGCGGTTCAAGGCTTCCCCTACTCATGCAACTAGCTGTCAACCGTGTGCACAGAATTAATACAAGCAAACAAACTATGCATTAAGCACAAGTCTCAAAGGAAATACTCATAGAATCATGCCTAACCGATACAAAACGTTTAGCTAGACATGCTAGTAGTAAACATCATAGAAACAGTAAATAATAGCTAAAATATCCAAGAAAACAGTAACAAGCAGGTGCGTGCAGGTTGCAGTGTCTCGGCTGGCGCAGTCGGCTAGCGCAGGTCCTCTCAGTAGCTCGTGTGTTTTTCAGTTCTGTCGCTTTCTCGTGTTTCTCTGTGTGTCGTGGTGTGTCATGATGATTCCCTAGCCTTCCTTTCTTTATATACTGTTCATGAGGCCCAAGGACGGCCTTGGCAACTTCCAAATCTGATGGTGTCAAGATTTGGAAACACCAATATCCTGCGCATGGCGCACTGCACACACTGGTTAGCGCAATCGGTCTGCGCACCGTAGTCGACTCTGCCACTTCCTGTCCTGTTTGCGCTGCTAGTTCCGCAGGCTGTGTGTTGCGCTCCTTAAACGCTGCCTGTTAGCGCGTATCCGACTTAGGCCCTCGTTTCGCCCTAAAATACAAAAACACCGGAAATCAGTAATCTTGTACACAAAATAAAGCAAACAAGCATAGTGTTAGGATCTAAATAGCGCGTATAAATAGGCTCTATCAATAGCAATCAAGGTTCATGAACTCAAGATTAGTTTAGTTAGTTTTTGTGACTGTTGGCTTGAAAAACTACGGCAATTACTACGTATATGTTTAAGAATGCATCAGTGTTAATAAAGATGTAGAAAAGAATTTGCACTTAATCTTATCTATATCTCTTCTGTTCTATCTCCTCTTCTCGTTACTATTTCCCATCATTGCCTCTTTGATAGGATCTAGTCTTCTTTTTCAATTTCAGTCTCTAGTACATATGATCAACTTTTTCTATGAGAAAAGATTGAGAAAATTTCTCCACATTACCGTGCTTCGATCCTAGTCTATCATGGTATCCGAGCCACATACCTAAAATATATCCTCCCAACGTTATTCTATTTTCCCATTCATCTTCTCAATTTGTTTCAATGTGATTATTTTCTCTTAGTAATCCATGACGACTACAAACTCTACCGTGAAGCAAGGAGACCTCTCCTTATTAACTCCACCCGTCGGATATATCACACGAACATGAAGCTTATTCCCGCGCGTGGGCAATCTTCCTACTCAACCGGCTGAAACCAACCCTCGATCGATATGATGATTGTAACTCTTAACTCTATGATAGCAGGATGGATTCTCTAATCAGTTGATTCGTCTACACCATCCGTTCTCTGGATGAGATCCAACGACATTTCTCCAGTGGAAACGCTCCCCAACTTCACCAACTCCGTAACCAAAATTTCTCGTTGTCGTCAAAATGGTCAGACTATTTATGTGAAGTCTAAAGCACTCACACGATGAACATATGTCAAACCACGCCACTGCACAAGGAGTCGACTTCTCAAAACCGGGCGGCTTTTACTCCAACTCTTACAGATGATCAGTGGATGAAAAGCTCATCAGATGATGGATAAGCTTTTGGGTTGCTGGATTCTTGATACAAGCGCCTCGTATCGTATGACTGGCTACTTGATCTTGCATGCAAATTTACATAATATTTCTCCTTCCACTGTTACTTAACCTGATGATTCTAGTCGGTTGCCACTCAAGCAGAAATGACTGCTGTTGTAATATACCCTTCGCTATTCTAACGCAGCAAATTTCTACCACTCACTCACCCTGTGAATTCCTCCTTTCTAAACTCAAAGAATACAAGCAAAGATAACCGGAAAACAAAAACAACAGATTTTATCGTGGTTCACTCTTTAAAAGAGCTACATCCACGTTGAGCCCAGCCTGGCTCAAATCCACTATGATAGAGAGTTTACAAGAATCTATTAGACTCTATTACACGCCCAAGACAGAGCAAGAACGCTGCCAGAGCACTACACCCAAATCTGGCAACCGGAAATTCAAAACTTACCGCTGCAACCAACTATCCGCAGCCCAGTTTCAACCCACCAGATTCAGCTGAGCAAATTCAGGCAATTCTCGCGACGACGGCTGGAAACTCGACCGCAACGTTCCGCTTCCCAGATCTGCACCCTCACCTCTGCCCTAGTTTGATTCCACGCTGTGCGCTCTTCTTTTTCTTTTTCCCAAAGCCTTTTTTCCCCTCTTTGAAAAACTAAGCTTGCTGTTAGCTGTATATTGTGCCCTTGACCCGATTGACCAGCCCTTAAATACTCAGCTAACCAATTGATCTCAGCCCTCAAAAAATAAACCTAATCTAATGGCCCAGATTAAATCTAAATGAAAACTATCTGCACAGCCACTAAATAGAAATTATGGACTTGCAATCTTCTTTTTACAACAAACTGCCTTGAGAGACTCTTTATGATTAGCAATGTGTTGCTAGTTTCAACTTTCACTTGCAATCTGATATCTTTTGTTTGCTTGATTCATAAATTACGGCTTCTTGTCACTATTACTAACACGCTTTGTTTCATTCAGTACCGCATTTCGAGGATGGTGATTGGAATTGGTGAACCAAGGTATGGGGTTTTTTGGCTTTGCCCAAGTGTTGGAAAGTTTGAGCGAGTGAATGTCGTTTCTAAGACTTCTTCACAGCTTTCGCACAAATGTTTGGGTCACCTTGCTTATCAGTTAATTTCACATTTTCTAGGAGTTCATTTTGATGGAAAGCACTTAGTAGATCCTTGTTATATTTGTCTTCCGTCTAAACAAATTCGGGATTGTTTCAGTTGAGTAGTAATAAAGCATTTGATGAGTTTGAGCTTTTTCATGCAAACGTGTGGGGACAAATACCGTGTACCTTCTACTTGCGGTGCTCATTATTTTATGACCTTGGTTGATGACTGATCTCGTTCCGTTTGGGTTCATTTGATAGCCACCAAAATAGAATTTGTTACTTTAATTCAACACTTTTGTGCTTTTGCTGGGACACAATTTAACAAGGACGTGAAGTGCGTCCGATCCGATGATGGCCCCGATCTCGTGCGCCTTCATTCTTATTTTGATTCCAAGGGTATAGTTTTCGAGATATCGTGTATTGCCACTCCACGGACGTGTAGAGCACAAGCATTGTCATCTCCTAGATGTTGCACAACGTTTGCGATTTCAGGCATCACTATCTTTTCATTTTTGTGGCCAATGTGTGCTCACAGTGGCCTACTTGATCAATCAAACACTGTCTACCATTTTAGTTGGCAAGAATCCTTATGAACTTCTCTTTGGTACGACTCCCAGCTATTACTCATCTAGGGTGTCTTTATTATTCTCATGTTATTCCTCATAACCATGATAAGTTTACCTCTCCTAGCCGTCGGTGTGTCTTTCTAAGCTATCCATATGTTAAAAAGGCATGACGCCTGCGTTTTTGATCTAGATTCAAAGAATTTTCTCTAAGTCTTGCGACGTGACTTTTCATGAAGTCTGTGTTTCCTTTTCATCAGCCGCTTCCTACAAATGCTTCCGTTGTGGATATGTTGCAAGACCCAGTAACCTTTATTGTGTCTGACCATCCATAGTTGATAGAGAGAGCTCATCCATTGCTCCATTATCCTCAATGCCAACAGGTTCCTCGCTTAGTGCCCTACTGATGCGGAGCGACTTGCACTAAAGTATACGGAGAAGCGGGATCATCCTAAGGTGCGCGTTAGCAACCGGTGCGCGTTAGCGAGAGAGGGAGCCGCAGAGTCCAATTGGGTCATGTAATACCTCGTTTCGAACAGAACGACGACCCGGAGTGTTTTACTATTTCATTTTTAATTTTTAATGCTTTTAGATAGGTTTCCTTATTTTCGAATTTAGATTTGGAATGTTATATTTTATGTTTCCTAATTAGTAGCTCTGTTTACTATATAAACAGAGTCAGGGTAGTAGGGAAAGAGAGTATTGGAATTAATAAAATTTCAGAGTTCTTTCATTCGTGCCTAGGGTAATTCAGGTTTCATCGTCCTTTGCACACACGCGCTGCATCAGAGTGGTATCAGTTTTCAGTCATTCCTGCGCAGATTGCTCCTAAACAAAGGCGTGCGGTCGTTGAAGAAGCAGCCCTTGAATAGGAGAATAGGAGGATCAACGCAGTCAATGACGATCTGGTGCGAGATAATGTTGAGTTGCGTCGCCAGTTGGATTTTGTGACTCATCGGATGGACGACCTCCTTGCGCGTCGTCCCAATCATGGACTGCATGAAGGGTGGTACATTCTCCTGGACGGAAGATGCAGAGGCAGCTTTCTTGGAAGTTAAGCGACGCTTAACTTCTGCCCCGATCTTGGTACTCCCGGATTTTACTCAGCCTTTTGAGCTTCATTGCGATGCATCTAAGACGGGTATCGGCGTTGTCTTCAGTCGGGCGGGCGGACCAGTTGCGTACTTTAGCGAGAAACTCTCTGGCACTAAGTTGCGGTTCAGCACTTATGATATGAAGTTCTATGCTGTTGTTCAGGCAGTTAAGCATTGGCGTCACTATCTGTTTCAGCGAGAGTTCGTGTTGTATACCGACCATGACTCTTTGAGGCACCTTGGCAGCCAGGAGAAGGTCTAACATAGGCATGTGTCGTGGCTCTCCTACCTGCAGCACTTTACCTTCCTAATAAAACATAAGGCAGGGGTGTTTAATCGGGCGGCTGATGCGTTGAGTCGACGGCATAGCTTGCTTGCTAAGTTGCGAGTTGCGGTTCCCTATTTTTAATCCTTTGTGGACTTTTATATTGCTGACCCATTCTTCTCCCATGTCCTGATTCAGATTCAGCCAGACGCGGCTTCCTCCGAGTTCGTAGTTGAGGATGGGTTCCTATTTCGTGGCACTCACTATGCATCCCAGATTGCAGCTTGCGCCTCCAGCTAATTCAAGAGCTACATAACGAGGGCCATGTGGGCCGGGATCGGACGTTTCAGCTCCTAACGGCATCTTACTATTGGCCGCCTATGTGCAAGGAAGTGGGCAGATTTGTTCAGCGTTGTCGCATATGCCACTTGGCGAAGGGCGCAACCACCAACGCCGATCTCTACATGCCGCTGCCCATCCCAACGCAGCCTTGGTCCGATATTAGCATGGATTTTATACTTGCCTTCCCCGGACTCAACGTGGTTCGGATTCTATCTTTGTGGTGGTTGATCGATTCTCGAAGATGATACATTTGATTCCGTGCAAACGTACCGCAGTCCATGTTGCCCTGTTATTCTTTCAAGAGGTCTATCGCCTTCATGGATTACCGGCTTCTATTGTATCAGATAGGGACACTAGGTTCGTGAGTCACTTTTGGCACAGCTTAAGGCGTATGGTGAACACTCGACTCAACTTCAGCAGCGCCTATCATCCGCAGACTTATGGCCAGACGGAGGTGGTGAACCGGTCCTTAGGCAACTTATTGCGCAGCTTGGTGGGAGATCACCCGAAGTCTTGGGACCAGAAGCTGCCTCAGACCGAGTTCGTCCACAACCATGCGGTCAACCGGAGCACTGGTTTCAGTCCATTTCGGGTAGTGTATGGGGTTGTACCGAGAGGGCCTTTGGACTTGCTTGCGCTGCCCAGCAAGGCGTGCCCTCATGGGACTGCAGAGGCGCTGAGGGAGCAACTTGCTCAGACTCACCAGCGGGCTCGTGATAATCTTGTTGCTGCCACATCCAGGTGCAAAGCCCACGCTGACTTAAAGCGCCGTGCTGTGGAGTTCGACGTCGGAGATTTCGTCTGGGCCATCCTCACCAAGGATCGCTACCCGGCCCATGAATACAGCAAGCTGGCGGCCCGGAAGATTGGGCCCGTGGAGATCATCGAAAAGATAAACCAAAATGCATATTGCCCCCGCTTGTCGAGCCATGTTCACACTTCTGACGTGTTCAACGTCAAACATTTGGTCCCATTTTATGGCGATTCTTCTAACGAGAACTTGGGCGCGGATTCGAGGGTGAATCTTCTCAACCCTGGAGGGGATGATGCGGAGCGACTTGCGCTACAATATACGGAGAAGCGGGATCATCTCAAGGTGCAAGTTACCGAGAGAGGGCACCGCAGAGTCTAATTGGGTCGTGTAATACCTCGTTTCAACTCATGAGCTTTGCTCATGAGTTTTGGGCTTCTGGGCCCATCCAGAGTGTTTCACTATTTTATTTTTTATTTTTTATGTTTTTAAATAGGTTTCCTTATTTTCGAATTTAGATTTGAAAGGTTATATTTTATGTTTCCTAATTAGTAGGCTCTGTTTATTATATAAATAGAGTCAGGGTATAGGGAAAGAGAGTTTTGGAATTAATAAAATTTCAGAGTTCTTTCATTCGTGCCTAGGGTTCGAATGAAAGAACCATCGTCCCTTTGCCCACACGCGTTGCATCACTGATCGCGCGTCATTGTACGCGTCAAATTAATCCTTCCTTCTCCACTTAGTATAGCGGCTAAGTCAGGGTCGATCCCACAAGGAGCGTGCAGATTTGTATTAGCTAGCAACCTACAACTTACGAAATTGGGGTTGTGAGTGATTGGGTTGCGCAGGTGCGCGAATGAACAGTAGTGAAAGCAGAGTTGCACGATACGTGCGCAGGCAGTAGATTTTAAGTACTATGACTATGAAGAGTATCGGTACAGACAATCCTCTATGAATGTATCCCTTATCATCGACTCTAAACATCTATAGTGCAGTTCTACTTAAGTTAGTGTCCGATCAAGGCTTCCTAACGTGCGCGCATGTTCCGATCAAAGTCCATGAGCTATTAATTCCTGAAACTAGTCTAAGCAGCCACGAATCCTATCACAGTAGCAGCTGATTATCCTAGTGTGTTACTCCTAGTTGTCACCGTCAAGCTATCAACTAGTTTAACATACAATAACTAGCAATTAGAATAAGATTGCGGTTCAAGGCTTCCCTTATTCACGCAGCTAATTATCACCCATATGCATAGAATTAATATAAGTAGATGTACCAAGCATTAAGCACAAGTCTCAAAGGAAATACTTCATAGAATCATGCCCAACCGATACAAAGTGTTTAGCTAGACATGCTAAAAACAAACATCATAGCAATAATAAATAAAACTAAGGCAGCAAGAGAAAACGTAGCAGGTTGGCGCAATTGCGCGTTGCTATTCTCGGCTGGCGCAGGTGGTTCGCGCAGATTCTAGCTGAAGTAGCTCGTGTGTTTTGCTGCTAAGTGTCCTTCTCTCTATCTGCTCTCTCTCTTTTTCTAACCCTAGCTTCCCTCCTCTTATATAGTCGTCTTGAAGCCCAAGGAATGCTTAGATTTGGCCCGAGAGACTTTTAGCAACTTCCCAAATCTAGGAGATCAATATTTAGAAACTCTGCCATTTTGCGCACGCGGATTGCGCTACTTGCTTTGCGCAGTCGGTTTGCGCACTGTAGTCCGAAAAAGCTATCTCCTTTTGCGTTCTAAAAACGTCCGTTAGCGCACATCTGACTTATGCTCCTATTTTATTCTGAAATACAAAAATACCGAAAACCAGTAATCTTGTACACAAAATAATGCAAACAAGCACAGTGTTGAGATCTAAATAGCGCATATAACTAGGCTCTATCAAATCCCCCACACTTAACCTTGTTCGTCCCGAACAAGTACTGAAGCACAGATACTTTTACCTCTCTGAAGTCTAGCGCACAGCCTCATACTCATGCACGATCCGCGCAGCGATTCACCCTGCGCTGCTCTATCACCTACGCGCACAAACCCTTAACAATTCTAATATAATAATTTCAAAATTTGTTACCTCTCAGCCAGGATGCAATTTAATTCGGATGATTCGGAGATAACTCTTCATAGGCTCCTGGTTGTCGGTCCCTACTCCGATTTCTGGTACATGGATAATCGCGCAGGTATCTTCAGGTGCGTGATTCATTCGCGCGCTTCTTGGGAACTAAAGCCTTTCGTCCATGACGATTTTTTTCTTTTGGACTTGCGCATGCGCTGGTATGGAGTTGTGTGCGCAAGCCGATTTCTTTTCCTTGCGCATATCATCAACTGATTACTTATTTTTATACGGCTTCTTCCACTCTTTTGATTTTCCCAGAACGGTTCCAGTCTCGGCCTTCGGATAGCAGCTATGGAACAACGCCCCGCTCTCCCTCCTTGGTCTACTTGCGCAGGTCAGCACACGCCCACTTTCCTACACTCGACTTCCAGAGGAAAGGTGGTCTGTTTTCCCACCTCACCACGCTATGGGTATTCGCCTTTGGCATCTGCGTGGCTGAGCGCGCTCTATTGTTCCGAAGGTTGCGAAGCACCGGCCTCCACTAGCGCTTTTAGCCATGTACCTTACTCTCGAAGCAAAAACGACTAACCGCCTCTCTAGAGCTTTTTCTTTCAACTCCACATCCCCTGAATATCCCGACTAAAAAGACAAAAATCGAAAAAAATATACTAAATCGGTTAAAGGCAGTGCATGTAGGATGAATAAGGCAAAACAAGTCGAAAGGTGTGCGCAATCCGCACACAAGCGCACAACCACTGCTATTTCCTATACTGCACTAACTACAATGATAAATATGAATGTAAATGTAACGTACGCCCCCCCACCACACTTAAACAGAGACGTGTCCCCACGACTCAGGCTCAAGCGCAACGGAGAGCGAACACATGCAAGCTACGAGGACAACTAAGAACTAAAAATGAAATGCATCATGAAGATGAAAAACAGAGTCAATGCAGCACATGAAACACGGTCAGGGGTTCACAAAATATCCACACAAAATAAGAACAGAATATCCAATGAGAGTGTTCAAAAGCAGCAATGACAACCCGAGATGATTTGTGCCTAGCCCCCTGCTGCGCCCTAAAGGTCTTCTGAGCTGGAGTCCTGCGCAGACCCTTATGCCTCCTCGTCCATGGACTCGGTCTCTGTCTCATATTTTGAGCTGGAGGATGGCGGCGCAACTGATACTGCTGCGGGCTCCTCGTCCGAGTCAGTCTCTCATATTGAATCTGAACTTAATATTTTGACGAGGGTGACCTCAGAGGGCGATCGGATTATCTGGGCAGAGTCTGATGGCATTGGCTGTGGGTCCATGACTGGGGTGCGCACTGAGGATTGGGCTGGTGACTGGGCGGGAGAACTGGCTGGCTCGCGCTGCTCTGAAGGTGACCCTGGAGGTGGCCTGCGCAGACTGAGGAGAGGGGGAGTGGGGTCTCCAAATTGCCACCCTACTGGTGGATTGATGCTTAAATCTGCCCCCTCTGGCGCCAAGTACTCCAGCACGCGCATGACGTTGAACAACATGCGCTGCTCTGCTAGCTCCTCCTCAGAATCCTATCTGCGCCGCTTCGCCGGGGAGCGCGGGGGAGAATCTCTGATGTCAATGGTGATAACTTCCCCTGGCGGTCCACTCGCCAGCGCTCGCGCTCTAGTCTGAGCGCGCGTCCTCATGCGCCTAGCTGGCTGCACGACTGGTGCCTCCACATTCTCCATTTCTTCCTCAGCAGCAGCTTCCTCTTGCCGCGCACTACTCTCTGCGGGCGCTCCTCTGATTGTCGCGTGCCTCGGTGCCCTAGCAGCCTGCAGCTGGTAACACCATTCCAATGACCCGTCTTCCTTGGCAGTTACCGCTCGGTACTGCAGCATCTGGGCACGGTCAAGAGGAATGGCTGGAACAAGTGTGCTCAGGCACTTCTGGCTCTCCGTGCAGCCCACGCAGCAAATGCGTAACCACACCTCCACAAGTGAGCGGGCCCTTAGTGCTGAGCCGCTCCAAGTGCACTACCATGTCCAACACGAACCTCACCTTCTTCCCATAATACAACCCCTTCAGCACGTCCATATCAAGCAGGCTAACCTTCGGCGCACCGGTATAGCGCCCAATGACTGCGTATGCGACCATGCGCCACAGGTAATACATCCAGGGGTCGCACAGCTCACGCCCTCGGCTGCACCCAGCGGCAAACGGTTTGCCCGGCGCCATCTCGCGCCATGCCTTCTGATTGGTGTGCGTATCCACCTCGTGCTCGCGCATCTTGTCACAGCGCAGGGTCCGCTTCAACCTCTTGGCTGATGCAATGTACCACACCCCTCGATGTCGGTACCGGATCTCTAAGTCTTGTATCTGCAGGGACGCCAGGAACTCACAGGTGTCCTCTTTGTCGGCAGCGCTTTCTAAGTCCATCAGCGCTTCCCAGCCAGCCTGCGCGAGCTTCTCTGTGACCAATTCCTCTAAGCCCACCTCGCGCAGGAAGTCCCTGCTGATGCACGGTGTGCCATACATGTCCAGCCTCCAGAAGGCGTTATACTTCCGTGCGAAAGATGCTGGGGTCTCCTGGTCCTCGGCTGGCCTCATATTTGCAGCGGTCAACTGTAGTCAACGCTCTACTAAGGATCCCAAAATCAGAACTGCAAATCAAACCCTCAAATTCCTACCAGATGGGCGCCTCACTCGTGTCAACAAAACCCAACAAAGAAATCACCAAACAGAGCTAGCTAACTAGGTGCGGTTTTGATCCTAGGGTTACGTCCAAGAGTCGGGTTCCTTCACCAAACCCTCACTAAAATGACTGAAACAAGGAATGAGAGGTTACCTAGTGTGCTGTTGTTGTTGTGCTCTTCAAATCTCTCTAGAGAACGCTTGAAACGGTGGGCGGACGACAAAGATCGGCAGGCAGCAGTGCAGAGCGTTTAACGGTCCAAATTGCAGAATGTCCGGATTTTTTTAACTATCTGCCCTTATATACCCCCCCTGACCTGCGCATCTGTCTTGCGCACTGACTCGCGCATTGCTACGTGACTCAAGAAAAAAAATGCAAGTGCTGAACTAGCTAAAATGGAAATTCTAAAAACGTGTAAAAATAAAACGTGGAAAACGTGTCGGGTTACCTCCTGACAAGTGCCTTTGTTTAACGTCGTTGGCTGGACAGTACCTCGTTACTTGCTCAAGTTCGTGCTCCGGACCACCCCCACACTTGCTCCTGCGCGCTCTGGTGCGTCTGTGTGTGCTATGTCTTCCTTAGTCCTGCGCAAAGGAATAGATAGGTGGTCAGTGTGGCCAAAATCGTGTGGCACATCATAAGTAACGAGGTTAATCAGTGAGGGAGAAGATATATAATCAGTAGCTCCTAGTTCTCCCTCCGGTGCAGCAGGTTGTATTTCTGGCGCAGCAGCTTGCGCATCTTCTATTTCTGGTTCCGCCAAATCAACTTCGCGCGTGGCCTCATCCCACGGTTCTCCCAAGTATTTCTTGACTCTTTGCCCATTAACCTGAAAGCGATGCTTGCGCTCGTTCTCTAACTCGATAGTTCCATACGGGAAAATCTTTATGACCGTGTAAGGTCCCGTCCACTTGCTGCGCAGCTTCCCAGGCATCAGTTTTAAGCGCGAGGAGAACTACAGCACTCGGTCTCCTGGCTCGAAGGTGCGTCTGAGGATGTTCTTATCGTGAAATGCCTTCATGCGCGCTTTGTAGTCGCGCAACCCCTCATATGCATCCAGGCGCAGCTCCTCTAGCTCGCTTAACTCAAATGCGCGGTCCTTACCAGCCTCATCGAGGTTCAGATTGCAAGTGCGCAATGCCCAGTATGCCTTGTGCTCCAACTCAACCGGTAGGTGGCACGCCTTTCCGTACACCAACGGAAATGGTGAAGTCCCAATCGGTGTCTTGTGCGCAGTCCTGTATGCCCAAAGTGCATCATCCAGCCGCTGGCTCTAGTCGTTGCGCGAAGGTCTCACGGTTTTCTCCAGAATGCGCTTGATCTCTCTGTTGGAAACCTCGGCCTGGCCATTCGTTTGAGGATGGTATGCAGTGGACGTCTTGTGGCGCAACCCATAATGCTTTAGTACTTGCGCCACTATTCTATTGTAGAAGTGCGTGCCCTGGTCGCTGATTATTGCCTTAGGTACTCCGTACCTGCAGAAAATGTTAGTTCTTAAGAACTCAACGACCGTTTTACCATCATCCTTGCGCGTGGCCTTAGCTTCGACCCACTTCGAGACATAGTCCACCGCAACTAGTATGTACTCATATCCACAAGATGGCGGAAACGGCCCCATGAAGTCAATTCCCCACAAATCGAACACTTCGTCTACCAGTATAGGTGTCTGTGGCATCTCGTTGCGCGCTGAGATATTTCCTGTGCGCTGACACCTGTCACAAGCCCTGCAGTGGTTATATGAGTCACGAAATAAGTGCGGCCAGTAAAAACCACAATCTAGGATTTTCCTGCTCGTGCGCTTTGGACCAAAGTGTCCTCCGCACGCGTGCGCATGACAAAATCTCAAAACATAGCTCATCTCATGATCAGGCACACATCGCCTCAAGATCTGATCAGGGCCTATTCTAAGCATGTATGGATCATCCCAAACGTAATATTTAGACTCATGTTTTACCTCATGCGTTGAGTTTTAGTGAAATGAGGGGGAAACGCACCTGTGACCAGGTAATTTGCAATATGCGCATACCATGGTACCTTACCGTTCAGCGCCATCAGGTGCTCGTCAGGGAATGTCTCTGTGATCTGCCCTGGCTCCTCTTCCTTCATTATCCTGCTTAGGTGATCAGCAACCGTGTTTTCCGTTCCCTTCTTATCCTTGATCTCTAAATCAAACTCTTGGAGTAGCATCAACCAGCGCATTAGGCGCGGCTTAGTCTCTTTCTTGGACATCAGGTAGCGGATAGCAGCGTGGTCACTGTAGACAGTGACTTTAGCGCCCAGAACATATGCGTGGTGTAGTTCTTCTGCGCTGGCCAAGTACTACGCCTACAGCGTAGTCACTGGCATCGCACATCAGCTCAAATGATAGGTTCCAGTCTGGTGCGCGCATCACTGGCGCACTAGTGAATGCATCCTTTAACTTATCAAAAGCATTCCTGCACTCATCAGTGAACTCAAAGCACACATCCTTTTGAAGGAGGTTAGACAATGGGATACATATTTTAGAAAAATCTTTAATAAAGCGCATATAGAACCCTGCATGCCCAAGAAACGACTTAACGTCGCGCACATTAGTAGAATAAGGCAGATTTGAGATAAGATCAATTTGTGCTTTATCGACCTTAATTCCTTCCTGCGAGACGATATGTCCTAGTACTACTCCATGTGACACCATAAAGTGACATTTTTCATAATTGAGAACTAGGTTCTTGGTAATGCAGCGCGCTAAGACCTTATCAAGATTATCCAAACATGCATCAAACGTCTCACCATGCACAGTGAAGTCATCCATGCATACCTCAATACATAAACCAATCATATCAGAGAAAATGCTCATGACTAAGCGTTGGAACGTACCTGGCGCATTACACAGCCCAAACGACATGCGCCGGAATGCAAAGGTACCGAATGGGTAGGTAAAGGTTGTCTTCTCCTGATCCTCCGCAGCAATAGGGATCTGATTGTACCCTGAGTAACCGTCCAGGAAGCAAAAGTGTGGCTTTCCCGCCAACCGGTCGAGCATCTGGTCCATGAATGGTAGCGGGAAATGATCCTTGCGCGTGACTGCGTTTAACTTCCTGTGGTCAATGCACATGCGCCATCCAGTCTGTATGCGCTTGGGAACTAGCTCGCCCTGCGCATTCTCCTCTACTGTGATGACTCCTTTCTTTGGCACAACGTGCACCGGACTCACCCACTTGCTATCTAAAATCGGGTATATTACACCTGCGTCAAGCAGCTTCAGGATCTCCTTCTGCACTACCTCCATCATAATCAAGGCTTACTCCGCGCAGGTCAGCCAATGTCCATCCTATGGCGCGCTGGTTCTTGCACAGCACCTCCTGTAATCGCGCCTCCTGCTCCTTCTCTAATCCTTTCTTTATAATGACAAGAAGGGTGTCCTCATTGCCCAGGAAGATGTACTTTAAGTGCTCGGGCAATTGCTTCAGCTCAACCTTGGGTGCCTGTTCAATAGAAGGCAGGATTTTATTAGTAGCGCAAAGATTAACCAGATCACATACCTGTCTGGACACTGGTTCTGTGCTGCTCAGCTTATCATCTTGTTCCTCCAACTCTGTCTGTGCCAATGGCGCAGGCTCCCCTGTTGCGCACGCACACTGCGCATGCGCAACCAAGTCGTCCATACTGTCTAATGCGTGCACTATGGCATCCTCATGAGGGTGCTGCATCCCCTTGAAAATGTTAAAGTGAATCTCCTCGCCATCTACCTCCATTGAGAGCGTGCCTTTCCATACGTCTATCTTTGTGCGTGCTGTCATCAGAAATGGTTTGCCCAGTAGGATTTGCGCGCTTCCCTTGCTCGGCTCACCCTTCATTTCCCAGACGTAGAAATCTGCTGGGAACACCAGCTCTCTTACTCAGACAAGAACGTCCTCTATCATGCCCGTTGGTTGTTTGCACGACCGATCTGCTAAAGACCTGCAGGCTTTACTGGACCAAGGTGCAATGACACATATAAGGAGTAAGGAAGCACATTTATAGATGCACCGAGATCAATCATGCAGTTGCTTACCGTGGTCTTACCTAAGGTGCACGGTATGGTGAACGTACCTGGATCCCGGCATTTAGGTGGTACCTTGTGTTGCACAATTGCTGATGCATGTGCGTTAAGCATTACTTGTGCGCACTCGCTTTTCCTCCTCTTGTTTGTGCACAGCTCCTTCAAGAACTTGGCATATCTGGGAATCTGCCGAACTGCCTCAATCAGGGGGATGTTTATTTCCACCTTACTGAATAATTCGTATAACTCCTTGTCCAGCGCCTCCTTTCTTGCTAAAGGTGCCTGCACAGGAAAATGTGCGTTAGTATGACTGGTACTCTTTTCTCCTGATTGTATCATACCTGGTGCCACCCCCTGTTGGTTCGTAGCTGGCGCGGCTGGTTGCGCATCCGGCTGTTCTGGCTCTGGAAGTTGCGCAACTGGCTGCGCGGGCTCCTTTGCGGTCGGAGCTGTCCCGACTGTGCGCCCAGTCCTCAGCGTTACAGCGTTAACTCCTCCCTTAGGGTTTTGGATCACTTGTGAAGGTAGGTTGCCATCGCTCTTTTTCAGCTCATAGACCGTGGTAGCAATCTGCGACAATTGCTTCTCAATTGACTCGAACCTCTTGTCATATTTTTCAACGTTCTTGCGCACGGTGTCTGCCAACTGACCCACTATGTCTTCTAAGGAGCGCCGCGATTGCTGGTTGTTCTGTGCTGGTGCGTCATTGCGGCGGTGCGGTGGGTTGTATGCTTGCTGCGCCTGCTGAGGTGCACGATATTCCGCTGGCTGCCTTTGGGGATTGCTGTCCTCCCTCCATCTAAATCCATTTGCGGCCAGTCCAAAGCGCGGTTGATTCTGCCTCTGCGGTCCTCTATTGTCCCACCCTTCTAGAGCATTGACATCTCCTGATTCCTCGAAAAGTGTGGGACATGCGTCGGTTTTGTGCTCAGTGGACGTACAGAACTCGCATACCTTTGGCGCAACGGGTTGCGCGCCTTGCGCAATCATCAGTTTCTGCAGCATGGCTTTCATTTCCTTAATTTCAGAGCTGGAATCCACCTGGTGCACAGCGCGCGCACGACTATTCTCGAGCGTCAATTGATGCCTTACCTGTCCAGCAGAGTCCTCGATCATCTGCCATACATCCTCCGGGTACATGTTACATATATCACCACCTGTGCATGCGTTCAGCAGTCTAAGTTCCATTGGTTGTAGCCCGTTCAGGAAATTCTCTATCAGCACATGTTGGGGCAGGCCATGATTATAGCAGTTGGCTTCCAGCTCTCTGAAACGCTCATAGTACTCTGATAGTGACTCTCCTACGCCCTGTCTAGGTGCGGCCAATTCCCTCCTGAGTGCTATCAGCATTAGCAAGAATCCTGAGTGCTATCAGCATTAGCAAGAATCCCGTGCAGCACTCTCGGACTAAGCACATTGACATCAGACACCATTTCATCAGAGACCTGGTAGAGACTCAAACTGTCGTAATCAAATATGTAGCTACAGAGAAGTAGCTAGCTGACATTTTGATAAAACCTTTGGATGGAGCTCGGTTCGAGGAGCTCATAACAGCCTTGGGTTTATGTGTAGTTCTTGAATGAGTTGACAGCAGCCCCTGTCAATTGTGACAAAAAGGGGGAGAGGAATGTAATAGGTAGATACAGTTAACTAGAGCCAGAGTGTGCTTCAGCAATCTCTGAAGATCCGAAGTTGAGACACTATTTGAAGAATGGGCAAGAGACAGCTATGAAGAGAAAGAGTTTGCTTCAGAACTCCTTGATGATCCACAACTAGAGCAGAATCTTAGCGTTGCACGATGAGGCTCCGGCTTAATTCAGCTGGCATCGGGGACTCCGAGAGATATGCAGACGTCATCAAGAGCTCAGCAATTGCCATTACGTGGTCTAAGAAGATAAAGATCCAAGAATCCTAATTTGGCAACAGAATCTTCAACAAACTTGCTAGAATCCTTCGCGTTTTTGGCGTGCTGAAGAGCTTTAAAAGAAAGGCGGGGCAGCAGCACAAAAAAAGAGAACACGATCAGAGAGTTCAACCCGAGGGCACACAGAGAGCACACAAAGATCAACTTACGGTAGCAGAGTTTTATACACTTAGTTGAAGCCTTGTGTGGTGCTGAGGGAATTAGAACTCATGGAGTTTGATTTAGGATTGATCCGGAGTTCAACTGGAGCGCTGCTCATTGAAGGGACAATTAGAGCTCAATGATCAGCTGTGGACAGGCAGTGTCACGGGCTGAGGAGCATTGATCGAGGCTACCCAATATTGATGGAGTGAGTCAATGATTGAGGGGGAGCAGAGGCTGAGTTTGAAGAACTCAGAGTGTCCGACTACTTGCCGGGAGAGCTTGGAGTGTTGTCGGCTGAAGATACAACAACTCTGGTGAAGAGTGTGCTGAAACATTCCGTGAGCTACATATTGTAATAGAATAGGCTAAGTCTGAGAGTCAGAGCTGTAGCTATTTATTACCGAGAGTGTGTAGGCTGTAGGAAGAAAATCCGTGAGTTCAGATTGCTAGCTAGTCTAGGAGATTAGACTGAGCAATAGCTAGGTGAGAAGTAGAGGTGTGAGTACTTGTACTTCAAACTGAGATAGTGGAATCTTGAGAATCGTAGCATCCTCCCAAGAAGTAGGGAAGTTGCCGAACTGGGTGACCAAAAAATGTGTCTTTTTTATTCTGGCAGTAGAGTAATTCCGTAGAATGATGCAGAGAGTGTGGTTATACCCGTTCCTTCCTCACTTGTGTATCCGAGACCTTCAGTCCCACCTCCATACCTTTGATAAGATAGGATCTCATCTAGAATGAATGATTCTTCTCCGTATGATTCAGGAATGATTCTCTATTTCCATACCTCTCCAATTGTCTTAGCATCATCAAATTGTTGCTTGGACAGAGAGGTAATGATGCCATGAAGGTTATCTTGTTCATCTTCTAGTTCTGAAACCTTTGACAATAGTTATTGATTGGCTTCAATAACTTCCTGACACTTCTCTTGTATAAGTTTGAATTGATCAGCTATAGTTTCTACTGGGTATTCCTCATCATCATCGCTATCAGATTCAACAATCTCATAAAAAAACTATCTTTTTTGAATCTGAATCATCAATAAGGAATACAGTAGTTCAGGCTAGATTTTCTTTGTGATCAGTCTCCTCTTCAGTGTCATCATAACTCTAGTTTGCTGTGAGAGACTTATTGTTCTTCTTCTGGTAACTTGGGCATTTACTCTGTCTGTGTTCATATCCCTTGCACTCCCAGCATTGGATTCCATTCTATTTGTCTTTTCCTTCATCACTGTCTTTGTCAGCATTGTTGTTTTTCTCTGAGAATTTTTTCCTCTTCGGTTTGTTCCCCTGGATGACTGACCTGAGTATGAAGGTTTCTGGTCCATTCTCTTCATGAACTTTTCAAGGTTTTTGACCAGTAGAGATAAATGTTGGTTGACATCATCTGGGACAGCCTCTTTTTCTTTTGTCTCAGCATTTAGCTCAGGGTCTTTCCCATAGAGTGGTGAAGCAGTCTTTGTAACTTTCATCTCGAACTGCCTCAATGACCGATCAGCGCCTCCAGCCTCATGTTCTTCACATCTTGTGCTTCCTCGATGACTGTGACTTTCATATTAAATTTTGAAGTAAGAGATCTGAGTACCTACCTCACCAGTTCTTCTTCATGTATTGGCTCTCCCAGTGCATGAGCCTCATTTGATATGTCGCAGAGTCTGGCATTAAACTCAGCAATAGTCTCTTCTTCCTGCATCTTAAGACTTTCAAATCTCAAGGTGATAATCTGAAATCTTTACCTTGTCTGCCCCTCATGAGTAGTTTCAAGAATCTCCTAAGCTTGTTAGCATCCACAACAGCAAATATAGCATCCAAAGCCTTAGAAATTTATTGAAGCCGAGGCTACCTCATCGACAGTCCACTTGTTTCAGGTTGCTTGTGGGTGACTTCTGCACTATCGACGGTCATTGGGGGGAGGACAATTCTGATAAGATAGCCCTCCATGCCCTTTCATCAATGGCTTTAATGAAAACCTTCATTCGAGCCTTCCATTACCGATAGTTAACTCCCTCGAGCAATGAAGGTCGGCTGGTGTTTTGTCCTTCTTCCATAGTGGTCATACGTATCAGCAATACTCTCCCGGATCACACTCTGTATTTTGAGCGAATGGCTTTGATACCAATTGAAATTCTACTGCGTTGCTGATGCGGAGTTCTAGCTTCTACTTAAATACTCTCTATATCATTCCGCAGAATTACTCTACTGACAGAATAAGAAAGACATAGTGTTCGTTCACCCAGTTCGACAACTTGCCTACGTTTGAGGAGGATGGTCCGATCCTCAAGATTTCACTATCTCAGTTCTATATTCTCTTCATTCTTGTGTTGGTAGTAATCATCATGAATAGTGAGTAGTCTTTTAGTTCTGGGATCCTACGGATCTCATGCCTGTAACCTGATTTCATGTGATTTGTAAGTTAGGATCTCATCTAGAATGGATGATTCTCTTCTAGGTGCTTCAGGAGTGATTCTCTATTTGCATACCTCTCCAACTGTCTTAGCATCATCAGATTGTTTCTTGGATAGAGAGGTAATGATGCTTTGAAGGTTATCTTGCTCATCTTCTAGTTCTGAAACTCTTGACAATAGTTCTTGATTGGCTTCAATAACTTCCTGACACTTCTCTTGTATCAGTTTGAACTGATCAGCTATAGTTTCTACTGGGTATTCCTCATCATCATCGCTATCAGATTCAACAATCCCATAAACAAACTCTATCTTTATTGAATCTGAATCATCAATACGGAATACAGTAGTTAAGGCTAGATTTCCTTTGTGATCAGTCTCCTCTTCACTGTCATCATCACTCCAGTTTGCTGTGAGAGACTTATTTTCTTCTTCTGATAACTTGGACATGTACTCTGTCTGTATTCATATCCCTCGCACTCCCAGCACTGGATTCCTTTCTGTTTGTCTTTTCCTTCATCATTGTCTTTGTCAGCATTGTTATTCTTTCTCTGAGAATTTTCTCCTCTTCGGTTTGTTCCCCTGGATGACTGACCTGAGTATGAAGGTTTCTGGTCCATTCTCTTCATGAACTTTCCAAGTTTTTTGACCAGCATAGATAATTGTTGGCTGACATCATCTGGGAGAGCCTCTTACTCTTTTGTCTCAGCTTTTAGCCCAGGGTCTTTCCTAGAGAGTGGTGAAGCAGTCTCTGTAACTTTCATCTCGAACTGCCAGCGCCTCCAGCCTGAGGTCTGTTTATTTGAGGCCAAGCCAGTTGATTCCCCTCTGCCATCGAACCATGAGTACGCTCACGTTGATTGTTATCATCGTCTTTTTGGACTGACAATCACACAGCCCGAACTCAGTTACTTAGTCCATATCCTCTCACAATTCATGCAAAGTTCCAAGGAGGCTCACTGGCAAGCGAGTACAAGGGTACTTCACTACATTAAGAGTCATCCTATTCAAGGCTCGTTTTGTCTCGTCACAGTTCCATGCAACTCATGGCATATTTTGATAGTGACTAACAGCTTGTCCTCTTACGAGACGGTCTTTAACATGATACTTTGTTGTGCTAGGTACCTCTTCGGTGTCTTGGAAAACTAAGAAGCAACCTACTGTAACTCGTTCTTCTGCCGAAGCTGAATATCGTTCTGTGGCTGATGCATTCTGTGAGCTTGTTTGGCTCAAGACATTTCTTTTGTCTTTTGGCTATCGTCATACGTCTCCCATGGGTCTTATCTGCGATAGTCATGTTGCTCTTCATATCTCTACAAATCCCTTATTTCATGAGTGCACCAAACACATCGAGATTGATTGTCATTTTGTGTGGGATCTCATTCAATTAAGTTGTATTGTCACTTCTTATGTGCGATTGCAAGAACAACTAGCCGACATGTTCACCAAGGCATTGGGCGAACAATAATTTTCCTATCTGCTTGGCAAGTTGGGCAATCGAGACTTGCATGCTCCAACTTCAGGGGGAGTATCAAACGATCACATTAGAACATATTATCTTGTATGTATGTCTGTTACCTTGTTGATAGGATCACATATATATTAGTTGCCTCTGATAGGATCTAGTCTTCCTTTTCAAGTTCAATCTTTTATACATATGATCAACTTTTCTTATGAGAAAAGCAAGAGAATTTCTCCACAATTAAGATTCAGTTCAACTAAATTCCTGCCTGACTCTAAATGCTGATACTAAAAAATCAATATAAATTATAATCGGTGTAATACTCATTAAAAGCGCTCCTCCATAAAGGCAGACTTCATTATGGTACAAACCAACTGAGGATTAGTTATGTTGAGAGACCAGACCTGAAAGCAGCCCTTATAAGATGAGGGCTGATGAGAGATTGTTGAGCTCTTCACCTCTGTCCGGAGACAAAGTTGAGTGCTTTCTCAGGTCATAATGAGAAGTTTCCATGCTGAGATGCTAGTTTGGGGACGAAGGTAGCTGATGACATGCTCTCTATGCTGAATTGGGCTTTGTAATTTTGGTGTTGCCATTTCTTGATTTCAAGTATTTTTGACTAAATTTGGATGAAGTTCAAACCTCTATCGAAATCCTGTAATGAAATATTTTGACCAGTGGTAACACTGGGCTGCTAGTGCGAGCTATCCAAAAAATAATAATCCTCAAAATCACTTATTTTTGGGATATACACTCATCCAAATGATAGATAGGACCCAACAAGCTTTGAGCTTATGTTGTGTCTTTTCGCAATGTAGGTCGATCAATAATAGAGCAGCCTTATACTAATTATGTCCTATGCCCTCCTGACCTGCTACAAACAGGAAGTACCACATTCGGAAAATGAGCGAACACAATGGAATATGGAGCAACCCAAATAGGCGAGGATGCATTCACTTGCAAAGGTGGTAGATCAGGTATCTCCCCTTCTGAGCTGACGTTCAATATATTGCCATTGAGCAGCATCGTTTGGCTCTGCAAGTAACTGTCTTTAGCAGTCAGGTGGTATTCCTGCCTTTCAGCTAAACTTTTCTTGTGTCGTCTACGTGGAATGGTATCCTTTCTGCCATGAGATCTGTGCCTGTGTCGCATGCTTCTTTTGATGTAACTGAATTTGGCTTGCGCTTGAAATGTGGTGTTACCATCTAGGTTGATCAGTAGCAATACTACTCCCTGTAAAGAAAATTCATATAAGATAGACTGCAAGAACTTTTCGACAGCGAGTGTTATATAGGATTCTGTATCTCACAGATCGTTTTGCGCAATGCGCATAAACCCGCATCTTATTTGTGCCGCCTGAACTAATGAAGCTAGTTGACAAAACGTTTCTTCCCATTAGTCGGTGCCAAAGAAGAGCACTGTCAAGATAAAAGAGTTGCGTCATTTCCAGGCGAGCAAATAATTTTTAAACTATGAAATCTCAACCAATGAAAGTTAGTTAATAAGGTAATTTTAGACGAACCAGTAATAATCTGGATTTGGTACAAAGGTCGTGGTGTTAAGCAGCCCATAGTTTCCACCTATCAATGTCTGTCTGCAGTATGCTTTTGTGTTATACACTGCTGACATGCCGAGCTGATCGAGATACCTAATTTCATACGAAGATTCAAAATTGAGGCTCTGATTGTGGTAACAATGAATTTCAAACTTATAAACTGTACAAACTAGTCTCTCGTGCCAGTTTAGCAAAGTTTACCAGAAGCTGTAGACAAATGTATTTGAGACATGGTCACGGCCGCTGTTATATGCCCCTCCTGACTCACCAACCCATGCCACTGCTGATGTATGTGCTCTATCAATAATGGTTCTTAGGTCTTTGAAATTACCAACAGCGTTGTCAAGAACTGAAGGATTAAGGATCCGCTCAAGGAGATGTTCATCTACTCCTGCAAAAATGAGACACACAACGTACGTCAATTTATATTTCCAGAACTCAATAATTGTAAATTCAATAAATGAACATACCTGGTCCAAGGTTGTATATGTGATGAGTGACGACATCGACTGCTTTGCCAGTCTTGTTTAAGAATTCTGTAAACCAACTTCCTTGAAAGAATCCACCAGGTGCTATAACAAGAGGTTTGGTTTTGCTGCCCACGTATATATCATCTACTATTTTCCGTAAGGATAATACATCAGAAGAATACTGGTCAGCATCAACTTGCGCTCCAACTCCAGTTCCACATAATTCATTTCCTGAAAAAGATATGCACTCAGCTTTTGCTAGAAAAATGCCATTGACGGTTCTGCAAACTTACTTTTTGATTTAATTATGAAACCAATGAGCCACTTTTTACTTACCAAGCTCCCATCCATAAATGGGGTAGCCATTTTTAACCGTATAACGTATAAAAGATTCAGCATTCGAGTAATCCCAATCTCCAACCGCTGGAGCACTTTGACCAGGCGGAGCATGTTGAAGGGTTTTTCCATTTAATGCATTCAGCCCAAAAATGATCTGAGCTCTGATCCAAAACGAAAGCAAATATACTTTGAGTTAGTTCCACAAATAGAAAATAAACTTTTGATGTAAAAAACGGAACTATTTATAGCTACCCAGATTTATTAAAGAGAACGTTAAGCTCATCCCATCGCTTGAGCGGGAAACATCCTTGGGTGAAGCTGAACATCTCTGACTCATTTTTAGCAAAAGGTATACATGGCTCTGTGGTACCCTCAGTTTCGTAGACCACCTTGTCTTCTAGAGACCCACCCAATCTAATCTTCAGCGGTGAGAATGCTGCATCATTAACATGTCATACATAATAAACATCATTACAATAAAGTAAAATTGTCTGAAAAGGAAACCGAATAAACTCCTCCATCCATACCTTTTATGGCATTCAGGAAAATTTGATTATTTAAATCCTGCGCTTACAGAAAATATATAAACATCAATCCCTACATGCATAAATAGAATATTTCTACAGAAGAACCATCAAAATACTGAACTCAACAGCAAACAAAAACACAACAATATGAACTGTCAGACGTAAGAACAAAGGTAGAGAACAAATGAAGCAAAGTAATTTCATCAAGCAATGAAATCTCCAGTCCCACCTGCCAAAACAAATTGCCAACCGGCATACTCGAAGCACACTCATTTATACCGAAATATGGCAAGGAAGGGCACAGACTGGCCACTGTCCTCAACATCTAATTCTACAAGTGGTTCAATCATCTCAGCAAAACCCCATTGACAACCGGCATACTCGAAGCACGCTCTCTTTGACCAAAATATGGAAAGGAAGGGCGCCGAGTGGCCACTGTCCGCCAACATCTAATTCTACAAGTAGCTCAATGATCTCAGCCAAACCCAATGACCAAATTCCAAAATTGAAAACTTCACAAACTGCAACAAGTTTTGATCTTTGCAAACAAAACAGGAACACAAGCCACCAACTCATCATTTGAGGCAACAAACCCAAGAACTTCTAAATTTTGATACCAGTCAAGAATTAAAAGCAGAATTGATGATGTAAATTACCAAATTAAGCAGTGAAGCATGGCCCCAACTACAAGTCCCATAGTCACATTTTTCAGGAGGCCACCAATCCAGAGTTGCACAAACTGAATCTTCATCAATCCACCCAATCGGAAGGCTCCCATTCACATCAACAACCCCTTCTTCAACAGCTCCATTCACACCCTCTAAACTCACACCCACCAATCCAAAACCTAAGACAACCACACCAAGAAGCACAACCCAAGAACCCATCTTAGCTACAGAACCCTTTTCAGAGGACTCAGCTCAAAGGGTTTGAGTTATGAAAATCAGGGTTTTTATAAAGATTGGAGTGGACATGGGACAGAGCTGATCTGTAACCTTAACGAAACAAAATTAGACTTAAACAAATCGGATTAATCATTGTCGAAATGGAAAAAACTGATATTATTTTTGTTGATTTTTTTTCAAAATTGTGAAAATTAATTCTTCCTTAGCCATCACTCCCAAAATCACTTTAGAAGTATCATTTTTCAAGACATTTTTGGCGTTTTCATTAAAAAATTTGATTCATGACTGATGTGACGTCCTTGACAAAATCAATACAAATCGTGACTTTAAGTCCTATATAAAACTTCAAATGCATACTACCATAGTTTGTATCAAATCAAAACGCAACTTCTGTCACAATTTAAACGGTTGCAAAACATCGGTGGAAATGAAATTTAAAGTAGCACAACAAAGTACAATCAATTATAATATAATCTCAATTTAAATTTATGAAATATACATTTTTACTAAAAAGAACATGGATAAATTAATGTGTAGTTGTAATTATCTCATATAGATTTCAAAAATCTTCAATTTTTTTGGTGAGGATCTAAATACTTTGTAGTGCATTAACCCTTCGTGATAAGATAATCATGGATGGTAGGTAGATCATATGTCGAGATCAAGAAATTGGTTGCATGAAGAGGTTAGAGGATGGCTAAATTAGTCATATAATGTAGACGGTCCATTAATCTTAATTTTTATTTACTTTTAACATTCCATAGATCAAAGTCAAATATTGATGACTTGGTTTCCGGCAGTTTCAAAGCTTTCTCCACCATGCATTTTATTGATTTACTTTTATACAAAATTTGGGGCAATTTCAGGTAACTTTCTAGTGAAAAGGGGAAAAAGCTGTAACTAATTCAAACAATATATCATAGATTTGTATACGTATATACGAAGGCAAGCATGGTTGTCTCAAACTTGTGAATGTCACTTTGACATCTCATTCTTGTTTTACTTGCAAGTTATTACCTAATATTCCAAAATCAATTTATATTATACAGTTCCATTTGTGTGCTCTTAATATTTTCTTGAGAAGTTAGCCATCGAATTTGTTTTGGGGTGCTCATTATTGCTTTTATTTCTACGAAATGGAGGATAAATGAAAAGATAATTCACTGTGACTTCCATTATATCATGAGCTTGGAAATTCTGGTGCTGCCTGCATGGCTCCGATTGCAATTTTACTCTAAAGCTTCACTATTTTTACTAGGGAAGTAAGACACATCTGGAGAGTAATAATGCGTATCAATTATATCATGAATTATTTTTCAGGAAATGGTGATCTTGAGGTCATAGTACATTCTTATACCGATACATTTCAAATGATGAATAATCATATATATATATAAGAGAAATGAGGTCCCTAGTATTTCGGCAATGCACTTTAGGCAACGTATTTAATATGTAGATTTTAGATGATTTGGGCAATGCACTTTTGCTACTATAATTGCAATTTGATAGTTTATTTGAGCAAATATGTAACAATACATTTTTAATCTTCAGAGGATTTCATATAATATATAGCAATGTACTTTAACAATGGACATTAACAACGCACTTTCCAAAAAAATTTAAGTGCATTATAATCATAACTTAAAACTCAATGCACTTTGTGTGCTTAGAACATCAAAATGTAATATAGTAAATGAGTTTCGCTATAGGAAAATGAGTTTCGCTACAGTGAAATTGGTTTTGCCATAGTGAAATATATTTCCCTATAGTGAAAGTTTGATGAGATTTGACTAGAGAAAGAAAACTAAAGTGCAAATAGACTCTACTACCCTTTGATAACAAAAAGATGCCCATTTGATTCTTTCATTCAATGCCACTTGGCAATATTAGGGATGTATCTTATTAGGGGACCTCAATTGAGCACCCATATATATGTTGAATTGAAATAATTTTGTCATCGCTCTTTACCGTCGTCAAACTGTTCATCAAGTTGCCGCTCCTGAGTCATTAACCAATCATCGGATCCTCGGATTTATTCTTCTGTTTTCATCTTCTTAAGTTTATTTTGTCAGCTTCATCGTTTTCGCATGTTTAATTCAACAATGGACGACATCAAGAAGCTTGACGCTGTTGTTAGTGTTGTGTATGCGCGTGTTAATTATACTTATTAATTTTTTATTTATATTCATTAGATTGTTAGTTGTATTCATCGCTTTGCTAGTTATAGTTCATCAGTTTCGGTAGTTGTAATTCATCGCTCTGTACATTAATTTGCCAATTACAATTCATTAGTTTTATTCAGTAGTTGGTAAATTATATTCATTTGTTAAATAGTTTTATTCATCAATTTAAGAGCTATATTCATCAGTTTGATGCTTATGTTTACTGATTTGAACTCATTACTATACAACATATACTGTTAAATGTGTATGTCAAATATATAAAATTCATCAGTTTGATTTATATACAATCCGGCATGAACCGATATGAACAACAACCAATCGACATACATCATAATCAAAACAATGAAAACATGTATTTTTAATCCATATTATCATCTTTTTATATTCATTTGTTTGTTATTTATCAGTTGGTAATTATGTTCATCTATTTGATAGCTTAATTTGTTAACTTAAAAGTTGCATTCATCAGTTTGATGAAGTATATTCATTGATTTGAATACATCACTATATAATATGAAATTATGCTGCTCTTCTAATGCCGAGTTACAGCCTCTGGAGTTTCAACTTCTGCTGAAGCACTTTCTGTATCTTTTTGCAATATTTACTCAACTAATAGAATAAAGACACAGAAGTTTGTTCACCTAGTTCGGCAACTTGCCTACGTCTAGGGAGGATACATCGATGCTCAAGATTCCACTATCTCAGTTCGAAGTACAAAGGACTCACACCTCTACTTCTCACCAAGTCGAAATCTTATGCTCAGTCTAACCACCTAGACTAGCTAGCAGTCTGATTACACAGACTCTCTTCGCGCTACCTACACACTTCCAATAACAAATAGCTACGGACCTGACTCATAGACCTAGCCTATTCTATTACAATGCGTGTTACACAGAATATTTAAGCACACTCTTCACCGGAGTTACCGTATCTCTAGTCTACAACTATTCTAGCTCTCCCGTCAATCAGTCGAACACTCTGAGTTCTTCAAACTCAGTCACTTCTCCCCCTCAATCAATGACTCACTCTGTCACTCTTGGGTAGCCTCGATCAATGCTCCGCATCCTGCGACAGTACCTGTCTGCGGCTGCTCACCGAGCTCCAGTTGATCCTTCAACGAGCAGCACTCTAGTTGAACTCCGGATCAATCCTGAATCAAACTCCACAAGTTTTAATTCCTTCTACACACAACACCAGTTTTCAACTCAATGTACAAGCCCTGCTACCGTGGTTGAGCTTTGTGTGTTTGCTCTGTGCTCTTGTGTATCTCTAATTGTCTCGTGTATATATAGAAACTGCGTCCAGCTTCCTTTTTTAAAGCTCTCCAAAGATGCCAAGGATCATTATCAGAATCTTCTCCTAGATTTTAGCCAGTTTGTTGGAGATTCCGTTGCCTAATTTGGACTCTTGGATCTTTATCTGAGCTCAATACGACATCTGCAGAGCTCCCTAGCCTTTTTTGATGCTAGCCGCACCATGCCGGAACCTCTCCGAGAGTCTCCTCATTGATCGGGCATTCTAATCTAGCTCTGGGTCATCAGAGAGTGCTGAAGCAGACTTTGTCTCTCGCCCATTCTTTAGATAGTGTCTCAGCTTCAAATCTCCAGGGATTGCTGAAGCAGACTCTGGTTCTTTGTTGTTATTGTTACTGTTGTTTTGTCAGTCTTCAGATTGTGCTCCAGCCACCAATCTTCAGGGAGCGCTTCAGTAGTCTGTTGAGCAGTTTTGTCAAGGATGCCATAACCTCAACTTAATAAATATTGTTAAATGTGTATGTTAAATCGATCATCAATTTGAATTCATAATAACACTATTCATCATTTTTATTCGTTTATAAATCGACATGAATCAATATGAAAAATAACAAATTGATGAACATCACAATCAAACCAATGAACATATGTAGTTTTAATCCATATTATCGACTTTTTATATTCCATAGATTGTTATATTTATCGGTTGGTTATTATATTCATCTATTTGATGGTTGTTTTCATCAATTTGGAAGTTGAATCATTCGTTTGATGAGTATGTTCATTGATTTGAACACCTTACTTTACAACATATATTATTAAATTTGTATTTCAAATCGATAAAATTTATCAGTTTAAATATATTATAACACTATTCATCAGTTGATTGGTATATGCACCGGCAAGAATCAATATGCATAGCAAAAAAGAGATAAACATAATAAACAAAAAGAAAAACATAATCTGGAAAAAAAAATTATTTTTCTCGTCTTATTGATAAGGGACGGCTCGAGTTGTGGCCAGACATCTTTGTTAAAAAATGGATGGATTACGATTCGTTGATAAACAACCAACACAATATTAATGAACATAATCTAGAAAAAAATTAAATATGCTGGTGGAATTAATACATTCAGTGAGTCAGTAGTCGCAATTGAAAATAAATTGCGAGTGAAGTCGAACGGACAAGATCAAAACTGGCAAATGAATTCAACATCTTTGACATTGAATTATATTCAATTGAATAGTGTTGCCTATATTCAAGTTCTTTTTATATTCAACAGCTAATAACTATATTCATCTTTTTTATAGCTATATCTTTCTATTTTACAGTTGTATTCTTCAGTTTGATGAGTATTGATTTGAACACATTACATTACAACATATATGGTTAAATTTTTATGTTAAATCGATAAAATTCATCAATTTGAATTCATTATTCCCTCCTGATCATCTCTACAAACTCTAATCGTCACATGATACTATTGCTTTTCTTGCCTCGTTTGTTTTTTCTCTCTGCTTTCTGTTTTCTAAGGAACTGCCTCTGCCTTCCTCTTATAGCTCTGTGAAATCGTAGTGCAGCCGAGCATATTCTGAATCTTCGCCTAGATTATTGCAAAGTTGTTGAAGATTGCGTTTCCTAAATCAGACTTTAGGATCCTTTTCTTTTTGAGTTTTTCCTCCGACCGTGTGATGACATCTGCAGGTCACTTGGTGATGTTTGCGGCACACTGATGGAGCGCATTTATATGATCCATCCAGTTGTTTATTCCCATTGTTTTAATTGCATTTTGTGTTTGCAAGATTACTTCTTTGTAGTGTTTTGCATCGTATGTGTATCAAGACCGCTTTGGAACTTTATTGCGCATTTGGACGAATATAGACCAAATTTGGGAAGATTGACTTGTTCGTCATCAAAGGCTTTCCGAGCGCATGATTCTTATCCGATTGAGGCGTGCTATATCTTGTTGGAAAGCTAATTTAAATGGCTACAACTTCTTAGTTTATATCCAAACGTGATTCGAAGGTTTAAACAGTCAAACAAGCGAGATTACAACACTGCAGAAGTGATCCGCCCAAGCAGTGGGAGAATCAGATGTGATCCGCCCAAGAGGACTTGATTCACCCAGCTCCGGAGGCTATTGGATTAGACCAAGACTGCACGAATCACTTTGGAGCCAGCCCGAATCACTATTGACTCACCCAAGCCCTACACGAGTCTCCTTGGAGCTTGCTCGGATCAAAGTTGATTAGCAGGGGAGCAGCACTGCCACTTTGATTCATGCAAGCTTGCACGAATCACTTGTCAAAGCCTTGCACAAATTTAAAGTGATTCGTGCAAGAGGAAGTCGGCCAGGCCCAAATCGTTTATTTTATATAGAAAAGAGAGAGAAAACCCTAGAGAGCTTTTTACAATTTTTTGCCGCCATTCTCAGAGTAGAGTGCAGAGACGAGGATCAGGAAAAGCTTCAGCATCGCGGAAGGTTTAGTATTTTTTTCTGCACTTTATTTTCATTGTTATTAGATGCACTTTACTTTAATTTCAGTTTGGGGATTTTATATTGCAACTTACGGTTGAGATACTTATGTTTTCATAATTGGATTTGGTGAATTACTGTTCTTTGTACGAATTACATGCTTTGATTATCAAGTTAGCATAGCCTAGCGGTGAAACGGAATTGATATCTATCGTGTACACGATAGATATCAATTCGGTTGATACTCGGTTGACTTCCCTATTAGCTAAGCCTAGCGGTATAACCTAATTGGTGTTGTTAGTCAAGTAATTGTTAAAACTATTCAAGAACTTAGCGGTTGAGATTAGGTAGAACATTGAAGACGACATTACCCTAGCAAGATTGTTAGACTAGAATAGTAGTTTTGCTAATTGATGCATGTTTCAATCAATGATTACCAGTTGCAATGCATATCCCTGAACTGAATCTTTCTGAATTTGATAAACAACAACAATCTTCTTACAAACCCCTTTTTTTGTGACAATTGTTAGTATAACTTTATAACTGATTGCTCTCTTTGAGTTCGCCCTGCTTACTGCTTGCCAGCATAGCAAGAGAATATAAATTTAATTTTGGTGCACACAACGACGTGCCATCACACTCCCTGAACTTCATCAACTCATGTAGCATCTCGCCTAAGTCTGTTAGTGCATCTTCAAGACACTTGCCCATTCTGCTCTAGCTTCAAATCAACCCAGGTTGCAGTAACAGAAGTTGTTTTTTTCCTTTTGCCCAGTTTGCCTCCGCTTTTGTGGTCCGCAGAGTGCTATAGCAGATTGTTATGTTTGGTTGCTGTATCTCTCCCATTCTGCTGATTGTGCTTCAGCTTCAAATCTTCAAGGATTGCTGTAGCAGAATCTTGTGTAGTTTTTTCAAAGGATGCCATTACCTTAACAATCTCCCCCTTGACATTTTGACAAAACCGAAGGACTCTTGAGATCTCAAGCTATGCCAAGCTTGTCTCATGCTCTCAAGGACTCTTCTAATATCAAGCTATCCAAGCTTATCTTCATACTCCTTCTATGGCAGCTTTGTCAGATTCTTCATACAATCTCTTTCGAGTGCTTGATGAAGACCTCTGATCAACTTTGATCATCTGGGAAACTCCCTAACGTGTTGCGACGGTGGCAGCAATCCTTCGGACATTCTTTGTGCGGTTCCATGTTGATCGGCCACTCTTCTGTAGCTTTGAGTCTTCATGGTATGCTATAGCATCTCCACTCTTCAGCTTTTGTTGCCACGAGAAGCTATAACATCTTCTTTTGCTTTTTTTGTCAGTCTGTAGAACATGCTGTAGCCTCTGACTCCACGGGATGTTGTAACATCTTTTTGTATCTGTTTTGTCAAGGAGGTCATACCTCAACATAGTCTGATCACAAAAACTAGCCTAATCTATCAACTACATAACACAATGTATGACAAGATACTATAAAAAACTTACTCAGTCAAGTTGCTCTTCCGTAGCACAGGTCTTAGACTTTGCAATCTCTTCCAGATGCTTAGTCTGACCTCCGTGAGTTCACTCAACTCTGGTGACGCTCCCCCTTGATTGGTGACTTCATGTCAGGATACGAGAACATTAAGATCTTCTTTATCTTCAACGAGACTCCTCTCCAGTTGAACACACTAATCAAGTGTCGATAACACTCATCCAGTCGTGATCTCTCTTAGCTTCTTAGTAATAGCACATTTGCTCTTTTCTCTAAGCTTGTCGCCCTTTCTTCGTGCTTGTATATTCTTGTTTGTGTGTGTTCTACTCATAGAGACGATGCCCTTATATACTAGCAGCACATAATAGAACCTTGAAGTCCTAGTCCACCTAGGACTTATTGAATTTAGGAACACTTCCTAAAAATTTTCAACCTGCCGAATCTTCTCCAAGATATTCACAGGTTGTTATGCAAGTCTATTGCAACAACTATTTCCTAATACCCTTTTAGGAAGCTTTGCAGATCTTCTTCGGATCTTCTCCAAGGTGATGGTCAACTCTGTTGTAACAACTATTTTCTAAAATCTTCTAGGAAACTTCCTCTTGCTAGAAACCTTGACTGTTCGCTGCTTCAGATCAACTTTCTTCATGTTGCTCCAGCTACTTGCTTTACTGTTTGATGTAGCAACTTCCGAATCAAGCTGCGTTAGTTTTGTCAAGGATGCCATAATCCTTAAATACAAGGATTATAAATAGTTTCAATTTATTATATCTAGGGTTTTAGACAAAAATGTCAGCTTTTCTATCTATTTATGTACTGATAGTATAGCTACTATGCTTCAAAATTAATTCTACTTAATACGGTTAATTACCTCAGGCTCAATCATCTTTTTAGTTCTTTTTAACCTAATTTTGTTCTACTAAGACCCAATCAATAGCAAACATGCAAGAACGGTGAATTGAGAATAATAGAATTAAAGAACTCCATTAACATAATCGAATGGTTATTAATGTACTATTCACTACTCTTGGTGATTACCACGAATACAAGATGAGAGAAAAGAAAGAATGAGAAAATCGTGTTGTGGATTAGTGTTCTTTGATCTCCAAAACTAGTAAAAATCCCCCTAAATTTTGGGTTTTAGGTATTTATTTATAGTAAAATTAATTAGGCCTATTTTAGAAATCAAATTTTGGGCCGGTTCAACGCCAATCAGCGGTTGAACAGTCACAAATGCCGATTCGGTAATGAATCGGGCCATTTTGACCTGAATTGGCTGTTTGGTCTCGAACCGGGCTACTGTTCACTCTGCACGATGATTCTAACTTTGCTCGCTTTTTTAACCCTTTAAACCTTCGAACTTAGTCTTGGTGTAAATTCAAAAGTTATCGCCCTTTGAGTTAGCTTTATAACAAGATATGTCATGCCTCAATCAGGTAAAGATCATGCGCTCGGAAAGTCTTTAAAAACAAATAGGTCAATTTGCCCAATACTTGATTTGTATTTGTCTAAATCTGTGTTTTTTCTTATTTTGCTCAAAATGGGCTACAAAGCTTTAGTTTAGAATGGCAGAATATTAAGCTCATGTCAGTAAAATAAATGGCAGTAGATCAACATTTATGAATCACACCATTTTTATAAATACTCACTCAAGTTTCCTGCGATTATTTCTAACTATTTTAACATACAATAAAAGTAAATCATTAAACTAATCCTAACTCAGTTTCGTAGGAACCACGAATGCATTTAGCATATGCATCAAGCCTTTAAAACCTTAGGCTATCCTAGTGGACGAGTTATAGTCTCGTGAAGCGTTTCAGAAAAGAGAATACCTACAAAACTCAAATGCACTTCTATCCTAGATGTATGAATGAAGGTGTGCTCAAAATTCAAAGCTTTATGTTTACAATCTCAAACTCATGTGCAAACCAATATCCAGATCAAACTATCTTCAAATAAGTTTCCAAACCGTCATTGTTCAAATAAGATGTTCATTCAAACAAGTCAATATCGAAGCCAGCAAATGACTAATCATGCGTCTTAACATCTTTCTCTAGCAATGCGTTTCAAACGTAGATTCTAGTTGCACAAAACATGCCCACCATTCACCTATGCTATCTAGGGATAGTCCACGGATTCTTGGCATAAAGCTCATTCTCAAGTTTTGAAGTCTAGGCTCTAACCCGTAAGAGAAGAGGAGCTTCGCTTGGCATTTTAAAAAATTTGCATAAGGGAGTGAATGATTCAATGCAAGCACAAGGGTCATTCCTTAACTCAATTCACATGATTTCCAATTCATGATGCATTCACACACGATAAACAAGTGGTATAATACACAATGTCAAGCTTAAGATGGAGTATCTAATGGCCTTCGGCCTTATTATGCTCAAGGAGAAACTTTTCTTCCATTCTTTTGAATTTTATTTCTCCTTCTTTTTTTTTTTTTTAGAAACTTCTTTTTTTTGTTGGAGCATATTTTGTGCCCTATTTTGACTTCATTTTGTCCCTCTCGTTCGAGGGGCTCCACACTTAAAGCTTGATAAAGTATAAAAAGTGGAGGCGGGCGTGTGTGAGTAACACCATGCACGAGAGAATACATGATACGAGAATTGAAGTGACCGAGAATCACAAAAAAATGCGTAGCTTTTCAAAAAAATTAAAATAGACCAGTTCCTACTAGTACCCAGTTCAAACATGTTTTCAAAAGTGCGTAAGACACATGGCAGACAAAAGATGGTAATGATATTAATTCGAAAGAATATGCCCTCCATCGCACTATTTCAGGTTCTAAATAAAAACTCAAACAAGATGTGTTAAGGTAATGGCATTCAATTGACAAAACTCTCCAGCTTCAATCTTCGCGGAATGCTGTAGCAACTTCTTGCGCAGGTTTTGTCAAGGATGCCATTACCTTAACAATCTCCTCCTTGGCATTTTTGACAAAACCTGAGCATCTTCTGCATGGGCTCCTCTTCTCTCTCTGGGGTCGACTGGCAAAACCTGCCACACAATACAAACAACAGAACACATCTTCTCCCTCTTTTTGTCACAAATGATAAAGGGGGGGGGGGGGCCTCAAGCTAAGCTCAACGAATAGGCCAACGCCTCTTCTCCATCCACCGAAGAAAGGGAACTCTTGGTATCTCAGCATGTGTCTCTTCCAATGACTTTGGGGGAATATCCGGTGGCTTCTTCTCTACCCATACTTGTACTGGTTTTCGAACGCACTGCTTTCGAGCTCTGTTGTGTCCAATAACTCTTTCTTTCCTTCCGGCATTGTTTCGTTGTCTCACCCGATCTGTGCCAGTATCCTTAACAATCCTCATTCTCCAGTTCATTGTCCCTCCTATGTATCCGATGTTTCCGCGCAACACTGGATAGTTACTTTCCTTCATTGGCTTTGATGAGCTGGAGGTCATCTGCGTGCCACGTCTGATCCTTGGCTTCATCCGGCATTATCCATCTGTGGGTTGTCTCTGAGATCTCTAATACTAGTTCAGGATCGGGCATCTCCTCTGAATGTGTCACTTCTGATCACAAAACTAGCATCTGCGGCCATCGCTTATGGCCTTCTTCTCAGCTACAGGTTGTTGACACAGAGGTTGCTGTAGCATCCTCTTGTTTATCCTTCTAGGCACCTTCTTCTGAACTGGTTTCTGAGACAGGACCGGTTTCTCCACGGCATTCCCAACATCTTCTGGCTCCGTAGCTTTGACAAATACCATTATCCCAGTATTTTCTTCACCCATGTATCCAAGACCAGAGTAACCTCCTCCATATCTTTGGCATGCTAGAATATCTTCAAGAGTGCTTGAGCCACTGTTAAGTATCTTTGCTGTCTTCCTGTAGAGGTTGAGCTCTTCCTTCTCTGCAGCAAACTTCTCTTCTTGCTGGGCAGCCTGATTCGTAAGAGAAGTGATCATCTTCAGCAGCTCCCCTTGTTTTTCTTCCAGGTCTGATACTTTGGCAGTCAATCCTTTGTTGATCTCGATGACTTGCAGCCACTTTTCGTGCAATAGGCCAAAGTTTCTTGTAATAGACTCCTCAGTGATTTCCTCATCAGCACTACTATCTGACTCCTCAACAATTTCTTGCCTTGTTGAAATGATGTTCTTCATATTAATTGCAGTTATCAGAGCAACATTGCTCGTTTCTTCAGAGTCTTCTTCACTGTCTTCATCTCTCTAGTTTGTAGCAAGAGTCTTGTTCCTTTCATGAGCCGTCTGGAGGATCTCCCACGCTTGCTTGGCAATTTCACAGTCGCAGATCAGCCTGAAAATATTTGCGTCAACAGCGGCAAATATCGCATTCAAGTCTTTGGAGTTACTGGTTGCTACAACTTCTTCTTCAGCTGTCCATGTCTCCTCTGGTTTCTCCCGTGTAACTCCTTTATAATCAATGGTCAGTGGGTTTTGACCACCTAGACACTTGATAGAGCCTATTTATACGCATTATTTAGATCATAACCCTATGCTTGTTTGCATTATTTTGTGTACAAGATTACTGGTTTCCAGTGTTTTTGTATTTCAGGGCAAAACGAGGGACTAAGCCGGATACGCGCTAACAGGCAGCGTTTAGGACGCACAGCACACAGCCTGCGGAGCTAGCGGCGCAAACAGAAGAAATGGCGAGACGCAGCAGAGTTGCGCCGACCAATGCGCTAAGCAGCATGCCGTACGCCAGGCGCAGAGTCCAGTATTTCCTAATCCTAACATGACCAGGTTTGGAAGTTGCCAAGGATGGACCTCTCGAGCAGTATATAAAGGGGAGGAGGTCTAGGGTTTAAGAGACTGGGAAACATACAGAGAGGCAACACCCCACATCAGAGGGCCACGAGAGAGCGAGAGAGCGGCAAACTGGAAAACACACGGACTTGTTGAGAGGACTTGCGCCAGCCGACTGCGCCAGCCGAGAGACATACTGCACGCACTGTTTGCTACTTGTTTCTCAGATACATTAGACCTTATTTTACTATTCTATGATGTTTATCACTAGCATGTCTAGCTAAACGCTTAGTATCGGTTGGACATGAATCTATGAGTATTTCCTTTGAGACTTGCGCTTAATGCATAACTTGATTGCTTATATTAATTCTGTGCACATTACTGGCAGCTTGTTGCATGAGTAGGGGAAGCCTTGAACCGCAATCTTACTCTTGTTGCTTGTTGTTGTCTGTTAAACTAGTTGAATATCCTGACGGTGCCAACTAGGAGTAACGCGCTAGGATAGGCAATTACTACCTTGATCGGATTCGTAGTTGTTTAGGTCTAGTGCAAGAATTAATAGCACATGAACTTTGATCGGAACATGCGCACATGTTAGGAAGCCTTGACCGGACACTAATTGAAGTAAAATCAAGCTATAGACATTTAGAGTCGATGATAAGGAATGCACTCATAGAGGATTGTCTGCGCCGATACTTCTCATAGTCATAGTATCTAATCTCTATTGCCTGCGCACGTCTGATCGCGCGTCGTTGTGCGCGTCAAATATAATTCCTTCCTCTCCCACTAGTACAGCGGTTAAGTAAGGGTCGATCTCCACAGGGAGCAAGCAGTGAGTCTTAGCCAGTAACCTACACTTAAGAAAACGGGGGTTGCGTGAGTGATTGGGGGTTTTGCGCGATGCGCGAGTAACAGTGAATATCGTAACGCGGGGAATTGCACTAGACGTGCGCAAGCAGTAGAGATTAAGTACTATCTTTATGAGAAGTATTGGGCAGACAATCCTCTATGAATGCATTCCTTATCATCGACTCTAAACATCTATAGCTTGTGGTTTACTTGGGTTAGTGTCCGGTAAAGGCTTCCTAACACGTGCGCATGTTCCGTTCAAAGTTCATGTGCTATTAATCCTAGAACTAGACTAAACAGCTGCGAATCCTGTCACAGTAGCAACTGCTTACCCTAACTCGTTACTCCTAGTTGTCACGATAAGTTTGCGGTTCAAGGCTTCCCCTACTCATGCAACTAGTTTAACATAGGACAAGCAAGCAACATAAGTAGGATTGCGGTTCAAGGCTTCCCCTACTTATGCAACTAACTGTCTCAGTATGCGCATGATTAATACAAATAAGTAAACTACGCATTAAGCTCAAGTCTCAAAGGTAATACATCATAGATTCATGCCCGACCAACACTAAGTGTTTAGCTAGACATGCTAGTGGTAAACATCATAAAATAGTAAGTAATAACTAATGAATCCAAGAAAACGGTAGCAAACAGTGCGTGCAGTGTCTTCTCTCGGCTGGCGCAGTCGGCTGGCGCGAATCTCCTCAATAAGTCCGTGTGTTTTCCAGTTCTGCCGCACAGTGCCTCCTTGCGTCCTCTGGTGCCTCTGGAACAACAGTCTTTTCGAACTCTCTGAAACCCTAGACTTACTTCCTTTATATAGGAGGTTCATCTTTCGGCAACTTCCAAATCTGGTCACTGGGACTTTGCGCCTGGCGCACGGCATTGGTTGGCGCAATCGGGTAGCGCACCTCTGCTGTCTTTCGCCATTTCTTCTTGTTTGCGCCGCTAGCTCCTCAGGCTGATCTTTCACTCCTAGAACGCTGCCTGTTAGCGCGTATCCGACTCAAGGACTCGTTCTGACCTGATATACAAAAACATTGGAAACGAGTAATCTTGCTCATGAAATATTGCAAACAAGCACAGGGTTATGACCTAAATAATGTGTATAACTAGGCTCTATCAACGTCTAGTGCAATTCCCTGCGTTTTACAACTGTTTACTTGCGCACTGCGCAACCCAATCACTCACCCCCCAATCTTAGTAAGTGTAGGTCACTAGCTGGAACTGAACTACTTGCTCCCTGTGGAGATCGACCCTTACTTAACCGCTGTACTAGTGGAAGAGGAAGGAATTAATTTGACGCGCACAACGACGCACGATCAAATTTTGGCGCCGTTGCCGACCTGCCAGTAGAGCTAGAGCACAAAGCATATTGGGCCTTACGCATTTGCAACCTCAACCTAGACGAGGCCGGAAAGGAGCGTGCATTTGAGCTCAGCGAATTAGAAGAGCTGCGCCTGGATGCCTATGAGGGACTGCGCGATTACAAGGAGCGGACAAAGGCGTTTCATGACAAGCATATCCTTAGACGCTCTTTCACGCCAGGAGACCAGGTATTATTGTTCTCATCACGCCTAAAGCTCATGCCTGGAAAGCTGCGCAGCAAATGGACAGGACCGTACACTGTCACCAAGGTTTTCCCCTACGGAACAATCGAGTTAGAAAACGAGCACCGGCATCGTTTTCAGATGAATGGGCAGAGAGTCAAACGGTATCTCGGGGATCCTTGGGATGGTGCAACGCGCGACATTGAGTTGGCAGAACCAGAAATAACAGATGCGCCAGCTGACGCGCCAGAGGCACCACCGGATGCACCAGAGGGAGAACTGGAGACTATTGCTCACATTTCTTCTTCCTCTTCATCCACCCTCGTTACTGCAGATTTCTCACATATTATCCATGCTGACTTCCCTTTTTATTCTTTGCGCAGGACCACGGAGAACACAGCGCCTGCACAAGCGCAGGATCACTCAGGAGCAAGGGTGGGGGGGGGGGGGTCGCTGACACACATTTTGGCACGTAACGAGGTACGGTCGAGCCAACGACGTTAAACAAAGGCACTTGTCGGGAGGTAACCCGACTCGTTTTACTTTTACATGTTTTTCTTTTAGTTTTTCTAGTGTTTTTAGTTAGTTTAGGACTTGTCATTTTTAGTCGAGCAGCAGTGCGCAGGTCCGTGCGCACTACAGTGCGCAGGACCTCTGCGCCAGCCAGAGGGGTATTTAAGGGCAGGACTTAGAAATTTTCAGCACTTTTTCTCATTCGACCGTTGCCAGCTGCTTCCGCCTCCCGTTTCCACCAGCCGTTCAGAGCTTCCCGTTAGAGAGATTTGCAGAGCACTCAGTCGCAATACCCACAGGTAACCTCTCTCCCCGATCTGAGCGGATTTTATTAGGGTTTGTACGGTGGAGGAGTGCATTAGGGTTTTGAAATCGCACCAAGCTAGAGTGCACCGACTGGATTGCTGTTTAGAGGGTTGTGTAGGCGAGCAGTAGGCGCTCAGTTGGTGAGAGTTTCAGCGCATTCGGAGCAGTTTGGATTTTTCTAGGTTTTGAGAAGTGTTGACCAGCGTTGACCAGAGAACCGAGCGCAGTATGAGGCCCGCCGAGGACCAAGAGACCCCTACCGACTTCGCCTACAAGTATGCGGCATTTATGAGCCTGGAAATATGCGGGACCCCGTACATTAGCCGTGAATTCCTGCGCGAGGTCAGACTGGAGGACCTCGTTGTAGAGCGCCTGGCGCTAGCAGGCTGGGAGGCGCTGTTGGAACTCAACAGCGCATCAGACAGAGAGGACACATGCGAGTTCCTGGCGTCGCTGGAGACGGGTGACCAGGAGGTCAGATATAGGCATCGGGGCGTATGGTTCATCGCCTCAGCTGGCAGGATGAAGAGCGCACTCGGATGCGGTAAGGTGCGCGAGGGGGACATGATCGCGCGTCGTCGTGCGCGTCAAATATAATCCTTCTTCTCCCACTAGTACAGCGGTTAAGTAAGGGTCGATCTCCACAGGGAGCAAGCAGTGAGTCTTAGCCAGTAACCTACACTTAAGAAAACGGGGGTTGCGTGAGTGATTGGGGGTTGTGCGCGATGCGCGAGTAGCAGTGAATATCGTAACGCAGGAAATTGCACTAGACGTGCGCAAGCAGTATAGAGGAGATACTATGTTTATGAGAAGTATTGGGCAGACAATCCTCTATGAATGCATTCCTTATCATCGACTCCAAACATCTATAGCTTGTGTTTTACTTGGGTTAGTGTCCGGTAAAGGCTTCCTAACACACGCGCATGTTCCGTTCAAAGTTCATGTGCTATTAATCCTAGAACTAGACTAAACAGCTGCGAATCCTGTCACAGTAGCAACTGCCTACCCTAACTCGTTACTCCTAATTGTCACGGTAAGTTTGCGGTTCAAGGCTTCCTCTACGCATGCAACTAGTTTAACAGGTGACAAGCAAGCAACACAAGTAAGATTGCGGTTCAAGGCTTCCCCTACTCATGCAACTAACTGTCTCAGTACGCACAGAATTAATACAAGTAAATAAACTATGCATTAAGCTCAAGTCTCAAAGGTAATACATCATAGGTTCATGCCCGACCAACACTAAGTGTTTAGCTAGACATGCTAGTGGTAAACATCATAAAATAGTAAATAACAACTACTGTATCAGAGAAAACGGTAGCAAATAGTGCGTGCAGTGTCTTCTCTTGGCTGGCGCAGTCGGCTGGCGCAACTCTCCTTGACAGGTCCGTGCATTTTTCAGTTCTGCCGCGCAGTGCCTCTGGAATGCCGCTGAGTGATGATGTTCCGATCCTTTGAAACCCTAGACTTTCTTTGTTTAAATAGTGCCCCAGGAAGTTCATCTTTTGGCAACTTCCAAATCTGGTCACTGGGACTTTGCGCCTGGCGCACAGCATTGATTGGCGCAATCGGGTAGCGCACCTCTGCTGTCTTTCGCCATTTCTTCTTCTGTTTGCGCCGCTAGCTCCGCAGGCTGATCTTTCACTCCTAGAACGCTGCCTGTTAGCGCGTATCCGACTCAAGGACTCGTTCTGACCTGATATACAAAAACATTGGAAACGAGTAATCTTGCTCATGAAATATTGCAAACAAGCATAGAGTTATGACCTAAATAATGTGTATAACTAGGCAACCCACCTCGCCACGCTTTGGGTATTTCGCCTTTGGCATCTGCGTGACTGAGCGCGCCCTTTTGTTCCGAAGGTTGCGAAGCACCGGCCTCCACTAGCGCACTCGACCATATACCTTGCCTTCGAAGCACAAGCGACTAACCACCTCTCTGGAGCATTTCTATCAACTCCACATCCCCTGTATATCCCAACTGACAGGAGCAGAAAAAAACGAAAAAATTATGCTAAAACAGTAGAGAACGGCGCACGCAATACGGATAGCGCAACACAAGCTGGAGTGCATGCGCATCCTGCACCTTAGCGCACTACTGCTACTAATTCTCTTCAACTTAAACTAAGCTATACTAAAAATGCTCAAAACATGAAATGTAAGAGTAACGCCCCCCCCCCCCCCCCCCACACTTGAACAGAGACGTGTCCCCACGACTCAAGCTCAAGCGCACGGAGGCTGCGCACATGCATGCAATGCAACGAAAATAAAGAACAGAAAAGGGAACACAAATAGGCACACAAAATATAGCAAGGGAGTCACAGAATGTAGGGCACAAATATTCAGCACACACAATAGTCAACTAGACGCAGCAAAATAAAAGACACCACCCTAAAGAAAATCACTGCGCCTGCCCAAGGTCCTGCGCACTTGTGTGACTAAAAAAAACTACCAAACCCTCAAAAAAAAGCAAAAAAAGCAGAATAAAATGTGCCAAAATAAAATGTGTCGGGTTACCTCCCGACAAGTGCCTTTGTTTAACGTCGTTGGCTCGACGGTACCTCGTTACGTGCCAAGAAGTGCGTCTGCAGCCTCCCCCACTCTTGCTCCTGAGTGTCCTTGCGCCAGTGCTTGTGTTACGATCTCATTGGTCCTGCGCAAAGGATAAAAGGGAAGGTCAGCATGTGATACATTATTCGTAATGAGGGTAGATGCAGAGGAAGAGGAGATATAGGCGATGGGTGCTAGTTCTCCCTCTGAAGCATCTGGTGGTGCGTCTGGCGCAGCAGCTTGCGCGTCCACTATCTCTAGCTCGGCCAAGTCAATGTTGCGTGCTGCGCCATCCCAAGGTTCGCCCAAGTACCGTTTGACTCTCTGCCCGTTAACCTGAAAACGATGCTGGTGCCCGTCTTCTAATTCAATTGTGCCGTAGGGGAAAACCTTGGTGACGGTGTATGGTCCCGTCCACTTGCTGCGCAACTTCCCAGGCATGAGCTTCAGGCGGGATGAAAACAATAATACCTGATCTCCTGGTTCAAACGTGCGCCGGAGGATATGCTTGTCGTGAAATGCTTTGGTGCGCGCTTTGTAATCGCGCAGTCCCTCATAGGCGTCCAGGCGCAGTTCTTCTAGTTCGCTCAGCTCAAATGCGCGTTCTTTTCCTGCCTCCTCCAAGTTCAAGTTGCAAATACGTAAAGCCCAATATGCCTTGTGCTCGAGCTCTACTGGCAGGTGGCATGCCTTCCCATAGACCAGCCGGAATGGTGAGGTTCCAATGGGCGTCTTGTGTGCAGTGCGGTATGCCCATAGCGCATCATCCAGGCGCTGGCTCCAATCCTTGCGCGACGGCCTCACAGTCTTTTCCAAGATGCGCTTGATCTCTCTGTTAGAAACTTCGGCCTGTCCATTTGTCTGCGGATGGTAAGCGGTGGACGTCTTGTGGCGCACCCCATAGTGCTTGAAAACTTGCGCCACAACCCTGTTGCAGAAGTGCGTCCCCTGGTCGCTTATAACTGCCTTAGGCACTCCGTACCTGCAAAATATGTTAGTTCTGAGAAAATCAGCGACAGTCTTACCATCATCCTTGCGCGTGGCCTTAGCTTCGACCCATTTGGATACGTAATCCACGTCCACCAGTATGTACTCGTAGCCGGCAGATGGGGGAAATGGACCCATGAAGTCGATTCCCCAAACATCGAACACTTCATCTACCAAAATCGGGGTCTGCGGCATCTCGTTGCGCGCGGAGATCCCTCCAGTGTGCTGGCACCTGTCACACTTCCTGCAGTGGTCATAGGCATCTCTGAATAGGTGCGGCCAGTAGAATCCGCAGTCCAAGATCTTCCTGCTCGTGCGCTTGGGACCGAAATGTCCTCCACAGGCGTGCGCATGACAAAACATCAACACAGAGTTAATCTCATGGTCAGGCACGCAACGTCTTAATATCCGATCTGGACCTATTCTAAGCATGTAAGGATCATCCCAAAGGTAATGCTTGGACTCATGTTTCAATCGCATGCACTGAGTTTTATTGAAATGAGGAGGGAACGCACCTGTGACCAGGTAATTTGCGATATGCGCATACCATGGTACCTTACCTGTTAGCACCATCAGATGCTCGTCAGGGAATGTCTCCTTGATCTGCCCTGGCTCCTCATCCTTTACGATCCTGCTCAGGTGATCAGCGACGGTATTTTCCGTGCCCTTCTTATCTTTGATCTCTAAGTCGAATTCCTGAAGCAGAAGTACCCAGCGCATCAGGCGCGGCTTGGTCTCTTTTTTGGACATGAGGTAGCGGATAGCTGCGTGGTCCGTGTAGATGATGACTCTGGCGCCTAGAACATATGCTCGGAACTTCTCCAGCGCAAATACAATTGCCAGAAGCTCCTTCTCCGTGGTGGTGTAGTTCTTCTGCGCGGAGTCCAGTGTGCGCGATGCATAGTAGATGGCATGCGGCTTCTTGTCCTCGCGCTGCCCCAAGACTGCTCCTACTGCGTAGTCACTTGCGTCACACATCAGCTCGAATGGCAGGTTCCAGTCAGGTGCGCGCATCACTGGCGCACTGGTCAGCGCTTCTTTCAGCTTATCGAACGCCGCCCTGCACTCATCAGTAAAATCGAAGCACACGTCTTTTCGCAACAGGTTAGACAGGGGTATGCAAATTTTAGAGAAATCCTTAATAAAACGCCTGTAAAACCCAGCATGCCCTAAGAACGATTTCACGTCGCGCACGTTGGTGGCATAAGGCAGATTGGAAATAATATATATCTTAGCTTTGTCTACCTTAATACCCTCCTCTGAAATGATATGACCTAGTACTACTCCGTGCGTTACCATGAAATGACATTTTTCGTAATTTAGCACTAAGTTCTTAGAGATGCAGCGCGCTAAGATTTTATCTAGATGTGCTAAGCATGCATCAAAGGTACTCCCATATACAGTGAAATCATCCATGAACACTTCTATGCATATACCAATCATATCAGAGAAAATGCTCATGACGAGGCGTTGGAACGTACCTGGCGCGTTGCACAGCCCAAAAGACATACGCCGAAACGCAAATGTTCCGAAGGGGCATGTGAACGTGGTCTTCTCTTGATCCTCCGCAGCTATGGGTATCTGATTGTAACCTGAATATCCGTCCAAAAAACAAAAGTAAGGCTTACCTGCCAAGCGATCCAGCATCTGGTCCATGAAGGGTAGCGGGAAGTGGTCCTTGCGCGTTACAGCATTCAGCTTCCTGTAGTCGATGCACATGCGCCAGCCAGTTTGTATGCGCTTGGGAACTAGCTCGCCCTGCGCATTCTCCTCCACTGTGATTCCTCCTTTCTTTGGCACAACGTGCACCGGGCTGACCCATTTGCTGTCTGAGATTGGGTATATGACCCCTGCGTCAAGCAACTTCAGAACTTCCTTTTGCACTACCTCCATCATATTTGGGTTTAACCTGCGCTGAGCCTCCCTGGATGGTTTGGCACCATCTTCCAACAGAATTCGGTGCATGCACACGTCTGGGCTCACTCCGCGCAGATCAGCAAGAGTCCATCCAATCGCGCGCTGGTTCCTGCGCAGCACTTGTTGTAAGCGCGCCTCCTGCTCTTTTTCCAATCCCTTCTTGATGATCACTGGCAGGGTGTCCTCATCTCCCAAGAAAATGTACTTGAGGTGCTCCGGGAGTTGCTTCAGTTCGATCTTGGGTGCCTGTTCAATAGAGGGCAAGATTTTGTTAGCGGTGCAAATATGAACTTTATCAAGTACCTGTGTGGGTGTTGGTTCAGCACTGCTTAGCTCCTCCTCTTGCTCCTCCAGCTCTGCCTGTGTCAGTAGCTCTGGTCCTATGGTTGCGCTCGCACACTGCGCTTCTGTGACTAAATCGTCAAAGCTGTCCATTGCGTGCACAGTAGCGTCCTCATGTGGGTGCTGCATCCCTTCGAAGATGTTGAAATGGATTTCTTCGCCATCTACCTCCATGGAGAGCGTGCCCCTCCACACGTCTATCTTCGTGCGCGCAGTCATCAGAAACGGTTTGCCTAGGAGGATCTGCGCACCGCTGGCGCTTGATTCACCCTCCATTTCGAGCACATAAAAGTCTGCTGGGAACACCAGCTCTCCCACTCGAACTAGGACATCTTCTATCATGCCTGCAGGTTGTTTACACGATCTATCTGCTAGCTGAATTGTGAGACCTGCAGGTTTTAGTGGTCCAAGGCGCAAAGTCGCATAGAGAGAATATGGTAATAAATTGATTGATGCGCCTAAATCGATCATGCAATTGCTTACCGTGGTTTTACCTAAGGTGCAAGGGATAGTGAATGTACCTGGATCTCGGCACTTAGGTGGTACCTTTTGTTGCACGATTGCTGAGGCCTGCGCATTTAGCATTACCTGTGCGCATTCGCCTGTCCTCCTTTTATTTGTGCACAGCTCTTTTAAAAACTTCGCATACCTGGGAATCTGTCGAATAGCTTCTATGAGAGGTATGTTGATTTCCACCTTGCTGAACAGCTCATATAGTTCCTTGTCCAGTGCTTCTTTTCTCGCCAGTGGTGCCTGCACAGGGAAAGGAGCAGGTATGTTAGTACAATTTTTGTCCTTGTTTGTCGAGTGAGACATACCTGGCGCTTTGCCCTGCTGGTTCGTGGTTGGCGCTTCTGATTGCGCCTCTGGCTCTGGTTGCGCACTCTGAGCTGCTGGATCTGGGACTTGCGCAACTGGTTGCGCGGGCGCCTGCGCGGTCTGCTCTGTTCCCACTGTGCGCCCAGTCCTCAGTGTTACTGCATTAACTCCTCCCTTAGGGTTCTGAATCACTTGCGAAGGCAGGTTGCCATCGCTCTTTTTCAGCTCATACACCGTGGTTGCAATTTGTGATAGATGCTTTTCTATGGATTCGAACCTCTTGTCATACTTTTCGTCATTCTTGCGCACTGTGTCTGCTAGCTGACCCATGATATCTTCCAAGGATCGCTTTGGTTGCTGATTGTTCTGCGCTGGTGCGTCTGTGCGACGATGCGGTGGATTGTAGGGTGCAGCTTGTTGCGTCTGCTGTGGCGCGCGCTGATCAGTGGGCTGCCTTTGGAAATTGTTCTCTTCTCTCCATCTGAATCCATTTGCAGCAAGCCCAAAGCGCGGCTGATTCTGCCTCTGCGGTCCTCTGTTGTCCCATCCTCCAAGGGCATTTACATCTCCAGTTTCTTCAAAAAGAGTTGGGCATTCGTCTGTCTTGTGCTCAGTGGACCTGCAGAATTCACATACCTTTGGCGCAACTGGTTGTGCGCTCTGCGCACTCATCAGCTTCTGTAGCATGGCCTTCATTTCTTGGATCTCAGCGCTTGCCTCTACCTGATGCACAGAATGATTACGACTACTTTCAAGTGTCAATTGATGTCTTACCTGTCCAGCAGAATCTTCTATCAGCTGCCATGCATCCTCCGGGTACATGTTGCAAATGTCCCCTCCTGCGCATGCATTCAGTAGTCGCAGCTCCATGGGCAGCAGTCCATTCAGAAAGTTCTCTATCAGCACATTCTGAGGAAGCCCGTGATTGTAGCAGTTGGCTTCTAGCTCCCTGAAACGCTCGTAGTATTCTGACAGAGACTCCCCTGCGCTTTGCCTTGGCGCGGCCAATTCCCTTCTGAGCAGCGCAATCTTCGCTGCTGGATAAAATTTGTCTAAGAATTTCTTCTGCAGCTGCTCCCATGTGTGGATTGATCCTGCGGGTAGGCTCATCAGCCAGTGTTTGGCTGCATCGCTCAATGAAAATGGGAATGCCTTCATCTTCAGCGCTTCTTCGTTCTCCCCCAAGGTCTTCATGTTCTCGCAAATGATTAGGAACTCCCGCACATGCTTGACTGGATTTTCGTTGTTCATTCCGTGAAACTTGGGCATGTGATGGATGAGTGAGCTCCTCAGTTCGAACTGTCCGTTGGGCGGAAGCACTATGCACCATGGCTGGTTAACAGTGAGTGGGGCTGACATTTCGCGCACTGTCCTGCGCCTCGCGACTGGACGAACGGGTGGCGCAATGTATGGTTCAGCGGCCATCCGTGCGTCGACCTCACGCTGCACTTCCTCTCTGAATAGGGCTGCGCGGTTATGTGCCCTTGCTTCCTCTGGGGTTCTGTCTCCCAGGTTATCTCCAACCACACTGTTATCCTCCATGTCCTGATCCAAACTCAAGAAACGAAATTAAATGGCAACGAAGTTGTTGCGTCTGTCAGTGCGCAACTAGAATCTGCGCAGCGCAACTGTTTCAAGGTTGCGCAGGCTGATGTGATTGTGCGCTGTCAGAAACAACAACGAGAAAACAAAACAAAATGAAATAACTAGTTACTAAAATGAGAAATGTAAGCTAGCTAAAACTTAGCTGTGTTGCTCCCCGGCAACGGCGCCAAATTTTGATCGCGCGTCGTCGTGCGCGTCAAATATAATCCTTCCTCTCCCACTAGTACAGCGGTTAAGTAAGGGTCGATCTCCACAGGGAGCAAGCAGTGAGTCTTAGCCAGTAACCTACACTTAAGAAAATGGGGGTTGCGTGAGTGATTGGGGGTTGTGCGCGATGCGCGAGTAGCAGTGAATATCGTAACGCAGGAAATTGCACTAGACGTGCGCAAGCAGTATAGAGGAGATACTATGTTTATGAGAAGTATTGGGCAGACAATCCTCTATGAATGCATTCCTTATCATCGACTCCAAACATCTATAGCTTGTGTTTTACTTGGGTTAGTGTCCGGTAAAGGCTTCCTAACACACGCGCATGTTCCGTTCAAAGTTCATGTGCTATTAATCCTAGAACTAGACTAAACAGCTGCGAATCCTGTCACAGTAGCAACTGCCTACCCTAACTCGTTACTCCTAATTGTCACGGTAAGTTTGCGGTTCAAGGCTTCCCCTACGCATGCAACTAGTTTAACAGGTGACAAGCAAGCAACACAAGTAAGATTGCGGTTCAAGGCTTCCCCTACTCATGCAACTAACTGTCTCAGTACGCACAGAATTAATACAAGTAAATAAACTATGCATTAAGCTCAAGTCTCAAAGGTAATACATCATAGGTTCATGCCCGACCAACACTAAGTGTTTAGCTAGACATGCTAGTGGTAAACATCATAAAATAGTAAATAACAACTACTGTATCAGAGAAAACGGTAGCAAATAGTGCGTGCAGTGTCTTCTCTTGGCTGGCGCAGTCGGCTGGCGCAACTCTCCTTGACAGGTCCGTGCGTTTTTCAGTTCTGCCGCGCAGTGCCTCTGGAATGCCGCTGAGTGATGATGTTCCGATCCTTTGAAACCCTAGACTTTCTTTGTTTAAATAGTGCCCCAAGAAGTTCATCTTTTGGCAACTTCCAAATCTGGTCACTGGGAAAACAGACCACCTTCCCTCTGGAAGTCGAGCTAAGGAAGGCGGGCGCGGGTGTAAACGCGTGCGCCGACCTGCGCAGATAGACCAAGGAGGGAGAGCGGGGCGGTGTTCCATAGCTGTTATCCGGAGGCCGAGACTGGAACCGTTCTAGGAAGATAGGAACCATAGACAAAGCTGTACGAAAGAAAAATACCAGCAGATGATACGCGCCACACAAGCATCAGCATGCGCACTGATAAGCACCAGCGTGCGCAAGTTCACAAAAGGAAAAAATCATCATCAAAAAGGCTTGAGTTCCCAGGAAGTGCGCGGAAGAATCACGCATCGAAAGAAGCTTGAGCTGTTAACCATATACCCATCCTCGGAGCAAGAGCTGACAACCTGGAGCCTAAGAAGAGCTATCTCCCAGCCATCCGAAATGATTTTTTCATCCCAGCTGAGAGGTAATGAATTCCGAAATTATTATACCTGAAACTGTTGAGAGCAGATGTGCGCAGGTGGTAGAGCAGCGCAAGGTGTTCAGCAGCGCAGACCACGCCAGAGTGCAAGACTGTGCGCTAGACTCCAGAGAGGTAATGGTATCCGTGCTTGAGTGCTTGTTCGAGGACGAACAAGGGGCAAGTGTGGGGGGTTTGATAGAGCCTATTTATACGCATTATTTAGATCATAACCCTATGCTTGTTTGCATTATTTTGTGTACAAGATTACTGGTTTCCAGTGTTTTTGTATTTCAGGGCAAAACGAGGGACTAAGCCGGATACGCGCTAACAGGCAGCGTTTAGGACGCACAGCACACAGCCTGCGGAGCTAGCGGCGCAAACAGAAGAAATGGCGAGACACAGCAGAGTTGCGCCGACCAATGCGCTAAGCAGCATGCCATGCGCCAGGCGCAGAGTCCAGTATTTCCTAATCCTGACATGACCAGATTTGGAAGTTGCCAAGGATGGACCTCTCGAGCAGTATATAAAGGGGAGGAGGTCTAGGGTTTAAGAGACTGGGAAACATACAGAGAGACACTCAGAGAGGCAAAAACCCCACATCAGAGGGCCACGAGAGAGCGAGAGAGCGGCAAACTGGAAAACACACGGACTTGTTGAGAGGACTTGCGCCAGCCGAGAGACATACTGCACGCACTGTTTGCTACTTGTTTCTCAGATACATTAGACCTTATTTTACTATTCTATGATGTTTATCACTAGCATGTCTAGCTAAACGCTTAGTATCGATTGGACATGAATCTATGAGTATTTCCTTTGAGACTTGCGCTTAATGCATAGCTTGCTTGCTTATATTAATTTTGTGCACATTACTGGCAGCTTGTTGCATGAGTAGGGGAAGCCTTGAACCGCAATCTTACTCTTGTTGCTTGTTGTTGTCTGTTAAACTAGTTGAATATCCTGACGGTGCCAACTAGGAGTAACGCGCTAGGATAGGCAATTACTACCTTGATCGGATTCGTAGTTGTTTAGGTCTAGTGCAAGAATTAATAGCACATGAACTTTGATCGGAACATGCGCACATGTTAGGAAGCCTTGACCGGACACTAACTTAAGTAAAATCAAGCTATAGACATTTAGAGTCGATGATAAGGAATGCACTCATAGAGGATTGTCTGCGCCGATACTTCTCATAGTCATAGTATCTAATCTCTATTGCCTGCGCACGTCTAGTGCAATTCCCTGCGTTTTACAACTGTTTACTTGCGCACTGCGCAACCCAATCACTCACCCCCCAATCTTCGTAAGTGTAGGTCACTGGCTAGAACTGAACTACTTGCTCCCTGTGGAGATCGACCCTTACTTAACCGCTGTACTAGTGGAAGAGGAAGGAATTAATTTGACGCGCACAACGACGCGCGATCAACACTACTGCTCTCCAAGTCTTCTCATCCATCGCCTTTAGGAAAGCCTTCATTCTCGCCTTCCAAAAACTATAATTTCCTTCTCCATTAGGGGCGGCCGAATTGTGCTTTGTCTTTCTTTCATCTTCGCTTGATGAACACAACAAGGCGCTCGGGATCTTCACTTTGTGTGTCGAGTTCCCGCTTTGATACCAATTGAAATTCGTAGTGCCTCTGAGTTGCAGATTGTGTATAAGCAGTTGCTATAGCACACTCTTGTACCGACGGATCTTTTGCAGCAAGATAAAATAATGAACAGTGATTTGTTCACCCAGTTAGGCCAAGTGCCTACCTCTGGGAAAGACTGAACCTCAGTCTTTCAATTCACTAGTCTCAAGGTTTGTTGTACAATACGGTTCGACACCACGCAACCTATGCTATTCAACCTTAGCTAATCGATCACACACAATCAGAACACGCTATGACTTGTGTTACACACACCTACTCACTTGAACCAATTCAGAATAGCTCTACCTCTGATTCCACACACTCAGCCTATTCTAATTAGTACAACGTGACCATAGGTTTGCTATAGCACCCGCTGTAGCAACTAGCTGGTGTAGGTTCTGTCCGTGTCGCTCTAAAGCTTTCCGCCGAGCCGATCGAACTGTTCCACGAGCGCTGCACACTCTGGAATCCTCCCCCTCACTCAGTGACCGTCTGTCACTAGCGAGACCTGGCCTTCTGCAGATTGTCCGAGTTCCTCCACTCGACAATTCTCCTGCCGCCTTCCTTGATCAGCCAACAAGCACGTCCTGTTCTGAATTGGCCTTCTCCGATATAGCACTGACCGGACTCTACAAGTCTTCGATCAGTCTCTGCTCTAACCACTCAGCTCTGCGCTCACGCTCTGCACTCGGTGTTGATCCAATCTCTTTGCTCGGCCCTCTGAATCTCTCTCAGTATTTTCTCGATATCTTGATGCTTGGATTCTGTATATTGGATGAATGCTTTGCTGCTCTCCCCAGCCTCCTTTAAATAGGAACTCCATGCTACTTCAATATCAAATTTAGGAAGTTCCTAAAAGATCTCAACAAGATCCTTATCTCCTACTTTTTGGGAGATTTGATTTCCCAATCAAAATCTTCAAGCTATGGCACAGAATCTTCTCTGGGGATATTCTGATAATATTTAGAAGCCTCCCATTGCACTACTACTTCATATCTGGACAGATTATTCTTCGTGCCAAAACTGTTGCTCTGCAGCTACAGCTCCTTGCAACAGCTCCTGCTGTAGCAACTGCTTGTACACTAAGCTTGTTCACTATGGCTGGTTTTGCACCAGCTGCTGTCTTCACACGGGTAGCTGCATCATCTTGCTTTCAATCTTCACATTACTCTACCGACCTGTTGCGATGCTGGCAGCAACCCTCCGTACATTCTTTGGACTGCTCCAAGTTGATCGACATGCTATTGATTCTGGGAATCTTCTCAATTGCATTTAGAAAGCTTATGTTGCTCTTCTCTTCGATTCTGGACAGCTTGTTCTTCACACGGAAATTTGCTATTTGTGATGCTACAACTCTCTGATACACAGGTTGCTGCAGCAATGCCTTGTGCACTCTGCTTGTTCACTCTGGAACGCTCTACACCAGCTGCTGTCTTCACATGCTTGCTGTAGCAGACTCTTGTGCACCTTGTAGGAGTTTTTCAATGATGCCACATACCTTAACAGCATGAATTGTTGTTTTGTGTTGCTAATCGCATGATCTGGTGAAGTAGGATTCCAAATGCGCTTTCTTAATTGCCTCCTTTCAAAACTAAATACAATCTTGTCTTTAGCATTTACTAGAGATCCCTCGCCTAGAGGAAAAATCCCAGCTTTTGTTTAGTAGGCTTACCTTAAGTACAACATTCAAAATGGCGCCGTTGCCGGGATTAGCCATTACACTAGTTTGCTATTTAGGGTCTATTCTTTTGACCATAAGTTATTTACTTAAGTATTTAAGTTACTATTCATCACCACAACAATCTCATCACAACAACACATTCACACCACCACTAGTACAACATATTCAAACCACCACCAACACCACCACTCCACAACACAACACCACCACCACCACACCACTATCACAACCATCTCGACCACACCACTACCACCTCCAATTCCACAACATTTCTAAAACCACAACAACCACCCACCACCACAACACCATATCACTACCCCACAATAACACATCCACACCACCATAACACCACCACACCACCATCAACAACACCACCACTACCACTACCCCCACCACCACCACCCCACTACCTTAACAACAACAACCACCACACAACCACCATATCACCACCTCCACATCAACCCACCACCACAAAAACACTACCATCACCACAACACATTCACACCACCACCACCAACAAAACCACCACTCCACTACCACCACCACACAACTACCACCACCATTACCGCAACACTTCCAAAACTACAACAACTCACCACCACAAAAACATTACCACCACCACAACACAACAACAACCCACCACCACCACAACACCATATCAACACCCCCACAATAACACATCCACACCACTACCACCCCATTACCACACCACCATCATCACTACATCACCACAACACCACCACTCCACTACCACCACCACCATCCACCTTAACATCCCAACCACAACATCACCACCACCACAACACCATACCACCACCCCACAACAACACATCCACACCACTACCACCCCATTGTCACACAACCACCACCACCACACTACTACCACCACCACAACACCATTTCCACCACACCACTACCACCACTACCATTACCACCACACTTCCAAAATCGCAACAACCCACCATCACAAAAACAACACACCACCAATAAAAATAATAATTTAATGTACCTAACTTAACCTAAGTTTACTTAACTTAACTTAAGTACTTAAAATTTAAGTTCAAAAGAACAGGCCTTAGTATTGTTTTAGTTAATCTACTTTATTTTTTTCTATAATTTGTTGATCGTGATTACGTGCTATTCTACTTACTTTAATTTAAGTTCAAAACTTATTGACTCTTTCTTCAATCGCTTGTTAGGTGTTTGCATGAAAAAGGCACAAGAACAAGCTTCGACATCAGCACAAGATTTTGATACTCCTCCTCCTCAAATTCCAGTTGATCAACTAATAATAGAGATTATTGATCAACCACCAGCAAGAATTGTGGATCAACCGAACCCGAGAGGAAATGCTATTCGTCCGCAAGAAGACGATGAAAGACCGGATGGGGAATACATTTCCTCAACCATCGGACATTATGGATCACCCATATACTTGTAAGAAGGTGACGATAAAGAATTCGAGATAAAGTCGGCGCTTCTCCACATGGTAGCCACAAATCAGTTGGAATGGTATGAAAAGCCAAATGCGCATCTGGCGCAATTCACAGAATTATGCCGCACCTACAAAGTGCAGAGGGTCAAACTGAAGGCCTTTTATATGAAAGTGTTTCCGTTCAAATAGATTGTCTGCATCACGGGTTTAGCAAATGGCAGCTCATGCAAAGTTTCTATGATGGAATGGATCAGGACGCTAGAAACGATATGAACCAAGCGAGCGGAGGGGTAATGATGGATTTGAGAGCCTCCGAAAGTGCTCGATATTGAATGCGGTGCTTGGATTCCATGGGATGGGGTCAAATACCTCATCAGCTACAGATTTTTTGCGGGAAGGTAGCACGCGCCTTATCCATAGAAAAGAAGGGGGTGTTTCAAAATTAAAGATAAGATAGCGCGAAACTCGCATCAGTTGGTGGAGAAACAAATCACCTAAGGAAGAAAGGAAAGGAGCATTCATCAAAGGCCGTGACAAAAGAAGATTTCAATTCCCTAGAAGACACGGTGAAATCTTTGGCAGTATCAATTGGAAACTTAAATCTCAACAAAAAGAGAGACCACCAGCAAGTTTGCGGTATTTGTTCTAGCCCGGCGCATGATGATGACTCGTGCACTGCAAAGCACGCAGATAAGTGTATGAGGATATTAATTACTTGGTCAGAAATCAAGGAAGAGAATATGCACCACCGCAAGCTAGCGGTTATCAGCCAAGAAACCCTCCCACCCATGTGAGGTTCCATGAGGATCCAAACTTTCTGAGAAGAGCGCCGCAGAATATAAAGCCCAAATCAGCACCGCGAGGATTTGTACCAAGAAATCAGAATCAAGGAGCCTCCTCCAACACATATCAGCCAAGGTAACTATCAAAGCGGCAATTATGAAAGGTTAAACAATTACAACCACCAAAATCAGGGATCGCACCAAAGGCACAAAGAGAAACAAAGCAATGAGGAACCATCGCTGATTTCTATTGTCGCCCAATTGGCCGCGACTCAAGCACAGCAGCAGAAAGACAATCAACTCATTCTTCAAAGGCTAGATCAGTTGAAACGCAGATTGCGCAACAAGTTGCTTCATCTTCGAAATATCAAGGGAAGCTGCCCACGCAACCCAAATCTGAACTCCTCCGAGACAATCAATGCAATTACATTCAAAAGCGGGAGAGTTCTAGAGGAGCCGCAGCCAAAATACAGGGTGGGAAAGACAACAGATGGAGTTGTCGAAGAAGGGTCTAGACCGTAGAAATTAATTGATAAACAAGAGAAGGAAAAGTCGCAGGAGCCAGTGCCGCCAATTCCCTCCCCCCAACGGCTCAAAAAGGAGAAGGAGGATGTGCTTTGCAGAGATGCTAAAGAAACTCCAAGTGACTCTCCCCTTCAAGGAGGTAATAACTCAAATGCCAACTTATGCAAAAATATTTAAAGAAATTATATCACATAGGAGAGAAATGCATGAGATTGATCACGTAGCTGTGAATGCTAATTGTAGCGCTATTATTCAACATAACATGCCTAGAAAGCTAAATGATCATGGTTCATTCTCTATCCCTATCGCTATTGGTGATTTTTGCATTAGATAGCGCATTATGTGATTTGGGAGCTAGTATATCTTTATTGCCATTTTCCTTGTTTCAAAACCTTGACATGGGTGAACTCACACCTAAATCCATAAGCCTTAGATTGGCGGACAGATCATCTAGGTTACCTAAGGGTATTTTAGAGGATGTTTCGATTATAGTAGGGAAATGTTATGTTCCCATTGACTTTTATGTGCCTGAAATGGATGAAGAACGTGAAATCCCTATTATACTAGGAAGACTTTTCTTGAATACGATTAAATTCGTTATTGAATGCCGAGAGGGAGTTATAGAATTTAACCTAGGAACCGACAATATTAAATTTTACTTGAAAAAGGTTTTAAATGCTCCTAGTAGTTCTATGGATTGTCATTTGCTTGAAATATGATGCGGGTGATGTTTTTGATGCTTATGATGAGTTGACAATTTCTGAGTATGAGCTGCTCTCCCAAGATTGTGGTAGTCCATCTTTTGCCTCTATAATGGAAATTGATGAGGACCTCGCGGATATTGATGGTGGAGCAAACGAGGTAAATGACGTCCAAAAGGTAAGGAATTCGGTGAGGGGTTGAGACCTCTTCTACCGAATCTAAGGTATGAATTCTTGGCACTGAACGAGTCTTTACCTGTTATTATAGAAGCTTCATTGAATGATATTGAGACTTCTAAATTGATGCATGTGCTGCATGAATATAAAGATGTTATTGGGAACTTTATTGCTGATTTGAAGGGGATTAACCCCGATGTTTGCATGCATAGAATTCGTTTAGCAGGTAATGCGAAGCCCATTCGTGAGTTCCTTAGGTGTTTAAATCCTAAGTTAGGAGAAGTTGTATTGAAGTAAGTCACAAAGTTGCGAAATGCATGTATTATTTATGCTGTTCCAGATTTGAGAGGGTGAGCCCAATTCATGTGGTGCCTAAAAAGGGCGGGCTCATCATGGTGAGAAATGAAAAAAATGAGTTGACACCTACGCATACGGTCACGGGGTGGAGAATGTGCATAGACTATAGCAAATTAAATACAGCCACTAAGAAGGATCACTTTCCCATTCCCTTTATTGATCAAATATTAGAAAGTTTAGCAGGGCATGAATATTTCTGTTTTTTATGGGTAGAGTGGTTTCTTTCAAATTCCTATCCACCCCGATGACCAAGAAAAGATCACTTTTACTTGCCCCTACGGAACATTTGCTTGTAGGAGAATGTCTTTTGGTCTTTGTAATGCACCCGGGACCTTTCAACGTTGTATGATGTCCATTTTTGCTGAATTTCTAGAAAACTCTGTGGAAGTATTTATGAACCATTTTTCTGTGCATGGTTATTCCTTCGATGACTGTCTCACAAATTTGTTTCATGTGTTGGCTAGGTGCATCGAAATGCCTCAAAACAAGCTATAAATTCTGCCACCATAGTCGATGGAGCAACGAGCATCTATTTGGCAAACCTCTAAGAAATGGCTCCCCCAGCTAACAGATAGATATAGCCTGACATAAATCGTCTAATGTCTTGGCATCTAGGAAAATTAGAATCAGAGTACTAATGATCTCAACATGATCCGATCTCTTATACGTGAGCCTATATTCTTTTATTCCCTGCAAATAACTCATAACTCGTTTGACTGCTCTCCAATGATCCAGTCCCGGGTTACTCAGATATCTTCCTAACATGCCAACAATGTACGCAATATCAGGACGCATACACACCCGAGCATACATAAGACTTCCAGAGTATTTTTAAGGCACTGATCGACTAAACTTGTCTTCTTTAGCGACTGGGGTGTCCAATGTTCTACAGTTCTACATGGTGAATCTTAATAGAACTTTCTCAATATAATTCCTCTTTGATAATCCTAAGATACCCTTCGAACGGTCTCTGAGTATTTGCATTCCCAAAATAAAGGATTCATTACCAAGGTCTTTCATCTCAAAATGATTTGATAGAAATTCCTTAGTGTCGCGCAAAGTCCTCATATCATTAGTAGCAAGCACTATGTGATCGATATATAAAACCAAGAAAATATTCTTACTCCCACCGAACTTGTGGTACACACACTCATCCACGGATTTGCTTCAAAGCCATACGAGACAACAATCTGATGAAACTTGAAGTACCACTGACGAGAAGCTTGCTTGAGCCCATATATGGATTTCCTCAATTTACAAACCATATTCTTTGCATCCTCAGATACAAAGTGTTCTGGTTATACCATGTAAATGGTTTCGTCAATGTCACCATTGAGAAATGCTGTTTTAACATCCATCTGATGCAGCTCAAGATCAAAGTGTGCAACCAGGGCCATAATTGTCCTAAAAGAGTCCTTCGAAGAAACAGGGGAGAAGGTCTGTTTAAAGTCAATCCCTTCCTTTTGAGTAAAGCCTTTACCTACAAGACGAGCTTTGAATCTCTCCACATTACCATTGGAGTCCCTCTTGGTTTTAAATATCCATTTACAACCAATGGGTCTCGCATGGTCTAGTAACAGGACAAGTTCCCAAACTCCATTGTCTTGCATAGACGTATACTCCTCAGTCATAGCACCAATCCATTTCTGAGAGTTTGAACTATCCATGGCTTGCTAGAAGTTGATTGGATCATCTTCCAACAATCCATTTTCCCCATGTTCCAAGAGATATACGACCTAATCATCCGAAATCACATTTCTACTCTCTCTAATGGATCTACGAAGTGGTTTTGTCTCTTGAGGTTGTTGAGTTTGAATATCAGGAACATTGTCCTGATCCAGAACTAGGTTTGAACAACATTGCGAGTAGGTTGATGATCGAAGTCTCCTTCTTGATCAATGATGGGTAAAAGAACCTGATCATTGTCAAAAATAGTAGTCGATCCCTCTTTCTCAAATACAATGTTTTTGGCCAAATTTCTCCTCCAAGCTCAACATCCTCAAAAAATGTTGCATTTATCGTCTAAAAAATATTTCTAAAAGTAGGATCATAAAATTTAAGACCCCTCTGTTGTTGCAAGTATGGCAGTGTTTGACAAAACCAGCTTATGTGAACAAGGAGCTGCTGCAGCTCAAACAATCAAGCAGACCAGCAGAAGTAAACCAGCAGCAGATGCAGCAGGGGATGCTGCAGCAGGTGCTGGTTCAAGTGCTGGTTCAACTGTCCGAGTAGCAGTTTTTGTGCTGGGTGCGATTTAAGGTATGGCAGCTTTGTGGAAGCTCTTAGAAGGTTTTCTAAAATGCTGCTGAGCATTTTCCAGCAAGGTTTGCTAGTCAGAGAAGGAGTTTTGCATTGAAGATATTTATCAAATCTAATCTCCTAGATTTTAGGAGATAATTGATCTTGTGGGTCAATTGCCCAAACCTGGAAATTGCTTAAAGTGGTGTGGGTATTTAAGCAGAAGGTTTGAGGGCTGAAGAGCGTGATCGAAGCTGAGTGATACACGAGAGTAGACACAGAATTCAGAGTGAGGATTTTTCTGGGTGTGCTACGAGAGTTGTTCTTCGATCAACACACACAGGCAGAGCGTTGAGCGCAGAGCTGCGGTGCGTATTGCAGAAGAGAATCAGGTCTTGCAGAGACTTATTCGAGCGTTGATCTGGAAGCCAATTTAGAGCTGTGGAGCTTGTTGGTTGATCAAAGGCAGCCGCAGGAGAACTGACGGGTGGAAGGCTCGGTCGAGGTTCGTGCGGAAGAACTCACTAGTGGCAGGTGGTCACTGAGTGAGGGGGAGTTAATCAGAGTGTGCAGCGCTCTTGGAGTGGTTCGATCGGCTCGGCAGAAGGCCTTGGATCGAAGCGGACAGTGTGCTTCAGCTGTGTGTTACAGCTGTTGCTGCAGCAACCCTGCTGAGTAGTGTAGTATAGAATAGGCTGAGTTCTTTGAGAGGATTGTAGCTATTCTAGACTGACATATTGTAGAGGGTGTGCTGACACAAATCAGAGCCTGTTCTGATTGTGTTGAGTAGTCCACACGGGGTTAAAGTAGCATAGGTTGCGTGCGTTGTAACCGAGTGTGCTTTGAACCTTTGGTTGAGTGGATTGAGGACTGGAGAATAGTCCTCCCCAGACGTAGGCAGATTGGCCGAACTGGGTGAACAAATCTGTGTCCTATTCATTGTCTGCTGTGCCTGCATTTAAGTGAACAAGAGTGTGCTGCAGCAACTGCTAGTTCACAAATCTGCATAAGTAGAGACACTTGAAATTTCAATTGGTATCAGAGCGGGAACTCGACACACAGAGTTAAAAAGGTCCTACAGTGTCTCCGAAGTAGCCAAGACAATGAAGGAAGGACAGAGCACAAGTAGACCTCCACTTTTGGAAGAGAGCAATTATGGTTATTGGAAAGCTAGAATGAAAGCCTTTCTCAAGGCTATTGATGAGAAGACATGGAGAGCTGTCGTGATTCAGTGGTCTCCCCCAATCACCATAGATGAGCAAGGAGTGACAAGAATAAAACCTGAAGAGCAGTGGACTGCTGAAGAAGGTGCTGCAGCAACTGGTAATTCAAAGGCTTTGAATGCAATTTTTGCTGCAGTTGATGCTAACAATTTCAGGTTGATATCAAACTGTGAGTTGGCCAAGCAAGCATGGGAGATTCTGCAAACTGCCCATGAAGGAACTGATAGAGTGAAGCTATCAAGGCTCCAGATCATTGCCACACAATTTGAAAATCTGAGGATGCTGGATGAGGAAACAGTCACTGAGTTTAATGCTAAACTCTGTGATCTTGCAAATGAAGCTCATTCCCTTGGTGAGCCCATCCCAGAAGAAAAGCTTATCAGAAAGGTTCTCAGATCGCTGCCCTCAAAGTTTGACATGAAGGTGACAGCCATTGAAGAGGCTCAGAATGTCAGATTCATGAGGTTGGAAGAGCTGATGGGGTCTCTCAAACAATTTGAGATGAAACTGGTCAAAGAAGACACCACTTCCAAGGACAAGAATGTTGGTTTGAAGGCTGAAGCAGAAACCAAGCAGACAGTTCCAGACGATCAGTTGAGCATGCTTGTTAAAAATCTAGGGAAGTTTCTGAAAAACATGGAATCCAGAACTGAGAGAAGCTCTTCCTCGCGAAGACAATTCAGAAGGGGCAGTGAAAGAAAGAAGAAAGGGAAAGAACCAGCTCTGGACGAAGATGGCAAGAAAGAGATGAAAAAGGGAGTTCAATGCTGGAACTGTGAAGGATATGGACACATTGAGGCTGATTGTCCAAGCAAACCCCTCAAGAATTCTGAAAAAAAGAACAGCAAATCCATGACAGCAAAATGGAGTGATTCGGATGAAAGTGATGAAGAAAACTGTGTTGTGCTGACAAGTGTTTCAGATGTCCACCTCAATGAGCTAAAGAAGGTAGAAATTCACTATGGGATTGAAGTCTCTGAGAGTGAAGATGAAGAAGACTCATCTGACAGTTTTGCTGATCTTCTGAGGAAGATACTCAAACAATGTGAGGCAGTTCTTCAGACCAATCAGACCTTGACTGACAGAGTAAATCTCTTGGAAGAAGAACGTAGAAAATGTCTACCCACAGTTGATAATCAAGTTACTATTCTGAAAAGGGAAGATTCAGAAACACAGACCTCTGTTGAATCCACTCCAGCAGCAGCCAAGACAGCTGACCCGCAGAGCAATATTCTGGACGAAATATTATCTTACCAAAGACTTGGAAAAGGGAAAACAGGGCTTGGATATACTGGTGAAGAAAGCTCTAAAGGGACAGTGTTCATTAAAGCCTCAGATGGTGAGACAGACGAGAAGAAGAATTCAGATGCCTCCTCAAAAATGGCAGAGAAAATTGGATTTAGACATGTGAACAAGAGGATGCTGCAGCATCATGGACAACATTTTTCTCAAACAAAACAAAAGTCTCAGAAAAAGTGGAGTACTGGTACAAGTGTTGGGAAGCAGAAGATCAACTCCAATCTGAAGCAGCAACACAGAACTTGCTCAGCTGAAAAAGGGGGAGCAAAGTCCAGAATCAGCACATGTTGCACAAAGACTCCATTTCATGTTGCTTCACAAGGGCACTGGATTGCTAAAAACAAGGGTAAAGCACAGATGGTACAAATATGGAAACCCAAACCAAGAGTTAGGAGGCTGGAAGATCAGAAGAAGAAAAGCTCTGGTGTATTTCAAGTATGGGTGAAGAAGACTCCACCAGATTCTCCCAAGGATCCTCTGAGCAACTGCAGCTTGAATTGAATAGGTGAACAAGCTCACATGTGCTGCAGCAACCTGGTCCGAATTAGCTTGTTCACATGTGTTGGTTGCTGAGGATGGAAAGGAAAATATTTGCACATGGGAGGCACGTGACTTACAACTTCAAAAAGGAAAAAGAAAATAACGGGTAAATATTTTCTAGGGCACAGATCAAGAGCAAAAGGGCCTCTCAGAAATCTCTGCCGATCATCCTCTGTGCGCTCCTCTTTCCTTCCACATCTCTGCAGCAATGGTGAAGACACGCGGGTTGAAGAAGAATCTGGCAGCAGACAGGCAAGGGAGGTCTGAAAGAAGGACCAAGGCACGAAATGAAGACCCCGCTCAGCCGCTGGATGTGGTTGTGTGGGAACCAAACCCTCTTTCTGTGTCGCACAGTGTGCCCTCACCCTCTGAAGGAGCTTCGCAGAAGAGGAGGCGGCTGGTACGTGATGGAGAACCTGTCTCCAGTTCTGGAGTGCTGCCAGAAGAGGCTGTGACTGAAGTTGCCTCTGAAGAAGAACAAGCAGCAGAGGCTGCTGTAGCAGCCTCTGCAGAAGAAGAGTGCAGATCACTCGTCATGTCCCCAGGCATTATTGGTGAAGGGGTTGAAACAGCTGCTGAGTCCCCTGAACAAGAACCTGCTACAGCACATCCTCCTTCTTCAGACAAGGGAAAAGCCCCTATTCTGATCCCAGGCTCCAGTAGTGAAAGATCATCCAGTGAAGAAGAAGAAGAAGGTTCTCTTGGTGGACCCTCTGAGAGAGGACCTGCAGCTGAAGATTATTCTGCTCTCACAGTCGGAGGCACATGGTTCAGGAACAAAAGCGTCTCTCAAACATGGAGTACTGTTGAGAGGAAACACATTGTGCATGAGAAGAGATTGGTCCAAGACAAGTACAGATCAGCTGCTATGATCCAGCTACTAACTGAGGTAAATCTTCTCAAGTCCCTAACCTTTCCTCACCGGTTCAATATTACCCTGGTTAGAGAGTTTATTGTGAATATGGAGGAGAAATTTGGCGAGGAAGGTGCTGGTGAGTATGGGAAAAGCTGGGTACGGGGTAAGTCAGTGGTGATTACTCCTGAAATTATTGATGCTTTTCTTGGAATTTCTGAGAATGCAAGAGCTCCCACTGATGTTAAGCCAGAGTTTGTGGCGAAGATCCTCACAGGGGGAGTGTGCCTGTCTTGGGGTGGCCCTACCCTCAGTGCGGCTGAGCTAACCTCCAAGTATGCTCTGCTGTATCATCTTGGTGTCAGGAACTGGATTCCTAGTTCTCACAGAGGGAAGGTCAACAAAGATTTTGCTAACCTTCTCTATTCTATTGGAAAGAGGAGGAAGATTAGCCTGGGAAGTGTTATGTTTCCCCAGCTTGCTGCTCATGCCGGGAGTGCTTCCTCCAGCAAGCCTATTGTGCTGCCCTCCCTCATCCATGGGATCATGGTCTCTCAGCATCCAGAGTTTGGAGCAATTACTGAAGGCTTATCTGAGGAGCTGCAAGTCTTCACAGTAGATCACAAGCTATTCAAGAGAAAACATGTAGTGGATGTTGCGTATGAGGATCTTCTAATGGTTGGTTCTTCAGCTCCAGCTCCCCTGGAGGACTCTCTTCCCCCTGCTGCATCCATTCAGCCAGCTCTTCGTGCCAGAATTGTGAGCCATCTCAGGTCTGAACTGCTCTTTCTTGATAGTGAGGCCAAACGGAGGGATGCCAGGCGTGGCCAGATTCGGAGCCTAATCAGAGACTTGGAGTTCCTGGAGGATGAGGAGCAGGCCCCTTGAGCATCTATGACAAAAAGGGGGAGAGAAGATTTTTATGTTGCTGAATATTGCTGAATATTGATACACCTTGTTTTGACCCTGCGTGGTCGTATCTTCGGCCGTGTGTGGCCACACCACATCTACTTACTCTCTATTGGTTTTATTTAGAGTATTTTTTTCCTGGTTCATGGAAGAGTGCATATGCTCCAGAGGTTTTGTCAAAATGCCAAGGGGGAGATTGTTGTTGCAAGTATGGCAGTGTTTGACAAAACCAGCTTATGTGAACAAGGAGCTGTTGCAGCTCAAACAATCAAGCAGACCAGCAGAAGTAAACCAGCAGCAGATGCAGCAGGGGATGCTGCAGCAGGTGCTGGTTCAAGTGCTGGTTCAACTGTCCGAGTAGCAGTTTTTGTGCTGGGTGCGATTTAAGTTATGGCAGCTTTGTGGAAGCTCTTAGAAGGTTTTCTAAAATGCTGCTGAGCATTTTCCAGCAAGGTTTGCTAGTCAGAGAAGGAGTTTTGCATTGAAGATATTTATCAAATCTAATCTCCTAGATTTTAGGAGATAATTGATCTTGTGGGTCAATTGCCCAAACCTGAAAATTGCTTAAAGTGGTGTGGGTATTTAAGCAGAAGGTTTGAGGGCTGAAGAGCGTGATCGAAGCTGAGTGATACACGAGAGTAGACACAGAATTCAGAGTGAGGATTTTTCTGGGTGTGCTACGAGAGTTGTTCTTCGATCAACACACACGGGCAGAGCGTTGAGCGCAGAGCTGCGGTGCGTATTGCAGAAGAGAATCAGGTCTTGCAGAGACTGATTCGAGCGTTGATCTGGAAGCCAATTTAGAGCTGTGGAGCTTGTTGGTTGATCAAAGGCAGCCGCGGGAGAACTGGCGGGTGGAAGGCTCGGTCGAGGTTCGTGCGGAAGAACTCACTAGTGGCAGGTGGTCACTGAGTGAGGGGGAGTTAATCAGAGTGTGCAGCGCTCTTGGAGTGGTTCGATCGGCTCGGCAGAAGGCCTTGGAGCGACGCGGACAGTGTGCGTCAGCTGTGTGTTACAGCTGTTGCTGCAGCAAGCCTGCTGAGTAGTGTAGTATAGAATAGGCTGAGTTCTTTGAGAGGATTGTAGCTATTCTAGACTGACATATTGTAGAGGGTGTGCTGACACAAATCAGAGCCTGTTCTGATTGTGTTGAGTAGTCCACACGGGGTTAAAGTAGCATAGGTTGCGTGCGTTGTAACCGAGTGTGCTTTGAACCTTTGGTTGAGTGGATTGAGGACTGGAGAATAGTCCTCCCCAGACGTAGGCAGATTGGCCGAACTGGGTGAACAAATCTGTGTCCTATTCATTGTCTGCTGTGCCTGCATTTAAGTGAACAAGAGTGTGCTACAGCAACTGCTAGTTCACAAATCTGCATAAGTAGAGACACTTGAAATTTCACCCTCGATAGCTCCACATAGCTAATAAAGTAGCTGCTAACTGTATTGGAGTCTAATTTACCTTCATGATGCCTATAAGGCCTCGCCTCAGCTGGACATCCCCAAACATGCAAATGCTTTAGACTGGACTTACGCCCACTCAAAGCTCAATAGGTGTTTCTGCCGCCACTTTGGTTGACACACGGTTAAGGAGATATGATATTGTCTTAAGTTCTTCACCCCAGAGGCTTTCTGGTAACGAAGAATGACTAATCATGCTTCTTACCATATCTTTCAGTGTTCGATTTCGTCTTTCAGCTACACCGTTCATGCTAGGTGAACCTGGCACGGTGTATTGAGGTACGATCGTTGATCCCGCATTCCTCTAGGTATAAAGCGAACGATCCTGGATGTTGTGCTCCTAAGCCATCATGTCTACCTTAGTACTCACCATCACAGTCTGATCTGACGCTCTTAATTTTCTTGTTAAGTTGAACCTCAGCCTTAAAGGCTTTGAACACATCCACAGACTGTGATTTCTCATAGATAAGAAATAGGTAGCCAAAATGTGAGTAATCATCTATGAAACTGATAAACTATCATTGACCATTCCAAGAAGAAGTAGGATACGACCCACATATATTGGTATGAATCAGTTCCAAGACGCCAGAAGTGCTGTTAACACCTAATTTCTTAACTTTGGTCTATTTTCCATTGATGCACTCGACGCAAGTATCAAGATCTGGAAAGGCAAGTGAATCCAAATGCCATCAGACACAAGATGCTGAATCCGAGATCTCGAGATATGACCCAAACACTTGTGCCACAGTGAAGCTGAATCAGTCAACTTACACTTCGTACCACGTCTTAGAATACGATGGAACAACATCCAACGAGTATAGATTATCAAAGACATTTAATGCACCGGTTCCCACAATTTTAGAATTAATGAATAGCTGAAATTGATTGTTTCCAAATGAACAAGAATAACCAAATTTGTTCAATACACAGAAATCGAAATTACGTTCCAACTAAAAGAGGGTACTATAAAAGTATCCACTAAATCTAAGAATTGACAAGATGTCTTTAATAATTTAAAGCGACCAATTGTCTTTCCTTACACCGACTCGCAATTTCCAACATAGATGCACAACATCATTTGGCTTTCGGTGGTTCAGGCAACCCTGCATAGAAAGTGAACGTTGTCGAAATTGTGGTAGTAAAAACACGAGTCCAGTCACGGTACACAAACAATATTTATAATCCGAGTGACCACGGGTCGAACCCAAGAGAAAAGCCTCGATCAGTCTAAAGATAGCTAGTAACGCTTAAGGTAAATCTACTAAATAAAAGTGAGGGGTTTTTCCTCTAGGGGAGTGATAGAGCCTATTTATACGCATTATTTAGATCATAACCCTATGCTTGTTTGCATTATTTTATGTACAAGATTACTGGTTTCCAGTGTTTTTGTATTTCAGGGCAAAACGAGGGCCTAAGTCGGATACGCGCTAACAGGCAGCGTTTAGGACGCGCATCACACAGCCTGCGGAGCTAGCGGCGCAAACAGAAGAAATTGGCAGAGTCGACCTCGGTGCGCTAAACAGATGCCGTGCGCCAGGCGCAGATGTTGGTGTTTCCAAATCCTGACACGACCAGATTTGGAAGTTGCCAAGAGTGAGCCCCTGAGCAGTATATAAAGAAGAGAAGGAGGCTAGGGTTAGGGGAGACACACAGACGATTCTCAGGATTCACAATTCGTAGACCCAGGAGGCACTGCGCAGCAGGACTGGAAAACACACGAGCTTATTGAGAGGATTTGCGCCAGCCGACTGCGCCAGCCAAGACAGCAACCTGCACGCACTGTTTGCTATTGTTTTCTTGGACACTTTAGTTATTATCTACTATTTCTATGATGTTTACCACTAGCATGTCTAGCTAAACGCTTAGTATCAGTTGGACATGAATCTATGAGTATTTCCTTTTGAGACTTGCGCTTAATGCATAGCTTGCTTGCTTATATTAATTCTGTGCACATTACTGGAAGCTTGTTACATGAGTAGGGGAAGCCTTGAACCGCAATCTTACTCTTGTTGCTTGTTGTTGTTTGTTAAACTAGTTGAATAGCCTGACGGTGCCAACTAGGAGTAACGCGCTAGGTTAGGCAATTACTACCTTGATCGGATTCGTAGTTGTTTAGTCTAGTGTAAGAATTAATAGCACATGAACTTTGATCGGAACATGCGCACATGTTAGGAAGCCTTGATCGGACACTAACATTAGCAAATCGAGCTATAGACATTTAGAGTCGATGATAAGGAATACACTCATAGAGGATTGTCTGCGCCGATACTTCTCATAAGTCATAGTACTTAATCTCTATTGCCTGCGCACGTCTAGTGCAATTTCCTGCGTTACGATACCACTGTTACTTGCGGATCGCGCAAACCAATCACTCACCCCCCAATCTTCGTAAGTGTAGGTCACTGGCTAAAACTGAACTGCTTGCTCCCTGTGGAGATCGACCCTTACTTAACCGCTGTACTAGTGGAAGAGGAAGGATTATATTTGACGCGTACAACGACGCGCGATTGGGGAGTGTCCGAATCAAACACTCGATCGACCGATCTTGCTCATTTTTGCTCTCGATCGACCGAAATTCATCCATATTTTAATTTCGTTTTCTTTAAGATTTAGAACAGGTCATGGAGGATAACAGTGTCGTTGGGGACAACTTAGGGGACAGAACCCCAGAGGAAGCAAGAGCACACAACCGCGCAGCCCTGTTCAGAGAGGAAGTGCAGCGCAAGGTTGAAGCAAGGAGGGCCGCTGAAGTGTATCATGCGCCACCCGTGCAACAGGCCGCGCGACGCAGAACAGTGCGCGAGATGTCAGCCCCACTCACAGTTAACGAGCCATGGTGCATCGTGATTCCGCCAGGCGGTCATTTTGAACTAAGAAGCTCGCTCATTCATCACATGCCCAAGTTTCACGGGATGCACAATGAAAATCCAGTCAAGCATGTGCGAGAGTTCTTAGTCATTTGCGAGAACATGAAGACCGAAGGGGAGAGCGATGAGGCGCTGAAGATGAAGGCATTCCCATTTTCACTGTGTGATACAGCCAGACATTGGTTGATGAACTTACCCGCAGGATCAATTCACACATGGGAGCAGCTGCAGAAGAAGTTCCTGGACAAATTCTATCCAGCAGCAAAGATCGCGCTACTCAGGAGAGAACTGGCCGCGCCGAGGCAGAGCGCAGGAGAGTCACTGTCAGAGTATTACGAGCGTTTCAGGGAGCTAGAGGCCAACTGCTACAATCATGGCCTGCCCCAGAATGTGCTGATAGAGAACTTCCTGAATGGACTGCTGCCCATGGAGCTGAGGTTATTGAACGCATGCGCAGGAGGCGACATTTGCAACATGTATCCAGAAGACGCGTGGCAGCTGATAGAAGACTCTACTGGTCAGGTACGACATCAGCTAACACTTGAAAATAGTCGTACTCGTTCTGTGCATCAGGTAGAAACAAGCGCTGAGATCAAGGAAATGAAGGCCATGCTGCAGAAGTTGATGAGTGCGCTGAGCGAACAACCAATTGCGCCAAAGGTATGTGAATTCTGCAGGTCCACCGAGCACAAAACTGATGAATGTCCCACACTATTTGAGGAATCTGGAGATGTCAATGCTCTTGGAGGATGGGATAACAGAGGACCACAGAGGCAGAATCAGCCGCGCTTTGGACTGGCAGCAAATGGATTCAGATGGAAGGAGGAGAACAATTTCCAGAGGCAGTCCACAGATCGGCGCGCACCACAGCAGACGCAACAAGCTGCGCCCTACAATCCACCGCATCGCCGCACTGACGCACCAGCGCATAACAACCAGCAACCGAGGCGATCTTTGGAAGATATCGTGGGGCAGCTAGCAAACACAGTGCGCAAGAATGATGAGAAGTATGACAAGAGGTTCGAGTCCATTGAAAAGCAGCTATCACAGATCGCTACCACGGTGTATGAGCTGAAAAAGAGCGATGGCAATCTGCCTTCGCAAGTGATTCAGAACCCCAAAGGAGGAGTCAATGCAGTAACACTGAGGACTGGGCGCACAATAGGAGCAGAGCAGACCACGAAGTCCCGGATCCAGCAGAACAGAATGCGCAACCAGAGCAAGACGCGCAACCAGAAGTGCCAGTCACAAGCCAGCAGGGCGAAGTGCCAGGTATAACGCAATTAAAAGATAAGGGCACGAATCGTACTAATATACCTGCACCTTTTCCTGTGCAGGCACCATCGGCTAGAAAGGAAGCGCTGGACAAAGAGCTATACGAGTTATTCAGCAAGGTGGAAATCAACATTCCCCTTATCGAAGCAGTTCGGCAGATTCCTAGGTACGCCAAGTTTTTAAAGGAGTTGTGCACAAACAAAAGGAGGAAAGGCGAATGCGCACAGGTAATGCTCAATGCGCAGGCCTCAGCGATCGTGCAACATAAGGTACCACCTAAGTGCCGAGACCCAGGTACGTTCACTATCCCTTGCACTTTAGGTAAGACCACAGTGAGCAACTGCATGATTGATTTAGGCGCATCCATCAATTTGTTACCTTATTCCCTATATACGACATTGCGCCTTGGACCACTAAAGCCTGCAGGTCTCACTATTCAGCTAGCAGATCGGTCTTGCAAACAACCTGCAGGCATGATCGAGGATGTTCTTGTGCGAGTAGGAGAGCTGGTGTTTCCCGCAGATTTTTATGTGCTGGAAATGGAGGGTGAATCAAACACCAGCAGTGCGCAGATCCTACTGGGCAGACCTTTTCTGATGACCGCGCGCACAAAGATAGACGTGTGGAGGGGCACGCTTTCCATGGAGGTAGATGGCGAAGAGATCCATTTCAATATATTCAAGGTGATGCAGCATCCACATGAGGACGCCACAGTGCACGCAATGGACAGCTTAGATGATTTAGTCACAGATGCGCAATGCGCAAGCGCAACAATAGGACCAGAGCCACTGGCACAGACAGAGTTGGAGGAGCAGGACGAGGAGCTGAGCAGTGCTGAACCAGAACTCAGACAGGTACACGATTTAGTTCATATCTGCGCTGCTAATAAAATCTTGCCCTCTATTGAACAGGCACCCAAGGTCGAGCTGAAGCAATTGCCAGAGCATCTCAAATACATTTTCTTGGGAAATGTGGACACCCTACCAGTGATCATAAAGAAAGGATTAGAAGAGGAGCAGGAAGTGTGTTTACAGCAGGTGCTGCGCAGGAACCAGCGCGCTATAGGATGGACACTGGCAGATCTGCGTGGAGTGAGCCCAGACGTATGCATGCATAGAATTCTGTTGGAAGATGGTGCCAAACCATCCAGAGAGGCTCAGCGCAGATTGAACCCAAATATGATGGAGGTAGTGCAGAAGGAAATTCTAAAATTGCTTGACGCAGGAGTCATTTACCCCATCTCGGACAGCAAATGGGTCAGTCCAGTGCACGTTGTGCCTAAGAAGGGAGGAATCACAGTGGAAGAGAATGCGCAGGGCGAGCTAGTTCCCAAGCGCATACAGACTGGATGGCGCATGTGCATCAACTACAGGAAGCTTAACGCAGTAACGAGCAAAGGACCATTTCCCGCTACCCTTTATGGATCAGATGCTGGACAGATTAGCAGGTAAGCCTATTTTTGTTTCTTGGACGGATATTCAGGGTACAACCAGATACCCATAGCTGCGGAGGATCAGGAGAAGACCACGTTCACCTGCCCGTTCGGTACATTTGCGTTTCGGCGCATGTCATTTGGGCTGTGCAACGCGCCAGGTACGTTCCAACGACTTGTCATGAGCATTTTCTCTGATATGATTGGTATATGCATAGAAGTGTTCATGGATGATTTTACTGTATATGGAGGTACCTTTGATGCGTGCTTAACTCATCTAGATAAGGTCTTAGCGCGCTGTATTTCTAAGAACCTAGTGCTTAATTATGAAAAATGCCATTTAATGGTAACACATGGTGTAGTGCTAGGACACATTATCTCAGAGGAGGGGATCAAGGTAGACAAAGCTAAGATAGACCTTATTTCTAATCTACCTTATGCCACTAGCGTGCGCGATGTGAAGTCATTCTTAGGGCACGCCGGATTTTACAAGCATTTTATAAAAGACTTCTCTAAAATCTGTATTCCCCTGTCTAACCTCTTGCAAAAGGATGTGTGCTTTAATTTTTCTGATGAGTGCAGGACCGCGTTCGATAAGCTAAAGGAAGCGCTGACTAGTGCACCAAAGATGCGCGCACCAGACTGGAACCTGCCATTTGAACTGATGTGCGACGCCAGCGATTATGCAGTAGGTGCAGTCCTGGGGCAGCGAGTGGACAAGAAGCCGCACGCCATCTATTATGCATCGCGCACACTGGACGCTGCGCAGAAGAACTACACCACCACGGAGAAGGAGCTTCTGGCAATTGTGTTTGCGCTAGAGAAGTTCCGTGCATATGTTCTAGGCGCCAGGGTCATCATATACACAGACCACGCAGCCATCCGCTACCTAATGTCCAAGAAAGAAACTAAGCCGCGCCTGATGCGCTGGGTGCTCCTACTGCAGGAATTCGACCTGGAGATCAAGGATAAGAAGGGCACAGAGAACACAGTTGCGGATCACCTGAGCAGAATCGTGAAGGAGGAGGAGCCAGGGCAGATCACTGAGACATTTCCTGACGAGCATCTGATGGCGCTGACAGGTAAGGAACCATGGTATGCGCACATTGCGAATTACCTGGTCACAGGTACGTTTCCTCCACATTTCAATAAAACCCAGTGCATGAGATTGAAACATGAGTCCAAGCATTATCTTTGGGATGATCCTTATATGCTTAGAATAGGACCAGATCAGATATTGAGGCGCTGCGTGCCTGACCATGAATTTAACTCTGTTTTGATGTTTTGTCATGCGCACGCATGTGGAGGACACTTTGGTCCCAAGCGCACCAGCAGGAAGGTCCTGGACTGCGGATTCTATTGGCCACACCTGTTTAGAGACGCATATGACTATTGCAGGAATTGTGACAGGTGCCAGCGCACGGGAGGCATATCAGCGCGCAACGAGATGCCGCAGACGCCAATTCTAGTGGATGAAGTGTTTGACATATGGGGAATTGACTTCATGGGGCCTTTTCCCCCGTCTGCAGAATATGAATACATATTGGTCGCGGTGGACTATGTCTCCAAATGGGTCGAAGCTAAGGCCACACGGAAGGATGATGGTAAGACAGTCGCTGAATTTCTGAAAACTAACATCTTTTGCAGGTACGGGGTGCCTAAGGCAATCATCAGCGACCAGGGGACGCACTTTTGCAACAGGATCGTGGCGCAAGTTTTCCACCATTATGGAGTGCGCCACAAGACGTCCACTGGTTATCATCCTCAGACAAATGGACAGGCCGAGGTCTCTAACAGAGAAATCAAGCGTACCCTGGAGAAGACTGTGAGACCATCGCCCAAGGATTGGAGCCAGCGCTTGGACGACGCGCTGTGGGCATACCGCACTGCGCATAAGACACCAATCGGGACTTCACCGTTTCGGTTGGTCTACGGAAAAGCATGCCACCTGCCAGTAGAGCTAGAACACAAAGCATATTGGGCCTTACGCATTTGCAACCTGAACTTAGATGAGGCTGGAAAGGAGCGCGCGTTTGAGCTGAGCGAATTAGAAGAGCTGCGCCTGGATGCCTATGAGGGACTGCGCGATTACAAGGAGCGGACAAAGGCGTTTCATGACAAGCATATCCTCAAACGCACTTTTGAGCCAGGAAACCAAGTATTATTATTCTCATCACGCCTGAAGCTCATGCCTGGAAAGATGCGTAGCAAATGGACTGGACCGTACACAGTCATCAAGGTCAATGGGCAGAGAGTCAAACGGTATCTAGAAGAACCTTGGGACGACACAGTGCGCGACATTGACTTGGCAGAACCTGAGATAGCAGATGCGCCAGCTGCTGCGCCAGAGGCACCACCAGATGCACCAGAGGGAGAACTGGAAACTATTGCTCACATTTCTTCTTCCTCTTCATCTACCCTCGTTACTGCAGACTTCTCACATATTATCCATGTTGACTACCCTTCTCACCCTTTGCGCAGGACCAAGCAGAACACAGCGCATGCACAAGCGCAGGGTCACTCAGAAGCAAGAGTGGGGGAGGTCGCTGGCACACATTTGGGCACGTAACGAGGTACAGTCGAGCCAACGACGTTAAACAAAGGCACTTGTCGGGAGGTAACCCGACTCGTTCTACACCGCATTTCTGAGGCAGGACATGTATGGGACTCCGTACATTAGCAGGGACTTCCTGCGCGAGGTCGGACTGGAGGACCTTGTTGTGGAGAGGCTGGCGTTAGCAGGCTGGGAGGCGCTGTTGGAACTCAACAGCGCATCAGACAAGGAGGATACGTGCGAATTTTTAGCGTCGCTGGAGGCGGGCAACCAGGAGATCAGGTACCGACATAGGGGCGTCTGGTACATTGCCTCAGCTAAGTGGCTGAAGCGCACACTGAGGTGCGCTAAGGTGCGCGAGGAAGACATGGACACCCACACCCACCAGGAGGCTTGGCGCGAGATGGCGACCGGGCCAGTCTTTGCCGCGGGCGCAGCAGGGGACGAGAGCTGCGTGACCCGTGGATGTTCTACTTGTGGCGCCTGGTCGCCTATGCAGTCATTGGGCGATTTAATGGTGCGCCCAAGATCAACCTCCTGGACTTGGACATCTTAAAGGGGCTGTATTACGGAAGGAAGGTGCTATTTGTCTCGGACATGGTGGTCCACTGGAGCCGTGTTAGCACAAGGGGACCGCTGACTTGCGGAGGTATTATTACGCACCTGCTGCGGGCGTTACATGGAGAGCCCGAGGTGCCGGAGCACACTATGGTGCCGGCTGTCCCTCTGGACCGCGCCCACATGCAGCCGGTCAGAGTGCCAAGGCCAATAGCAGAGAGCAGTGCGCAAGCAGCAGAGGCCGCGCAGGAGATGGAGGAGGATGAAGTCCCAGAACAAGTTGTGCCTCCAGTCAGGCGCGCGAGGACCCGCGCGCAGACTGGAGCGCACCGGAGGGCCCGCGCACCACAGGGGGAGCCAGTCACCATTTCCATCGAGGATTCTCCCCCTCGTGCACGCGGAAAGCGCCCAAGGACCGAGGCTGAGGAGGCGCCTGAGGAAGCGTCCGCAGAGCAGCGCATGATGTTCAACGTCATGCGCGTGCTCGAATATTTAGCGCCAGAGGGGGCGGACTTAAGCATGAGCCCACCATCAGGGTGGAGATTTGGAGACGCAATTCCCCCTCTCCTCAGCCTGCACCGACCACCTCCAGGGTCTCCCAGTGAGCCGCATCAGCCAGCCAGCCCTCTTACTCAGCCCCCAGTGCATCCAGCAGAGCCCTTCCCAGCACCAGCACCAGCACCACCAGCACCAGCAGAACCCACCCCCGAACCAGAACCAGTACCCGCACCTGCACCTTCCCCTGCCCAGCCGTCCATTCCAAGGTCCCCTAGAGCCGAACCCATCCTTAGCACCAGCTCAGACTCGCTATGGGACCCCGTTTTAGAGGATGACGACGAGGCGCAGCCTGTCGCCCTATCAGTTGTACCGCCTTCCTCCAGCTCCGAATATATGACAGATTCTTCAGAGGAGGAGGCGCATAGTTCAGCGGCTGCGTCCAACTCAGATGACCTCTAGAGCTGCGGGGGGGGGGGGGAGCGCATTATTTCTTTCGGGTGGTGTCTATTTTCCTTTCTATGCTGAACTTTATTTGATATTCTGTTGCTATATTTGTGTGCTAAACTCTTGTGCTACATATTTTGTGCCCCTATGCTATATTTGCGCTGCTTTGACTATATGTTCTTCATTTTTATATTCTTTATTTTGCTTGCATGCATATGTTCTGCATGTGCGCGTTCTCCGTGCGCTTGAGCTTGAGTCGTGGGGACACGTCTCTGTTTAAGTGTGGTGGGGGGAGCGTTACATGTACATTTCACGTTTTTTGAGCTTTATAGTGTAGCTTAGTTTTATTGAAGGAAATAGTAGCAGTAGTGCGCTTGAGTGCGGGTTGCGCGTACTGTTCAGCTTGTTTGCGCTATCCATATTGCGCCGTGCGCTATCAACTATTTTTAGTATATTTTTCGTTTTTCTGCTCCTGTTAGTTGGGATATACAGGGGATGTGGAGTTGACAGAAACGCTCTAGAGAGGCGGTTAGTCGCTCGCGCTTCAGAGGAGAGGTATATGGTCGAGAGCGCGAGTGGAGGCCTGTGCTTCGCGACCTTCAGAACAAGAGAGCGCGCTCAGTCACGCAGATGCCGAAGGCAAATACCCAAAAGCGTGGCGAAGTGGGAAAACAGACCACCTTTCCTTTGGAAGTTGAGCCAAGGAAGGCGGGCGCGGGTGTAAACGCGTGCGCCGACCTGCGCAGACAGACTAAGGAGGGAGAGCGGGGCGGTGTTCCATAGCTGTTATCCGGAGGCCGAGACTGGAACCGTTCTGGGAATATGAGAAATCATAGACAAAGCTGTACAAAAGAAAAATACCAGCAGATGATATGCGCTACAAAAGAATCAGCATGCGCACAAGTACCAGCGAGCGCAAAATCCACAGAAAATCATCAAAAGGCTTGAGTTCCCAGGAAGTGCACGGAAGAATCACGCACGGGAAGAAGCTGGCGCTGTTAACCATATACCCATCCTCGGAGTAAGAGCTGACAGCCTGGCGCCTATAAAGAGCTATCTCCCAGCCATCCGAAATGATTTTCATCCCAGCTGAGAGGTAATGAATTGCGAAATCCCTATACTTAAACTGTTGACAGCAGTTGTGCGCAGGTGGTAGAGCAGCGCAAGGCGTTCAGTCGTGCAGATCGCGCCAGAGTGCAAGACTGTGCGCTAGACTCCAGCGAGGTAAGGGTATCCGTGCTTGGGTGCTTGTTCGAGGACGAACAAGGGGCAAGTGTGGGGGGTTTGATAGAGCCTATTTATACACATTATTTAGATCATAATCCTATGCTTGTTTGCATTATTTTATGTACAAGATTACTGGTTTCCAGTGTTTTTGTATTTCAGGGCAAAACGAGGGCCTAAGCCGGATACGCGCTAACAGGCAGTGTTTAGGACGCGCATCACACAGCCTGCGGAGCTAGCGGCGCAAACAGAAGAAATTGGCAGAGTCGACCTCGATGCGCTAACCGATTGCGCTAAACAGATGCCGTGCGCCAGGCGCAGATGTTGGTGTTTCCAAATCCTGACACGACCAGATTTGGAAGTTGCCAAGAGTGAGCCCCTGAGCAGTATATAAAGAAGAGAAGGAGGCTAGGGTTAAGAGACACACAGACGATTCTCAGGATTCACAATTCGTAGACCCAGGAGGCACTGCGCAGCAGGACTGGAAAACACACGAGCTTGTTGAGAGGATTTGCGCCAGCCGACTGCGCCAGCCAAGACAGCAACCTGCACGCACTGTTTGCTATTGTTTTCTTGGACACTTTAGTTATTATCTACTATTTCTATGATGTTTACCACTAGCATGTCTAGCTAAACGCTTAGTATCGGTTGGACATGAATCTATGAGTATTTCCTTTTGAGACTTGCGCTTAATGCATAGCTTGCTTGCTTATATTAATTCTGTGCACATTACTGGCAGCTTGTTACATGAGTAGGGGAAGCCTTGAACCGTAATCTTACTCTTGTTGCTTGTTGTTGTTTGTTAAACTAGTTGAATAGCCTGACGGTGCCAACTAGGAGTAACGCGCTAGGTTAGGCAATTACTACCTTGATCGGATTCGTAGTTGTTTAGTCTAGTGTAAGAATTAATAGCACATGAACTTTGATCGGAACATGCGCACATGTTAGGAAGCCTTGATCGGACACTAACATTAGCAAATCGAGCTATAGACATTTAGAGTCGATGATAAGGAATACACTCATAGAGGATTGTCTGCGCCGATACTTCTCATAAGTCATAGTACTTAATCTCTATTGCCTGCGCACGTCTGGTGCAATTTCCTGCGTTACGATACCACTGTTACTTGCGGATCGCGCAAACCAATCACTCACCCCCCAATCTTCGTAAGTGTAGGTCACTGGCTAAAACTGAACTGCTTGCTCCCTGTGGAGATCGACCCTTACTTAACCGCTGTACTAGTGGAAGAGGAAGGATTATATTTGACGCGTACAACGACGCGCGATCGGGGAGTGTCCGAATCAAACACTCGATCGACCGATCTTGCTCATTTTTGCTCTCGATCGACCGAAATTCATCCATATTTTCTTTGGGCCACTTCATATCGTGTAATACACATTTTTAACCTGAAATGGACAAAGAAAGCATCAAACGACTTCATAAAATAGCGGAAAACAAGAAGTAAAGGGAAAATGCGGACAAATATAAGGTTATTTGTCCGCTCATAAAAACACCCCACACATAAGTGTTGTTCGTCCCGAACAAGTATATGCACAAGTCAAGCGGAGAGTAAGATGCTAAATCATAAATGACAGTATCAAAGCACGTGGCAAATCTAACGCACATAAAACATATCCATCCCCTACTCATGTAACCTAATATAAAAATAACTACACAAAGAAATTTAATCTACTCCTAACTTACTGTCGTGGGAATCACGGATGCATTTAGTGTATGCATCAAGCCTTTAAACCCCCAAGCTACCCTAGTGGACTAGTTATAGTCTCGTGAGAGTTTTTATAACAGGAATACTAACAAATCCTACTCGCGATCATCCATAAGAGTTCAAAATCCAAATATAGTCTGCAAAGCAAGTAGTTCTTTTATCAACCATCATAATAGTAGAGTTGTGCAAATAATTCACTTCACGCAAACTCTAAGGATCATTCACTTCATTGCGACAACAAATATTCATAGAATCAATATCAAAACTAGCATTCGTCGAATTCAAATTACCGCTCAATTTCCTATGCAAGTAGTATGAAGAGAAGCGTCGCTTACACAAAAATTTTATTGAGTCAATCACGTATGCTTGCTAAGAGCAAGTCCATAAGCTCATGACAACAAATTCATTCTCAAGTTTTAGACTCTATGTCATAATCCGTAAGAGAAGAGGAGTTTCGACATTGAAGATTTTAAAATTCACTCGTACAAATCTTGATGCTTAAGTAATAAATTACGAGGGTCATACCTTAGGTGTTTCCTAAAAGCGAAGTGCAAATCCCTTACACACATGCGAAAGAACTTGCGGATAAGGCATAAAGTCCAGAATTGGGTTTATTATTTTTTTGCACTCATACAAATGCTTTCAAGGGGGAACTTACCTTCCTAACCCTCGGCGTTTGTAAAACTTTTCCTTGACCAAAGAAAAACAAATAATATTTTTGTGTTTATACAAATGGTTTCAAGGGAGAACTTACCTTCCTAACCCTTGGCATTTGTAAAACTTTAAAAGTATAAATTTTCTTTTTTGAGCTTTTTTTTCTCTTTTCGCAAACACTTTATTTGACCCCACACTTAATACTTGACAATGTGCCTAAGTGAGATACAAGGGAGCATGGAGTGTGAGCTCAACAAATGCAAAGGATAAATAGGAATGCTAAAGATACCTAAAAGCAAACAAGAACAAGTATGAGGTTTTTATATGAAAACTAGTTTCATTTTTGTGTTCGCTAAACTTAACTTCATTTTTTATGCACGGAAAAAGGCTTAAAAATATATCGAACTAAGCTAGTCAAAACACCGAATCATGTGAATAAAATCCTCACAAAGAATGTCCATCAACTTAAAGATACGATTCATGAATCTAAAGCACAACTAAGTCCAATTTTTTTAAAATGATACTAGTTACTTGCTTAGCAAACATTACTTCGTGTGATCAATACTTAAAGTTAGGATGACAACAATTATGCGAGTATAATGCTCGCAAAATAAATATGTAGCATAGAATCATGTTATTGAACAAATAAAAGCATAAGCGCAAAACACCCCACACTTAAAATTTTGCTTTGTTCTAAGCAATATAAAGTAAAATAATTAAAGAGAACATTTCGAAGGAACTTCTCTCGTGTGGAGGGTGCCAAATACGCATCCGCCTATGTCCGTGAATGATGCTCTAGTCAGTTGGGGTAAATCTGAAACTCAGAAAAAAGGTTAGCGCAACATCTGAATTCATAAATTTAAACAGCTAGCTATGACATATATATCAATGTGAAACATATAGCCTGGCAAAAGATTGGAAAACAAATGCCCGACGATTCAAATGTAATTCGGGCAAGGCAAAAAAAAATTGTTTTGGTCAGGGTGGTCTAGTCAACATAGTTCGGATAACTTGAGCTTCCCCGAATTAAAAGTGATTCTAGCAAGGCAACCAGGGTGTCCGAATCAAACTAGCAGGCAGCCCAAATCATTGTTCTAAGGGAAATACTGCCAAATAAAACATACAAGTTCGAAAACCATCTGTCATGCAAAAAATTGTCACGACAAAGCGCGTCAAAATACAAATGGACTAGTCAAGCAAAGTACATAGGAAGAATACTAACACAAGTCATGACAAACATAAAAGCAACCTAAACATCATTCCTATGTTTCGTGCGGGTCTCGCGGTCCGAGTCATCACTCTCATGCATAGTCTTGTCGGTTGCTTCGCCCTCCCCCTCTGCATGATCTCCACTGCTCCTCTTGCTGCCACTCCCGGTGGCTTCCTCACTATCTTCGGTTGAGGCATTGGCCTCAACAACCCCACCTTTGAAACATGGCTGAAATGGAGTCATCTTCCGCGTCTGCTGGTGGCATAGTCTGTGGAGGCGGTGGCTGAGCAAAAGGTGCTGGCGGAGGTGGAATGTCTACAATACCCAAGTGTGCTGCCATACGCGCCATGACACCTCCTTGCCATGCAACAAAATAGTGGACAAGGGTGGATAATACCTAGTGGGAGCGGATGAGCGTCATGTGAGATTCCGAGAGGGAATCCAAACGCGCACTCATCAACCCCAGGTCCTCGCGTACACTTGTCTCGAGTCAACGGGAGGAGGGGCAGTGGAGGATGGTCTGAAATCTGGAATATGTTCTGAAGCGTGAGCAAGTACAGGTGTAGGTGTGGCTTCCGGTGTCAAGGGTTGCTTGCTAGCTGGTCTAGGCGGTGTTGCCAGCCGAGGAGCCCCATGCGCTATTCGTTGTTTTGCAATCCACTGCTCTAATTTCTTCGGCACATCCTTTCGAACAATCCATTCACGAGTCTTCGCGTCTATCATATGCATCTTGCAAAGACCCTCTAGGTTGAGTACTCAGAGGCGTGCCGTGGTCCAAATTAAAGCCCAAGTGCTTCGTGAGAATGCAAACCTGCTCCTTGAAATTGATTTGACGCATTAGGTCCATATCTACGGTATTTACATACCGTCTACAATCCTTGCGGATGTGAATGGATGTTGCTATAAAACGGTGAATCAGCCGCCAAACAGAAGACTGAATCATCGACGCTGGCTGAGGGGATGTGAAGAAAATTTATTGTTCGGTAATTTCCTTTCAGAACTCGTACCGGTGGCCTCCCGGGAATCTCGGGTACACACGTACTAAGTGCACCCAAATGCGGTTGCGACATCAACGGTTTCCAATCGAAAAACCTGTCCGCCCAAGCAGAAATTCCAAAAGTAAACATGCCGCTCCGTCTTACCCTTATGCATCACAACATTATCATCCTCCCATGTCGCGGAAAAGAAGGCCATAAATTCTTTAACCAACCGCGGGTAAGTACCTGCATCATCCATTAAAAGATAGTGAAATTGACTAGCACATAGATAACGACAAACTTCATCAAAGACATTAAGCTCACATAGAGTGGGAAGATCTGGGTAAGTCGGTGCGAGGACTGCATACTCACTGTGCTTCGTCAACACAGTCTTCATTTGAGCATCAACGATCTAAATCTCTTCACTGAAAGGGAAGGGCATCCTTTCCCTTTCCGCTCTCGCATGCGGGACTATAGCCAATCTGGTTTGCGGGAGACGACTCCCCTACCGGTCTAGCTTCCTCGAAGGAAGATGAGGACGTTTCGCTGACTAGAGACGGCGGAGGAGATGATCGAATGACAATGCCAGCATTGGCAGTTGGATTCGGCCTCCGTTTGGGTTTTGATTTGTGTGTAGGTTTAGGTTTAACTATTCATTTACCCTTCTCAGCCGCGGAAAGCCTTCAGGTAGTGTGGGAATTAGGTGGAATCGTCGAGCTTGAAGTCTCCAAGCTCCAAGCTTTGCTCGTCTCCATGGTACACTTTGATTCGATGGCCATTCACCTTGAAAGTCTCAGTGTCTTTGTTCACCAATTCGAAATAACCAGTTTCGTACACTTTATTGACCTTGAAAGGTCCCGATCACCTTGATGTGAAATTTCACAGCGTCTCACTTAGACAGATTTGTGAACTAGCAGTTGCTGCAGCACACTCTTGTTCACAAGAAATAATCTCAGCAAGCAATGAACAAAGACACAGGTTTGTTCACCCAGTTCGGCCAAACTGCCTACGTCTGGGGAGGACTATTCTCCAGTCCTCAATCCACTCAACCAAAGGTCCCAAGCACACTCGGTTACAACGCACGCAACCTATGCTACTTTAACCCCGTGTGGATCACACAACACAATCAGAACAAGCTCTGATTTGTGTCAGCACACCCTCTACAGTATGTCAGTCTAGAAAAGCTACAATCCTCTCAAAGAACTTAGCCTATTCTATACTACACTACTCGGCAGAGTTGCTGCAGCAACAGCTGTAACACACAGCTGAAGCACAATGTCCGCGTCGCTCCAAGGCCTTCTGCCGAGCCGATCGAACCACTCGAAGAGCGCTGCACACTCTGAGTAACTCCCCCTCACTCAGTGACCACCTGCCACTAGTGAGTTCTTTCGCACGAACCTCGACCGAGCCTTCCACCCGTCAGTTCTTCCGCGGCTGCCTTTGATCAACCAACAAGCTCCACAGCTCTGAATTGGCTTCCAGATCAATGCACAAATCAGTCTCTGCAAGACCTGATTCTCTTCTGCAATGCTCACCACAGCTCTGCGCTCAACGCTCTGCCCGTGTGTGTTTGATCGAAGAACAACGTCCGTAGCACCAAAAAATCCTCACTCTGAAATCTGTGTCTACTCTCGTGTATCACTCAGCTTCGATCCCCCTCTTCAGCCCTAACACCTTCTGCTTAAATACCCACACCACTTTAAGCAGTTTCCAGGTTTAGGCCATTGACCCACAAGATCAATTATCTCCTAAAATCTAGGAGATTAGATTTGATTAATATCTTCAATGCAAATCTCCTTCTCTGACCAGTAAACTTTGCTGGAAAATGCTCAACAGCATTTTACAAATTCTTCTAAGAGAAAGAACACAACTGCCATACCTTCAAAACGCACCCAGCACAAAACTTCGATTTGGACAGTTGATACAGCACTTGAACCAGCACCTGCTGCAGCACCCCCTGCTGTATCTGCTCCTGCTTGTTTGTTTGAGCTGCAGCAGCTCCTTGTTCACATATGTTGGTTTTGTCAGTCCTACCATACTAGCATCATCAATCTCCCCCTTGGCATTTTGACAAAACCACCAGATATCAATCTTGAGAAATTCTCCTCTACTTCTTAGCCTGCTCTTTCTCCTCCCCCTTTTTGGAATAAATGACAAGGGGGGTGTGGCAGGGAGAACTTATGGGGGCAACACACAGAGCCCTAGAGAGGCTCTCAGATCTTCAAACCGGGCTGCATCCAGAGCTTTGGTGAAGATATCAGCAAGCTGTTTGGCAGGCATAACATGCTGGAGCGAGATAACTTTCTTTTCAACAAGATCACGAATGAAGTGATGACGAATGTCAATGTGCTTAGTTCTGCTGTGCTGAATCGGGTTCTTGGATATGCTGATGGCACTCATATTGTCACAGTAGAGAGTCATTTCATTTTAAGCAATCCCATACTCACTCAGCATTTGCTTCATCCACAACATTTGTGCACAGCAGCTACCAGCAGCAATGTACTCAGCCTCGGCAGTGGATAGGGAAATGCTATTCTGTTTTCTACTGAAACAAGAGACCAGGTTATTCCCCAAGAAGAAACATCCTCCCGAAGCGCTCTTCCTGTCCTCTGAGCAACCTGCCCAGTCTGCATCACTGTATCCGACCAGATTTGCATTTGTGTCTTTAGTGTACCACAAGCCATAGTCCACAGTGCCACCGACATACCGAATGATGCGCTTGACCAACTGCAGATGACTGTCTCTAGGACAGGCTTGAAATCTTGCACAGACTCCTACGGCATAGGAAATGTCAGGGCAGCTGGCAGTTAGATAAAGCAAGCTCCCAATCATGCTTCTGTAGACAGTCTGACTCACTTCCAAACCATGCTCGTCTTTGATGGCTTTCACATGAGTGGCAGCAGGAGTTCGCTTGTGGCTTGCTGAATCTAGCTGGAATTTCTTCACAAGAGACTTGCTGTATTTACTTTAAGCAATGAAGATCCCATCCTTTTTCTGCGTAATCTCCAAACCAAGAAAGTATGAAAGTTCTCCTACCATGCTCATTTGAAACTCTTGCTGCATGTGATGCACAAACTGCTTCACCAGGTGCTGGGACATTGATCCAAAGACAATATCATCCACATATATTTGAGCAATGATCACATCAGACTGAGTTCTTTTGACAAACAAGGTTTTGTCAGCTCCCCCTCGGTTGTAGCCATGTTCTTCCAGGAAAACTGACAACCGTTCATACCATGCCCGAGGAGCCTGTTTAAGTCCATATAAGGCTTTCTTCAGTTTATACACCTGTTCTGGATGATGAGGATCTTCAAAACCTTTTGGTTGAGAGACATAAACTTCTTCAAAGAGATCTCCATTCAAGAACGCACTTTTAACTTCCATTTGATATAATTTGAACCCTAGGCAGCAAGACATTGCTAGAAGCAGTCTGATAGCCTCCAGACAAGCTACTGGAGCAAATGTTTCATCAAAGTCTAGACCCTCAATCTGAGAATATCCCTGGGCAACCAGTCTGGCTTTATTTCGTGTAATGTTGCCCTTTTCATCAGTTTTGTTTTTGAACACCCATTTTGTGCCTATGATGTTTACCCCATTTGGTCTGTCTACCAGATCCCAAACATCGTGTCTTTCAAACTCTTCCAATTCCTCCTGCATAGCCATAATCCAGAATTCATCACTCATGGCCTCCTTGAAATTCTTTGGTTCAATGCTGGACATGAAACATGTGTTGAGATAGGCATGACTTCTGGTTCTTCTTCTGTCTGAGGGATTCCCAATCACATTTGTCAAGGGATGATCCTTCAGTATCTTCTTTGGGGGCTGTCTTGAAGGAGGATCAGGAGCCTCAGTGTGAAGATCATCAGACAGGCTTTCTGATTGGTCATCTGGAATTTCTGCTTCAGCACTAGCTGTAGCATCTTCTGTAGCCGCAGCTTGTTCACTTCTGGTCTGTCTACCAGGCATTTCTTCAAGATCAGAGTCAGTGTCAGAATCAGGGATAGATGCTTCTTCTGCATCATTGACAACAACATTTATGGACTCCATGACAGTTTTTGTTCGCTGGTTGAAAACACGATATGCCCTGCTGTTTGTTGAATATCCCAAGAACATTCCAGGATCACTCTTAGGATCGAGCTTCTTTCTATACTCCCGGTCTCTCAGAATGAAGCAATCACTTCCAAAGATATGAAAGTATTTAACCGTGGGCTTTTTCTGATTCCAGAGCTCATAGTAGATCTGTTTGGTTCCCCTTCGCAAGGTGACTCTATTGATGATGTAGCATGCGGTGTTCATGGCCTATGCCCAGAATTTCAGAGGAATCCTCTTAGTATGGATCATCACTCTTTCCATTTCTTGAATTGTTCGGTTCTTCCGTTCCACCACACCATTTTGCTGAGGGGTAATGGGAGAAGAGTACTGATGTGTTATACCCCTTTGTTGACAGAATTCATCCATGTCTTTGTTTTCAAACTCTCTGCCATGATCACTGCGAATGCTGCTGATTCTGAGATTCTTCTCTTGCTCTAATCGAGATACCAGTGACACAATGACACTCATAGTATATGACTTTTCCCTGATAAAAGCAATCCAAGTGAATCTAGAATAGTCGTCAACATAGACAAATGCATACCTTTTCTTGCCTAGGCTCTCGACTTCCATTGGTCCCATCAGATCCATGTGAATCAGCTGTAGAGGCCTGGTAGTACCAATGTCTTTGACTCGTGGATGTGAGGCCTTCTTCTGTTTCCCAATCTGACAGTCTCCACAAATGGAGTCTGTCTCTCCTTTCAACTGTGGAATTCCCCTGACCAGCCCTTCTGAGGCAATTCTCTTTAGAGTTCTCAGGTTAACATGTCCCATCCTTTTGTGCCATAAAGTCATTTCCTCGGCCTTTGTTAACATACACTTCTGAATCCGTGAGTTTGAACTCACATTGAGAAGGTAACAGTTGCTCTTGGATCTAGCTCCTTCCATTATACACTTTCCAGATTTGTCGAGGACTTGGCATGAGTCTTTCGTAAACTTAACTTGTTTAGTCCCATCACACAGCTGGCTGATGCTGATGAGATTAGCCTTTAACCCTTCCACCAAAAGGACATTGCTCAGACTTGGCATTCCTTCCACAGCCAAAGTACCTCTTCCCAGAACTCTTCCTTTCAGACCATTACCAAACTTCACACGTTGTTCCAGACAGGGAGTAATATTTTTCAGAAAGGATCTTTCCCCTGTCATATGACCTGAACACCCACTATCAAAGTACCAGTTTATCTTGTCTGAGGTGCTAGCTGTGCTGACAAGGGCGAGGAGGTGAGTCTGCGCATGTTTCTGCCTGACAGATTCCCTGGGCGATGCAATTCTGGCACGAGCTGAGAAACAGTTTCTTCGAATATGACCTCTGCGACCACAGCTGTAACAATTTTTAAACTTTAAAGTTCTTTTGTTACTGTGATGTAGAGCTTGCTGCAGCAAGTCCTGGTTCACTCCTTTTTGTGTTTTTGTGCCTCTTCTTGAAGACCTGTATCTGGCCATGTTGCATTCATCTTCACTCAGGTTTTTCTCATCTTCACTTCCACTGGCAGAAAGAGCTTTCTTTTTCATCCGTTTGCTGGTGCAGTTGATTTGTCGATGACCGTAGCCTGCACAATTCCAGCATTGGACTCCCTTTTTCATCTCTTTCTTATCATCTTCATCCTGAACTGGTTCTTTCCCTTTCCCCCTTCGTTCACTGCCCCTTCTGAATTGTCTTCGCGAGGAAGAGCTTCTCTCAGTTCTGGATTCCATGTTTTTCAGAAGCTTCCCAAGGTTCTTAACAAGCATGCTCATCTGATCATCTGGAACTGTCTGCTTGATTTCTGCTTCAACTTTCAATCCAACATTTTTGTCCTTGGAAGTGGTGTCCTCTTTGACCAGTTTCATCTCAAATTGTTTGAGAGACCCCATCAGCTCTTCCAACCTCATGAACCTGACATTTTGCGCTTCTTCAATAACTGTCACTTTCATGTCGAATTTTGTGGGCAATGATCTGAGAACCTTTCTGATAAGCTTTTCTTCAGGGATGGGCTCACCAAGAGCATGAGCTTCATTTGCAAGATCACAGAGTTTAGCATTAAACTCAGTGACTGTTTCTTCATCCAGCATCCTCAGATTCTCAAATTGTGTGGCAATTATCTGGAGTCTTGACAGCTTCACTCTATCAATTCCTTCATGGGCAGTTTGCAGAATCTCCCATGCTTGCTTGGCCATGTCACAGTTTGAGATCAACCTGAAATTGTTAGCATCAACTGCAGCAAAAATTGCATTCAGAGCCTTTGAATTACTAGTTGCTGCAGCACCTTCTTCAGCAGTCCACTGCTCTTCAGGTTTTATTCTTGTCACTCCTTGCTCATCCATGGTGATTGGAGGAGACCACTGAACCACAACAGCTCTCCATGTCTTCTCATCAATAGCCCTGAGAAAGGCTTTCATTCTAGCTTTCCAATATCCATAATTGCTCTCTTCCAATAATGGAGGTCTGCTTGTGCTCTGTCCTTCCTTCATTGTCTTGGCTTCTTCAGAGACACTGTAGGATCTTTTAACTCTGTGTGTCGAGTTCCTGCTCTGATACCAATTGAAATTTCACAGCGTCTCACTTAGACAGATTTGTGAACTAGCAGTTGCTGCAGCACACTCTTGTTCACAAGAAATAATCTCAGCAAGCAATGAACAAAGGCACAGGTTTGTTCACCCAGTTCGGCCAAACTGCCTACGTCTGGGGAGGACTATTCTCCAGTCCTCAATCCACTCAACCAAAGGTCCCAAGCACACTCGGTTACAACGCACGCAACCTATGCTACTTTAACCCCGTGTGGATCACACAACACAATCAGAACAAGCTCTGATTTGTGTCAGCACACCCTCTACAGTATGTCAGTCTAGAAAAGCTACAATCCTCTCAAAGAACTTAGCCTATTCTATACTACACTACTCGGCAGAGTTGCTGCAGCAACAGCTGTAACACACAGCTGAAGCACAATGTCCGCGTCGCTCCAAGGCCTTCTGCCGAGCCGATCGAACCACTCGAAGAGCGCTGCACACTCTGAGTAACTCCCCCTCACTCAGTGACCACCTGCCACTAGTGAGTTCTTCCGCACGAACCTCGACCGAGCCTTCCACCCGTCAGTTCTTCCGCGGCTGCCTTTGATCAACCAACAAGCTCCACAGCTCTGAATTGGCTTCCAGATCAATGCACAAATCAGTCTCTGCAAGACCTGATTCTCTTCTGCAATGCTCACCACAGCTCTGCACTCAACGCTCTGCCCGTGTGTGTTTGATCGAAGAACAACGTCCGTAGCACCAAAAAATCCTCACTCTGAAATCTGTGTCTACTCTCGTGTATCACTCAGCTTCGATCCCCCTCTTCAGCCCTAACACCTTCTGCTTAAATACCCACACCACTTTAAGCAGTTTCCAGGTTTAGGCCATTGACCCACAAGATCAATTATCTCCTAAAATCTAGGAGATTAGATTTGATTAATATCTTCAATGCAAATCTCCTTCTCTGACCAGTAAACTTTGCTGGAAAATGCTCAACAGCATTTTACAAATTCTTCTAAGAGAAAGAACACAACTGCCATACCTTCAAAACGCACCCAGCACAAAACTTCGATTTGGACAGTTGATACAGCACTTGAACCAGCACCTGCTGCAGCACCCCCTGCTGTATCTGCTCCTGCTTGTTTGTTTGAGCTGCAGCAGCTCCTTGTTCACATATGTTGGTTTTGTCAATCCTGCCATACTAGCATCATCATGATGTCAGCTTTCTTAGAAATAGTCTAAGTCTGTAATTGAAAAGTAAAACGCTATATCTCTTCGAGAAAGTTCTCCTCTGAAGTTTCTTGTCATGCCACTGTTTGGTTTTCTCCTTATAAATTCTGCACTTGTTAAGTCTGATTTCATCAAGCTCATGAAGTTGGAGTAGTCTCTTCTCCCCCGCTGACTTCAAGTCGAAGTTTAGTTTTTTTACAGCCCACATGGCTTTGTACTCAAGTTACACAAGGAGATGGCAAGGTTTGCCATACAAAAGTCTGTAAGGAGACATACCTATTGATGTCTTAAATGCTGTTCGATAAGCCCACAATGCTTCATCTAGCTTTGTCGACCAATCCTTGCGAGAACTACTAACCGACTTCTCCAATATGGCCTTGATCTCGTAATTAAATACTTCAAGTTGGCCGCTAGTTTGAGGGTTATATGACGTCGCTATCTTGTGGTAGACACCATATTTTCGGAGTAATGCCTCAAACTGTTTTTCTGTATAGTGGATCCATTATCACAGATCACTGTACTTGGCGCACCGAACCTTGGAAATATTACCTTGGTGAAAAGTTTCCTTACCACATTAGCATCGCAAGAAGGAGCAGCGATGGCCTCAACCCATTTGGAGACATAATCGACGGCGACCAAAATATATTGTTCCCGTGCGATGATGGAAACGACCCCATGAAATTTATACCCCAAACATCAAAAATTTCAACCTCAAGAATTCCCTTCTGCGGCATGTCATCACGTTTTCATATATTTCCCATTCATTGGTATGCGTCACAAGACTTCACATATTCATACGCATCCTTAGACAACGTAGGCCAAGAAAATCAACATTGTAGTACCTCTGCGGCTGTTTTGGACCTCGAACCATGTCCACCATAGGGGGAAGAGTGGTAGCTTCATAGAATACCCTTCTGATCATCCTTCGCAATACATGACCGATATAACCCATTAGCGCATAGCCTATAAAGCAAAGGCTCATCCAAATAATAACAGTTTGCATCATGGAGGAATTTCTTCCGCTGATTGTGATCTGCCCCTTCAGGTAAAATTCCACAAGCAAGAAAATTCACAAAATTAGCACACCAGGGAGCTTGAGTTGTCTCAACACTCAGTAAATATTTGCCAATGAAAGAGTCTTCAATCAGCACATTCTTCGCACCACATCCACTGATTTGCTCAAGCCTCGATAAGTGATCTGCGACGACATTTTCCGCTCCTTTCTTATCTTTAACTTCCACATCGAACTCTGGTAAAAGGAATATCCAGCGGATTAGTCTAAGCTTCGCCTCCTTCTTTGCCATAAGTTATTGATCGCTGCGCTCGTGGAAGAGTTCGATCGGCTCGGCGGGAAGCTTTGGAGCAACGTGGATAGAACCTGCACCAGCTAGTTGGTACAGCGGGTGCTATAGCAAACCTACGGTCACGTTGTACTAATTAGAATAGGATGAGTCTGTTGGATCAGAGGTAGAGCTATTATAAATTGGTTCAAGTGAGTAGGTGTGTGTGAAACACAAGTCAGAGCGTGTTCTAATTGTGTGCGATTGACTAGCTAAGGTTGAGTAGCATAGGTTGCGTGGAGTCGAACCGTGTTGTACAACAGATCTTGAGACTAGTGAATTGAAAGAATGAGGTTCAGTCTTTCCCAGAGGTAGGCACTTGGCCGAACTGGGTTCACAAGTCGCTGTTCATTGTTTTATCTTGCTGTAAAAGATCCGTCGGTATAAGAGTGTGCTATAGCAACTACTTGTGCACAATCTGCAACTCAGAGGCGCTGCGAATTTCAAAAATATCATGGAAAGCTGCCCTAGCAACCCGATGTGAACTCCTTCGAGACGATTAACGTAATTACACTCAAAAAGGGAGAGTTCTAGAGGAGCCGCAGCCAAAGGGCAAAGTGGGAAAGGCAGCATATGAATTTGTCGAAGAAGGGTCTTTGCCGCAGAAGGCAAGTGATATACGGGAGAAGGAAAAGCCGCAGGAGCCAGCGCCTTATGTGCCTCCAGTTCCTTTCCCTCAAAGGTTGAAAAAGAAGAAGGAGGATGCGTATTTCAAGCGCTTTGCGGAGATGCTGAAAAAGCTGCAGGTGACTTTGCCATTTACGGAGGTACTCACTCAAATGCCTACCTATGCTAAATTTTTGAAAGATATCATGTCTCATAGAAGGGAAATGCATGATTTAGACCATGTAGCTTTAGACGCAAATTGTAGTGCGATAATTCAGCGTGCCATGCCTAGAAAGCTTAGCGATTATGGATCATTTTCTATTCCCATTTCTATTGAAGAAATTAGCATAGCTAGTGCATTGTGTGATCTAGGTGCTAGCATATCTTTAATGCCTTATTCCTTTTCAATAAGCTATATATGGGTGAATTGAATCCAACCACGGTTAACTTGAGATTAGCGGATCGTTCTTCTCGGCACCTAAGGGTATCCTAGAAGACGTTCCCATTAAAGTTGGACAATTTTATGTTCCGGTTGATTTTTACGTGTTAGACATGGATGAAGATAAGGAAATTCCCATAATCCTAGGTAGACCATTTTTGAACACGGTTAAGGCTATTATAGATTGCGGGAAAGGTACAATCGAATTAAATTTTGATAGTGAAAAGATTAAATTCGATTTAAAAAGTTTAAAAAGCATGCTTAGGACACCTAGCAATTCTATGGATTGTCACTTGATTAAATCATATGATGCGTATAATGTTTTTGACTCTCCTAGTGAACTAACAAGCTTTGAGTGTGAGCTACTTGCATAAGAAAAAAATAACTCGTTGTTCGCCTCTATAATGGAAATTGATGAGGACCCCACTGAGTTTGATGATGGTGCGAACGAAATAAATGATGCGCCAAAAGGTAAGGAATTCGGTGAGGGGTTGAAACCTCTTCCACCGAATCTAAGGTATGAATTCTTGGGACCAAACGAATCTTTACATGTTATCGTAGAAGCTTCTGGATGATATTGAGACTTCTAAATTGATGAATGTGTTGCATGAATATAAAAGTACCACTGGGCACTCCATTGATGATTTGAACGGGATTAACCCCGATGTGTGCATGCATAGAATTTGTTTAGAAGATAATGCGAAGCCCAGTCCTGAATTTCTTAGGCGTTTAAATCTTAAGTTAGGAGAAGTTGTATTGAAAGAAGTCACGAAGTTGCGAAATGCAGGAATTATTAATGTTGTCCCGGATTCCGAGTGGGTGAACCCAATTCATATGGTGCCTAAAAAGGGCGGGCTCACCGTGGTTAGAAATGAGAAAAATGAGTTGATACCTATGCGTACGGTCACAGATGGAGGATGTGCGTAGATTATAGAAAGTTAAATTCAGCCACTGAGAAGGATCACTTTCCCATCCCTTTTATAGATCAAATGTTAGAACGTCTTGCTGGGCATGAATATTTCTGTTTTCTTGATGGGTATAGTGGTTTCTTTCAAATTCTTATTCACCCCGATGACCAAGAAAAGACCACATTTACTTGACCCTACGGCACATTTGCTTATAGGAGGATGCCTGGTCTTTGTAATGCACCGGGAACTTTTCAACGTTGTATGATGTCTATTTTTGCTCAATTTTTGGAAAACTCTATGGAAGTATTTATGGACGATTTTTCTGTGCATGGTTATTCATTTGATGATTGTCTCAAAAACTTGTCTCGTGTGTTGGCTAGGTGTATTGAGATGGACCTAGTACTAAATTGGGAGAAATACCATTTTATGGTCAAAGAAGGCATTATGTTGGGACACCTTGTAGCAAAAAGAGGAATTGGGGTTGATAGAGCCAAAATCGATGTTATTAAGAAGCTGCCACCACCAAAAGACCGAAGGGAATAAGAAGTTTCCTCGGGCACGCTGGATTTTGTAGGAGGTTCATCAAGGACTTCTCGAAAATTGCTAAACCTCTTACAAATCTACTATGTAATGAGGTAGAGTTCAATTTTGATGAACCGTGCCATCAAACATTTCAAACGCTTAAGAAAGCGTTGGTGTCCACCCCGATAATTCAACCTCCGAACTGGGAAATTCCGTTTGAGCTGATGTGTGACGCTAGCGATAGCGCTATTGGAGCGGTATTGGGGCAAAGTGTTGACAAGCGTCTGCACGTGATTTATTATGTGAGTAAAGCCCTTGACACTACACAAGAAAATTACTCGACCACAGAAAAAGAAATGCTTGCTATCGTTTATTCCTTCGAGAAATTTAGACAATAATTGACGGAAACGATTGTCTACACGGACCATGCAGCGATCAAATATCTTATGGTAAAGAAGGAGGCGAAGCCTAGACTAATCCGCTGGATTCTCCTTTTACAAGAGTTGGATGTTGAAATTAAAGATAAGAAAGGAGTGGAAAATGTGGTCGCGGATCACCTATCAAGGCTTGAGCAAATCAGTAGATGTGGTTAGAAGAATATGCCGGTTGACGACTCTTTTATTGGCGAATATTTACTGAGCATTGAGACGACGCAAGCCCCCTGCTATGCTGATTTTGTGAATTTTCTTGCTTGTGGTATTCTACCGGAAGGGGCAAATCACAATCAAAGGAAGAAATTCCTCCATGACGTGAACCGTTTTTATTTGGATGAGCCATTTCTCTATAGGCTCTAAGCTGATGGATTATATTGGTCATGCATCGCGGAGGATGATCAGAAGGGCATTCTAAAAAGCTGCCACTCTTCCCCATATGGTGGACATGGTTCTAGCTCCAAAACAGTCGCAAAGGTCCTACAATGCAATTTTTATTGGCCTACGTTGTCTAAGGACGCATATGAATTTTTGAAGTCTTGTGACGCATGCCAACGTACGGGAAATATTTCTAAGCGTGACAAGATGCCGCAGAAGGAAATCCTTGAGATTGAAATATTTGATGTTTAGGGGATAGACTTCATGGGACTGTTCCCATCATCAAATGGGAACAAATATATTTTGGCCGCCGTTGATTATGTCTCCAAATTAGTGGAGGCCGTCTCTGCTCCTTCTTGTGATGCTAATGTGGTAAAGAGACTTTTCACCGAAATAATATTTCTACGGTTCGGTGCGCCAAGAACAGTGATCAGCGATAATGGATCGCACTTTAAAGAAAAGCAGTTCGAGACATTGCTTCGAAAATATGGTGTCTACCACAAGATAGCGACACCGTATCACCCTCAGACCAGCGGGCAAGTTGAGGTGTCTAATTGCGAGATCAAGGCAATTTTGGAAAAGACGGTTAGTAGTTCTCGCAAGGATTGGTCAACAAAGCTCGACGAAGAGTTTTGGGCTTACTGAACGGCGTTTAAGACACCAATTAGTACATCCCCTTATAGACTTGTGTACGAAAAACCTTGCCATCTCCCCGTGGAACTCGAATTTAAAGCCATGTGGGCCGAAAAGAAGTTGAATTTCAACTTGAAATCAGTAGGGGAGAAGAGACTACTCCAGCTTCATGAGATGAAATCAGACTTGACTCGTATGAAAATGCCAGAATTTATAAGGAGAAAACCAAATTGTGGCATGATAAGAAAATTCAGAGGAGGACTTTCTCGAAGGTAGATAGCGTTTTGCTTTTCAACTCTAGACTTAGATTATTTCCGGGAAAGCTGAAATCAAGGTGGTCGGGGCCTTTCAAAGTCGAAAAAGTGTACGAAGATGGCCACTTCAAATTGATGAATTAAGGCGTACCATGGAGACGAGAAAAGCTTGGAGCTTGGAGACTTCAAGCTTGACGATTCTACCTAATTCCCACACTATTGCATGCCACTTGAGAATGGATCCGCGCAAAGGACTTCTCAAGTGTGTTTCTAATGAAGAAGGGAATCAGCTATGTCTTAGCCAAGACGTTAAACTAGGCTGGTGAGTATTTGTGCTTTTGCCTCTACTTGTTGGTAGTATAGAATTATTTTGGACTTTGTGTTGCGCCGAGCAAATATTTGATTAGTGGTTCTAGGGATTTTGTGTTTGTGTGCACTTGAATTACCCCGTTGGTTTGATTAATTATATGTCGAAGTTTTAAGTGAGGGGTTGCGAAGTCTGGTAAAATTTTGGGAGAATTTAGTGGTGAGGGCAGGCTGTAACACACAGCAGTTGATTCATCTGAATCATTTTCTAGCTCTCCGAGTCACTTTTGATTCGGGCAGATTGATACTATTCATTACAGCATTGAGTGTTTGATTCGACCGAATCACATTTTGGCCTCTCCAAATCACTTTTGATCCGGGCACAGTATGCGAACCAGAGTTGATTCGGACAAGGGCCTCTCCGAGTCACTTTTGATTCAGGAAGATAGATAGTGTTCATTATAGCACTGAGTGTTTGATCCGGGAGAATCAGTTTTGATTCGGGCAAAAGCCCTACACTCACACCCCCGAATCAATTTCACTCGTGGGTTCAAAGCTGAGTCATTTAAAATCTCTTTTCTCTCTCTCCTCCCCCCGACACCGAACCTCCCGACCGAACCCTAAAACCTGACCTAGCCGTCCGTCCGACCTAGCAATCCGACCTCGCCGCCCGTCGCCAGATTCCTCCAACCCGCTTCGCCCGAATCACTAGTAAGTCCCCGAGTCGCCTCTCTCCTCCACCCGAATCAATGGCTAAGACCAACTTGACCACAACTGGGAAACCGAGACCACCACCTGCTCGAAAGCTTTCCGCAGCTGAGAAGAAGGGAATAGCTAAACCTAAACCTAAATCCAAACCCAGACGGAGGCCTAGGCGAGCTGCCACTACTAGCAGTGTCATTCGCTCCTCCCCTTCGCCATCTCCGGTCAGCGCATCATCATCATCTTCCTCAAAGGAAGCCAGACCTGTGGGGGAATCATAGTCCGACATGCTAGCAGCTTAGCCATAGTCCGACATGCTAGAGAGGAAAGGGCAAGGATGCCTTTCCCCTTCCACGAAGAAATTCAGTTTGCTGACGCCCGTATGCAGTCTTTGTTGGCGCAGCACAGTGAGTATGTCGTCCTCACACCGACTTACCCGGATCGCTCCACACTACGTGAGCTAAATGCCTTTGATGAAATTACTCGTTATCTCCATATTAGTCAATTACTTGGATGATCCGGGTACTTAACTACAGCTGGTTAAAGAATTTATGGCCTCATTTTCTGCGACTTGGGAGGATGGTGGAGCTAATACATTCTATAAGGGTAAGAGGGAACGCAACGTTCACTTTTGGAATTTCCGCTTGGGCAGACAGGCTTTTCGGTTAAGCACCCAAGATGTCGCGACCACATTTGGGTGCACTGCATATGGGGGTAACCGTTATTTAGAGGTCGCCAGCGGTACGAGTTCTGGAAGATAATTACTAGACAGGACATCTTCTTCACACCTCCTTAGCTAGCGTCGATGATCCAGTCTCCAGTGTGGCGGCTGATTCACCGTTTCATTGCGGTTGATTCACCGTTTCATTGCGACGTCCATTCACATCCGCAAGGATGGGGGCCGGTATGTGAATTTAAATTCATTTCAGATAGGAGGTTTGCATCGTCCATGCCATAACACTTCAGTTCGAGTCCTATTAGAATTCACAATACAAGGGGCGTGCCTTAGGTGGGGGATCATTTATTACGCTTCTCGCGAAGCACTTGGGCTTCATTTTAGACCAAGGCACACCTCTGCCAAAGAAGTTACTCGACTGGGAAGGTCTTTTAAAGATGCACATGATAGACTCCAAGACGAGTGAATGGATTGTCCGTAAGGATGTGGCAAAGAAATTGGAGGAGCAGCGGGGCTCCTCGGCTGGCCACACCGCCTAGATCAGCTGGCGAGCAGCCCACTGCACAAGAATCTGCACTTGCCTATACCTCTGAGCCCATTCCAGAATTTATACCATCTTCCACTGCCCCTCCTCCCTTGCAGCCTGAGACGAGCTTATATGAGGACATGAGGTTGATGAGCCCCTGTTTGGACTCCCTTTCAGACTCTCACATGGTGCTCATCCGCTCCCACGAGGTACTATTCATCCTTGTCCATGATTTTGTCGCATGGCAAGGAGGTGTCATGGGACGCATGGCAACTCATTTGGGTATCGCAGATATTCCACCTCTGCCAGCAACATTTTCTCAGCCACTGCCTCAGCCAACTATGCCGCCTGCAAATGCGAGCGATGACTCTATTTCATATATGATCTAGCATCTTACTCTCCGCTTGACTTATGCATATACTTGTTCGGGACGAACATGACTTAAATGTGGGGTGTTTTGATGAGCGGACAAATGACCTTGTATTTGTCCACATTTTCCCATTACTTCTTATTTGTTCTGTTATTTTATAAAGTCGTTTGATGCTTTTTTTTGCCCATTTCAGGTTAAAAATGCGTATCACACGATATGAAGCGATCCGAAGAAAATTTGGATGAATTCCGGTCGATTGAGAGCAAGATTGAGGCAAGCTGAAAAAGTGACTCGCCCAGGCACAATCTGACTCGACCACATGGGTGTCCGAGTCAGATTTGATTCGGATAAACCTTAGCCGAATCACCCTCTCCAGCTGCACGGATCAATCTGACTCGAGGAGAAGTTTGAGAGGCTTGACCGAATCAAAAGTGATTCGGTCAAGAAGAAGTGCTCCACCCGGATTAGTTTTGCTCTATAAGGATTTTTGACCGAGTCAAACAAGGCTTGACCGAATCAAAAGTGATTTGGCCAAGGAAGAGTGACTCGCCCAGCTACGAAACTGCACTGAGTATTTGATTCGGACACCCTGTCCGAATCAACTAAACAAGGCTTGTCCGAATCAACTGATTCGGGCACGGCGGGCAATCTGGTAATTTTCCTAAACAGTATAAATAAGAAAGAGATTCAAATTTAGAAAGGCTTCGTCCAATCCCGAAAACCCTAGGCTATCAATCTAGCACAACTTGGAGAGTTGTCGAAGATTTGGAGAAGACACACTCAATTGAAGATCTTACATCAACCCTCTACTCAACCACTACTTCTTTACATCCAATTGGTGAACAATTTCAATTAAAAACTATGTTTTGTTTCAAACTCACCATGAGTGAATAGTCCCATTGTAGTTGGGATCCTTATAGATCTTTTAGGTTAGATTGTAATGCAAGACATGTTCTTTTATCTATATGAGTGAAGTTTGGTTGAAAATTCATATGCTTGTTCTTCATGTTAATTCTATGCACACCAAGTGTTTGACGAAACGCATGAATGAGTATGAATTGATAAAACACCTAGGGATGAAATGAGAATTGAACCTAGGTTGTTTAGAAGATCAAGCATGATTATTTTAGATAGCTTTTGTGCGCGAGAGTGACATTGACAATCTCTTAGGCTAAGCATAGAGCGGACTTTAGTTAACTATCAATAGACCGAGAGGTTGAGATTAAGAGACTTTTGTTCTACACGATTCAATAGAGCGAGAGTTTGAGAGTTTTGTCACATTGGTGTCATTCCCATTCTAGAGAAGGAGCGAGACTTGAATTTAGAATGCGTGATACTTTAGCCTAGAATTATCAACCAAATTAACTCATGATTATATTTCTATTTTGCATTTAATCGCATGACCTAGGGGTTAAATAGGAAAACTCCACATTTTCTTTGTTATTTACTAGAGATACCTCACCTAGAGGAAAAAAACCCCCTTTTATTTAGTAGATTTACCTTAAGCATTACTAGCTAGCTTTAGACTAATCTAGGCTTTTCTCTTAGGTTTGACTCGAGGTCACTCGGATTATAAATATTGTTTACGTACCGTGATTGGACTAGTATTTATACTACCACAATTTCGGCAACGTTTCAAACCTCCTATAAAATCCAGCATATCCGAGGAAACTTCTTATTCATTTAGCGTCTTTTAGTGGTGGCAGCTTCTCAATAACATCAATCTTGGCTTTATAGACTTCAATTCCACTTTTTGATACAAGATGTCCCAACACAATGCCTTCCATAGAGACAAGTTTGTGAGACAATCGTCAAAGGAATAGCCATGCACAGAAAAATCGTCCATAAATACTTCCATAGAGTCTCTACAAATTCAGCAAAAATAGACATCATTACAAAGACCAAAAGGCATTCTCCTATAAGCAAATGTGCCTGAGGGGCAAGTAAACGTGGTCTTTTTTTGGTCATCGGGGTGGATAGGAATTTGAAAGAAACCACTATACCCATCAAGAAATCAGAAATATTCCTGTCCTGCTAGACGTTCTAACATTTGATCTATAAAGGGAATGGAAAATTGATCCTTCTTAGTGGCTGCATTAATTTCCTATAGCCTATGCACAATCTCCATCCCGTGACCGTATGCGTAGGTATCAACTCATTTTTTTCATTTCTAACCACGGTGAGCCCACCCTTTTTAGGCACCACACGAATTGGGCTCACCCACTCAGAATCTGGGATAGCATAAATAATACCTGCATTTCGCAACTTTGTGACTTCCTTCAATACAACTTCTCCTAACTTAGGATTTAAACGCCTAAGGAACTAACTACTAGGCTTTGCATTATCTTCTAAACGAATTCTATGCATGCAAACATCAGGGTTAATCCCCTTCAAATCATCAATAGAGTGCCCAATGGCACCTTTGTATTCATGCAACACATGCATCAATTTACAAGTCTCCACATCATTCAATTAAGCTTCTACGATAACAGGTAAAGACTCGTTCAGTCCAAAAATTCATACCGTAGATTCGGTGGAAGTGGTTTCAACCCCTCAACGAATTCCTTAAATTTTGGAGCCTCATTTACCTCGTTTGCGCCATCATCAATATCAGCGGGGTCCTCATCAATTTCCATTATAGAGGCTGAAATTTCACAGTGTCCTAGTTCAACAGATTTTGTGAACAAGCAGTTGCTGCAGCACACTCTTGTTCACTTAAATATTGTCACAGCAAGCAATGAACAAGGCACAGGTTTGTTCACCCAGTTCGGCCAATCTGCCTACGTCTGGGGAGGACTATTCTCCAGTCCTCAATCCACTCAACCAAAGGTTCCAAGTACACACGGTTACAACTCACGCAACCTATGCTACTCAACCTCGTGTGGACCACTCAACACAATCAGAACAAGCTCTGATTTGTGTCTGCACACCCTCTACAATATGTCAATCTAGAATAGCTACAATCCTCTCAAAGAACTCAGCCTATTCTAAACTACACTACTCAGCAGGGTTGCTGCAGCAACAGCTGTAACACACAGCTGAAGCACAATGTCCGCGTCGCTCCAAGGCCTTCTGCCTAGCCGATCGAACCTCTCCAAGAGCGCTGCACACTCTGGAAAACTCCCCCTCACTTAGTGACCACCTGCCACTAGTGAGTACTGCCGCACGACACTCGACCGAGCCTTCCACTCGTCAGTTCTTCCGCGGCTGCCCTTGATCAACCAACAAGCTTCCCAGCTCTGAATTGGCTTCCAGATCAAGCACGAATCAGACTCTGCAAGTCCTGATTCTCTTCTGCAATACTCACCACAGCTCTGCGCTCAACGCTCTGCTCTTGGGTGATGATCGAAGTAAACCGTCCGTAGCACACCAAAAATCCTCACTCTGAAATCTGTGTCTACTCTCGTGTATCCCTCATCTTCGATCAGCCTCTTCAGCCCTGAACACCTTCTGCTTAAATAGCAGCACCACTTTAAGCAATTTCCAGGTTTAGGCAATTGACCCAACAAGATCAATTATCTCCTAAAATCTAGGAGATTAGTATTGATTATTAACTCCAATGCAAAACTCCTTCTCTGACTAGTAAACCGTGCTGGAATATGCTCTTCAGCAATTTAGAAATTCTTCAGATGCTCTGCATAGGGTTTCCAACCCTTCCGAACAAGCCCAGACAGCTGCTACTTCTTGGATAGTTGAAACAGCCTGTTGAACAAGCTCCTGCTGTAGCATCCCCTGCTGCAGCTGCTGCTAGTTCACTTCTGCTTGGCTTGCTTGTTTATTTGAGCTGCAACAGCTCCTTGTTCACTTATGCTGGTTTTGTCAAACAGTGCCACACTAGCATCATCAATCTCCCCCTTGGCATTTTGACAAAACCCACCAGAGATTTTTCTTGAGGAATTCGCCTCCACTTCTTAGCCTGCTCTTCTCCTCCCCCTTTTTGGAATAAATGATGAGGGGGTGTGTCTGGGAAAACTTATGGAGACAACACACAGAGCCCTAGAGAGGCTCTCAGGTCTTCAAACCGGGCTGCATCCAGAGCTTTGGTGAAGATATCAGCGAGTTGTTTGGCAGACACCACATGTTGGAGCGAAATGACTTTCTTTTCAACTAGATCACGGATGAAGTGATGACGAATGTCAATGTGCTTGGTTCTGCTGTGCTGAACCGGATTCTTAGATATGCTGATGGCACTCCCATACTCACTCAGCATTTGCTTCATCCACAACATTTGTGCACAGCAGCTCCCAGCAGCGATGTATTCAGCCTCGGCAGTGGATAGAGAAATGTTATTCTGTTTTCTGCTGAACCAAGAGATCAGGTTATTCCCTAAGAAGAAACATCCTCCCGAAGTGCTCTTCCTGTCCTCTGAGCAACCTGCCCAGTCTGCATCACTGTATCCGACCAGATTGGCATTTGTGTCTCTAGTGTACCATAAGCCATAGTCCACAGTTCCTACGACATATCGAATGATGCGCTTGACCAACTGCAAATGACTGTCTCTGGGACAAGCTTGAAATCTGGCACAGACTCCTACTGCATAGAAAATGTCAGGGCGGCTAGCAGTTAGATAAAGCAAGCTCCCAATCATGCTTCTGTAGACAGTCTGACTCACTTCCATACCGTGCTCATCTTTGATGGCTTTCACATGAGTGGCAGCAGGGGTTCGCTTGTGACTTGCTGAATCTAGCTGGAATTTCTTCACAAGGGACTTGCTGTATTTACTTTGAGCAATAAAGATACCATCCTTTTTCTGAGTAATCTCCAAACCAAGAAAGTATGAAAGTTCTCCTACCATGCTCATTTGAAATTCTTGCTGCATGTGATTCACAAACTACTTCACCAGGTGCTGGGACTTTGATCCAAAGACAATATCATCCACATATATTTGAGCAATGATCACATCTGACTGAGTTCTTTTGACAAACAAGGTTTTGTCAACTCCCCCTCGGTTGTAGCCATGTTTTTCCAGGAATACTGTCAACCGTTCATACCATGCCCGAGGAGCCTGTTTTAGTCCATATAAAGCTTTCTTCAATTTATACACATGTTCTGGATGATGAGGATCTTCAAAACCTTTTGGTTGAGAGACATAAACTTCTTCAGAGAGATCTCCATTCAAGAACGCACTTTTAACATCCATTTGATATAATTTGAACCCCAAAAAGCAAGACATTGCTAGAAGAAGTCTGATGGCCTCCAGACGAGCCACTGGAGCAAATGTTTCATCAAAATCTAGACCTTCAATCTGAGAATATCCCTGGGCAACCAGTCTGGCTTTATTTCGTGTAATGTTGCCCTTTTCATCAGTTTTGTTTTTGAACACCCATTTTGTGCCTATAATGTTTACCCCATTTGGTCTGTCTACCAGATCCCAAACATCATGTCTTTCAAACTCTGCCAATTCCTCCTGCATAGCCATTATCCAGAATTCATCACTCATGGCCTCCTTGAAATTCTTTGGTTCAATGCTGGACATGAAACATGTATTGAGATAGGCATGACTTCTGGTTCTTCTTCTGTCTGAGGGATCCCCAATCACATTTGTCAAGGGATGATTCTTCTGAATCTTCTTTGGGGGCTGCCTTGAAGGTGGATCAGGAGCCTCAGTGTGAAGATCATCAGACAAGCTTTCCAATTGATCATCTGAAATTTCTGCTTCAGCACTTGCTATAGCATCTTCTGGAGCCGCAGCTTGTTCACTTCTGGTATGTCTATCAGGCACTTCTTCAAGATCAGAGTCTTCTTCACCAGTGTCAGAATCAGGTGTAGAGGCTTCTTCTGCATCATTGACAACCACATTTATGGACTCCATGACGGTCTTTGTTCGCTGGTTGAAAACTCGATAGGCCCTGCTGTTTGTTGAATATCCCATGAACAATCCAGGATCACTCTTAGGGTCGAGTTTCTTTCTATACTCCCGGTCTCTCAGAATGAAACAGTCACTTCCAAAGATATGAAAGTATTTAACCGTGGGCTTTTTCTGATTCCAGAGCTCATAGCAGGTCTGCTGGGTTCCTCTTCGCAAGGTGACTCTATTGATGATGTAGCATGCGGTATTCATGGCCTCTGCCCAGAATTTCAGAGGAATCCTCTTAGCATGGATCATTACTCTGGCCATTTCTTGGATTGTTCGGTTCTTCCGTTCCACCACACCATTCTGCTGAGGGGTAATGGGAGAGGAGTACTGATGTGTTATACCCCTTTGTTGACAGAATTCATCCATGTCTTTGTTTTCAAATTCTCTGCCATGATCACTGCGAATGCTGCTGATTCTGAGATTCTTCTCTTGCTCTAACCGAGACACCAGTGACACAATGACACTTACAGTATCTGATTTTTCCCTGATAAAATCAATCCATGTGAATCTGGAATAGTCATCAACACAGACAAATGCATACCTTTTCTTGCCTAGGCTCTCGACTTCCATTGGTCCCATCAGATCCATGTGAATCAGCTGTAGAGGCCTGGTGGTACCAATATCTTTGACTCTTGGATGTGAGGCCTTCTTCTGTTTCCCAATCTGACAGTCTCCACAGATGGAGTTTGTCTCTCCTTTTAGCAGTGGTATTCCTCGGACTAGACCTTCTGTGGCAATTCTCTTCAGAGTTCTCAGGTTAACATGTCCCATCCTTTTGTGCCATAAAGTCATTTCCTCGGCCTTTGTCAGCATACATTTCTGAATCCGTGAGTTTGGACTCACATTGAGAAGATAACATTTGCTCTTTGATCTGGCTCCTTCCATTATACACTTTCCAGATTTATCGAGGACTTTGCATGAGTCTTTCGTAAACTTTACCTGTTTAGTCCCATCACACAGCTGACTGATGCTAATGAGATTAGCCTTTAACCCTTCCACTAGAAGAACATTGCTCAGACTCGGCATTCCTTCCACAGCCAAAGTTCCTCTTCCCAGAACTCTTCCTTTCAAACCATTACCAAACTTCACACGTTGTTCCAAACAGGGAGTAATGTTTTTCAGAAAGGATCTTTCTCCTGTCATATGACCTGAACAACCACTATCAAAGTACCAGCTTATCTTGTCCGAGGTGCTAGCTGTGCTGACAAGAGCGAGGAGCTGAGTCTGCGCATGATTCTGCCTGACAGATTCCCTGGGTGACGCTATTCTGGCACGAGCTGAGAAACAATTTCTTTGAATATGACCTTTGCGACCACAGCTGAAACAATTTTTATACTTCAAAGCTCTCTTGTTACGGTGATATAGAGATTGCTGTATCAAGTCCTGGTTCAATCGTTTTTGTGTTTTTATGCCTCTTCTTGCAGACCTGTATCTGGCCATGTTGCATTCATCTTCACTTAGCTCTTTCTCATCTTCACTTCCACTAGCAGAGAGAGCTCTCTTTTTCATCCGTTTGCTGGTGCAGTTGATTTGTCGATGACCGTAGCCTGCACAATTCCAGCATTGGACTCCCTTCTTCATTTCTTTCTTTCCGTCTTCACTCTGAGCCGGTTCTTTTCCTTTCCTTTTACTTTCACCGCCCCTTCTGAATTGTCTTCGCGAAGAAGAGCTTCTCTCAGTTCTGGATTCCATGTTTTTCAGAAACTTCCCAAGGTTCTTAACAAGCATGCTCATCTGATCATCTGGAACTGTCTGCTTGGTTTATGCTTCAGCTTTCAATCCAACATTCTTATCCTTCGGAGAGGTGTCTCCTTTAACCAGCTTCATCTCAAATTGTTTGAGAGACCCCATCAGCTCTTCCAACTTCATGAATCTGACATTTTGAGCTTCTTCAATGGCTGTCACTTTCATGTCAAATTTTGTGGGCAGCGATCTGAGAACCTTTCTGATAAGCTTTTCTTCAGGGATGGGTTCACCAAGGGCATGAGCTTCATTTGCAAGATCACAGAGTTTAGCATTAAACTCAGTGACTGTTTCTTCATCCAGCATTCTCAGATTCTCAAATTGTGTGGCGATTATCTGGAGTCTTGACAGCTTCACTCTGTCAGTTCCTTCATGCGCAGTTTGCAGAATTTCCCATGCTTGCTTGGCCATGTCACAATTTGATATCAACCTGAAATTGTTAGCATCCGCTGCAGCAAAAATTGCGTTAAAAGCCTTTGAATTACCAGTTGCTGCAGCACCTTCTTCAGCAGTCCATTGCTCTTCAGGTTTTATTCTTGTCACTCCTTGCTCATCCATGGTGATTGGGGGAGACCACTGAACCACAACAGCTCTCCATGTCTTCTCGTCAATAGCCCTGAGAAAGGCTTTCATTCTAGCTTTCCAATATCCATAATTACTCTCTTCCAATAATGGAGGTCTGCTTGTGCTCTGTCCTTCCTTCATTGTCTTGGCTTCTTCAGAGACACTGTAGGATCTTTTAACTCTGTGTGTCGAGTTCCCGCTCTGATACCAATTGAAATTTCACAGTGTGCTAGTTCAACAGATTTTGTGAACAAGCAGTTGCTGCAGCACACTCTTGTTCACTTAAATATTGTCACAGCAAGCAATGAACAAGGCACAGGTTTGTTCACCCAGTTCGGCCAATCTGCCTACGTCTGGGGAGGACTATTCTCCAGTCCTCAATCCACTCAACCAAAGGTTCCAAGTACACACGGTTACAACTCACGCAACCTATGCTACTCAACCTCGTGTGGACCACTCAACACAATCAGAACAAGCTCTGATTTGTGTCTGCACACCCTCTACAATATGTCAATCTAGAATAGCTACAATCCTCTCAAAGAACTCAGCCTATTCTAAACTACACTACTCAGCAGGGTTGCTGCAGCAACAGCTGTAACACACAGCTGAAGCACAATGTCCGCGTCGCTCCAAGGCCTTCTGCCGAGCCGATCGAACCTCTCCAAGAGCGCTGCACACTCTGGACAACTCCCCCTCACTCAGTGACCACCTGCCACTAGTGAGTACTGCCGCACGACACTCGACCGAGCCTTCCACCCGTCAGTTCTTCCGCGGCTGCCCTTGATCAACCAACAAGCTTCCCAGCTCTGAATTGGCTTCCAGATCAAGCACGAATCAGACTCTGCAAGTCCTGATTCTCTTCTGCAATACTCACCACAGCTCTGCGCTCAACGCTCTGCTCTTGGGTGATGATCGAAGTAAACCGTCCGTAGCACACCAAAAATCCTCACTCTGAAATCTGTGTCTACTCTCGTGTATCCCTCAGCTTCGATCAGCCTCTTCAGCCCTGAACACCTTCTGCTTAAATAGCAGCACCACTTTAAGCAATTTCCAGGTTTAGGCAATTGACCCAACAAGATCAATTATCTCCTAAAATCTAGGAGATTAGATTTGATTATTAACTCCAATGCAAAACTCCTTCTCTGACTAGTAAACCGTGCTGGAATATGCTCTTCAGCAATTTAGAAATTCTTCAGATGCTCTGCATAGGGTTTCCAGCCCTTCCGAACAAGCCCAGACAGCTGCTACTTCTTGGACAGTTGAAACAGCCTGTTGAACAAGCTCCTGCTGTAGCATCCCCTGCTGCAGCTGCTGCTAGTTCACTTCTGCTTGGCTTGCTTGTTTATTTGAGCTGCAGCAGCTCCTTGTTCACTTATGCTGGTTTTGTCAAACACTGCCACACTAGCATCATCAGAGGCGAAAGATGGACTGCCTCTATTTTGGACAAGCAACTCATACTCAAAACTTGTCAACTCATCATAAGTATCAAAAACATCACAAGCATTATATATTTCAACCAAATGACAATCCATAGAACTACTAGGAGCATTTAAAGCCTTTTTCAAGTAAAATTTAATTTTGTCGGTTCTTAGGTTAAGTTCTATAACTCCCTCTGCGCAATCAATAACGGCTTTAACCGTATTCAAGAAAGGCCTTCCTAATATAATAGGGATTTCACTATCTGCATCCATTTCAAGCACATAAAAGTCAAAGGGAACATAAACTTTTTCTACTCTAATCGGAACATCTTCTAAAATACCCTTAGGTACCCTAGATGATCTATCTGCCAATCTAAGGCTTATGGATGTAGGAGTGAGTTCACCCATGTCAAGCTTTTGAAACAAGGAAAATGGCATTAAAGAAATACTAGCTCCCAAATCACATAATGCGCTATCTATGCAAAAATCACCAATAGCAATAGGGATAGAGAATGAGCCATGATAATTTAGCTTCCTAGGCATGTTATGTTGAATAATAGCGCTACGATTAGCATCCAAAGTGATGATGTAGTATGGCAGTGTTTGACAAAACCAGCACTAATGAACAAGGAGCAGCTACAGCACAAGTGAACAAGGAGCAGCTACAGCAGGGGATGCTATAGCAGGAGCTTGTTCAAGTTGCTGCAACATCTGTCTGAGAAGCAGCAGCAACCTGGGCTTGGCTAGAAGGCCGGGCAGCCCTACGGAGAACACCAGAAGAATATTTTAAAGTGCTGCGGAGAATATTCCAGTGGATTCCTAGCTAGAAAAGGAGTGTTGTGTTGGAGATCAAAAACAAATCTAATCTCCTAAAAATTAGGAGATAATTGTTCTTTTTGGGACATTGCTAAATTCTGCTCTTGCTTAAAGCTGGCGCTGCTATTTAAGAGAGAAGAGGTCAGAAAAGAAAGGTTGATCGAAGATGAGGGATACACGAGTGCATACACAGAATTCAGAGAGAGCAATTTTGGTGTGCGACGGACGAGTTCTTCGATCATCACCCGAGAGCAGAGCGTGAGCGCAGAGCTGTGGTGACAGAAGGAGAAGGAGATCAGGACTTGCGTAGTCTGATCCTAGCTTGATCTGGAAGCCAATTCAAAGCAGTGGTGCTTGTTGGTTGATCAAGGGCAGCCGCGGAAGAACTGACGAGTGAGTGGCTCGGTCGAGTGTCTAAGCGGCAGTTCTCGCTAGTGGCAGGAGGTCACTGAGTGAGGGGGAGTATTCCAGAGTGTGCAGCACTCGTGGAATCGTTCGATCGGCTCGGCGGAAGTCTTCGGAGCGACGGGGACAGATTGTGCATCAGCTGTGTGCTACAGCAGTTGCTACAGCAACCCTGCAGAGTTGAGTGTAGTTTAGAATAGGCTGAGTTTCGAGGAGATAGTAGCTATTCTAGATTGACATTTGTAGAGGGTGTGCAGATACAACTCAGAGCCTATTCTGATTGTGTCGAGTGATCCACACAAGGTTGAGTAGCATAGGTTGCGTGGAGTTGTAACCAAGTGTACTTGGAGACCTCTGTGATTAGTGGATTGAGGACTGGAGAATAGTCCTCCTCAAACGTAGGCAGTTGGCCGAACTGGGTGAACAAACTTCTGTCTTGTTCATTGTTTGCTGAGACAATTTCCGAGTGAACAAGAGTGTGCTGCAGCAACTGCTTGTTCACAAATCTGTCTGACAGAGACGCTGCGAATTTCACAAAGCTACATGATCAATCTCATGCATTTCTCTCCTATGCGATATAATATCTTTAATAAATTTTGCATAAGTAGGCATTTGAGTTAGTACCTCCGTGAAGGGGAGAGTCACTTGGAGTTTCTTTAGCATCTCTGCGAAGCACTTGAAATGCGCATCCTCCTTCTTCTTTTTCAGCCTTTGAGGGAAGGGAATTGGCTGCACATAAGGCGCTGGCTCCTGCGGCTTTTCCTTCTCTCGTTTTTCAATTAAATTCTGCGGTGAAGACCCTTCTTCGACAACTCCATCTGCTGTCTTTCCCCCCTTGGCTTTTGGTTACGGCTCCTCTAGAACTCTCCCTCTTTTGAGTGTAATTTCGTTGATCGTCTCGGAGTTCACGTCGGGTTGCGAGGGCAGCTTCCCTTGAAATTTTGAAGATGAACCAGCTTGTTGCGCAATCTGGGTTGCAAGCATCTGTTGTGCTCTTGCAATTGATCTAGCCTTTGAAGAATGAGTTGATTGTCATTTTCCTGCTGTGCTTGGGTCCCAGTCAATTGGGCAATAATAGAAATCAGGGACGGCTCTTCATTGCTTTGTTTCTCTTCGGGTCTTTGGTGCATTCCCTGATTTTGGTGGTTGTAATTTTTCGGTCTTTGATAATTACCGCTTTGATAGTTGCTCCTTGGCTCATATGTGTTGGAGGAGGCTCCTTGATTCTGATTTCTCGCCACAAATCCTAGTGGTGCTAGTTTGGGCTCTATATTCAACGGTGCTCTTCTCAGAAAGTTTGGATCCCCATGGAACCTCACATGGGTTGGAGATTTCCTTGGCTGATAACCGCTAGCTTGCAGTGGCTCATATTCGAAATTGGTTTGAGTTAAAGTAAAAGAGAAAATGTAGTCGGAATCCTATTTCACCCCTAGGTCATACGATTAGCAACACAAAACAAAAATATATTCATGAGTTAATTTAATTGATAATTCTAGGCTAAAGTATCACACATTTCGAATGGGAATGATACCTAAGTGACACAATTCTTAAACTCTCGCTCTATTGAACCGTGTAGAACAAAAGCCTCGTAATCTCAACCTCTCAGTCTATTGATAGTTAACTAAAGTCCGCTACATATTTAGCCTAGTAGAATGAGAATGTCACTCTCGCGCACAAACGATATCTAAAGTAATCATTCTTGATCTTCTAAACAAGCTAAGTTCAATTCTCATTCCATCCTTACGAGTTTTATTAATTTATACTCATTCATGCGTTTCGTCAAACACTTGGTGTGCATAGAATTAACATGAAGAACAAACATAAGAATTTTCAATCAAACTTCACTCATATTGTTAAATAAATATGTTTTTCATTACAATCTAACCTAAGGGATCCATAAGGATCCCAAATACTATGGGAATACTCACTCATGGTGGGTTCAATACAAGACATAATTTTCAAAGGAAATTGTTCACCAATTGAAGACAAACTAGTAAGGGGTTGAGTAGAGGGTTGATGTAAAATGTCTTCTCCGAATCCTCTACAATTCTTTTAAGTCCTCTAAGAGAAATCGTCTAGGGTTTTGTTTTCTGGAAAAAGAACTCTTCAATTTTGCATCTCTTTCTATTTATACTCTCTTAGAAAATTACCAAATAGCACGCAGTGCCTGAATCTCTTTTGATTCGGTCAAACTTAAATTAATTGACTCGGACAGAGTGTCGGAATCAAATACTCAGTGTTGTTTCAGAGCTGCGCGAATGAATTTCTCTTGGCCGAATCACTTTTGATTCGGTCAAGCCTTGTCGAATTTCTCCTCGAGTCAGGTTGATCCGTGCAGCTGAAGAGGATGATTCGGCCAAGGTTGGCCAAATCAATTCAGACTCCTGCACCCATCTTGTCGAGTCAAAATATGCCTGGGCGAGTCACTTTTGCAGCCTACTTCAATCTTGCTCATTTTTGCACTCAATTAAACGGAATTCATCCTGATTTTCTTCGGTCTACTTCATATCGTGTAATACGCAATTTTAACCAGAAATGGATAAAGAGAGCATCAAACGATTTCATAAAATAGCGGAACAAACAAGAAGTAAAGGGAAAATGCGGACAAATATAAGGTTATTTGTCCGCTCATCAGAAACACATACACGAGTAGTAGCACCAGAGTTTATCCACCATGTATTTCTAGGCACTGAAGCTAAATTAACTTCCAAATAGACCAAGTTGAGAAACTTACCCTTCCTAGCACGCCATGTGGTGTACTAAGAACAATCCCTCCTAAAGTGTCCAGGCTTATTGCAAAAGTGACAGGTAGTATCAGATTTCTGCCTCTTAAAGTCTGGAACCTTAGGAGGTGTAGCAGCCTTCATTTCCTTAACCTCATCTTTGCCCTTTCCTTTTGATGTGAGAGTCAAGTGAGCACTCTCGGGCCTGTCTTGCTTTAGCTTCTCTTCCTCTTGCACACAATAAGAAATGAGCTCGTTAAGAGACCATTTATCCTTCTGACAGTTGTGACTGACCTTGAAGTGGCTGAACTGTGCAGGAAGAGATATCAAAACCAAATGCAAAAGCAAATCATCAGATAACGCAAGCTTCAATGCCTTAAGTTTAGAAGCAAGATGTGACATCTCCATGATGTACTCCCGAACATTTCCCTTTGCCATTGTGTTTCATTGAAATCAAGCTTGCTAAAAGCATGCTTGTTTTAGCCTTATCATTTTTCATAAAACGCTGCTCAATCTCGGAAAGGAACTCACTTGCAGTAAGGACGTCATCAGTCATTGCACCTCTAAAGGTCACTAGAATGCCGAGCTTCATGATCAATAGACTTAGTCTATTTGAACGGTCCCACTTCTCTAAATAAAGGACATCGATGTCAGTACTCTCTTCAGTGAGATCATCCAGTTTTGGCATACGAATAGCTAAGTCCAGATCCATGCAGCCAAGCGTAATCATCATATTCTCCTTTCAATCCTGAAGTTGGTCCCATTCAACTTAGGAGTGTTGTTTATGTTGGTAATTGCAGAAGGTGAATTGTGATAATGTTGCATGGCATTCGATTGACAAAACCAGCACAAGTGAACAAGCCCAGTGCTCAAGCAGCTGCTATAGCAGGTGCTGTAGCAGGAGCTGTAGCAGCAGATCAAATTCTTCTTGGAGAGCTTTCAAAGGACGTACAAGGAGCAGCAAAGTGACGGGGAGCTTCTAATTATGCAGAGAGAATATTCCAGTAGAGATTCCCGTATCCAGGTGAAGATTTGGTTGTGCAAGATTTGTTTTTCCAATCAAATCTAATCTCCTACAAATTAGGAGATATGGTTACTTTAAGGAATTTCCAAAAGTGTAATATGTTTGCTGATTAGTTGAGTACTTAAGAAGGGCACGGTCAGTACAGAAAGGGCGCGCAATGAATAGAGAAAGCTTGAGAGCACATGCACAGAGAGTCTACATACCGCAAAGAGAGTCGGGGAGTCACGAAGAGCATGTGTGCGCGTATAGCTGAGTGACTGAAGTAGTGGCTGATTGAGACTTGCAGAGTCTGGTCAGAGCTTGACACAGAATCAATTCACAGCAGGACGAGCTTTTTGGTTAATCAACACGGGCCGCAAGGGGACTGTCGACTGGAGGAATTCGGACAATCTGTAGAAGGCCAGGTCTCGCTAGTGCAAGACGGTCACTGAGTGAGGGGGAGTATTCCAGAGTGTGCAGCGCTCGTGGAAGAGTTCTATCGGCTCAGCGGAAAGCCTAGGAGTGACGCGGAGAGAACTTGCACCAGCTAGTTTCTACAGCAGATGCTATAGCAGACATACAATAGCTTTGCTTTAATTAGAATAGGCTGATTCTGTGGAAGCAGTAGAATAGCTATTCTGAATTAATCCAAGTGTGTAGGTGTGTGAGACACATGTCAGAGGGTGTTCTGATTGTGTGTGATCGATTAGCTAAGGCTAAGTAGCATAGGTTGCGTGGAGTCGAACCATGTTGTACAACAGACCTTGAGACTAGTGAATTGAAAGACTGAGGTTCAGTCTTTCCTAGAGGTAGGCACTTGGTCAAACTGGGTGAACAAATTGTTGTTCATTATTTTAGTTTGCCGCAAAAGATTCAGTACAAGAGTGTGCTATAGCAACTGCTTGTACACAATCTGCAACTTAGAGGCGCTACGAATTTCAATTGGTATGAGAGCCGGATCTCAACAGACGGAGTAGAGATCCTGAGCGTCTGCTGGAGACAATGAAGGAAGGTCAGAGTACCAGCAGTCCACCATTGTTGGAAGAAAGTAACTATGGTTATTGGAAGGCTAGAATGAAAGCAATTGATGAAAGAACCTGGAGGGCTGTTGTGGCTGAATGGTCTCCTCACATAACTATGGATGAGAAGGGAATTACTCGAAAGAAGCCAGGAGAACAATGATTTGCTGAAGATGAGGCTGCAGCAACTGGTAACTCAAAAGCACTAAATGCTATTTTTGCTGCAGTAGATGCTAATAATTTCAGATTAATCTCCAACTGCGACATTGCAAAACAAGCCTGGAAAATCTTGCAAGTAGCTCATGAAGGAACTGGCAAAGTAAAGACATCCAGGATGCAGATCATTATTTCCCAGTTTGAAAACCTAAAGATGCAAGAAGAGGACTCCATCACTGAGTTCAATGCCAAGTTGTGTGACTTGTCAAATGAAGCTCATGCTCTTGGAGAACCAATTCCCGAAGAAAAGCTGATAAGGAAGGTACTTAGATCACTGCCCACCAGATTTGACATGAAGGTGACAGATATTGAAGAAGCTCAGAATGTCAAGCACATGAGACTAGAGGAGCTGATTGGATCCCTCAAAAAGTTTGAGTTGAAGCTGGCCAAGGAAGACACGTCTCCCAAAAGCAAGAATGTTGGATTGAAAGGAGAAACAGAAGAGAAGATACCTTCATCTGATGATCAACTTAGTCTGCTGGTGAAAAACCTTGGTAAGCTCTTGAAGATCATGGAAACAAAATCTGGCCAGATCTCATCCTCTCGAAGGCAATCCAGAAGGGGTGGAGGAAATCAGAGAAGAGGGAAGGAACCAACCCAGGATGAGGACGAGAGGAAAGAGAAAAGAAAGGGGATTCAGTGCTAGAATTGTGAAGGATATGGACATCGAGAAGCTGCTGAGAAAAAGGGTAATAATTCTCTGACAGCCAAGTGGAGTGACTCTGAGGAGAGTGAAGAAGAAAACTTTATTGTATTAACTAGTATATCCAAATGTGATTCTGAAGAATTAATAAAGGAAGATTTCAACTATGGAATTGAGGTGTCAGAAAGTGAAGATGAGGATGACACAACGGAAAACCTGATAGAGAATCTGGGAGATATCCTACAGCAGTGTGAAGAAGCGCTACAAGAAAACAGAACGTTGACTGATAGAGTGAACAAACTTGAAGAAGAGCGGGAAGAGCTACTCGGCAAACTGTCTTCACTTAGTAAGCAAGTCACCCAGCAAATGAAAGAAGTTTCAACGGCTGAGAGCATTGATCCTAGCCCCTTCAAACACCAGAAAGGTTGCCTGAAGCGAAGAACAATATTCTGAATGAGATTCTTGCCTATCAAAGTTTTGGAGGAAGAATGGGACTTGGATATACTGGTGAAGAAAGCAGAGGCGTGACAGTCTTGGTTAAAGGTACTGAAACAGAGATTGTCGGTTATCAGAAAAATGGAGGAGGTGTTTGCTAAAACCGATGGTGGAAGAAAAGTTCAACAGTCCGAACAATGGGGTGCTTCAGCAACCACTGTAAGTTGCAAAAAGCATTCCCAGCAGAAGATGGTGTATATGCGATGTATGTGGACAAGAGGGACATGTCCAAAGCAAATGTCCATGGTTGAAGAAGCACAGGATACCTCAAAAGGCAATCAGGATTGAAAACGGGGGAGATTGATAATGTTGTATGGCATTCGATTGACAAAACCAGGACAAGTGAACAAGCCCAATGCTCAAGCAGCTACTATAGCAGGTGCTGTAGCAGGAGCTATAGCAGCAGATAAGAATTCTTCTTGGAGAGCTTTCAAAGCATGTACAAGGAGCAGCAGAGTGACGGGGAGCTTCTAATTATTCAAAGAGAATATCCCAGTAGAGATTCCCGTATCCAGGTGAAGATTTGGTTGTGGAAGATTTGTTTCTCCAATCAAATCTCCTACAAATAAGGAGATATGGTTGCTTTAAGTCCAAAAGTGTAATTCGGTTGCTGATCAGTTGAGTACTTAAGAAGGGCAAGGTCAGTGCAGAAAGGGTGCGCAACGAATAGAGAAAGCTTCAGAGCACATACACAGAGAGTCTACATACCGCAACGAAAGTCGGGGAGTCACGAAGAGCAGAGCGTGCGCGCATAGCTGAGTGACTGAAGCAGAGGCTGATCGAGACTTGTAGAGTCTGGTCAGAGCTTGATCACAGAACCAATTCAGAGCAAGATGAGCTTGTTGGTTGATCAACACGAGCCGCAAGGGGATTGTTGACTGGAGGAACTCGGACAATCTGCAAAAGGCCAGGTCTCACTAGTGACAGACGGTCACTGAGTGAGGGGGAGTATTCCAGAGTGTGCAGCGCTCGTGGAAGAGTTCTATCGGCTCAGCGGAAAGCCTTGGAGCGACGCAGAGAGAACCTGCACCAGCTAGTTGCTACAGCAGATGCTATAGGAGACATACGATAGCTTTGTTTTAATTAGAATAGGCTGATTCTGTGGAAGCAGTAGAATAGCTATTCTGAATTAATCCAAGTGTGTAGGTGTGTGAGACACAAGTCAGAGGGTGTTCTGTTTGTGTGTGATCGATTAGCTAAGGCTGAGTAGCATAGGTTGCGTGGAGTCGATCCGTGTTGTACGGCAGACCTTGAGACTAGTGAATTGAAAGACTGAGGTTCAGTCTTTCCCAGAGGTAGGCACTTGGCCAAATTGGGTGAACAAATCGTTGTTCATTGTTTTAGTTTGCGGCAAAAGATTCAGTACAAGAGTATGCTATAGCAATTGCTTGTACATAATATGCAACTCAGTAGCGCTGTGAATTTCAAATTAGAGACAAAAGAATTTGAATAAGTTTAGGCTCACAAAATATATACATATAAATGTATACACCAGAAAATTTAAGAGAAGAATTTGACATTCCAAGATACCGGCCACAACATTAATAGCAAATCTTAGGACAGTGGTATTAACTGTGAGTGAATATCTTGTTGCAGTGATCAAAACATTGACGAGAAGATGTGTCAAATATAAGCCATCTTAGGGTGTATTTATTATTCACACCAAGATGCAGAAGGAACGTCATATGTTTATCACCCTATATATGTATGCAGTCATATTGAATTTTAATTTATCTTAGGGTTAATTAGATATTCATATAAACTACACACATCCATCTTAACAAACCAAACAAGTCAATCTACGCGGATACGCCACTTAGGTGTACGTGTATTTTTGTTTCAATTAACATATTTTAGAGTGTTAGCTAAAAATTGAATGTCAATCTTGCAATTAAATATTTAATAATGTTGGTTCTCAAAATTATGATTAAAGAATTGAACCATAGAACAAATCAGAAAACTGATTGAATCACCATTCAAATTATGAACCAAAATCAGAATTGAACCAACTTAGAATTGAACCGAACCGAAATTTCACCAAACCGGATGGAACCGAACCTGAAATTGGACCGCAACAAAATTGGACCTAACTAGATTGAAGCGAACTAGTTCAATTTCAGCTCGGTCTGCCGGTCCAATTGCCTAAGTGCAAACCAGCTAGGGTTTGCACTTCTTCCACTCAAGCAGCCGCCATTCTTTCTCCTTCTCCGAGTTTGATCGCTTGTTGGACCAAGGTAAATGAATCGCAGTGCGAGCAAGGTAAGACTACGGCGCGAGAAGCGAGCAACCGAGAGCGAGGAACAGCACGACTCGATCGAGCGAAGAACAATCCGAGCATCGAGGCAAAGTTGCGTGGGGTAGGTCGAGCGAGGCGCAACGCGAGAGAATAAGAACGGGCGCGGCAAGGGATCCACCGTTCCGAGGCTGGTGCGTTGGATTCGGCCGAGTTCACCTAGTGAACTCGGTCAACCCGAAAAAAAAAGATGTGGTTTCACTGAATCAACTCGGCGAGTTGACTTAGAAACCCAGTGAACCAAGAAACCCAGATTCAGAAACTGTGATCATGCATGAATAAAAACAATATTTGTTCATTTTTACAGTATAAATTTTATCTAAATTGTTTGATAATCTGAACCAAAATTAACTATGAACTGTACAACTTTAATAACAAAAATCAGATTCAAATTATGATCAATTAACTGCATATGGGAGGCGCTCTGATACCACTTGTTGGATCAAAATCATACAGCGGAAACGAATCACAGAATCAAACTCATACCAGAATAATTAAGCATACCTGATTACTGCAAAATAAACGTACCTGATTCCATTGACTGAAAGTTACTTGCAAAACAAAAGCTGGGTTGGAGCTTCAAGTCTAACCGTATATCTCTTGGGTTAGTTTCCTTGAGAGTAAGAAACTGGAGAACGATATGACAGACCGGGGACTTTAACCCATATTTATATCTTCTATAAGAGAAGATATAATAGAGATAATCATGGATTTCGTCTCTCAAAGATTACCATAATTATCTCTTGACATCTACACAATATATTTCACGACTAAAATTATACCTGATAAGCTTTCTAAAAGATTAGATCACCTTATTCAAGCTTATCACAATGATAACACATACAATTATCTAAATTACAAGTTTGGTCTCAATTAGATTAATCATAATAATCTAACATAATCGTTCATATACCTCTCATTCCAAGGTATTTAACTATGGTTATTTCAATTCATCCGAAGTGTACTCCACCCTCAAATTTGACTCACAAAATAGAGTCGCGCCAACATTTCATAACATTTTTAATACAATTTTCCAGCTTGGCATTAAGAATTTGGTGGCTCAAATAAAGAATTGAAGACTAATTCTAGTTTAGAATACCAACTTACACTTCTAATTATTTCTGGTATAACAAGAAATGAAGCTTTGTTTTCAAGCAAAATCTTGCTTGTATGGTCGTCTATAATTTGGGTTTGTATATGTCAGAATGCTACTGGCAAAAGATGGTTAAATTATACTCACAAAAGTAGTGGTTGTGTGCAGGACACTTGGAAATTATTAAATCTTCATTCATGAATTTAATCATGCAAAGTGGAATATTTTATAGTAATATTTGAAAACGAATATGCCACATTGTTGATTGATGAAGAGTATATAGCGATGTTCCCGACATGTTTAGATCCCAATCTTATTTATTACTTGTTTCCAACTACCGTTCAACTGTCCTAATAGTTACATATTTATGCCCCACTCAATCATGAAAGAGAGAAGGCATACCTGATTGAAATCAGGATAATAAAAGTATTAATGAATGATGATGATTGTTAGGTTCATGCTGTGTTAAATGTATGTAATTCTTTATCACATAAAATTTAAATTATATGTTAACAGTTAATTATTTTATTCTCATAATCCAAAAAAGGGTGGGGTTGTTGTAAAATTGAAAAAGAAAATACTTTGTATAGTGTAAAAGAGCAAAATTATAAAAACAAAATACTTTGTACACACAATATTTTCTTATTGTAACGGTCAGTTTAAAGAATTATGTCTCCTGCTTATACTTTAAAGTCTCATGGGATGCTTGCAAGTTTCCTTAAAATATATTTCGAATTCTAACTCAAACTAGTACAATAGGTTAAAATCTCAAAGGATGCTTAAATTAAAATAAAATAAAATAAAGTTAAGAGTTCAAAAGAACACTCTAAGTCAAACTACACTACAAATACAAAATTAATATGCACACAGTAGCTTTCCGTTGTAAATTCGCTGAAACCTAACAAATGCGACAGTTTTTCAACGTACAAACCGTCAAAAAAATTGTCGCATAAAGAACCATTGGACGACATTTTCAATGGTTTTTTTGACGGCAATACCACAATATCATATGACGAAAATACGAGGGTGTACATTCTCTGTGGAGAACCGCTGTATACGCGTCGCATTTTTCATTATTAACATGCGGTGGTTATACGACGTTTCTGAGATAAAACTCATAATTATTTTCTGAGATAAAACTCAGATTTTGTTAAAGAGTCATAAAACCATCAGAAGGTCATAACAAATACTATTGTGGTTACTCGACAGTTTTGCGTTGGTTTAAGAAAATATATATTTGACGGTTGTATGATAGTTTTTTGTAATAAAATGTGAGGGTTATGCAATGTGCATTCAAAGGTTTTGTTATATTCGTAAAATTAGTAAAAAGGGTTAGTTTATAATTATTAAATTATTAATTACTGGAAACTGGATATTAATAAAAATGTAATTAAATTCCAAATTTAATTACAAAATGAAATGTATAATTTAGTATTTCTTCTTGTTTTGCGAAGATAAGCTGGAAATGTCTGGTCTGACTCCCACTTCTCCTGGTTCTTCTCTAAAACTTGAGGAGTAAAGAAGACGGGACCCTTCTTTGAACGCCCATGTGGTACAAGCACAACGCGTTTGTATAACTTCCCCGCACTTTTTGCGGAAGTTATGACGAACCGTTAATGTGTGCTAGGGGTTTGCTGGATGAACATACAAATTCTAATTAAATAATATAGGTTTTTTTATAGCAGTAATAGTTATAAATAATCAGTTAACTTATTCGGAAGCGATCTAAAATTTTGACTTGATGTTGGTGACTTTGATCATCAGGCTGTTATAGCAAACTCGATGCCACTAAGTAGGATGAGGCCCACCTCTGTATCTGCTAGGTCCTCTACCCGACACTTTCCATTTGTAGTTCTTCTTGTTTTGCGAAGATAAGCTGCGAATGTCTGGTCTGACTCTCACTTCTCTTGGTTCTTCTCTAGAACTTGAGGAGTACAGAAGACGGGATCCTTCTTTGAACGCCTGTACGGTACAAGTACAACGCGTTTGTATAACTTTCCCGCACTTTTCACGGAAGTTATGACGAACCGTTAATGTGTGTTCGGGGTTTGCTGAATGAACATACCTTAACACCAAATTGATTTAGGCATTCTATTACTGCGGGAAATTCCTAAAATGGTTAGGAACTTTCCTCGGACATCGAATCTGGACTCTCTTCACGATGCTCCAGTTGTTGTCTCCACAGGATGCTGTAGCATCTCGCTAGTGCACCTTTTACAGATTTTGTCAAGGATGCCACATACCTTAACACGATCAAACAAACGCTCAAATGTAGCCTCCTCAACAACGCGCGAACCAGTCCAACCGGGTCGGTTGCCGGTATTAATGCAACGACTTGCAATTTGGCACAATCGAAGAAGAAGTGAAACTAAAAAAAAACATTTAATAAAATACTAATTGACCCAATATTAATGAGATATGTGTGGTTGTAATACCCATACATTTTCTTCGCGGTGGGAACAGTCAGAACTCTTGATCCTCAATCGGCTCATCCAGAGTGGCGGACAGCATGCCACGTATATATGTATCCTCACATAAGTTATTAACTCCGGAAAATGACCTCCCCCCTCCCTCATAAAAAAAATCGCGAGAGTAGTGGTTAGAGGGACGAGCTTCAGAGTCGGCTTTAAATCCTCTGAATAGAAAGGGATGGAAACGCTCTGTAGGATGAGTATCCTAGGATGTGTGACCCACATCGTACTTTTTGTCGTCTATGTGAGGGTTAATGCTCCTAGCCGATGATGCCGAATCGTGTAATGCCTCACGGATCGTGATCCTAGCACTACGCCCTCGACTACGTCCTCTTCCGTTTCCTCTTCCTCTAATTGGAGCGCAGCTTGTGTTAAGATCCATTTCTACGAAACTCATACATACTCAATTACACATTTGTATAATTACTTGAGACAAAATCCAAATTAACCCCATTCCAAACTCCAATTTCGACGTCAAATTAACCCCACAAATCTCCAAAAATTAAAATTGACATCATCAAAAATCAATAACACCATATTAACATTATCAAACATCAACAACACCAAATTTACATAATTAACATCAACAGACCTCCACAAAATAACATCATCAAATTTCCACAAATTAACATCATCATTAATCACAAAACCAAATTAATTAACAACAACATCATATGAACACCAAAATCAACAATAACATCATCTCCACAAACTGTTTGGCCACCAAATCATCAACAACAAACTCAATTAACATTATCTCCACAACCGATTCGTCAACCAAGCCAAAAACCGAGTCTTCACCCGCTCATCAACTAAGAGCAATCGAGTCTTCTCGACAACTGAGCAACATCAACCTAGCTAGCCACAAATCTAAACCACTAAATAGAAACCTAAACCCAAAGCCAAGGACAATGCGAAGAGGAGAAGAGGATTACCTAGTTAGCCGAGCACGAATCCGAAGTTAACCGAGTGGAGCAAACCGAGTAGTAGCGGCGGAGAGAAGGAAAAGGAAGAAGAAGAAGAAGAAGAAGAAAAAAGAAAAAGAAAAAGTGTTGTTATTTGCACAAATGTAGAATGGATATACGACAGTTATGCGATGACATCTCGTTCCGACGCATAACCGTCGTTCATAATTGAGATATTTGTTGCTTAACCATCGTAAATATTTGGGGTCTTCGTCGCATAGTCTTCGTAAATATTTGGGGTCTTCGTCACATAATCGTCGTATAACCGTCATAAATATTTGTCTTCGTCGTAGTATTATGGGCGTAAAAATGGGGTTATATTTCATCCTTCAAACTCTTCTGCTTAAATTCTAAAATTTGTTGAAAATTCCTAAATTCTTAATACCCTTAGTTACTTAATAATTAATTTTAAAATACTTAATAATTCTTAAAAAAACCATTACATCTCATCATCAGAATCCGTTCGTTTTCCATTTCTAGTTAGTTATTGAGAACGTGTCGGTATCATTTTCAATGTCGTTGATATCATCTTCACCATACTCTTTTAGATCATCATCGGCTACATTGTTGAAAGTCACTATCTCATTTACGAAAGGAAGTGGTGCCGAGTCTTTACGAACGTCATAAAAGGGGATATCTGATATTATCATCAATAGCAATGGTAGGTTTTACACGACACACTACAACCCATCCTTATTTGGTTTTTCCGGGTAGCCTAGGGAAATTAGTGAATACACTAGTTTGGCTTGATGCGCCAGTATGAAAGGATCTTACCTCCCTTATAACCTACGTGTATTAACCTTTGTTATACCTTGGGCATGGAATGATCTCACAAAACCTGGATCAAACAAACAATATTTGAAGAAGAGAAGCTTGTAGTTTTATGATTGTCGTGTTGTGAATTGTTTAATCTCCTATATGACACCATAGTAATGTATTCCTTCCGTTCCCTTAACATGGGCATGACAGTTTTTTGTCATTCTTCCTTTGCTATACAGATCAGTATGAAACTTGTAATTGTGTTTTTTAATATGCACCCATGCACTGACAGCCCAATCGAAACCTATCACCGCCTCATAAATTCAGGGTGGAATTATATGACTACTCTGATTGTTCCAAATTGGTGAAAACATGACATCAACCATTGTTTTCTTGTTCAAACATGCATACAATGCAACATACATAATCTTGGAACCATGATGAGAAATGGTTAATAGTCTCCAAATCTATTGATTCGTTACTTATTCCTGGTTGATGTTGACATATTTCATTTTGGAAGAAACTATAATAGACATTAGAGATTATAAAAGAGGGATAATTATATAAGCAACATTTATAATCAACGTATTTCATTTACATGATGTAATCTTCAAATTCCGATGTGTTTATATAAATGTAGCTTGTCGCCTTCTTCTCCAAAACTCCTTCGATGTCAGCATTCTTCTTTGAGTAATTCGACTTCCAAGGCCTAGATAGTTGGATATAAAAATATGTTCTTCATTACTCTTAAGTCTATGAGCATTTTTTTTTTTTAATTTAGGGCCCAGGTAATCAAATTCAAAAAATGCAGTCTCTTGTTGAATGTACGCATTAACTATAGGAGCCTCAACTGTTGCTTTGTTTTTAGCCATCCTTTTTAGCCAATATATAAATCACTCAAATGGGAACATCAACCGATAGTGCACTGGTCCGGGGAGTATAGTTTCTTCCGCGGCATGAACTGGTAAATGCTCCATAGAATCAAAGAAGGGAAAATTCTCTATAATTTGCATAGAGTTTCAATGATATTTGCCTTCCGGATCATCATACGGTCGATATCAAAGGATGAAGCACAAATGTCTTCGAAAAATGTACATACTTTAATACGGGTTCCCATAAAGATGTTGGAAGTGTTGAGGAATGGCATTCTTGACAAAACTGCACAAGAAACTGCTACAACACTCCCTGAAGATTTGCAGCTGGAGTACAATCTGAAGACTGACAAAACAACAACAAAATATAGCAACCAAGCAAAAGAAATTGCCACAACACTCTGTGGACCACAATAGCAGACTCAAACTGGGTAATGGACAATTGACACATTCTGCTATAGCAATCCGTGTTTATTTGAAGCTAGAGCAGAATGGGCGATTGTGCACTGAGAGCGTCCAGAGAGGTACTACAGTTATCTCAGAGGATCAAGGAGCTGTGCAAACATCATCAAAAGATCAGCAGATGTCATCACGCGGTGAAAAGTATTCCGTAAAGATAAGGTTTCTAAATTCCTATTTTAGGAAACCAATCCCAACAAACTCCCCAAGAATCTAGGAGAATATTCAAGTGATGCTAAGTGGCCCGGGGAATTTGAAGGCAATAAGTTTTCCAAATCTGGTACATGATGAAGCTATAAAAGAAGGGCAGAGGCGGTTCTTTGAGCATCAATGGAGAAACCAAAGCAGAGAATACACACAACAAGAGTTGATAGAGGAAGGCTGACAGAGTTGTGTTGTGCGCATAAGAGATCAGAACGCGCTGAGTTTGATCTAGCATTGATCCTCAGAATTCAACTGGAGCTTGGCTCATTGAAGATCAATCAGTTAATTCGGAGAACGGCTACAAAACCAAGGGTGTTGCAGGCTAATGGAGAGCTGATTGTTGCTACCCGATTTGATAGATGGTCATTGATCGAGGGGGAGCAAAGACTGGGTTTGCAAAACTCAAAATGTGTCCGACTGTTTGATAGAGTGTGTTAGAATAGTCATTGACAGAAGTTGCAGCAGCTCTGCTAGAGAGTGTGCTACAGCATTCCGTCCACTACACATTGTAATAGGATAGGCTAAGTTTGAGCGTCAGGTCAGTAGCTATTCTTTTCTAGAAGTGTGTAGGCAGCACGAAGCGAGTCTGTGTGATCAGACGTCGGGCAAATCTGTGTGATCAGAATGTGTTGAGGTTGCAACTAGGTGAGAAGTAGAGGTTAAACTAGCTGGGCTGAGTTTTGAGTCCTTTGTACTTTATATCAAGAATAGTGAGATCTTGAGGATCAGAGTATTCTCCCCAGACGAAGACAAGTTGCCCAACTGGGTAAACAATTACTGAGTTTCTTTCAGGTTCGGCCAAATAAGGTCAATTTCGTAGAGTGATAGAGTGCTACAGCAGATGCTATAACTCGTCTCCAGTAGTGACAACCAAATTTTAATTGGTATTAGAGCCGATCACTTGACATACAGAGTGAGATCCGGAAAGCGTTGCTGACTACCAATGACCAATCCACGTTTATGCTTCTTAATTTGTTCCTCTTCTAAAATGAAATTTGAGTTACAATCAGATTCATAAACACTATGGAAATTATAATTAAGATACAATATGTTACTTATTACGGGTTAGTCTGGATCAGATTTGCACCCAATGCTCCTCCATGGTAGTAGTGGCAGAGTTGTAGAATGAGAATTCAAGGTTTGCTGAGACTGAGATGTTGAAGGGTTAAGTGGTGGTGCGGCCAGAGGATTCAACGGAGATGGGGGCGGAGGATTCAATGGGGGTGAGGGCGGAGGATTCAATGGGTGTGAGGGCAGGGGATTCAATGGGGCTGAGGGCAGGTGAATGAATGGGGCTGAGGGCAGGGGATTCAATGGGGGTGAGGGTAGGGGGTTCAATAGGGGTGAGGGCGGAGCATTCAGTGAGGAGGTACTGCATGTCGCGGATGTTGTCGCTCTGATGGTTTTTCTTTGATGAATATTTTCCAAACGATTCTGGCGGAGCATTCGAAGGTTACTGTGGTGGTTCAGAGGGTTCAGAGGGTTGCTGAGGCGCCCTGTTTGGCTTCTGCGTTGGTGGAATAGCTGGAAGGCGTTCTGGATTTGCTTGAAAACTGACTTTATCGCTCACTATTTGGACTTCATTCTTCATGTTTGGCCGAAGTCGCTTTCTCGAGGTTCCTTCCGGCGTAAGCTTGTTTGAGGGTTGTCTCAACCTGGGTGGGCGGAGCATCATACGGCGTGTAGTCTCTCCCTGAAAGCTCCTCAAACTCCTCTTCTTAGTCGGTGGCATTTCTGTGCTTTGTGTGTATGTGGGTATGGGGACTGGGTTGCAGAACTGGAGTTTACAGTAGCTGGAGGGAGATTTACCGAGGAGTGTGGCCGGAGACAGAGAGACGCAGAGACGAAGACGAAGTAGAGACGAAGACGAATTTGGGAAACCCTAAAAGTGCAATTGTGAAAAATGTGTGAAGGAAGGGGTGGCGGGAAAAAAGTGTGTAAACCTAAAACTCAATAGTCACGAGCTAAACACAAACTCCCAACCCCTAAACTCAAACCCCAAACCTCAAACCCCAAACCTCAACCCCCAAACCCCAACCTCGAACCTAATCGTAAATCCCAAATCATAAACCCCAAATCGTAAACCGTAAACCTTAAACCTTTTGCTCATGTTGCTCCCTTCATTTGGCATACTGATAAAAAAATACAGTAAAAAAAGATGAAAAAAATCGCAAAATACAAATAATTGAAAATAAAATAGTAAACGACTTTAGATTGCCTCAAAACACATTTAGTCACGAGCGGTAGGTGGTGATTTCCGACCATAGGCTCGTTCCGCTTAAAAAAACATATTACAATAGCCGATCGGACACCCGTGGCAAAAGTGACACTATCTTGCGCCGAAACACCAAAACAAGCAAAAAAAAAAGCAGAACCGGACAAATAAAAGCTGGAAACTCTATATTGATGGTGGTAAGTACTGATCGGAAATCAAATGTATTTTGTAACTCCAATACATGAAGAGCAATTAACTTATGTGACAGCCGTTGCCAAAATTGCATTTGCCTTCAATTAGGGTGATGATGGGACAAAGGCTGGCCTTGATTTGACAAGTCCGTGCTGCAAATCTGCAGAGATGTGACATGCTGCAAATCTGCAGCAAAAGTAAAAAGTTGTTTTTTATCATCAACTTGCTTTCATAAACCTTGAATCTTATGTGACATAAACGAGAGTGTAGTTTCCAGATTGTCGCATAAGTAGTCTTTGATAAACTTATGATTTGAAATAAATTAAACAAAAACCTAAATTTCATCTTCATCCTCATCTTCAGTAGTGCTTATATTTGTATCGGTTTCCAAGTCATCCTCATCAGATACATTCGCATCAATCTTACCTGTGAAGGCATTTGTGGTAGAGAGCCTAAATCAATCTCTATACCATTAATTAGTATACTAGGGAATGTACTCGATATATTTTCTTGATACGGTTCTTCTTCTTGAGATAACATTTGAGTCGCCAAATTAGAATTTTCATTTCGACCAAGTGAATTATCACTATATATCTCTCGATGTGCAACGATACTTCCAAAATCTTGCCACGCTTTTCCATCGGCTGGATGTCGAATAATATCATCATCTCTGCTATGTTTATAACCATGCCATCGCATTTCTTTTGCTATATGGGATGACATGTAAAGTCGTTGTAATCTAGGAGTCAACGGGAAATATTTAACCACTTTTTTGGGGACTCTGCTTGTCCCTTCGTCTTGGATATATCTCGATTCGTTGCACACTGGGCAATTGTGTAGGTTCTTATTCTCCTTGTAGTATAAAATACAACCATACTCACATGCGTGAATAGTCTCATAGCCCAAACCCATATTTCTCAGAATTTTCTTCACATCACGGTAGCAAGCAGGATGCTTATTTTCAACTGGAAGTAAATCTTTAGCATACTTTAGCATACCACTGAAACTATTATCAGACCATCCATTATCAACCTTGAGCTGCATTGCTCTCAAAATTGTATCAAGCACAGTTTTGTCACTACCAGCAAGAATTGGAGTTTGGGCTTCATATAGAAGCTTGTGATACTTCTCGGAAGCTTCCTTTCCAAAACGATCATGTTGAACATCCTCGTGCATAGTATGTGTCCCCATGTCATGTGCATTTCGGTATGGGAATGCATTGTTAATGATCTCCATTGTTGGATTTGTAGCATAAGTATCATCAATATGATTCATTTTTCCTCGCATAATTTGCTCTGAAACATATTGTTCTCTCATCATGTATACAGAAGGACCGTTAGCAACTTCCCCGTGAGAAGTCCAAGTGATATAATCACGCATCATACCACTATGAATCAGATGCCCATACATTTCATCCAATGTAAGACGTCTTATGTTGTGCAATTTGCATCGTCTACATGGGTATATATATGCATCCCCCAAACAATTCTGTCTAACAAATTCAATAAATTCGAGAATTCCTTCAGTATATCGAACATCACATCTCTCAAGTTTCATCCATCTTTTATCCATTTCTTGCTGTAAAAATTTATATCATATAAATCGAAAAACTTATAAAACTTAAATGACACAATCTGTACGTCGCATAATGTTCGTGTCATATATGACAGTATAAGTTATAGCAATTAAACGTACTAAAATTATTCATAGTTGATACAAACTAAATTAATGCTAACACATAAAAAGTTTAGAATTACCTAGAACTTATGAGAACGCTTGATGGTGGAAAACAACTTCCCCAGAATTTGCAAACAACTTCAAACAACATGAAAATGGAGGAAAGTGAAGATGGTGGTGGGATAAGCTACAATTGTAGTAGGATTTATATAGGTTGAAGTCATAATTAGTTGGTGAAAATTTTCCCATGCATGCATTGTTGGAATCGTGGCTTTCTAAACTTCGCGTTTGTCCAATATTTGAATTGAATGGACAATCAATAGAATAGCAGAAAAGTAAAGAACACAAGTCTTTTAAAGTGGTTCGGTTATTACTGCAAATAACCTACTCCACTCCCCAAGTAACCACTTGAGGCTTTTCTTATTAACGATGGCTTTTCAATAGGATCTGCCAAAGAACCTGTACAATGGTTTTCAGTGGGCTAAACCAGAAACCCCTTTGTTTTCAGATCAACAAAAGAAACTCACAACTTTGCTTTTGCAGGCTAAGCAACAACCTTGACGGTGTAGATTCTTTGTTGTGGGAACACGTCTCTTTCTGCACAAGAGTTGGATTCAACTGATGAATCTGTGCAGAGTACTTCAAAGCTTCAGAGTATATGGCAGCGGGAAACTTTGCTTTGAAGGAGAAGGGAACTCTCGGGAAAGATTTAAAGTAGAGAATCTGCGAGAGTTGAGTTTGCTTTTTGTGCGCTTGTATAAATTTCAAAGAAAAGAAAAAAGTAGTTTCTTCTCAAGATTGTAAGGTATAGATATAGGAAAAGAGATGAACGGTTGTGTCGGTTTGTAATTTGAATTCAACAACCGCTTGCACCTTTTAACTTCTAAAGGATAAGCTTTGATTCAAATAACAAGACTGTCCTGAACTGTCAAGAAATTGCTAAGTGTGGAAACTGTTTAACCGACATGTAGCCTACATATGATAGTTACATGTAGTCCACATGCAATACCAGACAACTGAATTTGTCCAAGTATATGAACTATCACTGTGATGTAGTCTACATACAGATTTCCATATGAAGTCTCCATTAGCACAAGCAGTTAACAATGTAACTTTATGTAGCCTACATCTGGATTCAGTATGTAGTCTACATTGCTAATGAGATTCCAGTTTCAACAAGATTACTTAATATCGTTTCAATATTGTTAATCATTGTTATCATCAAAACTAATGCAGGATAGAGATGAAACAATCTCCCCCTTTTTGATGATGACAACCATATAGCATGATTAATCAGTATTGAAATAATCTCCCCCTTTGTCAAAATCAAAAAGAATCAAACTCCCCCTGAATTAAAGCGGGGATATATGCTAAGTGACTTGACTATAGGAAGATTAAAAGTTCATGAGGGCGTGGAATGGAACATCACGACCAAGGGACAGACGCTTTTCTTGTGAAAACGAAAGAACAAAATGACAGAATTTTAGTAGAGTTAAAAAGAGTGACCTTAGTCCGAATCACTGATTTCCACATTGGAAGAGGAAGTACTACTGGGGGCACGCTTCGTGGAACGCTGACTGGAATGCTTACTAGAAGGCTTTCTCGGAGACATGGGCTCTTCTGTGAATCTACTTGCAGAGGCTCGGTGGGTTTTTGGATTGGAAGTTCTATCCATAGGTATACCACCAACAGACACAGGAGGAATCTTTTCTTTGCCTTGGGACTTAAGGATTTTAGTGATAAGGTCCTTACTGTGGTCCAAAAGGGCATAGATGGATAAAAAGTTGTTATTAACAGCTTTGTCCAACGTCTTAAGAGACCCTTGATATGTGTCCAGCTTCTGCATCAAGTCCTCCTCAAAGCCCTTGACCCTTCGCTTCTCCAAATCCATCTCATTCCTTAGAATTTGATGGAGCTCGGCGAAGTCATCATACTGCTTGAAGAGGATATTATAGAACTTATCCAGTTCTGCCTTTACCAAGGCCAGTATGGAGGCTGTGGAGGGAGATGATGAGGTAGAGCCACCAGCAGGAGAATTCTTCTGAGATTCCAAAAGGAGGGTCTTGAGTTCCTTGTTCTCAGCTTCGATCCTATCAAGCCTTTCCAACAAGGGTTGAAGATCTACTTGTGAGGATGACCTAGCAGTCTGAGGAGTTGGAGGAGGCCTGGAATCATTGCTGACTTGGAGTACCAGATCAGTATAAGATCTCTCCATGTCCCGGAGCATATCCATAACATGAGCAAGATCAATTGCATTAGACGAGTGTTGTAACCCTAAAGTCCCATAATCAGAGGACTTAGGCAACTGTCCAGAGGCAGCCTTGCTCTTGAAGATAGCTGAGCATGGGACCAGATCAATCACAGGGGCTGGTATGGGGACACCTTCCAGGTACTTGGATGTTTTGGCAGACTTGTCATTGAAGTAACAGTCCACTTCATCACAGAATTGCCATCCAGTGTTGATGAAGTTGTCATAGCCATACGCAGATGTAGGCACCATAGGCCGTTCTCCGGACAAGGGAACTCCAAACTTCTCAAAGAAGATAGTGAACACATTACCAAATGGTAGATCAGTGTTTCTCTGTTTCTGACCCATGACCTTGGGTTCCGCCCAAATTTTAATAATCAACCGATACATGACATACGGAAGATCGATTAACTGTTCATCCCCTTGAATGATCTTAGCCGCAACCAACAGATTATAGTATGGTTCAAACTGCAACCGACCACCTCGAGGAAGGAAATTGTACATTAATATGTGAAGTACTAACCTTCCTAGCATAGGGGGCCTGGATAGAGTAATCCGTTCGCCGCCAAGATCCAAGCCGTCCATGACAACCTTTAGTGCCTCAGATGGAGACATGGAGGTTTCAGGGTCCCATTCTGGGAAGCAGAAGTCACGACAGTCAGATCTGTCCAAGTCCAAGATCTCAGCAATAATCTGGGGATTCAATTTGATGGAGACCCCCTTTACCATTGACTGGATCATCCCCTGATCATTAACCCTCAAGTTTGCAAAGAAGATTCGAACCAAATCTTGGTAACAGTTGCGAGGATTAGCAACAACAGAGTTCCAAGAGTGAAACTTCCTTTTCAAATTGAGTGTTGGGAACGAGTCCAGGTCGTAGGCGTATCCATGTTGGACTTGACGATCTTTGAACTTGTGGTTGAAGAGCTGAAGGTGAGTAGTGCTGAGGAAGTTGTCAGGATGAATTGAAGATTCTTCCTCATCAACTCTCGCTTTCTTGGACCCAGTAGAAAGGATTTCCTTTCCAGGGCGCTTCTGAGCATGACGAGAGGAGGCTCAACCTCCACAGGTTCTTCAACTCTGCCGGTATGATCCTCCTGAGACATATACGTCGCCTTAGTCTGACGACTGGCGCCGCGAGTCTTTCCTGACCTAGATCCCTTTTGAGTCATTTTGTGATGAAGGGAGTAAGGGTGAGGAATGAAAGTCCTTTTAAAAGGAAGTAAAAGGAGGTTGCGGGGAGTTTAGAGGCGGTTTAGCAGAGAGTGGGCCAAGGAGGTTTGAGCAAGAAAGTAGTGGGAGGTTAAGATGTAACTTGATCTGATTTTATCCCACTAATTTCTAACCGTTTGACCACCCCATTTTTAACCGTTGGAGGCTGTCAGAGTGACAGTTGAATGCCAGTAACATTTCCAATCGTTGGACAGGTTGTGGGCTTCATCAAATATTCCGAATGAAGTCTACATTGTAACTATAGAGTATAAAAAATTGATCATAAGTTACCTTTAGACTTCTTCAAGATCAACCATTCCAAGTTCTCTTCGTAGGAATGAAAATCTGTCTTTATCAAGAGGCTTAGTAAAGATGTCAGCAAGTTGTTTTTCAGTACAAAAAAACTTGACACATATATCTCCTTTCGCAACATGATCTCTAAGGAAATGATGCCTTAGATCAATGTGCTTAGTTCTTGAATGAAGAACAGGATTTTCTGAAATACTTATTGCACTTGTGTTATCACAAAATATAGGAATTTGTGAATAACATAGCCCAACATCTTTTAATGTCTGTTTCATCCAAAGGACTTGGGCGCACGCACTAGCTGCTGAAACATACTCAGCTTCAGCAGTTGACAAAGCAACTGAATTTTGTTTCTTGCTGTTCCATGATACTAAGGATGATCCTAAGAAAAAGCAGTTCCCACTTGTACTTTTTCTATCAATCTTGTATCCAGCAAAATCAGCATCTGAATATGCTATTAGATCAATAGTTGATCCTTTTGGATACCATATACCAAGAGATGGGGTATATCTTAGATATCCAAGTATTCTCTTTAGAGCACGCATGTGTGATTGCTTAGGATCAGATTGATATCTAGCACACAAGCATACGCTAAACATAATGTCTGGTCTAGATGAGGTAAGGTATAGTAGACTCCCGATAATACTTCGATAAAGTTTGATGTCTACTGATGCGCCTTCTTCATCTTTACAAAGACCTATGCTAGTGCTCATAGGAGTAGGATATGTCTTTTGACTATCCTTGTCAAATTTTCTAAGTAACTCTTTAGTATACTTAGTTTGACTCAATAGAATGCCTTCTTCAATTTGTTTAACTTGAAGTCCTAGGAAGAAATTCAATTCTCCCATAGAAGACATCTCAAATTCCTCTTGCATGAGTTTCTCAAATTCAGCGCACAATTTCAAGATTGTAGCACCAAAAATGATGTCGTCCACATAAATTTGGACTATGATCATTTCTTTACCATCATGTTTGGTAAATAGAGTATGATCAATTGCTCCTCTTTTGTAACCTTTCTTAAGAAGAAAAGTTGTCAATCTTTCATACCATGCTCTAGGAGCTTGTTTTAGACCATAAAGAGCTTTCTTTAGTCTATAAACATATTCAGGATTACTAGGATCCTCAAATCCAGGAGGCTGTTTAACATAGACTTCTTCCTTAATGACTCCATTTAGGAAGGCACTTTTGACATCCATTTGATAGAGTTTCATATTCATATGACTTGCTAAGGCACATATCATACGAATAGATTCAAGTCTAGCAACAGGAGCATAAGTTTCATCATAGTCTATGCCTTCTTGTTGATTGTAGCCTTGTGCTACTAATCTAGCCTTATTTCTTATGACATCTCCATCTTCATTTAACTTGTTCCTAAATACCCACTTTGTACCCACAATAGGATAATTAATGGGAGGAGGAACAAGTTCCCATACATTATTTCGGACAAATTGATCCAATTCTTCTTGCATGGCCAATATCCAATCAGGATGTGGTTCTGCTTCTTTGAAGTTCTTTGGTTCAATGTTTGAGATGAAGGCTGTCCATTGACATGTTTCATCAAGGACATTCCTTCTTGTCCTTACAGGAAGGTCTGCTGGGCCAATGATCTGCTCCATAGGGTGATCACGGTGTTCCTTCCAAACTTTTGGGAGATTTATACCATCATCAACAACATGATTGTCATCAAGTGTTGAAGGTGTAGTGCAGGGTGTCAAACCTTCATCATTTCCATCTTTTGGAAGACCAATGATGGATTCATCAAAAGCGACATGCATAGATTGTTCCACTTTAAATGTTCTCAGGTTATAAACTCTATAAGCCTTAGAATTTGTGGAATAACCTATGAAGATACCTTCATCACTTTTAGAATCAAATTTTCCAAGATGATCCTTTTCATTTAAGATGAAGCATCTTGCTCCAAAAACTTTAAAATAGGAAATTCTAGGTTTCTTCCCATGATATAGTTCATATGGAGTCTTTTGTAGATGATTTCTAAGATGTACTCGGTTGATAATATAACATGAGGTGTTCACAGCCTCAGCCCATAAATATTTAGGCAAGTTATTTCCGAGAATCATACATCTTGTCATCTCTTGAAGAGTTCGATTTTTCCTTTCCACCACTCCATTTTGTTGTGGTGTTCTAGGATTAGAAAAGTGATGTTGAATTCCTTTTTCTTTACCGAATTCTTCAAACACTTCACTATTGAACTCTCCACCTTGGTCACTTCTTATTTTGATGATTTTATCATTCTTTTCATTGCATACAAGATTATAGAACTCCTTGAAACATTCCAAGGCTTCATTCTTATGTGCAAGAAAATATACCCAAGTATATCTAGAATAATCATCAACAAGAACGAAAGCATAGGATTTTCCACTTATACTTTTGACATCCACTGGTCCAAACAGGTCCATGTGGATTAAGTCAAGTGGCTTAGACGTGGTTATGTCTTTCTTGCTTTTAAAGGAGGTTTTGTGTTGTTTACCCTTCTAGCATGGACCACACAATCCTTCCTTTTTGAAACTTGTCTCAGGAAGTCCTCTCACTAACTTATTCTTTTGGAGGAACTTCAGGAGATCATAGTTGACATGACCAAGACGCTTATGCCACAATTGACATGTGCTTTCGGTAGTGGCTGATAGGCATACATTGGATGAGGATATGTTCATATCTAATTTATAAACATTTCCTATCCGTAACCCTTCAATGGTTTGTCCTTTAACTGAATCATGAATAATACAGTTATTAGGAGTGAAGGTTACTTTGTATCCTTTGTCACATAGCTGGCTAACGCTAATGAGATTATGCTTTAGATGAGAGACTAACAGCACATTCTCAATTAGTAATGAATTTTCACCAGTTATGTTACCAATCCCAATGATCTTTCCTTTCTTATCATTACCAAAAGATACGGTCCCACCATTGTAGGACTTGAAAGATGAAAACATGGTTTTATCCCATGACATATGGCGTGAACATCCACTGTCCAAATACCAACTTTTGGTATTGACATCCTGCAATAGGTGAGGAGATGCATTTAAGGAACCCTAACTAACATGGGTTCTCTTGACTTTATAAGAATGTCTGGTAGGTATTCTTTAGGAATCCATACCCTATGTATCCTAGGTATGATCTTAGAAACATGTCTAGAGTGTGACATCCTAGAGGAGTTTCTTATTTTATTGACAGGCTTCTGCCTTTTCCTAACATGTGGCCTACATAAGTTATTCTCATGTTGCCTACATGTATCAGTGATGCATGATTTGTGCAGACTTTGCTTTCGTCCATTCCTGACATGTAGCCTACATGAACGAGTGGCATGTTGCCTACATGCAGCATTGTTATGACGTTTATGCAAAGTTTGACTTGGCCTATCTATCACATGGAGGTTACATGCGTGATCATTTTGTTTCCTACATGTATTGTGAATCTCATGACAGGTATAATCTGATTGCCTACGTCTACGTGGGCTAATCTGATTGTACTTGGATCGATCATTTGTATGAGTCTTACTGATCCTTTGTCTAGTATCAATAGTTGTTGATACACGGGTTTTCTCAATTTGATGACCTGATTCCTTAGCTATTTTAGGAATAGTATGGTGAACAGAGGTTTGTTCAGGAAGTTGTTCTCTTGTGTCAGTAGATCTTACAAACTTAATGGGAGTGATATTTCCATCCTTTTTGATGGAGTGATCATAACCAATCCCATGTTTGTTGTCGACAGATCGTTGGACATCCAAGAGATCATTTAAATCACAAGTACCTTTGTTAAGATTTGAAATTGTATCTTTCAATTTCGTATTTTCTTTAACAAGGATACTTTTCTCACTACGGAGTGATTTTACTTCCTCATACAATTCCTTGTATCTATAATATAAATTAAAATATGCATTGGATACTTCATCAAATGAGAAATTTGAGGGATCATTACTTACTTGATCGTCTTTATTTGCCATAAGACATAGGTTTACTTCATCCGTTGAAGTTGCTTCTTCATCTTCACTTGATTCATCCCAAGTGGTGACTTTGAAAGATTTTTCTCCCTTTTCAAAGTTCTTCTTCTTTAAAGTGCATGTACTTTTATAATGACCCTTTTTACCACAGTTGTGACATACAACTTGTGATGGATCAGTTTTCTTTCCTGATCTCTTTCTCAGGAATTGCTTGAATTGTTTAGTGATTAATGCGATATCATCATCATCATCATCACTGTCAAATTCTATCTTTTCGGATTTGAATGCTATTGTCTTTGGTTTGATAGGTTCTGGTTCAAAACCTTCCAAATCAATCTCATGAGTCAAAAGTGATCCAAGTAGATCCTGTAGACTTAACACATTCAGATCTTTACTCTCAACGATGGCAGTGACTTTTGGTTGCCATGTTCTAGGGAGACTTCGCAAAACCTTTCTGACTTTTTCATGGTTTGCGTAGGTCTTCCCGAGAGATTGAAGAGAGTTGGTGATGAATGTAAATCTTGTGAACATGTTTGTTATGTTCTCATCCTTTTCCATCTTGAAGAGTTCATATGCTCTTACAAGTCTATCAATTTTCTGCTGCTTAACTTGAGAGGTTCCTTCATGGATGACTTCTAAGTTTTCCCATATCTCCTTTGCGTTTTCACAAGTTAGAATACGCTGGAGTTCAACATCACAGAGTGCACAAAAGAGTATTGTCTTAGCCTTGGCATTCAAGGTAAGTTTTCTTTTGTCATCCTCAGTGAGTTCGGAATCTTTCTTAGGTCTCCAATTTGGTTCCTCCTTTGTACCAGCATCTTTGATGGGAGCAAAAGGACCTTGTTTTATTACTTTCCATAGATCTACGTCTATACTCTGGAAATATACTTCCATACGTGTTTTCCATAAGGAATAATTGTCTCCATTAAAGAATGGAGGTCTGGATATTGAAAGAGTCCTTCTACTGGATTAGCGAAGTTTGCCATAGCGAGTGATTCACCGTTTTGAAGCAAAACCAAAGTGAATCAACCTGCTCTGATACCAATTGTTGGAATCGTGGCTTTCTAAACTTCGCGTTTGTCCAATATTTGAATTGAATGGACAATCAATAGAATAGCAGAAAAGTAAAGAACACAAGTCTTTTAAAGTGGTTCGGTTATTACTGCAAATAACCTACTCCACTCCCCAAGTAACCACTTGAAGCTTTTCTTATTAACGATGGCTTTTCAATAGGATCTGCCAAAGAACCTGTACAATGGTTTTCAGTGGGCTAAACCAGAAACCCCTTTGTTTTCAGATCAACAAAAGAAACTCACAACTTTGCTTTTGCAGGCTAAGCAACAACCTTGACGGTGTAGATTCTTTGTTGTGGGAACACGTCTCTTTCTGCACAAGAGTTGGATTCAACTGATGAATCTGTGCAGAGTACTTCAAAGCTTCAGAGTATATGGCAGCGGGAAACTTTGCTTTGAAGGAGAAGGGAACTCTCGGGAAAGATTTAAAGTAGAGAATCTGCGAGAGTTGAGTTTGCTTTTTGTGCGCTTGTATAAATTTCAAAGAAAAGAAAAAAGTAGTTTCTTCTCAAGATTGTAAGGTATAGATATAGGAAAAGAGATGAACGGTTGTGTCGGTTTGTAATTTGAATTCAACAACCGCTTGCACCTTTTAACTTCTAAAGGATAAGCTTTGATTCAAATAACAAGACTGTCCTGAACTGTCAAGAAATTGCTAAGTGTGGAAACTGTTTAACCGACATGTAGCCTACATATGATAGTTACATGTAGTCCACATGCAATACCAGACAACTGAATTTGTCCAAGTATATGAACTATCACTGTGATGTAGTCTACATACAGATTTCCATATGAAGTCTCCATTAGCACAAGCAGTTAACAATGTAACTTTATGTAGCCTACATCTGGATTCAGTATGTAGTCTACATTGCTAATGAGATTCCAGTTTCAACAAGATTACTTAATATCGTTTCAATATTGTTAATCATTGTTATCATCAAAACTAATGCAGGATAGAGATGAAACATGCATTTATTTTTTACTATTAGTTGATACAACATTGTGTTCAAATTCAAATATGAATTGTACTTTTGTGACAGCTTATGTGACAATTTGCAGGTTGATGTGACAAGTCAGATCAGTCTCCAACAAAGCTGCATATATAGTACAGAAACGAAATCTGCAGTAAAAAGTAAAAGCAGATTTTTTTCATAGAAGCTGTGTCACTTCATGCCTCCTATATGATAAACACATGTGTGATGTATAAGCTGTGTCACTTCATGCCTCATATATGACAAACATATGCATGATGTATAAGCTGTGTCACTTAATACCTCCTATACGACACACACATGTGTGATGTATAAGCTGTGTCACTTTATGTCTCCTATATGACGGTTGTTTCTCGCGACATAATATGCATTGTTACGTCACATACTTATGACATATGTTCATATTACACAATCCAAAAACGTCACATAAGATGTAAAATGGCGTAGTGTGAAAAGCTAGTCGTGCATGTGTCTTTGGCTTTTTCAACTACGAGTGTGCTTTTTTCATTCCGAATCAACAACCTAAATGAAGTGAAATGTAAAATTAATACTAAGGGCCTGTTCTTTAGACCTTAACTTATGCTTAACTTAACTTAACTTAACTTAACTTACCTTAACTTAACTTAACTTACCTTAACTTAACTTAACTTACCTTAACTTAACTGAATTTAACTTAACTTAACTGAACTTACCTTAACTTAACTTAACTTAACTTAACTTAACTTAAGTACTTTTACAAACATATTTTTATGGTGGTGGTGGTATAGTTGGGGTGGTGGGTTGAGGTTGTGGTGGTGGGGGTGTTGGTGGTGGTGGGGGTTGTGGTGGTGGGGGTGTTGGTGGTGTTGGGTTGGGGTTGTGGTGGTGGGTTGGTGGTGGTGGTAATGGGGGTGGTGGTGGTGGGTTGGGGTGGTGGTAGTGTGGTGGTGTTGTTGGGGTGGTGGTGGTGGTGTGGTTGGAGTGGTGGTGTGGTTGGGGTGGTGTTGTGGGGGTGGGGTGGTTGGGGTGGTGGTGGTGATGGTGTGGTGTTGTGGTTGGGGTGGTGGGTTGGGGTGTTGCTGGTGGGGGTGGGGGATGGTGTGGTTGTGATGGTGGTGGTGTGGTTGGGTGATGGGTTGGTGGTGGTGGGTTGGGGTGTTGGTGGTGGGGGTGGGGGTGGGGGTGGTGGTGGTGTGGTTGGGGTGGTGGGTTTGGGTGGTGGTGGTGGTGGTAGGTTGGAGTGGTGGTGGTGGGGTGTGATGGTGGGTTGGGGTGATGGGTAGTACTTAACTTAACTTAACTTAACTTACCTTAACTTAACTTAACTTACCTTAACTTAACTTAACTTACCTTAACTTAACTGAACTTAACTGAACTTAACTTAACTTACCTTAACTTAACTTAAGTGCTGAAAATTTAATGGCTAAAGAACAGGCCCTAAATAAAGTAAATAAAAATCAAATAAAAAAGTAAGACAAATGTTAGTTCAATGCACGTAACCGGAATTGTTAATAGCTGATAGTGATAAAATATGTATATTTGTTTGATTTTGATTTGTGGGGTGTAGAATTAAATAATGAAGCCCTACGTACGTACGTGTGAAGTTGTTTATGAATATGACAAGATTGAATCTTCCACCCATACATAATGAAACGCAATCATACACATATTACGATATTTGCAATTTCTGAAGCCTGACAAGTAATCTTGCTGTTTGAAGACTCTCTAGGGTAAGCTGTTACAAGATGTTTTAGTTGGGGGAAAATTGAAATTGAAATAAGAGTTGGTTTCAGAATTGTAAATATATAGTTAGTCATCTATTATGAAATTTAGAGCTTCTTCTCTTGTATAATCTTCCCCACTAATGTTAGCTAAGTTAAGTTTCAATTAGAATATTAGTATCACTAGTTTAATTGCATATATCGACCAAAAATTTACTATGTATTCATCAAAACATGATACTCATTGTTTTTGTAAAATCTAAAAATTTTCCGTTAATAAATTATATTAAACCGTTTAATATTTGCACTATGTGGTGTGTAAATAGAAACAAATGAGGGCATCAATGAAATAATTACACATGATAACAGATATTTCCCACGTTCGAAATTCAACATTTATTAGCAACATAAACATGAAAAAATGTATTTCAAATATTTTGGTGTCCACATAATTAATTTGCATGGTGTGATTCTATCATCTATATTGAGATTAATCAGCACGGTGCATTCATTTAACTAAAATCTGAGCAAGCGTCCTCTATAAAAACGTATACCCTCCTCCAGTCGCAGCAGTTATCAAGACAAGTCCACTCTTCTATTAGTTTCTCAAGATAGGAGGTAACATGGCAGAAGGGAAGCAGCAACACCACTACCACCACCACCACAAGGACCAAGATCAGGCAGAGGGTGACGAGAAAGAGGAGAAGCACCACAAGCATCGAGAACGTGAGGATGAGATTGGTGTTGCGGCCGCAGCAGCTTTTGCTCGGGTAATACCACTCAGTTGTCTTAGACACTTGAACACAATATCCATCCATTCGTATTGCCTCTGCTTTCATAGTTTTTCCATTAACTATTCATTCTTGTTTCTTGTCATATGTCTTTAGCATGAGAAGAAAGAAGCAGACAAGGACCCAGAGCATGCGCACAGGCACAAAATAGAGGCCAAAATAGCGGAAGCTGTGGCAGTGGGTGAGGGAGGGTTAGCGGTCCACGAGCACCATGAGAAAAACGAAGCCCATGGAAAGAAGCATCATCATATCTTCTGAAACCCAAAGACAAGGGAAGGGTGCTGCAACCACGCGTAATGTGTGAGAAACATTGGTGACTGGTTGTTATTACTAAACTATGAATAAGTGGATCACGCCACAAAATATATAGTTTGTTGTGTTGTGCAATGTGTGTGATTGTGAACCTGAGGGATTATATAATATTTTAAACAATAATGTCTCTCTCGTCCAAATACGTATTTTGCAACTCATTTAATCTTTTATCATGATGTGTGGGATTGCTGTGTAGGAGTAAACCCATTCTTTCACTATTAACATAGCTTTATTAATTTTGGAAATTTGTGGAAGAAACCACACGAAATTTATTATCTGAACCGAAAATACTCGTATAAATAAACTTGGAAATATATATCCCTCAATAAAAACAGTACGAAACTGAAAACAAATAGAGGAGAACTGAAGGAGTAGTGCGTTGTACTCAGATGAGAGAGCATGGTTTGGAGTGATTCTTTGCCCTACGATGCACCTCCTATTTATAGTGAAAGTGTAAAATGACGTAGGAGAAGTCGGTGAATTCGCAAGCGACAAATTCACAAAAGAGAATATTGGAATCCACCAGAAACTTAGAGAAGAACTTTAAAAATTTATTGGCTCCGTCTCTAATACATAAGAACCGCACTTATATGGAAATAAAAGTTAAATTTGGTAATCTAAGATAACGCCAAAAAAGGAAAACTACAAAAATAAAAGAGAAATAAAAATAAAAGATAATTGTTGCCAAATCGGATAAATCTCCTTAGAATAAGAAAATTGAGATTTAGTCCTCGAAATGCTCCGAATGGCCGAAAGTACCATCGTACACGCAGCTAGTGATTCGTGTACGGAACGCCGTTTCGCTTCGAGAAACCCGACTTTCACGACGATCAAATACGATTCAAATTTTCTTCGAAAGCCGTCGCTAAAGCCCTTATATCATAAAAGAAGTTCAATCAAGATGATGGGACGTTGACTTCTTTCCTTCTGACACTTGTTGCAGGCAAAATAGTAGGTTAGATTGGGTGTTTGGAGGGGATGGAAATGGGTGGTGTTTTTTTTTTCGTGGGTCCCACGATGGAACCCATCTGATGGTCATTGTCATTCAACATTCTCACTTGATCAACAATTTCACAACCGTCACAGTTTGTAGAAGTCAAACTGCCTGACAAGTTGCGATAGTTACTGCGATGTACTTTGCGGTATAAAGAGCAACAACTTGTTACTTCTTCGACGACCATGAAACTGTTTCATCTCCAATCTCCTTCTTACCAACTGGAAATGACATCAACTCTCATGTATCATTCTTCTTAATTGAAGTGATATTCGCATGCATAGACTAAATCCATCCTTTGTCCTTTGATGCGACCTCAAACGTCAGAGGATCAAAATTTCCATATAAACAAAAGTTCACCATTATTTAATCAGTAATATCAACCTCATCATCAAATAACATAATCTTCAAACCAGACTAATATCAATCTTCTTAATGCTTGCCGAATAGTGGAATTCGGATTACTTGACTTCTTAGGTGAATCAACTAGTGCACGTCTGTCTTCCACAGACTCGTCAACTAACGCTTCTTCGATTCGTTCTCTGAAGAATGCAATTTCGCTGAGGTGTGTAGCTTGCAGTCAAGTGCCGTCCGTGTCCTCCGACTCTGCAATAATTAGAGAACTCATTAGAAGTGAGTTCTCCTATATCTGATCTTAGGGTCTTTAAAGTGTAACCACTTTATTTTTCAACAAAGGTCTTGAACTCCATGAATGTTCTGTAAGCCTCCGAGTTCTATTTCAAGAAATAGACTCAAATCTTTCTTGAATAATTATCAACAAGTGGCATCATGTATCTAATCTATTACAGTGGGTAGCTCACGGAATGCTTCAGCACACTCTTCACCAGAGTTGCTGTATCTTTAGTCAACGACTCTTGAAGCTCTCTCGCCAAGCAGTCGGACACTCTGAGTTCTTCAAACTCAGCCTCTGCTCCACCTCAATCAATGACTCACTCTATCACTATTGGGTAGCCTCGATCACTGCTCCGCTGCCCGCGACATGGGGTAACAATCGATGCTCTTAAGGGAGTCTTCATTCGTGACATGATTAGTACTTCCCATATTTGATGCTTGTTTCCCTTTATACTTGCTATCATTTTCAAACAATCTTCATCTATCTTTATAAAATGAGCTTGCATATTCTGCTTTAGTACTTTTACTATCAGCTATTGTTTGAGTTTACTAATCTAAGCTAGTAGAATTGCTTTCTCATGTATTTACTGATATGTTCACATGATAGGTTGTGTGTATGCAAATCACCTTTGACTCCAAATTGTCTTGCTATCCTTAGAATCTTAATTGGTTAGGATAGATTTATGGTTGATCTTATCTTTCATAGCTCAGAAAGACATGGAGTTAAAGCAGATTGATGTGAAGACTGGATTCTTACATGGAGAGCTAGAAGAGACAGCATACACGAAGCAGCTTGAAGGCTTTGAGGTGGGAGACAAGGAGAGAAAAGTGTGCTCGCTAAAGAAGTCTCTTTATGATCGTAAGCAATTACCTAAAGAATGGTTCAAGAAGTTTGATCAATCATTTTGACAAACAGAATTTTACCTCTTCTCATGTCCAACCCGAGGATGTACATAGTAAAATAATTTATATAATAGTCAAGCCCATGTCGAGTCCCAAGGAAGCGAGATAAGCATGTGTACTAAGTAAGACGATGATTAAATTTAGCTATTCTAACTCGAATAATGAAGTATAAAACCTAAATATTACTGGGATCAGAACATAGGAGTATTTCCTAACCAATTCAAGAAAATATTCAAGGTCACTAATTCACCAATATGTACCACTCAAGTAGATAATGAATGACGCATTCATAAATTCTACTAAAAGATGGGTATAGACTGTGTATGTATCTAAGTAAATACCTACCATCATTGAGGCTCTACCCTTCAAACATAGACCTTAAATACGAGTCCCCTCTATCGAGGTGTATGCTCGATTATTTCTAGATCGTTTCACCAATTATTTTTGCGCAATTAATCCAGATAGAAATCAAAAGGCCAACTTCTATAACAATAAGATTGTAGGCCTTTAAGCTAAAAGGCTAACTTCCCCAATAAGATTGTAGGCCATGATCTGTAGTACTTTTGACCTATATAGCAATCAAAAGCTATGTTTTTGGGGGTACGTGACGTTGGCGAAATGGTGGAAGTAAAATTACTAATCCAATCACACTACGCAAATAATATTGTTTTTTTATCCGAGTGACCTCGGGTCAGACCCAAGAGAAAAGCCAAGACTAGTCTAAAGCTATTTAGCAATGCTTAATACAAGTCTACAAAAGAAAAAAACTCAGGGTTTGTTCTGTAGGCGAGGTATCTCTAGTGAGTACTAAGAAGACGAGTTTGCATTTGTTTTGAAATAAAGTTATAAAAAGCGTAGCCGGAATCCTATTTCACCCCTAGATCATGCGATTAGCAACACAAGACAATAATACTTGCATAATGTAATTTGATTGATAGTTCTAAGGCTAAAGTATCATGCACTCTAGATTCAACTCTCGTTCCTTCTCTATGGTGGGATTGATACCCAAGGGACACGGTTCTCAAACTCTCGCTCTGTTGAACAGTGTAGAAAATTAGTCTATTAATCTCAACCTCTCGGTCTGTTGATCGGAAACTCAAGTCCGTTTTATGCGTAGCCTAATAGAGTGCGACTGTCGCTCTCGCGCACAAGCGCTATCTAAGATAAACATGTTCGATCTTCTAAACGTCCTAAGTTCAATTCTCATTCATCCTTAGGGTTTTACTAATTCATACACATTCATACATTTCGTCAAAAACTTGGTGCTCATAAAATTAACATGAAGATAAAGCATGGAATTTTCAAACAAAACTTCATTCATATTGATAACATACATGTTTTGCGTTACAATCTAACCTAAGCGATCCATAAGGATCCCTATTACAATGCGACTACTCATTCATGGTGAGTTTGATACAAAACATGGTTATATGTAAAGGAAATTGTTCAACAATGAAAAGTAAAGTAGTAGATGATAATTGATCGGTCGGATTCCAGACCGATTCTCGCTTGTGTTTATTGGTTGCTTTCGTTCATTTTTGGAATATTATGACCATTATACACTCTCTCTTTCTTGTTTCAGGGCCAATCTGCTCAGGGCGCCATAGGGAGTAAAGTAGAGGCAACTGCATGCAAAAGAGACGAGAAATTGTCAAAGTGCCCGTATCTCCCGTACCGCCCGTATTGGTACGTTCAACACGGTCGATACGACCGTGTCGATTGTTTGATTTCAGCTGGCGTCGTATCGACCGTAGCGAGTGCATATGGTCGTATTGGTCGTATCGACCGTATTGATACGACCGATACGGACAGATCAGCATATTTTCATAGAATTTGAAGGGAACCGAGAGAGGAAAACAAGGGGGAGATGGGATAGAACACGAACAAGAGGAGCGGGGAGGCGAGATAGGGCACGAACCAGAGAAGAAAGGGAGGAAGAAAAGAGGTTTTTCGATCCTTGATTACTCAAGTGCATGGTTGTAATCCGTTGTTTTCATTAGAGAATTGGATTTGTAACTCGTTCTTTATATATGAAAGCAATGATATCATTTTCCATGTCTCGTGAGTAATCTCCCTAGTTCCAAGGTTTGATGAATCTTGTCTAGTGTGTTTGATATATTGTGATGATGTTCTAAACGAAAGTTTAGGTGGATGATTGATAGATTACGGTTTTCCCTCAAGTGTGTCAAGTTATGCATGCTAGATGTTTGAAAGAATGCCAGCATGAAATCCGTTTTAACTCGAGTGCGTTATTGAGAGATACACACTTAGGAAAGACGAGAGTAAAACCGACTTTGATTTTATTGACATACGAAAGTAGCATAAAGAGATAAGTTAGAGGTTAGCTTAGCTTCATCCTAACTCTTTTACTGATTATCATAGCGACGGCTTGTGATTAGTGGAGGAAGTTAGAGCGAATCAAAATATTGAGAGATTGAGATTCGATTTCCATAATAGGTTGATAATCAAAATTGAGCGAAAGCTAGTTTAGAATATTGATCTATTCATAACCTCTATAGTCTTCCATCATCCATTCATCTTCGTCACTTTATTAAAAAACACTAGACAAGTGAAATCAACCTTGGAATCTTCTTGAAATTTGGCCATTTAACCTTAGCTTGCTTGTCTTAATTCAATTACCAACACAATATCAATTCACAGATCGAGTTAGCTAAACAAAACTAGATTTTGCGTAGTGCATAAGCTTAGTTTACTCCTTGGACGACCCGGAATACTTCGGTTTATAAATTGTTTTTGACCTGCCTTGGAACTTCATATTCACTGAATTTGGAGTACAAAACTATTACACGTCAAAATGGCGCCGTTGCCGGGGAGTAACGAGTTAGCTTGTCATTAGATTAAATCTAGCTAATCGTTTAGACTACTCATTTTAAATTTCAGTACTTTTATTTTCATTTCCCACTTGTGCTTTCACGGTTGTTTTTGTTTGTGATACATTTCAGGGTTCTCTATTATTTGGATGCAAACCCGGTCTAAGAGCGGAATCAACAAGAAAAAGAATCCAGATTTGAGTCACTCAACGCCTCTTGCAGCAACCAGTAGCAAGAGTAAATCAAAGAAAACCGTCACGCCTAGGGAGAATAAGACACCGGAAATGGAACCACAAAGGAACAATGCAAATGATCCTCCTCGAGAAGAACTTATTCCAAGGATGCCGGACTTACCTGATCAAGGTCGATATCAGCGACGAGAGGTACAAGGAGAGCCAAGAGCCATGAGGGATTACACATTCCCAACCATGACCACATTGCAATCACCAATCACATACCCAGCAGTGACCGCCAACAATTATGATATCAAACCGGCGCTGCTTGCCTTGGCTTCCAACTTGCCCTTCTCGGGACTTCCGAATGAAAATCCAAGCGCTCATCTGAATTCATTTCTTCAGTTGCTGAACACATTCAGGATCAATGGGGTTTCAAGAGATGCAGTTTGTCTCAGAGTCTTCCCCTTCTCACTAGCGGGAAAAGCAAAGGAATGGTTGTGGAGCCATAATCCCGGAACTTTCAGTACTTGGGATGACTTGGCGCAGGCGTTCTTGACTCAGTATTTTCCGCCTGGAAAAACAGCGCAATACAGAACCAACATCAGCAACTTTAGGCAAAAGCAAGGTGAGACATTGTATGAAGCTTGGGAACGCTTCAAGGGTTTGTTGAGAGCTTGCCCACATCATGGTTTGCCCAAGTGGCTTGTCGTTCAATCATTTTATAATGGGTTGGACTATGATGTGCGAGCTACTGTGGATCAAGGAGCTGGAGGATCTCTTATGGATCACACGCCGGAGGATGGTGAAAGAATTATTGAGAAGATGTCCAGCAATGCTCATAGATGGACAAGTGAGAGATCCAACCCTCGGAAACATTCCAACACTCAGTCAACCTATGTTGTGGACACAAATGATGCTATTGGAGCGTTGTCAAAGAAGTTTGATGCCTTGATCACAATTATTGGTAATTTTAATGCAAATCAGTCCGGTAGTTCCTCATCAACAGGAGGGTGTGAGATTTGCGCATCAGTAGACCATGATTCAACATATTGTCCGCTCACAATGCCCCTAGAAGGTGGAATCAACAACGAGGATGTTAACTTCATGGGTAGACAAAATGTAGGTGCTTATGGATCAAGTGCAAATCCAGCTTATCATCCTAGTAATCGAAACCATCCGAACTTCTCCTACAAAACCCAAGAACCTACCCCTCCCGGATTTCAACCAAGGCAGTACCAAAGCAACCAGAGATTTCAAACAAATCAAGGAAGTCAGAATTTTGCTCGGAACAATCAGCAGGGGCAAGGGAATTATAGTAGAAGTCAAGGACCGGTGCAATACTCGAACAATTATCAAAATCAACCTTCTCAAGGGCACCACGCACAAGCACCGCCTCAGGCTTCTTCAAGCAGCTCTAACCCTACCATGGAGGCCATTCTTGCTCAACTTGTTGCGGGTAAAGAGAAGTTGAATGCAAGAATCGATGAACTTGCCATTCACAACAAACACTTGGAGACACAAATTGCACAACAGGCAGCTTCTTCGTCAAGGTCACATGGTAAGCTTCCTTCAAAGCCAGACATGGGTAATAATGAATCCTGTAGTGCCATCACTACAAGAAGTGGTATAGTGATAGACCCCGCTAACGCTAGAACGCGCGCCTCCAAGCCAAGGGTGGTCTTGGATGAGAATTCAGAGAATGAGAAGGACACAGCTGAAGAACCTGATGTATAAGAGGTTGAACCCACACCGGTTGAGAGAGATGTAGCTGTCGAGGTACCGACATACAAGCCTAAAGTGCCATTCCCACAGCGGCTAGCTAAAAGCAACAAGGAGGCTCACTTCAAGAGGTTCTCGGATATGCTGACAAAGCTCCAGGTAACGCTGCCCTTCACGGAGGTAATCTCTCAAGTCCCTACTTACGCAAAGTTTTTAAAAGATATCATTTCTCAAAAGCGTAGGATTGATGTGCATGAAACTGTTGCATTGAATGAGATGTGTAGTGCCGTAGTTCAAAATGCATTACCTAAGAAGTTAGGAGATCCGGGTAGTTTTGCTATCCCTATCAATATTGGTAATGTTATCATTGAGCGTGCATTATGTGACCTAGGAGCTAGCATTTCTCTTATGCCTTATTCACTATGCAAAAAGCTAGATCCTGGTGAACTTACTCCTACATCCATTTGTTTGAGATTGGCGGATCGCTATTCTAGATTTCCTAAAGGAGTTCTTGAAGACGTCCCCATTAGGGTAGGGAATTTCTATATTCCTGTTGACTTTATTGTTTTAGAGATGGAGGAGGATAAGGAAGTACCAATCATTCTAGGTAGACCATTTCTAGCTACCGCTGGAGCCGTAATTGATGTTAGACATGGCTCACTTGTGTTGCACATTGGTGACGAAGAGATTGCATTTAGTCTAGAAAAATCATGCAAAACACCATGCTCATCATTTGATTGCAATCGTATTAGCTCATGTGATTTGATAGATCATTGTGTTTTATCTTCATCTAATCTTTTGAGTTTTGAAGATACTAATGAGCACAGCATTGGGGCTATTGATTTGGGAGAGGGCAGCACGGATGAGGATAAGGGGAGCAAGATCTCGAAGACGGCCCAAGAAGGTAAGGAGTCTTGCAAGGTAGAGCTCAAAGCTCTACCGGCAAGCCTAAGGTATGAATTCCTTGATGAAAATTCTGCGTATCCGGTAATTGTGAATTCTGCTTTGAATGGGGATGAGACTTCTAGGTTGTTGCATGTTCTTAGGAAGTATAAGAAGGCTTTGGGGTACTCAATTGATGATCTTACTGGTATTAGTCCTAGTATTTGCATGCATAGGATTCAGTTAGAAGATGAGGCTAGATCATCCAAGGAACATCAACGTAGGTTGAATCCCAATTTGAGTGATGTAGTGAAGAAGGAGATTATGAAACTGTTAGATGCTGGCATTATCTTTTCTATTCCTGATTCAAACTGGGTTAGCCCAATCCATGTTGTCCCGAAGAAGGGAGGATTTACTGTTGTGGCCAATGAGCGGAATGAATTGATACCTACACGAACCGTAACTGGTTGGCGTATGTGTATTGATTACCGTAAGTTGAATAAGGCCACAAAGAAAGATCACTTCCCTCTTCCGTTTATTGATCAAATGCTTGAGAGGTTGGCCAATCATAGCTTCTTCTGTTATCTTGATGGATACAGTGGGTTTTTCCAGATACCCATTCACCCACAAGATCAGGAGAAGACGACGTTCACTTGTCCTTATGGGACTTTCGCTTATAGGCGAATGCCATTCGGACTTTGTAACGCACCTGCAACTTTTCAAAGATGCATGATGGCAATCTTCTCTGATCTTATAGAAACGGAGATGGAAGTCTTCATGGATGATTTCTCGGTTTATGGGTCTTCTTTTGATCATTGCCTTCTTAACCTTTCCCATGTTCTTGAGAGATGTATTGAGACTGATTTAGTGCTTAATTGGGAAAAGTGTCATTTTATGGTGCAAGAGGGTATAGTCTTGGGACATCTAGTTTCCAATCGAGGGATAGAAGTAGATCCAGCTAAGATAGAGGTCATTGCCAAACTTCCACCTCCTAGGGATGTTAAGGGGATTAGAAGTTTTCTGGGTCATGCTGGGTTTTATAGGCGATTCATTAAGGACTTTTCCAAGATAGCTCGACCCCTCACTAATCTCTTGTGCCATGATGTTGATTTCCATTTTGATGATGCTTGTTTTGAAGCCTACACTAGGCTTAAAGATGCCTTGACCTCAGCCCCTATTATTCAGCCTCCTAATTGGGAACTCCCGTTTGAACTTATGTGTGATGCGAGTGAATTTGCAGTAGGTGCTGTGTTAGGTCAACGAGTTGATAAGAAGCTACATGCCATTTACTATGCTAGTAAAGTCCTTGACCAAACCCAGGCTAACTACACCACCACAGAAAAAGAGATGCTTGCCATTGTGTTTGCCTTTGAAAAGTTCAGACAATACCTTGTAGGATCGCATACCATAGTTTATACCGATCATGCTGCCATTAAGTACCTCATAGCTAAGAAAGATTCTAAGCCTAGATTGATTAGGTGGGTACTCCTACTCCAAGAATTTGACATTCTCATTAAGGATAAGAAAGGGGTAGAGAACCTAGTAGCTGATCATCTCTCTAGGCTAGAAGAAGATCCCCAAGCTAGGGTGGCAGCAACTCCCATAGATGATTCGTTCATAGGAGAGAGCTTAATGGGAGTGGAGCTGCAAGCAGCTCCTTGATATGCAGATTATGTGAATTATTTGGTTTGTGGTCTACTTCCTACTGATCTTAACCATCACAAGAAGAAGAGGTTTCTGCATGATGTGAAAAATTATTACTGGGATGAGCCTTATCTTTATAAGCTTTGTGCAGATGGAATTTACAGGACTTGTGTGGCTGAGGAGGACATGATGAGCATTCTTGCTCAATGTCATGATTCTCCCTATGGTGGGCATGGTAGTGGCAACAAGACTGCATCACGAGTTCTCCAGTGTGGATTCTATTGGCCCTCACTTTTTAAGGATGCCTACGAGTACGCCAAGAGATGTGATAGTTGCCAAAGGAGTGGTAATATTTCTAAGCGCAATGAGATGCCCCAACATCCTATTCAAGAGGTAGAAATCTTTGATGTTTGGGGGATAGATTTTATGGGTCCCTTTCCCACCTCCTTTGGAAACTCATATATCCTAGTAGCTGTGGACTATGTGTCTAAGTGGGTAGAAGCTGTAGCCTCTCCTACTTGTGATGCTAAAGTTGTTACGAAGCTATTTAGGAAGATCATTTTCCCTAGATTTGGCGTACCACGTACGGTTATTAGTGATGGGGGGTCACATTTTAAGGAGAAGAATTTCGAGGCTTTGCTAAAGAAGTATGGTGTTTACCATAAGATTGCCACCCCTTATCACCCACAGACAAGCGGGCAAGTGGAGGTTTCGAATAGGGAAATTAAGATCATTCTTGAGAAGACAGTCAGTCGGTCTAGAAAAGATTGGGCTTCTAAGCTAGATGATGCACTTTGGGCATACCGTACTGCATTTAAAACCCCTATTGGAATGTCTCCATATCGATTGATTTATGGGAAAGCATGTCATCTTCCTGTTGAGCTGCAGCATAAGACTTTTTGGGCAATTACAAGATTAAACTTTGATTTACGTGCTGCAGGAGAGAAGCGGTTGTTACAGTTGAATGAATTGGACGAAAGTCGCTTAAATGCTTATGACAACGCGCTTCTCTACAAAGAAAGAACGAAGAGATGGCATGATAGAAAGCTGGTGAGGAAGAGCTTCAAACAAGGAGACCAAGTCCTTTTGTTCAATTCAAGATTGAGACTTTTTCCCGGTAAGTTAAGGACTAGGTGGTCGGGCCCTTTTCACGTTCATAAAGTGTTTGATGATGGGCATGTGAAGCTTTTAAATTCTGAGGGGGAGTTGTTCAAGGTTAATGGGCATCGGATTAAATTGTATCACGGGCTAGAGAAGGAGGTAGGCTATGTGAGCTACCACTTGGATTGATCATGCGCGCCCTTAGCTATGTCTCGCCAAGACTTTAAACTAGGCCTTTTCGGGAAGTAACCCGCTTTGTGAGTTCTTCTTGTTTCTTGCTTTTGTTTTTTTTTTGTTTTTCTTCTTCTTTTAGTTGCATTAGGAGTCATGTGCTAGGCCTGCGTCTTGGTCGTCTTATTTTATCTCGGAGTTTGGGGTTTAGTTTTTCTCGATGTCATCTTGGTTCGGCTAGGTCGTACGGCCCGTGTCGGTCGTCACGACCGTGTCGGTCGTATTGATACGGTCGATACGATGTCCGTGATATTTCAAGGACCGTATCGACCGTAGCGAGTGCATATGGTCGTGTCGGTCGATCCGGTCGTATCGACCGTATCGATACGGTTCTTCGGCTAGTATTTGACCTCAATCGCGATTTCAGATTTTGAAATCGCGATTTTCCCCAAATTCCCACATCTTCTCTTCCCAGCCGCGCTCGCCAGACCGCACCTGCCTCCGACCACGCTCCACTCGCCCAGCCGTGCTCGCCAGCCTCCAGCCACCAGCCGACCCGCGCCAGCCACCCCAGCGACCGCACCTGCCTCCAGCCACCACCCAGCCGCGCTCCACAGCTCCACCGCTCGGCACGAGTCCGCTAGACCACAACCCGACTGCTCCAACCCTAGCGCCGCAACAGCTCCATTTACTCTCCACAGGGCAGCCACACTCAACCTCAGCTCCTCAACCACAATGCCGCCCACAAAACAACCCACAGGCAGCAGGAAGAAGAATGTTGTTCGCCGCCCAGGTCTGCCCCCTCCATTCCCTAAGACTTACAAGTTCATCAATCCAAGGTCCGCGGAGCGGCTTAAGCGCATCCTCGACGGGAAGAAAGAAATTGTGCCCACTCCCATGCCCGATGTGACGACAATGCGCAGGTTTGCTATCTTCGACTCAGTTAATAGCCGGCTGCAGCGGTTTGGCCTTGGGGTGCTTGTAGGGGCTACATGGCCAACTCATAAAAATATGGTCCATGAGTTTATCGCTTCCTTTGAAGCTGTCATCGAAGGGCAGAGGGTGACCGCCTGGAAATTCCAATTGGGGAACGAAGAGCGCCACCTATCCAGAGAGGAGCTCCATGACATTCTGGAATTTCCTATGGAGGGCACTATTCCTGTGGTGAATGATATTGAGCGGACAGAATTCTGGCAGAAGTTATCCGGGCAAGATGCGGTGTTCTCTCCTAGCCCACCCTCCTCGTGCATTAGAGACGCGGAATGGAAATATATGCATCGCATCATTGCGACATCACTCAATCCGCGTGTTGAAGGGGGGACGAAGGTGTCTCAGCAGGATTTGGACCTCCTCATCGCGCTTGATAAAGGCGTGGAGTTCGATGTTATATCATATTTGACCTTTCGCTTTGAAGAGTTCCAAACCAATGATCAGAGATATGTTCTTGGTGGTGGCGGCTTCATTACTGCGCTCGCCGAAGCTTTTCGCTATGAGCTTCCACCGGCTGCCCCGGGCATGTTCCCCATTTTGGACCTTGCCGCTCTTAGGCAAATGCGGATGGTGTTACCTAATGGTACATGGTATCATAGGATAGATGGTCCTTCTGCAGCGGCTGGTCGTGCTTCGACGCGCCGACACGAGACTGCGCCTCTACCGTCAGCGGCGCAAGAAGATGCTCAGCCCACACATCAAGCTCCGGACTACAGCCCCCAGCTAGACTATCTTATGCGCTCTCAGGAGTGGACGACCAGGGCTATCACTGCTTTGCTTCAAGCCGGAAGAATTCATGACTTTCCAGTACCTCCTACCGCTCCTGGACACGAGACTTTTGAGCCGCAGGATCCCATGCCATGGACTGGCCCGAATGATGATGATGCTGGACCTTCTCAACGCGGCACCGAGTGACTACCTTTAGGATGCTATTTTTTCTGATATATTAGTTGATGTCCTTGCTAGATTGACTTGACTTCTCTTGGTAGTTCTCTCTTGTTGGCTATGATGGTTGCACTTGAACATTTGCTTGTTGCTATTTTGTGTCCTTATGGAATTCTGAATGCTTAAATCTTATCGTAAGGCTGTTTCATTGTCATGGATATATATGTTTCATATCTTATTTTGGCGATGAATTTGATGAACTTGATTGTGCTCTATTTGTCCACCTATCTTCTCATTTTTCAGGTCATCAAAGTGGCGGAAATTTGTTGACTCCCGCACGAAATGGCCACGCTCACTAGGGGAGTTCCTATGCACTCTTCTCATTTTTATTTTTTAGCTTAGGGACTAAGCTTTGTTTTAAGTGTGGAGTGGCTAGTGCATATTAATTGAGTGTTTCACAGATTAACTTGCTTGAATATGCATTGAGTGCTTGGTGCCAAAATATTCATTGATTCCATACTAGGCATATTGTTATAAGAGTGTTTGACCTCTTTTAAGCTTGGGATCAACATGCTTGAGTTTCACATACCGCATCTAGCCTCTTTCATTTTGCTAATTTAGAGCCTAGGGCCGAGTAAGTTCTCATGATCGCGCCTTCTTGTGAGTCATTATTATTGCTATCCATTGCCTATCTCGCATTCTAGGAATTTTTCATTGCTTGCTTTGGACTTTGGTGTAGCGTGCACCCTTTAAAAAAAAAAAAACCATTACATAATGCATAAACCTTGCGATTGCTTTTAGGTGACTCTTGTTTGCTTGCCTAGCTCCTCGCTTGTAATTGTTTCTTGCGCATCCTCAACCTCTATTTGGGCTCATTGTCAAGTTCTTATTGTGTGGCCCTGGCTGCAATGCCGAGGGTTAGGAAGAAAAGTTCCCCCTCGAAAGTATTGCACCCAATGAAAACAAAAAAAAAAAAGGGTCGAGGCTAGGAAGAAAAGTTCCTCCTCGAAAGCTTGAGAAAAACAGAGAGAAAAGAAATAGTAAGAGCTTGACTTTAAGCCCATCCGCCATATCATTCTTGTGCAAGTCTACAATTTGCTTGTGTGCTAGCTTGCTTTACTAGAGAATGACCCTTGTGTTAGCACGTAAGCATCAATGGGTTTATGACTGTTTTTGAAAAATAATTTTTGCCGAACTCCTCTTTCCTTATGAATTATGATGCAAAGTCTAAGGCTTGGATATGAGTTCTGCATGTTGTGTATAAACCCTTGTTTCGAATGCTTTGCCTTGAAAATGAATAGATTGCGAGATTGGTTTTGGTTGGCGCCGGTACTGATTTTCTTGAGTGTGTGCCCTCATGTGTTCTTAGGCGGCTCGAAAACTCTTTGATTGCAATTTGTTTGAAGTGTTAGTGTGAGGTGTGGGGCTAGAGTTTGTGAAACCCGTGCTTTGGTGGTCATCACTCTATTATTCAAAGCTTAAGTTGGGATAGAGCGTCTTGAATATATTATAACATGTTCTGATTGTTTGCTCGAGACGATCAAATTTTAAGTGTGGAGTGTTTGATCGGTCGGATTCCAGACCGATTCTCGCTTGTGTTTATTGGTTGCTTTCGTTCATTTTTGGAATATTATGACCATTATACACTCTCTCTTTCTTGTTTCAGGGCCAATCTGCTCAGGGCGCCATAGGGGTAAAGTAGAGGCAACTGCATGCAAAAGAGACGAGAAATTGTCAAAGTGCCCGTATCTCCCGTACCGCCCGTATTGGTACGTTCAACACGGTCGATACGACCGTGTCGATTGTTAGATTTCAGCTGGCGTCGTATCGACCGTAGCGAGTGCATATGGTCGTATTGGTCGTATCGACCGTATTGATACGACCGATACAGACAGATCAACATATTTTCATAGAATTTGAAGGGAACCGAGAGAGGAAAACAAGGGGGAGATGGGATAGAACACGAACAAGAGGAGCGGGGAGGCGAGATAGGGCACGAACCAGAGAAGAAAGGGAGGAAGAAAAGAGGTTTTTCGATCCTTGATTACTCAAGTGCATGGTTGTAATCCGTTGTTTTCATTAGAGAATTGGATTTGTAACTCGTTCTTTATATATGAAAGCAATGATATCATTTTCCATGTCTCGTGAGTAATCTCCCTAATTCCAAGGTTTGATGAATCTTGTCTAGTGTGTTTGATATATTGTGATGATGTTCTAAACGAAAGTTTAGGTGGATGATTGATAGATTACGGTTTTCCCTCAAGTGTGTCAAGTTATGCATGCTAGATGTTTGAAAGAATGCCAGCATGAAATCCGTTTTAACTCGAGTGCGTTATTGAGAGATACACACTTAGGAAAGACGAGAGTAAAACCGACTTTGATTTTATTGACATACGAAAGTAGCATAAAGAGATAAGTTAGAGGTTAGCTTAGCTTCATCCTAACTCTTTTACTGATTATCATAGCGACGGCTTGTGATTAGTGGAGGAAGTTAGAGCGAATCAAAATATTGAGAGATTGAGATTCGATTTCCATAATAGGTTGATAATCAAAATTGAGCGAAAGCTAGTTTAGAATATTGATCTATTCATAACCTCTATAGTCTTCCATCATCCATTCATCTTCGTCACTTTATTAGAAAACACTAGACAAGTGAAATCAACCTTGGAATCTTCTTGAAATTTGGCCATTTAACCTTAGCTTGCTTGTCTTAATTCAATTACCAACACAATATCAATTCACAGATCGAGTTAGCTAAACAAAACTAGATTTTGCGTAGTGCATAAGCTTAGTTTACTCCTTGGACGACCCGGAATACTTCGGTTTATAAATTGTTTTTGACCTGCCTTGGAACTTCATATTCACTGAATTTGGAGTACAAAACTATTACACGTCAATAATGCAGTATGGCTTTCAATTGACAAAACCAGTACTCGTGAACAAGCCCAGTGAACAAGTTGCTGATATAGCGGGAGTTGTCTCGGGAAGCTGTAGCAACTGTTCTACAGCAGAAGTTCGGCTCTTCGGAGAAAGTGCTTGACAGTTCAACAAGGAGCAACGAGGAGCTTCTAAATATTTAGAAAGAATATCCCAGTGAAGATCCCATTCCCAGGGTGAAGAATTGGTTGCGGAAGATTTGATTTTCAAATTAAATCTAATCTTCTACAAACTAGGGCATATTGTTGCTTGGAGGAATTTCCTAAAACTGATATTGATGGAACTGGTAATTCATATTTAAAGGAAGTTGGATAGAGGTTCAAGATTGAAATTTTCGCAGCGCCTCTGAGTTGCAGATTGTGTACAAGCAGTTGCTATAGCAGACTCTTGTACACTCTGATCTTGTGCAGCAATATGAAAAAATGAACAATGATTTATTCTTCTAGTTCGACCAACTGCCTACGTCTGGGGAGGGCTGTACTCCAATCCTCAATCCACTAGTCTCAAAGGTCTCTCGTACAACACGGTTCGACTCAACCCAACCTATGCTACTGAACCTTAGCTAGTCAATCACACAATCAGAACAGGCTCTGACTTGTGTCTCACACACTTACACACTTGAATTAATTCAGAATAGCTAGTCCTCTGATCTCACAGACTCAGCCTATTCTAATTAAATCAAAGTCCCCGTAGGCTTGCTATACCAACTACTGTAGCACACAACTGGTGCACGTTTAGTCCCAGTCGCTCCAAAGCCTTCCGTTGAGCCGATCGAACTCTTCCACGAGCGTCGCACACTCTGGAACGCTTCCCCTCACTCAATGACCTCCTGTCACTAGCGAGACCTAGCCACCTACAGATTGTCCGAGTTCCTCCACTCGACAACTCTCCTGCTGTCTTCCTTGATCAACCAACAACCATGCCTTGCTCTGAATTGGTCCTCCTGATCAAGCACTAACCAGACACTGCTAGTCTGCAATCAATCTCTGCACTTAACCACTCAGCTTTGCTCTCACGCTCTGCTCACGGTGGTGATCGAATCTTCGCACGCACTTGAATCTCTCTCTCGGTATTCTGCATGTGTTCTCAGTATTTGCTCTCTGATTCGATGCGTTTGATGCTCTGCCCAGCCTCCTTTAAATATGAACTCCAAGTTCCATCAATATCAAATTTTAGGAAGCCTTCCAAAAAGCTCTCCTTGATATTTGCAAGTTTGTTGAGATTTGATTTTCTAAAACCAACTTTAGAAATCTTATCTTTACCTTAAGCTTGCTGAGTTGTTTGTTGCTGATGGCATTTCCTAAGTCCATTAGGAAACCTTCCAAAACTCCATGCTCCATCAATATCAAATTTAGGAAGATCTTCAAAGATCTCATCAAGATCCTATCTCCTCATTTTTAGGAGATTTTTCAATCAAATCTTCAAGCTTGTGGCATGGAATCTTCACTGGATATTCTGAAAATATTTGGAAGCCTCTCTTTGCACTGCTTCATCATATTTGGGCAGATTCCTCTTCGGTCAAAAACTGCTGCCAAGCTGCTACAGCTCCCTGCTACAGCTCTGCTATAGCAACTGCTTGTTCACTGAGCTTGTTCACTCTGGCAGGATTTGCACAAGCTGCTGTCTTCACATGCTTGCTGTAACAGACTCTTGTGCACCTTGTAGGAGTTTGTCAATGATGCCACATACCTTAACAATCTGCCCCTTGTCATTTTTGACAAAATCCAAAGATCTTTCTAATCTTAGGCAATCCTCATCTCGTCTTCAGACTCCTTCTCTAGCAGCTTCCTTAGCTTCTTCAGGATTCATCTCAGTGCAAGGACTCAAGCTATCCCTAGCTTGTCTTCTGGCTGCTTCTCAAGTGGTGTCTTCAGATAGCTTCTGCTGTCATCGGATGGTGTACCAACTTTTTGCTCTTTGTTTTTTTGTCATTCTACTGGAGCTTCTTCTTGCACTGGTTTTGTCAAGGATGCCATTACCTTAACAATCTCCCCCTTGACATTTTTGACAAAACCTGAGCATCTTCGGCAGGGGTTCCTCTTCTCTCTCTGGGGTCGACTAGCAAAACCTGTCACATAATACAAATAGCAGAACACATCTTCTCCCCCTTTTTGTCACAAATGATAAGGGGGGAGCCTCAAGCTAAACTCAGCGAATAGGCCAACGCCTCTTCTCCATCCACCGAAGAAGGGGAACTCTTGCTGTCTCAGCATGTGTCTCTTCTGATGATTGTGGGGGACTACCTGGTGGCTGCTTCTCCATCAATGCCTGCTCCGGCTTCCGTATCCAATGCTTCCGAGCTCTGTTGTGTCCAATAGCTCTTCCTTTCCTTCCGGCATTGTTTCGATGTCTCATCCGATCTGCACCTGTGTCTTTTGCAATCCTCATTCACCAGCTCGTTGTCCCTCCAACGTATCTGATGTTATCGTGCACAACTGGATAGTGACAATCCTTCATCGGCTTTGATGAGCTGAAGGTCACCTGCGTGCCACGTCTAATCCTTGGCTTCATCCGGCATTGTCCGTCTGTGGGTGATCTCTGAGGTCTCCAATACTTTTTCAGGATCGAACATCTCCTCCGAATGTGTCCCTTCCTATCACAAAAATAGCATCTGCGGCCATCGCTTCTGGATTTCTTTTGTGCTACAGGTGGTTGATACTGCGGTTGCTGTAGAAGCCTCTTGTTCACCCTTCTAGGCACCTTCTTCTGAACTGGCTTCTGGGAGAGGACCGGTTTCTCCACAGCAATCCTAGCATCTTCTGGCTCCGTAGCTTTGACGAATACAGTTCTTTCAGCACCTTCTTCTCCAGTGTATCCAAGACCTGAGTAGCCTCCTCCATCTCTTTGGCATGCTAGAATATCTTCAAGAGTGCTTGAGCCACTATTAAGCATTTTTGCGGTCTTCCTGTAAAGGTTAAGCTCTTCCTTCTCAGCATCAAACTGCTGGGCAGCCTGATCCGAAAGAGAAGTGATCGTCTTCAGCAGCTCCTCTCGTTCTTCTTCCAGGTCTGTTAATTTGTCAGTCAATCCTTTGTTGATCTCGATGACTTTAAGCCACTCTTCGTGCAACAAAGCAAAGTGTCTTGCAATGGACTCCTCGGTGATTTCCTCATCATCACTACTTTCTGACTCTTCAACACCATGAATAATTTTTGACTTTGTTAAACGGTGTTCTTCATATTAGTTGCAGTTATTAGAGCAACATTGCTCGTTTGTTCAGAGTCTTCTTCATTGTCTTCGTCTCTTCAGTTTGCAGCTGGAGTCTTGTTCTTTTCATGAGCCGTCTGGAGGATCTCCCACACTTGCTTGGCAATTTCACAGTAGGAGATCAGTCTGAAATTATTTGCGTCAACAACGGCAAATATTGTGTTCAAGGCTTTGGAGTTACTGGTTGCTACAGCTTCTTCTTCAGCTGTCTATGTCTCCTCTAATTTCTCACGTCTAACTCCTTTATCGTCAATGGTCAGTGGGTGTGACCACCCAGACACTACTGCACTCCATGTCTTCTCATCCATCGCCTTTAGGAAAGCCTTCATTCTCGCCTTCCAACAACTATAATTTCCTTCTTCCAGTAGGGGCAGCCGACTTGTGCTTTGTCTCTCTTTCATCTTCACTTGATGAACTCAGCAAGTGATCGGTTGGATTCCCGACCGATTCTCGCTTGTGTTTATTGGTTGTTTTCGTTCATTTTTGGAATATTATGACCATCATGCACTCTCTCCTTCTTGTTTCAGGGCCAATCTGCTCAGGCACCATGGGGAGTAAAGTTAGAGGCAACTGCATGCAAAAGAGTCGAGGAATATGTCAAATTACCCGTATCTCCCATACTGGCCGTATTGGTACGTTTGGCACGGTCGATACGACCGTGTCGATTGTTCGATTTCACAGCTGAAGTCGTATCGACCGTAGCGAGTGGATATGATCGTATCGGTCGTATCGACCGTATTGATACGACCGACACGGACAGCTTAGCATATTTTCATAGAATTTGAAGGGAACCGGAAGGAGAAGAGAGGGCAGATTGGATTGGACGCAAGAGACGAGCTGGGAGGCAAAAAAAGGGCACGAACCAGAGAAGAAAGGGAGGAAGAAAAGAGGTGTTTCGATCCTTGATTACTCAAGTGCATGGTTGTAATCTATTGTTTTCATTAGAGAATCGGATTTGTAACTCGTTCTTTATCTATGAAAGCAATGAAATCATTTTCCATGTATTTGTGAGTAATCCCCCTAATTCCAAGGTTTGAAGAATCTTGTCTAGTGTGTTTGAAGTATTGTGATGATGTACTAAACAAAAGTTTAGGTGGATGATTGATGGATTACAGTTTTACTCAAGTATGTCAAGTTATGCATGATAGATGTTTGAAAGAATGCCAGCATGAAATCCGTTTTAACTTGAGTACGTTATTGAGAGATACATACTTAGCAAAGACGGGAGTTAAACCGACTTTGATTTTATTGACATACGAAAGTAGCTTAAAGAGATAAGTTAGAGGTTAGGTTAGCTTCATCCGAACTCTTTTACTGATCATCATAGCGACGGTTTGTGATTAGTGGAGGAAGTTAGAGCGAATCAATATATTGAGAGTGAAATTCGCAGCGTCTCTTGACAGACAGATTTGTGAACAAGCAGTTGCTGCAGCACGCTCTTGTTCACTCGGAAATTGTCTCAGCAAACAATGAACAAGACAGAAGTTTGTTCACCTAGTTCGGCCAACTGCCTACGTCTGGGGAGGACTATCCTCCAGTCCTCAATCTACTAATCACAAAGGTCTCTAAGTACACTCGGTTACAACTCCACGCAACCTATGCTACTCAACCTTGTGTGGATCACTGAACACAATCAGAACAGGCTCTGACTTGTGTCTGCACACCCTCTACAAATGTCAATCTAGAATAGCTACTGTCTCCCCGAAACTCAGCCTATTCTAAACTACACTCAACTCTGCAAGGTTGCTGTAGCACACAGCTGATGCACAAATGTCCGCGTCGCTCCAAGGCCTTCTGCCAAGCCGATCGAATGATTCCACGAGCGCTACAGACTCTGGAATACTCCCCCTCAATCAGTGACCTCCTGTCACTAGGGAGAACTACCGCTTAGACACTCGACCGAGCCACTCACTCGTCAGTTCTTCCGCGGCTGCCCTTGATCAACCAACAAGCACCACTGCTCTGAATTGGCTTCCAGATCAAGCTCAGATCAGACTATGCAAGTCCTGATGTCCTTCTGCTTCTGTCACCACAGCTCTGCGCTCACGCTCTGCTCTCGGGTGATGATCGAAGAACTCGTCCGTCGCACACCAAAATTGCTCTCTCTAAAATTTGTGTATGCACTCGTGTATCCCTCAACTTCGATCAACCTTTCTGAAATTCGCAGCGTCTCAGTTAGACAGATTTGTGAACAAGCAGTTGCTGCAGCACACTCTTGTTCACTCGAAAAATGTCTCAGCAAACAATGAACAAGACAGAAATTTGTTCACCCAGTTCGGCCAACTGCCTACGTCTGGGGAGGACTATTCTCCAGTCCTCAATCCACTAAACACAAAGGTCTCCAAGTACACTCGGTTACAACTCCACGCAACCTATGCTACTCAACCTTGTGTGGATCACTGGACACAGTCAGAACAGACTCTGACTTGTGTCTGCACACCCTATACAAATGTCAATCTAGAATAGCTACTGTCTCCTCGAACCTCAGCCTATTCTAAACTACACTCAACTCTGCAGGGTTGCTGTAGCACACAGCTGATGCACAATTTGTCCGCGTCGCTCCAAGGCCTTCTGCCGAGCCGATCGAACGATTCCACGAGTGCTGCAGACTCTGGAATACTCCCCCTCACTCAGTGACCTCCTGCCACTAGCGAGAACTGCCGCTTAGACACTCGACCGAGCCACACACCCGTCAGTTCTTCCGCGGCTGCCCTTGATCAACCAACAAGCACCACTGCTCTGAATTGGCTTCCAGATCAAGCTCGAATCAGACTATGCAAGTCCTGATTACCTTCTGCTTCTGTCACCACAGCTCTGCACTCACGCTCTGCTCTCGGGTGATGATCGAAGAATTCGTCCGTCACACACCAAAATTGCTCTCTTTGAATTCTGTGTATGCACTCGTGTATCCCTCTGCTTCGATCAACCTCTCTGCTCTGAACCCCTTTCTCTTAAATAGCAGCACCAGCTTTAAGCATGACCAGGTTTAAGCAATGTCCCAAAAAGAACAATTATCTCCTAAAATTTAGGAGATTAGATTTGATTTTGATCTTCAACACAAATCTCCTTCTCTTGCTAGGAAACCCCACTGGAATATTCACCACATCACTTTAAAATATTCTTCTGGTGTTATCCGTAGCACTGCCAGGCCTTCTAGCCAAGCCCAGGATGCTGCAGGTTCAAGGACAGATGTTGCAGCCACTTGAACAAGCTTCTGCTATAGCATCCCCTACTGTAGTTGCTCCTTGTTCACTTATGCTGTAGCTGCTCATTGTTTACTTGTGCTGTAGCTGCTACTTGTTCACTTGAGCTGGTTTTGTCAAACACTGCCATACTACATCAAACCTTTCTGCTCTGACCTGTTCTCCCTTAAATAGCAGCGCTAGCTTTAATCAAGAACAAAATTAAGCAATGTCCCCAAAAGAACAATTATCTCCTAATTTTTAGGAGATTAGATTTGATTTGATCTCCAAAAGAATCCAGATTTGAGTAACTCAACGCCCCTTGCAGCAACCAGTAGCAAGAGTAAATCAAAGAAAGCCGTCACGCCTAGGGAGAATAAGACACCAGAAATGGAACCACAAAGGAACAATGCAAATGATCCTTCATGAGAAGAACTTATTCCGAGGATGCCGGACTTACCTGATCAAGGTCGATATCAGCGACGAGAGGTACAGGGAGAGCCAAGAGCCATGAGGGATTACACATTCCCAACCATGACAACATTGCAATCACCAATCACATACCCAGCAGTGACCGCCAACAATTATGACATCAAACTGGCGATGCTGGCCTTGGCTTCCAACTCGCCTTTCTCGGGACTTCCGAATGAAAACCCAAGCGCCCACCTGAATTCATTTCTTCAGCTGCTGAATACATTCAGGATCAATGGAGTTTGAAGAGATGCAGTTTGTCTCAGAGTTTTCCCCTTCTCACTAGCGGGAAAAGCTAAGGATTGGTTGTGGAGCCACAATCCAGGGACTTTCAGTACTTGGGATGACTTGGCACAGGCGTTTTTGACTCAGTATTTTTCGCCTGGGAAAACAGCGCAATACAGAACCAACATTAGCAACTTTGGGCAAATGCAAGGTGAGACATTGTATGAAGCTTGGGAACGCTTCAAGGGTCTGTTGAGAGCTTGCCCACATCATGGTCTGCCCAAGTGGCTTGTCGTTCAATCATTTTATAATGGGTTGGATTATGATGTGCGAGCTACTGTGGATCAAGGAGCTGGAGGATCTCTTATGGATCACACACCGGAGGATGGTAAAAGAATTATTGAGAAGATGTCCAGCAACGCTCACAGATGGACAAGTGAGAGATCCAACCCTCGGAAACATTCCAACACTCAGTCAACCTATGTAGTGACACAAATGACGCTATTGGAGCGTTGTCAAAGAAGTTTGATGCCTTGATCACTACTATCGGTAACATTAATGCAAATCAGGTAGGTAGTTCTTCGTCAGCAGGAGGGTGTGAGATTTGCGCATCACTAGACCATGATTCAACCTATTGTCCACTCACAATGCCCGTAGAAGGTGGAATCAACAACGAGGATGTTAACTTCACGGGTAGAGAAAATGTAGGAGCTTATGGATCAAGTGCAAATCCCGCTTATCATCTTAGCAATCGAAACCATCCTAACTTCTCCTACAAAACCCAAGAACCTACCCCTCCTAGATTTCAACCTAGACAGTACCAAAGTAACTAGAGATTTCAAACAAATCAAGGAAGTCAAAATTTTGCTCGGAGCAATCAGCAGGGGCAAGGAAACTATAGTAGAAGCCGAGGACCGGTGCAACACTCGAACAACTATCAAAACCAACCTTCTCAAGGACACCATGCGCAAGCACCGCCTCAGGCTTCTTCGAGCAGCTCTAACCCCACCATGATGGAGGCCATCCTTGCTCAACTTGTCGCGGGTCAAGAGAAGTTGAATGCAAGAATCGATGAACTTGCCATTCACAACAAACATTTGGAGACACAAATTGCACAACAGGCAGCTTCTTCGTTAAGGTCACTCTTCAAAGCCAGACATGGGTAATAATGAATCTTGTAGCGCCATCACTACAAGAAGTGGTATAGTGATAGACCCCGCTAATGCTAGAACGCGTGCCTCCAAGCCAAGGGTGGTCTTGGATGAGAAATCAGAGAAGGAGAAGGATACAGCTGAAGAACCTGATGTAGAAGAGGTTGAACCCACACCGGTTGAGAGAGATGTAGTTGTCGAGGTACCGGTATATAAGCCTAAAGTGCCATTTCCACAGCGGCTAGCGAAGAGCAACAAGGAAGCTGACTTCAAGAGGTTCTCGGATATGCTAACAAAGCTTCAGGTAACGCTGCCCTTCACGGAGGTAATCTCTCAAGTCCCTACTTACGCAAAGTTTTTAAAAGATATCATTTCTCAAAAGCGTAGGATTGATGTGCATGAAACTGTTGCATTGAATGAGATGTGTAGTGCCGTAGTTCAAAATGCATTACCTAAGAAGTTAGGAGATCTGGGTAGTTTTGCCATCCCTATCAATATTGGTATTATCATTGAGCGTGCATTATGTGATCTAGGAGCTAGCATTTCTCTTATGCCTTATTCACTATGCAAAAAGCTAGATCTTGGTGAACTTACTCCTACATCCATTTGTTTGAGATTGGCTGATCGCTCTTCAAGATTTCCTAAAGGAGTTCTTGAAGACTTTCCCATTAGGGTAGGGAATTTCTATATTCCCATTGACTTTATTGTTTTAGAGATGGAGGCGGATAAGGAAGTACCGATCATTCTAGGTAGACCATTTCTAGCTACCACTGGAGCCGTAATTGATGTTAGACATGGCTCACTTGTGTTGCATATTGGTGATGAAGAGATTGGATTTAGTCTAGAAAAGTCATGCAAAACACCATGCTCATCATTTGATTGCAATCGTATTAGCTCATGTGATTTGATAGATCATTGTGTTTTATCTTCATCTAACCCTTTGAGTTTTGAAGATACTAATGAGCATAACATGAGGGCTATTGATTTGGGAGAAGGCAGCACCGATGAGGATAAGGGGAGCAAGATCTCGAAGATGATCCAAGAAGGTAAGGAGTCTTGCAAGGTAGAGCTCAAAGCTCTACCGGCAAGCCAAAGGTATGAATTCCTTGATGAAAATTCAGCGTACCGGTGCTTGTGAATTCTGCTTTGAATGGGGATGAGACTTCTAGGTTGTTGCATGTTCTTAGGAAGTATAAGAAGGCTTTGGGGTACTCAATTGATGATCTTACCGGTATTAGTCCTAGTATTTGCATGCATAGGATTCAGTTAGAAGATGAGGCTAGATCATCCAAGGAACATCAACGTAGGTTGAATCCCAATTTGAGTGATGTAGTGAAGAAGGAGATTATGAAACTGTTAGATGCTGGCATTATCTTTTCTATTCCTGATTCAAACTGGGTTAGCCCAATCCATGTTGTCCCGAAGAAGGGAGGATTTACTGTTGTGGCTAATGAGCGGAATGAGTTGATACCTACACGAACCGTAACTGGTTGGCGTATGTGTATCGATTACCGTAAGTTGAATAAGGCCACAAAGAAAGATCACTTCCCTCTTCCGTTTATTGATCAAATGCTTGAGAGGTTGGCCAATCATAGCTTCTTCTGTTATCTTGATGGATACAGTGGGTTTTTCCAGATACCCATTCACCCACAAGATCAGGAGAAGACGACGTTCACTTGTCCTTATGGGACTTTCGCTTATAGGCGAATGCCATTTGGACTTTGTAACACCCCTGCAACTTTTCAAAGATGCATGATGGCAATCTTTTCTGATCTTATAGAAACGGAGATGGAAGTCTTTATGGATGACTTCTCGGTTTACGGGTTTTCTTTTGATCATTGCCTTCTTAACCTTTCCCATGTTCTTGATGTATTAAGACTGATTTAGTGCTTAATTGGGAAAAATGTCATTTTATGGTGCAAGAGGGTATAGTCTTGGGACATCTAGTTTCCAATCGAGGGATAGAAGTAGATCCAGCTAAGATAGAGGTCATAGCCAAACTTCCACCTCCTAGGGATGTTAAGGGGATTAGGAGTTTTCTGGGTCACGCTGGATTTTATAGGCGTTTCATTAAGGATTTTTCAAAGATAGCTAGACCTCTCACTAATCTCCTATGCCATGATGTTGATTTCCATTTTGATGATGCTTGTTTTGAAGCCTACACTAGGCTTAAAAGATGCCTGACCTCCGCCCTTATTATTCAGCCTCCCAATTAGGAACTCCCATTTGAACTGATGTGTGATGCAAGCGAATATGCAGTAGGTGCCGTGTTAGGTCAACGAGTTGATAAGAAGCTACATGCCATTTACTATGCTAGTAAAGTCCTTGACCAAACCCATGCTAACTACACCACCACTGAAAAAGAGATGCTTGCCATCGTGTTTGCCTTTGAAAAATTCAGACAATACCTTGTAGGATAGCATACCATAGTCTATACCGATCATGCTGCCATCAAGTACCTCATAGCTAAGAAAGATTCTAAGCCTAGATTGATTAGGTGGGTACTCCTACTCCAAGAATTTGATATTCTCATTAAGGAAAAGAAAGGGGTAGAGAACCTAGTAGCTGATCATCTCTCTAGGTTAGAAGAAGATCCCCAAGCTAGGGTGGCAGCAACTCCCATAGATGATTCGTTCATAGGAGAGAGCTTAATGGGAGTGGAGCTGCAAGCAGCTCCTTGGTATGCAGATTATGTGAATTATTTGGTTTGTGGTCTACTTCCTACTGATCTTAATCATCACAGGAAGAAGAGGTTTCTGCATGATGTGAAAAACTATTACTGGGATGAGCCTTACCTTTATAAGCTTTGTGCAGATGGAATTTATAGGACTTGTGTGGCTGAGGAGGACATGATGAGCATTCTTGCTCAATGTCATGATTCTCCCTATGGTGGGCATGGTAGTGGAAACAAGACTGCATCGCGAGTTCTCCAATGTGGATTCTATTGGCCCTCGCTTTTCAAAGATGCCTACGAGTACGCCAAGAGATGTGATAGTTGCCAAAGGAGTGGTAATATTTCTAAGCGCAATGAGATGCCCCAACATCCTATTCAAGAGGTAGAAATTTTTGATGTTTAGGGGATAGATTTTATGGGTCCCTTTCCCACCTCCTTTGGAAACTCATATATCATAGCAGCTGTAGACTATGTGTCTAAGTGGGTAGAAGCTGTAGCCTCTCCTACTTGTGATGCTAAAGTTGTTACGAAGCTATTTAGGAAGATCATTTTTCCTAGATTTGGCGTACCACGTACGGTTATTAGTGATGGAGGATCTCATTTTAAGGAGAAGAATTTTGAGGCTTTGCTAAAGAAGTATGGTGTTTACCATAAGATTGCCACCCCTTATCACCCACAGACAAGCGGGCAAGTGGAGGTTTCGAATAGGGAAATTAAGATCATTCTCGAGAAGACAGTCAGTCGGTCTAGAAAAGATTGGGCTTCTAAGCTAGATGATGCACTTTGGGCATACCGTACTGCATTTAAAACCCCTATTGGAATGTCTCCATATCGATTGATTTATGGGAAAGCATGTCATCTTCCTGTTGAGCTGCAGCATAAGACTTTTTGGGCAATTACAAGATTGAACTTCGATTTACGTGCTGCAGGAGAGAAGCGGTTGTTACAATTGAATGAATTGGACGAGAGTCGCTTGGATGCTTATAACAACGCGCTTCTCTACAAGGAAAGAATGAAGAGATGGCATGATAGGAAGCTGGTGAGGAAGAGCTTCAAACAAGGAGACCAAGTCCTTTTGTTCAGTTCAAGATTGAGACTTTTTCCCGGTAAGTTAAGGACTAGGTGGTCGGGCCCTTTTCACGTTCATAAAGTATTTGATGATGGGCATGTGGAGCTCTTAAATTCTGAAGGGGAGTTGTTTAAGGTTAATGGGCATCGTATTAAATTGTATCATGGGCTAGAGAAGGAAGTAGGCTATGTGAGCTACCACTTGGATTGATTCTGCCCGCCCTTAGCTACGTCTCGCCAAGACTTTAAACTAGGCCTTTTCGGGAAGTAACCCGCTCTGTGAGTTCCTCTTGTTTCTTGCCTTTGTTTTTGTTTTTGTTTTTTTCTTTTAGCTGCGTTATGAGTCATGTGCTAGGCTTGCATCTTGGTCTTCTTATTTGATTTATGCATTTGGGGTTTAGTTCTTCTCGATATCGTCTTGGTTCGGCTGGGTCGTACGACCCGTTTTGGCCGTCAGGACCGTATCGGTCGTATTGATACGGTCGATACGGTCAGGGAAATCTCCACGGGGGTCGTATCGACCGTATCGTGTGGATAATGTCGTATCGGTCGTGCCGGTCGTACCGACCGTATCGATACGGTCAGTCGGCTGTATTTTGACCTAAATCGCGATTTCAGATTTTGAAATCGCGATTTCCGTAGCGACCACCGTTCCGCAAACCTTCTCCACCCGACCGCCCCAGCCTCCGACCACAACCCCAGCGACCTTCACCAGCCGCGCTAGCCCGTTCCGCCCCAGCCACGCTCCACCGCTTCGCACCAGTCCGACCACAACCTCACTGCTCCGCGCCAGCCTCCAGCCACGCTCGCCCGACCGCACTCAGTCGAGGCTCCACAGAACAACCCTCACTCCAAGCCGTCGCGACCTTCTCCGAAGCCCTGACCTGGTTCCGGCAGATTTGCACAATTAACCGCCCATCCAGCTACTCAACCTCAGTCCCTAATTTCTCAGCTCCCCAACCAAAATGCCGCCCACAAAACAGCCCACAGCCGACAGTAAGAAGAACGTTGTCGGCCGCCCAGGTCTCCCCCCTCCATTCCCTAAGACGTACAAGTTCATCAATCCAAGGTCCGCGGAGCGGCTTAAGCGCATCCTCGACGGGAAGAAGGAAATTGTGCCCACCCCCATGCCCGATGTGACGACGATGCACAGGTTCTCCATCTTTGACTCAGTTAATAGCCGGCTGCAGCAGTTCGGTCTTGGGGTGCTTGTAGGGGCTAAATGGCCGACTCATAAAAACATGGTCCATGAGTTTATCGCTTCCTTTGAAGCTGTGATCGAAGGGCAGAAGGTGACCGCCTGGAAATTCCAATTGGGGAATGAAGAGCGCCACCTATCCAGAGAGGAGCTCCATGACATTCTGGAATTTCTTATGGAGGGCACTATTCCTGTGGTGAGTGATATTGAGCGGACAGAATTCTGGCGGAAGTTATCCGGGCAAGACGCGGTGTTCACTCCTAGCCCACCCTCCACGTGCATTAGAGACGCGAAATGGAAATATATGCATCGCATCATTGCGACATCACTCAATCCGCGTGTTGAAGGGGGGACGAAAGTGTCTCAACAGGATTTGGACCTCCTCATCGCTCTTGATAAAGGCATGGAGTTTGACGTTATATCATACTTGACCTTCCGCTTTGAAGAGTTCCAAACCAATGATCAGAGATATGTTCTTGGTGGTGGCGGCTTCATTACTGTGCTCGCCGAAGCTTTTCGCTATGAACTTCCACCGGCTGCCTCGGGCATGTTCCCAGTTTTGGACCTTGCCGCTCTTAGGCAAATGCGGATGGTGTTACCTAATGGTACATGGTATCATAGGATAGATGGCCCTTCTACAGCAGCTGGTCATGCTTCGAAGCGCCGGCGCGAGACTGCGCCTCCACCATCAGCAGCGCAAGAGGATGCTCAGCCCACACATCAAGCTCCGGACTACAGCCCCCAGCTTGATTATCTTATGCGCTCTCAGGAGTGGATGACCAGGGCTATCACCGCTTTGCTTCAAGCCGGAGGAATTCATGACTTTCCAGCACCTCCTACGGCTCCCGGATCCGAGACTTTGGAGCCGCAGGACCCTATGCCATGGACTGGCCCGGTTGATGATGATGTCGTACCTTCCCAGCGCGGTGCCGAGTGACTACCTTTGGGATGCTATTTTTTTTGATATATTAGTTGATATCCTTGCTATATTGACTTGCCTTCTCTTGGTAGTTATCTTTTGTTGGCTATGTTGGTTGCACTTGACATTTGCTGTTTTGTGTCCATATGGAATTCTGAACCGTTTAAATCTCATCGTGAGCCTGTTTCATTGTCATCGATTTATATGTTTCATATCTCATTTTGGCGATGAATCTGATGAACTTGATTGTGCTATATTTGTCCACCTATATTCCCATTTTCAAGTCATCACGGCGGCAGCAATATGTTGACTCTAGCACGAAATGGCCACGCTCACTAGGGGAGTTCCTATGCACTCTTCTCATTTTTAATTTTTAGCTTAGGGACTAAGCTTTATTTTAAGTGTGGAGTGGCTGGTGCATATTAATTGAGTGTTTCATTGATTAACTTGCTTGAATATGCATTGAGTGCTTGGTGCCAAAATATTTATTGATTCCATACTGTGCATATTGTTATAAGAGTGTTTGACCTCTTTTAAGCTTGGGATCAACGTGCTTGAGTTTCACATACCGCATCTAGCCTCTTTCATTTTGCTGATTTAGAGCCTAGGGCCGAGTAAGTTCTCATGATCACGCCTTCTTGTGAGTCATTATTATTGCTATACGTTGCCTATCTCGCATTTTAGGAATTTTTCATTGCTTGCTTTGGACCTTGGTGTAGCTTGCACTTTTTTTTTTATAAAAAAAAACCATTACATAATGCATAAACCTTGCGATTGCTTTTAGGTGACTCTTGTTTGCTTGCTTAGCTCCTCGCTTGTAATTGTTTCTTGCGCATCCTCAACCTCTATTTGGGCTTATTGTCAAGTTCTTATTGTGTGATTCTGGCTAATGCCGAGGGTTAGGAATAAAAGTTCCCCCTCGAAAGTATTTGCACCCAATGAAAAAAAAATGACCGAGGTTAGGAAGAAAAGTTCCTCCTCGAAAGCTTGAGAGAAAAAAAAAAAGAGAAAAGAAATAGTAAGAGCTTGACTTTATGCCCATCCGCCATATCATTCTTGTGCAAGTCTACAATTTGCTTGTGTGCTAGCATGCTTTACTAGAGAATGACCCTTGTGTTAGCACGTAAGCATCAATTGGTTTATGACTGTTTTTGAAAAATAATTTTTGCCGAACTCCTCTTTCCTTATGAATTGTGATGCACAGTCTAAGGCTTGGATATGAGTTCTACATGTTGTGTATAAACCCTTGTTTTGAAAATGAATAGATTGCGAGATTGGTTTTAGTTGGCTCTGATTCTGATTTCCTTGAGTGTGTGCCGTCATGTGTTCTTAGGCGGCTCGAAAACTCTTTGACTGCAATTTGTTTAAAGTGTTAGTGTGAGGTGTGGGGCTAGAGTTCGTGAAGCCCGTGCTTTGGTGGTCATCACTCTATTATTCAAAGCTTAAGTTGGCATAGAGAGTCTTGAATATAATATAACATGTCCTGATTGGTTGCTCGAGACGATCAAATTTTAAGTGTGGAGTGTTTGATCGGTTGGATTCCCGACCGATTCTCGCTTGTGCTTATTGGTTGTTTTCGTTCATTTTTGGAATATTATGACCATCATACACTCTCTCCTTCTTTTTTCAGGGCCAATCTGCTCAGGCGCCATGGGGAGTAAAGTTAGAGGCAACTGCATGCAAAAGAGTCGAGGAATATGTCAAATTACCCGTATCTCCCATACTGGCCGTATTGGTACGTTCGGCACGGTCGATACGACCGTGTCGATTGTTCGATTTCACATCTGAAGTCGTATCGACTGTAGCGAGTGGATATGATCGTATCGGTCGTATCGACCGTATTGATACGACCGACACGGACAGCTCAGCATATTTTCATAGAATTTGAAGGGAACCGGAAGGAGAAGAGAGGGCAGATTGGATTGGACGCAAGAGACGAGCTGGGAGGCGATAAAAAGGCAGGAACCAGAGAAGAAAGGGAGGAAGAAAAGAGGTGTTTCGATCCTTGATTACTCAAGTGCATGGTTGTAATCTATTGTTTTCATTAGAGAATCGCATTTGTAACTCGTTCTTTATCTATGAAAGCAATGAAATCATTTTCCATGTATTGTGAGTAATCCCCCTAATTCCAAGGATTGAAGAATCTTGTGTTTGAAGTATTGTGATGATGTACTAAATGAAAATTTAGGTGGATGATTGATGGATTATGGTTTTACTCAAGTATGTCAAGTTATGCATGCTAGATGTTTGAAAGAATGCCAGCATGAAATCCGTTTTAACTTGAGTACGTTATTGAGAGATACATACTTAGGAAAGACGGGAGTAAAACCGACTTTGATTTTATTGACATACGAAAGTAGCTTAAAGAGATAAGTTAGAGGTTAGGTTAGCTTCATCCGAACTCTTTTATTGATCATCATAGCGACGGTTTGTGATTAGTGGAGGAAGTTAGAGCGAATCAATATATTGAGAGATTGAGATTCGATTTCCGTAATAGGTTGATAATCAAAATTGAGCGAAAGCTAGTTTAGAAGATTGATCTATTCATAACCTCTATAGTCTTCAATCATCCATTCATCTTTGTCACTTTATTAGAAAATACTAGGCAAGTGAAATCAACCTTGGAATCTTCTTGAAATTTGGCAATCTAACCTTAGCTTGCTTGTCTTAATCCAAATCATTACAGAAAATCAATTCAAAGATCGAGTTAGCTAAACAAAACTAGATTTTGCGTAGTGCATAAGCTTAGTTTACTCCTTGGACGACCCGAAATACTTCGGTTTATAAATTATTTTTGACCTGCATTGGAACTTCATATTCACTGAATTTGGAGTACAAAAATATTACACGTCAGCAAGGCGCTTAGGATGTTCACTCTATGTGTCGAGTTCCCGCCCTGATACCAATTGTAATTTCCGCAGCACCTCTGAGTTGCAGATTGTGTACAAGCAGTTGCTATAGCAAACTCTTGTACACTCGAATCTTGTGCAACAAGATGAAACACTGAACAATGATTTGTTCACCTAGTTCGGCCAACTGCCTACGTCTGCGGAGGATTGTACTCCAGTCCTCAATCCACTAGTCTCAAAGGTCTCTCGTACAACACGGTTCGACTCAACGCAACCTATGCTACTCAACCTTAGCTAGTCAATCACACAATCAGAACAGGCTATGACTTGTGTCTCACACACCTACACACTCGAATTAATTCAGAATAGCTACTCCTTTGATCTCACAGACTCAGCCTATTCTAATTAAATCAAAGTCCCCGTAGGTTTGCTATAGCACCTGCTGTAGCACACAGCTGGTGCACGTTCTGTCCGAGTCGCTCCAAAGCCTTCCACTGAGCCGATCGAACTCTTCCACGAGCGCTGCACACTCTGGAACGCTCCCCGTCACTCAATGACCTCCTGTAAGTAGCGAGACCTAGCCTCCTGCAGATTGACCGAGTTCCTCCACTCGACAACTCTCCTGCTGCCTTCCTTTATCAACCATGATGATGCAGTATGGCAGTGTTTGATAAAACCAGCACAAGTTAACAAGCAAGTGAACAAGATGCTGCTATAGCCGGAGTCCAGCTTATGTGAACAAGATTAGTGAACAAGGAGCAGCTATAGCTGGAGGCTGCTATAGCAGGAACTTGTTCAGAAGAGCTGTAGTGTCTGTCCGAGCAGCAGCAACCTGGGCCTTTGGAAAGAGGGCGTGCCAGTCCTTCATAGAGCATCAGAGGAGTTTCTAAGTTGCTGTAGAGAATATTTCAGTGGAGATTCCTATCTGAAGAAGGAGATTTGATTGTGGGAGATTTGAATCTCAAATCAAATCTAATCTCCTAAAAATTAGGAGATTGATATTTGGAGGAAATTGCTAAATCCTGATAATGATGCAAGTGGTTGGTTCTATATAAAGAAGACCCTTCAGAGCAAGGAAGATGGATCGAAGAAGTGGGCAGAGAGCGAGAACACGCACAGAATTCCGAGAGAGTATTTTTGGTGTGCTAAGAGAACTTCGATCTTCACCGAGAGCAGAGCGTGAGCGTAGAGCTGAGGTGACAGAAGAAGAAGGTGATCAGGACTTGTGTAGTCTGATCCAAGCTTCATCTGGAAGCCAATTCAGAGCATAGAGTGCTTGTTGGTTGATCAAGGGCAGCCGCAGAAGAACTGATGGGTAAGTGACTCGGTCGAGTGTCTAGACAGCAGTGCTCGCTAGTGACAGAAGGTCAATTAGTGAGGGGGAGTATTCCAGAGTGTGCAACGCTCGTGGAATCGTTTGAACGGCTCGGCGGAAGGCTTCGGAGCTACGCAGACAGTTTGTGCATCAGCTGTGTGCTACAGCAGATGCTATAGCAACCCTGCAGAATCTGAGTATTATTTAGAATAGGCTGAGTTTTGAGGAGACGGTAGCTATTCTAGATAGATATCAGTAGAGGGTGTGTAGACACAAGCCAAAGCTTGTTCTGATTGTGTACGAGGATCCACCTAAGGTTGAGTAGCATAGGTTGCGTGAGTTGTAACCGTGTGTACTTGGAGACGGTTGAGATTAGTGGATTGAGGACTGAGAATAGTCCTCCCTAGACGTAGGCAATTGGCCGAACTGGGTGAACAAACATTTGTCCTTGTTCGTTCTTGCTGAAACAGTTTCTGGGTGAACAAGAGTGTGCTGCAGCAACTGCTTGTCACAAATCTGTTTATCAGAGGCGCTGCGAATTTCAAACTAACAAGCATGCCCTGCTCTGAATTGGTCCTCCTGATCAAGCACTGACCAAACACTGCTAGTCTGCAATCAGTCTCTGCCCTTAACCACCCAGCTCTGCTCATGGTGGTGATCGAATCTTCGCACGCACTTGAATCTCTCTTTAGGTATTCTGCGTGTGTTCTCAGTATTTGCTCTCTGATTCGATGTCTTTGATGCTCTGCCCAGCCTCCTTTAAATAGAAACTCCAAGTTCCATCAATATCAAATTTAGGAAGATCCTCAAAGATCTCAACAAGATCCTATCTCCTCATCGTTAGGAGATTTGATTTTCCAATCAAATCTTCAAGCTTGTGGCATGGAATCTTCACTGGATATTCTGAGAATATTTGGAAGCCTCTCTTTGCACTGCTTCGTCATATCTGGGCAGATTCCTCTTCGGTCTAAAACTGCTGCCAAGCTGCTACAGCTCCCTGCTACAGCTTCTGCTATAGCAACTGCTTGTTCACTGAGCTTGTTCACTCTGCCTGGATTTGCACAAGCTGCCGTCTTCACATGCATGCTGTAGTAGACTCTTGTGCAGCTTGTAGGAGTTTGTCAATGATGCCACATACCTTACAAAGATCATCGAAACAGAGAGAGCAAACACATATATGGAATATCAACTGAGGGAGATTCTGTGCGAGCAGAGCTTCGATCATCACCGAGAGCATAGTTGGCGGGCAGAGAGCTGAGGTGATTGAAGCTGAGTGTGATCGAGACTTGCAGAGTCTGATTAGTGCTTGATCAGGGAAGCTAATTCAGAGCAGTGATTGCTTGTTGCTTGATCAAGGCAGGCCACGGAGGAATTGACGAGTGGAGGAACTCGAGCAATTGGCAAGAAGCCTGGTCTCCATAGGGACAGGAGGTCGCTAAGTGAGGGGGAGCATTCCAGAGTGTGCAGCGCTCGTGGAAGAATTGTCACTACTCGCCGGAAGGCTTTGGAGCTACTCTGACAATGCCTGCACTAGCTGTGTGCTATAGCAACCCTACGGAGAGTCTGTGTTAATTAGAATAGGCTGAGTTAGTCGGCTCAGTAGCTATTCTGAATTGATACAAGTGTAGGTGGTTGGGACAAGTCAGAACTTGTTCTGATTGTGATTGAGATACTAGCTAAGGTTGAGTAGCATAGGTTGCATGGGGACGAACCGTGTATATAATAGATCTTGAGCATAGTGGATTAAGAGACTGAGTTTCAGTCTTTCCTAGAGGTAGGCACTTTGTCGTATTGGGTGATCAAATTATTGTTCATTGTTTTATCTTGCTGCACAAGATTTGCCTGTACAAGAGTGTGGTATAGCAACTGCTTGTACACAAATCTGCATCTCAGAGACGCTGCAAAGATTTCAATTCGTATCAGAGCGGGAACTCAACATACCGAGTAAAGATCTTGAGCGTGTGCTGAAGGAAGCAAGAAACAATGAAGGAAGGTCAGAGTACAAGCCGCGCACCGTTGCTGGAAGAAAGTAACTATGGCTATTGGAAGGCGAAAATGAAGGCATTTCTCAAAGCTATTGATGAAAGAACCTGGAGAGCGGTTGTGGATGAATTGTCACCTCCCATAACCATGGATGAAGGAGGAGTTACTCGAGTGAAACCTGAAGTACAATGGACTGCTGAAGAGGAAGCTACAGCAAACTATAATTCAAAGGCACTGAATGCTATTTTTGCTGTAGTAGATGCTAACAATTTCAGGTTGATCTCCAACTGCGACATTGCAAAACAAGCCTGGGAAATCTTGCAAGTAGCCCATGAAGGAACTGACAAAGTAAAGATGTCCAGGTCACAGATCATTACTTCTCAGTTTGAGAGTCTAAAGATGCAAGAAGAGGACTCCATCACTGAGTTCAATGCCAGATTTCAAATGATGCTCATGCTTTTGGAGAACCCTTTCCGGAGGAAAAAATGATAAGGAAAGTACTTCTACCCACCAGATTTGACATGAAAGTGACAGCCATTGAAGAAGCTCAGAATGTCAGACATATGAGACTAGAGGAGTTGATTGGATCCCTCAAACAGTTTGAAATGAAGCTGGTCAAAGAAGAGCCCTCTCCCAAAGGCAAGAGTGTAGGACTAAAAGCAGAAATAGAAGAAAAGAAGTCTGCATCTGATGATCAACTGAGTCTGCTAGTGAAGAATCTTAGGAAACTCTTGAAGAACATGGAAAAAAAATCTATGCAAGGCTCATCCTCTCGAAGGCAAGCCAAAAGGGGCAGAGGAAATCAGAGAAGAAGAAAGGAACCTGCCCAAGATGAAGACGAGAAGAAAGAAAAATGAAAGGGCATTCAGTGCTGGAACTGTGATGGATATGGTCACCGACAAGTCGATTGTACCAGCAAACCAATGAAGAAATCTGAGCAAAGAAGTGACAGTTCTCTCTCAGCTAGCTGGAGTGAAGATGATACCAATCACAGTGAAGATGAGTGCAACATATTCAGATACGTATCAATCAGGAAATTGAGAAGGGCACAAGAAAAGATGAACAAGTTTCTACTGCAGCAACCCTTGTATCATCGTTCTAGTACTAAGGAGTGTCTAAAGTACAAACGAAGAAGATGCTATATCTGTGGACACAAGGGATACATTAAGAGGCACTGCCGGTCGATCCCCACTAGGAAAACTCCAACCAAAGATCCCATGAAGCAGAAACATGAGAGAACCCTACATGTCGCACTTGTCAGCACATCAAGTTCTTCAAGCAAAGTAAGCTGGTACTTTGATATTGGATGCTCAGGGCATATGACTGGAGAAAGAGCATTCCTAAAGAACATAACTCCATGCTCAGAACAGCTGGTAAAATTTGGAAATGGTTTGTGATGGTATGTGGCATCATTGACAAACTCCTACAAAGTGAACTAGAGCTTGCTACAGCAAGTATGGAAAGAAAATAGCTGATGAAGAGCAGCAGAAGTTCAGTAGCAGAAGTATTGCACACCTTCAGACAGCTTGTGCTACAGCAGATGCTGCAGCACAAATGCTGTAGCATAAATTCAGCTTTCTCGTAGATTGCATTCAAACAACAAATCAGTGGACCGAAGGGCTTCCGGAAAGAGCTGAATATTCAGGAGAATATTTCTGGAGTGTCTCTCAAGAACAAGGGCAGATTTGTTGAAGTGAAGATATGATCTTGTAGAGATCTTGGAGGATCTTCCTTAGAATTGATGGGATTGGTTCCTAATGCATTTAGGAAATTCCAGCAGCAGCAAACAGCTACAACACAAGTGAACAAGGAGTTGTTGCAGCTCAAACAATCAAGCTGGCAGCAGAGGTGAACTAGCAGCAGATGCAGCATGGGATGCTGCAGCAGGTGCTGGTTCAAGTGCTGGTTCAACTGTCCAAGTAGCAGTTTTGTGCTGGGAGCGATTTTAAGGTATGGCAGCTTTGTGAAAGCTCTTAGAAGAATTTCTAAAATACTAAAGAGCATTTTCCAGCAAGGTTTACTTGTCAGAGAATGAGATTTGCATTGAAGATATTAATCAAATCTAATCTCCTAGATTTTAGGAGATAATTGATCTTGTGGGATTATGGCCTAAACCTGGAAATTGCTTAAAGTGGTGAGGGTATTTAAGCAGAAGGTTTGAGGGCTGTAGAGGGTGATCAAAGCTGAGTGATACACGAGTGCCTACACGGATTTCAGAGTGAAGATCTTTTGTGTGTGGCGGACATATTCTTCGATCATCACACACGGGCAGAGCGTTGAGCGCAGAGCTGTGGTGCGTATTGCAGAAGAGAGTCAGGTCTTGCAGAGACTGATTCGTGCTTTGATCTGGAAGCCAATTTAGAGCTGTGGAGCTTGTTGGTTGATCAAAGGCAGCCGCGGAAGAGCTGACGGGTGGAAGGCTCGGTCGAGGTTCGTGCGGAAGAACTCACTAGTGGCAGGTGGTCACTGAGTGAGGGGGAGTTACTCAGAGTGTGCAGCGCTCTTGGAGTGGTTCGATCGGCTCGGCAGGAGGCCTTGGAGCGACGCGGACATTGTGCTTCAGCTGGTGTTACAGCTGTTGCTGCAGCAACCCTGCTGAGTAGTGTAGTATAGAATAGGCTGAGTTCTTTGAGAGAATTGTAGCTATTCTAGACTGACATATTGTAGAGGGTGTTCTGGCACAAATCAGAGCTTGTTCTGATTGTGTTGAGTAGTCCACACGGGGTTAAAGTAGCATAGGTTGCGTGCGTTGTAACCGAGTGTGCTTTGAACCTTTGGTTGAGTGGATTGAGGACTGGAGAATAGTCCTCCCCAGACGTAGGCAGATTGGCCGAACTGGGTGAACAAATATGTGTCCCATTCATTGTCTGTTGTGCCTACAGTTAAGTGAACAAGAGTGTGCTGCAGCAACTGCTAGTTCACAAATCTGCATAAGTAGAGACACTTGAAATTTCAATTGGTATCAGAGCGGGAACTCGACACACAGAGTTAAAAAGATCCTACAGTGTCTCTGAAGAAGCCAAGACAATGAAGGAAGGACAGAGCACAAGCAGACCTCCATTATTGGAAGAGAGCAATTATGGATGTTGGAAGGCGGGAATGAAGGTCTTCCTAAAGACGATGGATGAGAAGACTTGGAGAGCAGTAGTGTCTGGATGGTCACACCCACTGATCATCGACGACAAAGGAGTTGCACTGGAGAAACCAGAGGAGACATGGACAGCTGAAGAAGAAGCTGTAGCAACTAGTAACTCAAGAGCCTTGAACGCGATATTTGCCGCTGTTGACGCAAATAATTTCAGGCTGATCTCTGACTGTGAAGTTGCCAAGCAAGCATGGGAGATCCTCCAGTCGGCTCATGAAAGGAACAAAACTCCTGCTGCAAATAGGAGAGACGAAGACAGTGAAGAAAAATCTGACCAAATTAGCAATGTTGCTTTGATGTTTGAAACTGATATGAAGAGCACCGCTTCAACAAAACCAGAAAGTGTTGATTGTGTTGATGAGTCAGACAGTAGTGATGATGAGGAAATCACTGAGGAGTCCATTGCAAGAAACTTTACCCTGTTGCACGAAGAGTGGATGCAAGTCATGGAGGTCAACAAAGGATTGACGGCTAAAGTTTCAGATCTGCAAGAAAGACAAGAGGAGCTGCTGAAGATGATCACTTCTCTTACGGATCAGGTTGCCCAGCAAGAAGAGAAGTTTGCTGCAGAGAAGGAAGAGCTCAACCTCTACCGGAAGACTACAAAGATGCTTAACAGTGGAACAAGCACTCTTGAAGATATTCTAGCTCGCCAAAGATATGGAGGAGGCTACTCAGGTCTTGGATACACTGGAGAAGAAGGTGCTGAAACAACTGTATTCATCAAAGCTACGGAGCCAGAAGATGCTGAGATTGCCGTGGAAGAACCGGTCCTGTCGCAGAAACCAGTTCAGAAAAAGGTGCATAGAAGGGTGAACAAGAAGCTGCTACAGCAACCGTTGTATCAACAATCTGTAGCAGAAAAGAAACCCAGGTGCAAAAGTCGCAGATGTTATTTCTGTGATCGAGAGGGACACATTCAGAAAAGATGCCCGATCCTGAACAAGTATTGGAGACCTCAGAAATCGCCTACAGACGGACAACGCCAGATGAAGCCAAGGATCAGGCGTGGCAGGCGAGTGACCTCCAGCTCATCAAAGCCGATGGACTGTCATTGTCTAGTTGTGCACGAAAACATCAGATATGTTGGAGGGACAACGAAAATGAGGATCAAGAAGGATGCTGGCACAGAGAGGATGAGACACCGAAACAATGCCGGAAGGAAAGAAAGAGTTGCTGGTCACAACAAAACTCGGAAGAAGCATGTTCGAAAACCAGTAAAAGTATGGGTGGAGAAGCAGCCACCTGATATTCCCCCAAAGCCAACCAATGAAGCACATGTTGACACATTGGAATGCCCTCTCCTGTGGATGGAGAAGAGGCGTTGGCATATTCGCTGAGTTCAGCTGGTATCCCCCTTTATCATTTGTGACAAAAAGGGGGAGAAGAGGAGAAGAGGAGAAGGGGAGAAGAAGAGAAGAGTTGCTCTTATAGATGATGCTCAGGTTTTGTTTTGTCAAAAATGCCAAGGGGGAGATTGTTAAGGTAATGGCATCCTTGACAAAACAAGCGCAAGAAGTTGCTACAACATCCCCTGAAGATTGAAGCTGAAGAAGCTGCAAAAGAAGGAGTTCAAAGATGAGAGGAGGATTGCCTAAGATTAGAAGGGTTCTTGGATTTTGTCAAAATGCCAAGGGGGAGATTGTGATGGTATGTGGCATCATTGACAAACTCCTACAAAGTGAACTAGAGCTTGCTACAGCAAGTATGGAAAGAAAATAGCTGATGAAGAGCAGCAGAAGTTCAGTAGCAGAAGTATTGCACACCTTCAGACAGCTTGTGCTACAGCAGATGCTGCAGCACAAATGCTGTAGCATAAATTCAGCTTTCTCGTAGATTGCATTCAAACAACAAATCAGTGGACCGAAGGGCTTCCGGAAAGAGCTGAATATTCAGGAGAATATTTCTGGAGTGTCTCTCAAGAACAAGGGCAGATTTGTTGAAGTGAAGATATGATCTTGTAGAGATCTTGGAGGATCTTCCTTAGAATTGATGGGATTGGTTCCTAATGCATTTAGGAAATTCCAGCAGCAGCAAACAGCTACAACACAAGTGAACAAGGAGTTGTTGCAGCTCAAACAATCAAGCTGGCAGCAGAGGTGAACTAGCAGCAGATGCAGCATGGGATGCTGCAGCAGGTGCTGGTTCAAGTGCTGGTTCAACTGTCCAAGTAGCAGTTTTGTGCTGGGAGCGATTTTAAGGTATGGCAGCTTTGTGAAAGCTCTTAGAAGAATTTCTAAAATACTAAAGAGCATTTTCCAGCAAGGTTTACTTGTCAGAGAATGAGATTTGCATTGAAGATATTAATCAAATCTAATCTCCTAGATTTTAGGAGATAATTGATCTTGTGGGATTATGGCCTAAACCTGGAAATTGCTTAAAGTGGTGAGGGTATTTAAGCAGAAGGTTTGAGGGCTGTAGAGGGTGATCAAAGCTGAGTGATACACGAGTGCCTACACGGATTTCAGAGTGAAGATCTTTTGTGTGTGGCGGACATATTCTTCGATCATCACACACGGGCAGAGCGTTGAGCGCAGAGCTGTGGTGCGTATTGCAGAAGAGAGTCAGGTCTTGCAGAGACTGATTCGTGCTTTGATCTGGAAGCCAATTTAGAGCTGTGGAGCTTGTTGGTTGATCAAAGGCAGCCGCGGAAGAGCTGACGGGTGGAAGGCTCGGTCGAGGTTCGTGCGGAAGAACTCACTAGTGGCAGGTGGTCACTGAGTGAGGGGGAGTTACTCAGAGTGTGCAGCGCTCTTGGAGTGGTTCGATCGGCTCGGCAGGAGGCCTTGGAGCGACGCGGACATTGTGCTTCAGCTGGTGTTACAGCTGTTGCTGCAGCAACCCTGCTGAGTAGTGTAGTATAGAATAGGCTGAGTTCTTTGAGAGAATTGTAGCTATTCTAGACTGACATATTGTAGAGGGTGTGCTGGCACAAATCAGAGCTTGTTCTGATTGTGTTGAGTAGTCCACACGGGGTTAAAGTAGCATAGGTTGCGTGCGTTGTAACCGAGTGTGCTTTGAACCTTTGGTTGAGTGGATTGAGGACTGGAGAATAGTCCTCCCCAGACGTAGGCAGATTGGCCGAACTGGGTGAACAAATATGTGTCCCATTCATTGTCTGCTGTGCCTACAGTTAAGTGAACAAGAGTGTGCTGCAGCAACTGCTAGTTCACAAATCTGCATAAGTAGAGACACTTGAAATTTCATGGTTTGAAAGGAAAAGTTCTAGGCAAAGGAACATTGACAGCCAAAGGGATGCCCAAGCTGAGGAATGTAATGCTGGTAGAAGGGTTAAAGGCAAATCTCATAAGCATTAGTCAGTTGTGTGATGGAACGCTGCAAGTGAAGTTCACCCAAGATTCATGTCAAGTCTTCAAAAAATCAGGAGAGTGCATAATGCAAGGGGCCAGATCAAAGAACAACTGTTACCTTCTCAAAGTTGATACAGCAACCCCTTCACCAACATGCATGCTGACCAACACGGAAGAAATGAATCTCTGGCACAGAAGGATGGGTCACATCAACCTGAGAACCTTGAAGAAAATTGCGATGGAAGGGTTAGTCAGAAGAATTCCATTAATCAAAGGTGAACCGAGCACCATCTGTGGAGAATGGCAGATAGGCAAACAGAAGAAGGCATCACACCCAAAGGCTAAAAATATTAATACAATCAGACCTCTTCAATTGATACACATGGACTGATGGGGCCTTTGGAAGTCTAGAGCATTGGAAGAAAGAGGATTTGTCTGTGATGATGATTATACTAGATTCACGTGGATTGACTTTGTCAGGGAGAAATCAGACACTATAGAAGTAATCGTCTCTCTAGTGTCTCGACTAGAGCAAGAAAAGAATCTCAGAATCTCCATCATCTGAAGTGATCATGGAAGGGAATTTGAGAATGAAGCAGTAGACGAGTTCTGCAGAAAAAGGGGAATCAATCATCAATACTCGTCTCCAATCACTCCTCAGCAAAATGGTGTCGTGGAACGAAAGAATCGAACAATCCAAGAAATGGCCAGGGTCATGATTCATGCGAAGAAGGTTCCCCTGAGATTTTGTGCCGAGGCAATGAACACAGCCTGCTACATCATCAACAGAGTTTCCATACGGAAAGGAACGAATCAGACCTGCTATGAGCTCTGGAACCAGAAGAAGCCCACGGTTAAATACTTCCACATTTTTGGGAGTGACTGCTACATTCTGAGGGATCGGGAATACAGAAAGGAGCTTGACCCCAAGAGTGATGCTGGGATGTTATTGAGATACTTAGTAAACAGCCGGGCATATCGAGTTTACAATGAAAGGACGAAGACAGTGATGGAATCCATTAATGTAGTCGTCAATGATGTTGAAGAAGCAACTCCCACTTGCTTAGATGACGAAAACTCAGGCACTGAAGCTCCACCCGTGAGACAGAACAGGAGTGAACAAGACCATGCACCAGAGGATGCTACAACAGACGCTGATGCAGAAAGCCGAGATGAACATGTGGATAGCCCTGATGTAGAACAGGATAGTGAAGTCCAAGACAAACAGTAGGGGATCCAATTATGCGAAGGATATGGTCACATACAAATTGAATGCCCAACCTATCAGAAAAGAACAACAAATCCTTAACTGCCAACTGGAGTGATGCGGATAGCGAAGATGACACTGATCACAAAGGAAATCTTTCCTTAACCACTATATTTCATAATGATAATTTAGATCCAATAAACTCAGACATTGTTTATGGGATCATTGAAACTGACAGCAGCGATGACGAAGACTTTTTAGAAGACTAAATTGCTGAATAGTTCAAATTGATACAAGAAAAGTACCTGGAAGTGATTGAAGTGAATAAAAGCCTACTATCTAAGATCTCGGGATTGGAAAAAGAACGAGATAAGCTCCAGAACATCATTGCTTCTCTTCCTAAAGAACAACAATCTGATGATGCAGGGACAAGAGAAGAGGAATGTCAACAAAAAGCTGTGTCTGGTGCAGGTAACTGATCGCGCGTCGTTGTACGTGTCAAATTAATCCTTCCTTCTCCACTTAGTACAGCGGCTAAGTCAGGGTCCATCCCACAAGGAGCGTGCAGACTCGTCTTAGCTAGCAACCTACAACTTACGAAATTGGGGGTCGTGAGTGATTGGGTTGCGCAGGTGCGCGAATGAACAGTAGTGAAAGCAGAACTGCTCGATACGTGCGCGGACAGTAGATATTAAGTACTATGACTATGAAAAGTATCGGAAAAGACAATCCTCTATGAACGTATCCCTTATCATCGACTCTAAACATCTATAGTGCAGTTCTACTTACGCTAGTGTCCGATCAAGGCTTCCTAACATGTGTTACTCCTAGTTGTCACCGTCAAGTTACCAACTAGTTTAACATACAATAACGAGCAGTTAGAATAAGATTGCGGTTCAAGGCTTCTCTTATTCGCACAACTCATTATCACCCATGTGCATAGAATTAATATAAGTAGGCGAACTAAGCTTTAAACACAAGTCTCAAAAGAAATACTTCATAGAATCATGTCGAACCGATACAAAGTGTTTAGCTAGACATGCTAGAAACAAACATCATAGAACTAATAAATAAAACTAAAGCAGCCAAGGAAAAGTAGCTGGTCGGCGCAATTGCAGATTGCTGTTTTCGGCTGGCGCAGGTTGGAGAATCTCAGCTGGAGCTCGTGTGTTTTTGCTGCTATGTGTCCCTCTCTCTATATGTCCTCTCTCCCTCCAAACCCTAGCTTCCCTCCTCTTATATACTGGTCTTGAAGCCCAAGGAATGCTTAGATTTGGCCCGAGAGAATCTTAGCTACTTCCCAAATCTAGGAGATAATGATGATCAAAATTTAGAAACTCTGCTATCCTGCGCATGGCTCGCTGCGCACGTTGATTGCGCTACTCGCTTCGCGCATTCGGTTTGCGCACTGCAGTCCGAATCAGCTATCTCTTATCTCCTTCTGCGCTGCTAGCTCCGCAGGTCGTGCATTGCGCTCTTTAAAAGCGCCGGTAGCGCACATCTGACTTATGCTCCTGTTTCATCCTGAAATACAAAAATACCGAAAACCAGTAATCTTGTACACAAAATAATGCAAACAAGCACAGTGTTACGATCTAAATAGCACATATAACTAGGCTCTATCAAATCCCCCACACTTGCCCTTGTTTGTCCCGAACAAGCACTGAAGCACAGATACAATTACCTCTCTTAAGTCTAGCGCACAGTCTTACACTCATGCGCGATCTGCACATCGGTTCACCCTGTGTTGCTCTATCACTGATCGTGCGTCGTTGTGCGCGTCAAATTAATTCCTTCCTCTTCCACTAGTACAGCGGTTAAGTAAGGGCCGATCTCCACAGGGAGCAAGCAGTTCAGTTTTAGCCAGTAACCTACACTTATGAAATTGGGGGGTGAGTGATTGGTTTGCGCGATGCGCGAGTAAACAGTGGTATCGTAACGCAGGAATTTGCACTAGACGTGCGCAGACAGTAGAGATTAAGTACTATGACTATGAGAAGTATCGGCGCAGACAATCCTCTATGAGTGTATTCCTTATCATCGACTCTAAATGTCTATAGTTTGGTTTGCTAATGTTAGTGTCCGATCAAGGCTTCCTAACATGTGCGCATGTTCCGATCAAAGTTCATGTGCTATTAATTCTTACACTAGACTAAACAACTACGAATCCGATCAAGGTAGTAATTGCCTATCCTAGCGCGTTACTCCTAGTTGGCACCGTCAGGCTATTCAACTAGTTTAACAAACAACAACAAGCAACAAGAGTAAGATTGCGGTTCAAGGCTTCCCCTACTCATGTAATAAGCGCATGTAACAAGCAACAAGAGTAATGTGCACTCATTTCGGATGGCTGGGAGATAGCTCTTTATAGGCGCCAGGTTGTCAGCTCTCACTCCGAGGATGGGTATATGGTTAATAGCGCCAGCTTCTTCCCGCGCGTGATTCTTCCGCGCACTTCCTGGGAACTCAAGCTTTTTGATGATTTTCTGTGTATTTTGCGCACGCTGGTACGTATTTGTGTGCATGCTGATTCTTTTGTAGCGCATATCATCTGCTGGTCTTTTTTCTTTGTACAGCTTTGTCTACGGTTCCTATGTTTCCCAGAACGGTTCCAGTCTCGGCCTCCGGATAACAGCTATGGAACACCGCCCCGCTCTCCCTCCTTGGTCTATCTGCGCAGGTCGGCGCACGCGTTTACACCCGCGCCCGCCTTCCTTTTCTCAACTTCCAGAGAGCAGGTGGTCTGTTTTCCCACCTTGCCACGCTTTTGGGTACTTGCCTTTGGCATCTGCGTGACTGAGCGCTCTCTTGTTCCGAAGGTCGCGAAGCGCCGGCCTCCACTCGCGCTCTCAACCATATACCTCTCCTCTGAAGCGCGAGCGACTAACCGCCTCTCTAGAGCGTTTCTGTCAACTCCACATCCCTGTATATCCCAACTAACAGGAGCAGAAAAACGAAAAAAATATACTAAAAATAGTTGATAGCAGCGCACGGCGCAATATGGATAGCGCAAACAAGCTGAACAGTGCGCGCAACCCGCACACAAGCGCTCTACTGCTACTGTTTCCTTCAATTAAACTAAGCTACACTATAAAGCTCAAAAAACGTGAAATGTACATGTAACGCTCCCCCCCCCCCACACTTAAACAGAGCCGTGTGCCCACGACTCAAGCTCAAGCGCACGGAGAACGCGCACATGCAGAACATAGGCATGCAAGCAAAATAAAGAGCATAAAAACTAAGAACATATAGTCAAAGCAGCGCAAATATAGCATAGGGACACAAAATGTAGCACAGGAGTTCAGCACACAAATATAGCAACAGAATATCAAATAAAGTTTAGCATATAAAAGAAAATAGACACCACCCGGAAGAAATAATGCGCTCCCCCCCCCCCCCCCCCCCGCAGCTCTAGAGGTCATCGGAGCTGGACGCAGCCGCTGAACTATGCGCCTCCTCCTCTGAAGAATCCGTCATATATTCGGAGCTGGAGGAAGGCGGTACAGCTGATAGGGCAACAGGCTGCGCCTCGACGTCATCCTCTGAAACGGGGTCCCATAGCGAGTCGGAGCTGGTGCTAATGATGGGTTCGGCTATAGGGGACCTTGGAATGGACGGCTGGGCAGGGGAAGGTGCAGGTGCTGGTACTTGTGCTGGTTCGGGGGTGGGTTCTGCTGGTGCTGGTGCTGGTGCTGCTGGTGCTGGTGCCGGTGCTGCTGGTGCTGGGGCTGATGGTGCTGGTGCTGCTGGTGCTGGGAAGGGCTCTGCAGGATGCACTAGGGGCTGAGTAAGAGGGCTGGCTGGCTGGTGTGGACTGTCGGGAGAACCTGGAGGTGGCCGGTGTAGGCTGAGGAGAGGGGGAATCGCGTCTTCAAATCTCCACCCTGATGGTGGGCTCATGCTTAAGTGCTGAAATTTTCTAAGTCCTGCCCTTATATACCCCTCTGACTGGCGCAGCGGTCCTGCGCACTGAAGTGCGCACGGACCTGCGCACTGCTGCTCGAATAAAAAAATTACAAGACCTAAACTAACTAAAAGACACTAGAAAGACTAAAAGAAAGACATATAAAAGTAAAACGAGTCGGGTTACCTCCTGACAAGTGCCTTTGTTTAACGTCGTTGGCTCGACTGTACCTCGTTACGTGCCCAAATGTGTGCCAGCAACCTCCCCCACTCTTGCTCTTGAGTGACCCCGCGCTTGTGCATGGGTTGTGTTCTTCTTGGTCCTGCGCAAAGGGTGAGAAGGGTAGTCAACATGGATAATATGTGAGAAGTCTGCAGTAACGAGGGTAGATGAAGAGGAAGAAGAAATGTGAGCAATAGTTTCCAGTTCTCCCTCTGGTGCATCTGGTGGTGACTCTGGCGCAGCAACCTGCGCATCTACTATCTCAGGTTCTGCCAAGTCAATGTCGCGCACTGTGTCGTCCCAAGGTTCTCCTAGATACCGTTTGACTCTCTGCCCATTGACCTGAAAACGATGCCGGTGCTTGTTTTCTAATTCGATTGTTCCATAGGGGAAAACCTTGGTGACTGTGTACGGTCCAGTCCATTTGCTGCGCAGCTTTCCAGGCATGAGCTTCAGGTGTGATGAGAAATAATACCTGGTCTCCTGGCTCAAAAGTGCATCTGAGGATATGCTTGTCATGAAACGCCTTTGTCCGCTCCTTGTAATTGCGCAGTCCCTCATAGGCATCCAGGCGCAGCTCTTCTAATTCGCTCAGCTCAAACGCGCGCTCTTTTCCAGCCTCATCTAAGTTTAGGTTGCAAATGTGTAAGGCCCAATATGCTTTGTGCTCTAGCTCTACTGGCAGGTGGCATGCTTTTCCATAGACCAACCGAAACGGTGAAGTCCCGATTGGTGTCTTATGCGCAGTGCGGTATGCCCACAGCGCGTCGTCTAGGCGCTGGCTCCAATCCTTGATCTCTCTGTTGGAGACCTCGGCCTGTCCATTTGTCTGAGAATGATAAGCAGTGGACGTCTTGTGGCGCACCCCATAATGCTTGAAAACTTGCGCCACGATCCTGTTGCAAAAGTGCGTCCCCTGGTCGGTGATGATTGCCTTAGGCACCCCGTACCTGCAAAAGATGTTAGTTTTCAGAAACTCAGCGACCGTCTTACCATCATCCTTCCGTGTGGCCTTAGCTTCGACCCATTTGGAGACATAGTCCACCGCGACCAATATGTACTCGTATCCTGCAGACGGAGGAAATGGCCCCATGAAGTCAATTCCCCATATATCAAACACTTCATCCACTAGAATTGGCGTCTGCGGCATCTCGTTGCGCGCTGATATGCCTCCTGTGCGCTGGCACCTGTCACAATTCCTGCAATAGTCATATGCGTCTCTGAACAGGTGCGGCCAATAAAATCCGCAGTCCATGACCTTCCTGCTGGTGCGCTTGGGACCAAAGTGTCCTCCACATGCGTGCGCATGACAAAACATCAAAACAGAGTTAAATTCATGGTCAGGCACGCAGCGCCTCATTATCTGATCTGGTCCTATTCTAAGCATATAAGGATCATCCCACAGGTAATGCTTGGACTCATGTTTCAATCTCATGCACTGGGTTTTATTGAAATGCGGAGGAAACGTACCTGTGACCAGGTAATTCGCAATGTACGCATACCATGGTACCTTACCTGTCAGCGCCATCAGATGCTCGTCAGGAAATGTCTCAGTGATCTGCCCTGGCTCCTCCTTCACGATCCTGCTCAGGTGGTCCGCAACTGTGTTCTCTGTGCCCTTCTTATCCTTGATCTCCAGGTCGAATTCCTGCAGTAGGAGCACCCAGCGCATCAGGCGCGGCTTAGTTTCTTTCTTGGACATTAGGTAGCGGATGGCTGCGTGGTCTGTGTATATGATGACCCTGGCGCCTAGAACATATGCACGGAACTTCTCTAGCGCAAACACAATTGCCAGAAGCTCCTTCTCCGTGGTGGTGTAGTTCCTCTGCGCAGCGTCCAGTGTGCGCGATGCATAATAGATGGCGTGCGGCTTCTTGTCCACTCGCTGCCCCAGGACTGCACCTACTGCATAATCGCTTGCGTCGCACATCAGTTCAAATGGCAGGTTCCAGTCTGGTGCGCGCATCACTGGCGCACTGGTCAGCGCTTCCTTCAGCTTATCAAATGCGGCCCTGCACTCATCAGTAAAATCGAAGCACACATCCTTTTGCAAGAGGTTAGACAGGGGTATACAAATTTTAGAGAAGTCTTTTATAAAACGCCTGTAAAATCCAGCATGTCCTAAGAATGACTTCACATCGCGCACGTTCGTGGCATAAGGTAGATTAGAAATAAGGTCTATCTTAGCTTTGTCTACCTTGATCCCCTCCTCTGAGATGATGTGTCCTAGCACTACACCATGCGTTACCATGAAATGGCATTTTTCATAATTGAGTACTAGGTTCTTTGAGATGCAGCGCTCTAAAACTTTATCTAAATGAGTTAAGCACGCATCAAAGGTACCTCCATATACAGTAAAATCATCCATGAACACTTCTATGCATATACCAATCATATCAGAGAAAATGCTCATGACAAGGCGTTGGAACGTACCTGGCGCGTTACACAGCCCAAATGACATGCGCCGAAACGCAAACGTTCCGAACGGGCAGGTGAACGTGGTCTTCTCTTGATCCTCCGCAGCTATGGGTATCTGGTTGTACCCTGAATATCCTTCCAAGAAGCAAAAATAGGGCTTTCCTGCTACTCTGTCCAGCATTTGGTCCATGAAGGGTAGCGGGAAATGGTCCTTGCGCGTTACTGCGTTAAGCTTTTTGTAGTCGATGCACATGCGCCATCCAGTCTGGATGCGCTTGGGAACTAGCTCGCCCTGCGCATTCTCTTCCACTGTGATTCCTCCCTTCTTAGGCACAATGTGCACTGGACTGACCCATTTGCTGTCCGAGATGGGGTAAATGACTCCTGCGTCAAGCAACTTTAGAATTTCCTTCTGCACTACCTCCATAATATTTGGGTTCAATCTGCGCTGAGCCTCCCTGGATGGTTTGGCACCATCTTCCAATAGAATTCTATGCATGCATACGTCTGGGCTCACTCCACGCAGATCAGCCAGTGTCCATCCTATAGCGCGCTGGTTCCTGCGCAGCACCTGCTGTAAACGCACTTCCTGCTCCTCTTCTAATCCTTTCTTTATGATCACTGGCAGGGTGTCCTCATTTCCCAAGAAAATGTATTTTAGGTGCTCTGGCAGTTGCTTCAGCTCGACCTTGGGGGCCTGTTCAATAGAGGGCAAGATTTTATTAGCAGTGCAAATATGAACTATGTCATGTACCTGTTTGAGTTCTGGTTCAGTACTGCTCAGCTCCTCGTCCTGCTCCTCCAACTCTGCCTGTGCCAGTGGCTCTGGTTCTATTGTTGCGCTTGCACATTGCGCATCTGAGACTAAATCGTCAATGCTGTCCATTGCGTGCACTGTGGCGTCCTCGTGTGGGTGCTGCATTCCCTTGAATATATTGAATTGGATCTCTTCGTCGTCAACCTCCATGGAGAGTGTGCCCCTCCACACGTCTATCTTCGTGCGCGCGGTCATCAGGAAAGGTCTGCCCAGTAGGATCTGCGCAGTGGTGGTGCTTGATTCACCCTCCATTTCTAGCACATAAAAATCTGCTGGGAACACCAGCTCTCCTACTCGCACAAGAACATCCTCTATCATGCCTGCAGGTTGTTTGTACGACCGATCTGCTAGCTGAATAGTGAGACCTGCAGGCTTTAGTGGTCCAAGGCGCAATGTCGCATATAGGGAATAAGCTAACAAATTGATGGATGCGCCTAAATCAATCATGCAATTGCTTACTGTGGTCTTACCTAAAGTGCAAGGGATAGTGAACGTACCTGGGTCTCGGCACTTAGGTGGTACCTTATGTTGCACGATCGCTGAGGCCTGCGCATTTAGCATTACCTATGCGCATTCGCCTTTCCTCCTCTTGTTTGTGCCATGCTCCTTTAAAAATTTGGCGTACCTGGGAATCTGCCGAACTGCTTCGATAAGGGGAATGTTGATTTCCACCTTGCTGAATAACTCGTATAGCTCTTTGTCCAGCGCCTCCTTTCTAGCCGATGGTGCCTGCACAGGAAAAGGTGCAGGTATATTAGTACGATTCGTGCCCTTGTCGTTTATTTGTGTTATACCTGGCGCTTCGCCCTGCTGGCTTGTGGCTGGCCCTTCTAGTTGCGCATCTTGCTCTGGTTGCGCATTCTGTTCTGCTGGATCCGGGAATTGCGCAGCTGGTTGCGCGGGCGCCTTCGTGGTCTGCTCTGTTCCTATGATGCGCCCAGTCCTCAGTGTTACTGCATTGACTCCTCCTTTGGGGTTCTGAATCACTTGCGAAGGCAGGTTGCCGTCGCTCTTCTTTAGCTCATACACCGTGGTAGCAATCTGTGATAGCTGCTTTTCAATGGACTCGAACCTCTTGTCATACTTCTCGTCATTTTTGCGTACTATGTCTGCTAGCTGCCCCACGATATCTTTCAAAGATCGCCTCGGTTGCTGGTTGTTATGCACTGGTGCGTCAGTGCGGCGATGCGGTGGATTGTAGGGCGCAGCTTGTTGCGTCTGCTGTGGTGCGCGCTGATCTGTGGACTGCCTCTGGAAATTATTCTCCTCCTTCCATCTGAATCCATTTGCTGCCAGTCCAAAGCGCGGCTGATTCTGTCTTTGTGGTCCTCTGTTATCCCATCCTCCAAGGGCATTGACATCTCCAGATTCCTCGAAAAGTGTGGGACATTCATTAGTTTTGTGCTCGGTTGACCTGTAGAATTCACATACCTTTGGCGCAACTGGTTGTGCGCTTTGCGCACTCATTAACTTCTGCAGCATGGCCTTGATTTCCTTGATCTCAGCGCTTGTTTCTACCTGATGCACAGAACGAGTACGACTATTTTCAAGTGTTAGCTGATGTCTTACCTGACCAGCAGAGTCTTCTATCAGCTGCCACGCTTCTTCTGGATACATGTTGCAAATGTCGCCTCCTGCGCATGCGTTCAATAACCTCAGCTCCATGGGTAGCAATCCATTCAGGAAGTTCTCTATCAGCACATTCTGGGGCAGGCCATGATTGTAGCAGTTGGCCTCTAGCTCCCTGAAACGCTCGTAATACTCTGACAGTGACTCTCCTGCGCTTTGCCTTGGCGCGGCCAGTTCCCTCCTGAGTAGCGCGATCTTTGCTGCGGGATAGAATTTGTCCAGGAACTTCTTCTGCAGCTGCTCCCATGTGTGAATTGATCCGGTTGGTAAGTTCATCAACCAATGTCTTGCTGTATCACATAGTGAAAATGGAAATGCCTTCATCTTCAGCGTCTCATCGCTCTCCCCTTCGGTCTTCATGTTCTCGCATATGACTAGGAATTCTCGCACATGCTTGACTGGATTTTCGTTTTTCATCCCGTGGAACTTGGGCATGTGATGGATGAGCGAGCTCCTTAGTTCAAAATGTCCGTCTGGTGGAAGCACGATGCACCATGGCTGGTTAACAGTGATAGGGGCTGACATCTCGCGCATTGTTCTGCGTCGTGCAGCTTGTCGCGCGGGTGGTGCATTATACAGTTCAGCGGCCATCCTTGCTTCAACCTCGCGCTGCACTTCTTCTCTGAACAGGGCTGCGCGGTTATGTGCTCTTACTTCCTCTGGGGTTCTGTCCCCTAAGTTGTCTCCTACGACACTGTTATCCTCCATGATCTGTTCTAAATCTCAAAGAAAACGAAATTAAAAGATAACTGATGCTGCTGCGTCTGTCAGTGCGCAACTAGAATCTGCGCAGCGCAACTGTTTCAAGGTTGCGCAGGCTAATGGTGATTGCGCGCTGTCAGAAACAACAACGAGAAAACAAAACAAACTGAAAATAACTAGTTACTAAAAAAGGAAAAAATGTAAACTAGCTAGAACTTAGCTGTGTTGCTTCCCGGAAACGGCGCCAAAATTTGATCGCGCGTCGTTGTGCGCGTCAAATTAATTCCTTCCTCTTCCACTAGTACAGCGGTTAAGTAAGGGTCGATCTCCACAGGGAGCAAGCAGTTCAGTTTTAGCCAGTAACCTACACTTATGAAATTGGGGGGGTGAGTGATTGGTTTGCGCGATGCGCGAGTAAACAGTGGTATCGTAACGCAGGAATTTGCACTAGACGTGCGCAGGCAGTAGAGATTAAGTACTATGACTATGAGAAGTATCGGCGCAGACAATCCTCTATGAGTGTATTCCTTATCATCGACTCTAAATGTCTATAGTTTGGTTTGCTAATGTTAGTGTCCGATCAAGGCTTCCTAACATGTGCGCATGTTCCGATCAAAGTTCATGTGCTATTAATTCTTACACTAGACTAAACAACTACGAATCCGATCAAGGTAGAATTGCCTATCCTAGCGCGTTACTCCTAGTTGGCACCGTCAAGCTATTCAACTAGTTTAACAAACAACAACAAGCAACAAGAGTAAGATTGCGGTTCAAGGGTTCCCCTACTCATGTAACAAGCTGCCAGTAATGTGCACAGAATTAATATAAGCAAGCACAGAAACTAAGCGTTTAGCTAGTAAGCATAGTAAGTCTCAAAGGAAATACTCATAGATTCATGTCCAACAGATACTAAGCGTTTAGCTAGACATGCTAGTGATAAACATCACAGAAACAGTAAATAATAACTAAAGTGTCCGAGAAAACAATAGCAAACAGTGCGTGCAGGTTGCTGTCTTGGCTGGCGCAGATCCTCTCAACAAGCTCGTGTATTTTCCAGTCCTGCTGCGCAGTGCCTCCTGGGTGTACGAATTGTGAATCCTCAGAATCGTCTCTCTACCCTAGCCTCCTTCTCTTCTTTATATACTACTCAGAGGCTCATCCTTGGCAACTTCCAAATCTGGTCGTGTCAGGATTTGGAAACACCACCATCTGCGCCTGGCGCATGGCATCTGCTTAGCGCAATCGGTTAGCGCACCGTGGTCGACTCTGCCAATTCTTCTGTTTGCGCCGCTAGCTCCGCAGGCTGTGTGATGCGCGTCCTAAATGCTGCCTGTTAGCGCGTATCCGACTTAGGCCCTTGTTTTGCCCTGAAATACAAAAACACTGGAAACCAGTAATCTTGTACACAAAATAATGCAAACAAGCACAGGGTTATGATCTAAATAATGTGTATAAATAGGCTCTATCAATCACCTACGCGCACATACCCTCAACAATTTTAATATAATAACTTCGAAATTTGTTACCTCTCAGCCAGGATGCAATTTAATTCGGTTGATTCGGAGATAGCTCTCCATAGGCTCCTGGTTGTCGGTCTCTATTCCAATTTCTGGTACATGGGTAATCGCGCAAGCTTCTTCAGGTGCGTGATTCGTTCGCGCGCTTCTTGGGAACTCAAGCCTTTCGTACTTGACGGTTTTCTCCCCTTTTTTTACTTTTGCACTTGCGCATGCGCTAATTTGGAGTTGTGCGCGCATTTCTTTCCTTTTATACAACTTTGTCCACTTTTCTGATAGTCCCAGAACGGTTCCAGTTTCGGCCTTTAGATAGCAGCTATGGAACGACGCCCCGCTCTCCCTCCTTGGTCTACTTGCGCAGGTCAGCGCACGCGTTTACACCCGCGCCCACTTTCCTACACTCGGCTTCCAGAGGAAAGGTGGTCTTTTTTCCCACCTCGCCACTCTTTGGGTATTCGCCTTTGGCATCTGCGTGGCTGAGCGCGCTCTATTGTTCCGAAGGTTGCGAAGCACCGGCCTCCACTAGCGCTTTTAGCTATGCACCTTAATCTCGAAGTAGAAACGACTAACCGCCTCTCTAGAGCTTTTTCTGTCAACTCCACATCCCCTGTATATCCCAACTAAAAAGACAAAAATCGAAAAAATATATACTAAAACAGTTAATAGCAGCGCATGTAGGATGAATAAGACAAAACAAGTCGAAAGGTGTGCGCAATCCGCACACAAGCGCACAACCGTTACTATTTCCTTTAACTACAAAACTAAGCTAAACTACAATGCTAAATATGAAATGTAAATGTAACGCCCCCCCCCCCCCCCACCTTTAAACAGAGACGTGTCCCCACGACTCATGCTAAAACGCAACGGAGAGTGCACTTATGCAGGCTACTAGAACAATTAAAAACTAAAAGTAAAATGCATCATGAAATGAAAAACAGAGTCAACGCAGCAAATGAAATAAGGTCAGGAGTTCACAAAATATCCAACACAAAATAGGAAAATAACATCCAGTGATAGTTTTCAAAAGCAAAAGGACAACCCGAAATTATTTGCGCCTAGCCATCTGCGCATCCCTAGAAATCCTCTGAGCTGGAGTCCTGCGCAGACCCTTGTGCCTCCTCGTCCACGGACTCTGTCTCATACTCAGAGCTGGAGGATGGTGGCGCAACTGAAACTGCTGCGGGCTGGTTTGCAAGTTCCTCCTCTGATAGAGCCTATTTATACACACTATTTAGATCCTAACCCTATGCTTGTTTGCATTATTTTGTGTACAAGATTACTGGTTTCCAGTGTTTTTGTATTTCAGGGCAAAACGAGGGCCTAAGTCGGATACGCGCTAACAGGCAGCTTTTAAGGAGCGCATCACACAGCTACGGTGCGCTAACCGATTGCGCTACCGAGGTGCTGTGCGCCATGCGCAGATAGCGGTGTTTCCAAATCCTGACTCGACCAGATTTGGAAGTTGCCAAGGATGAGCCTCTTGAGCAGTATATAAAGAGGAGAAGGCTAGGGTTTGAAAAAGATATACAGAGACTCACGACACAATTGATATCATCCAGACACACCACAGCACACGGAAGAGCAGCAGAACAGAAAACACACGAGCTTACTGAGAGGACCTGCGCTAGCCGACTGCGCCAGCCGAGACACTGCAACCTGCACACACCTGCTTGTTGCTATTTTCTGTGATACTTTAGATATTATTTACTGTTTCTATGATGTTTACTACTAGCATGTCTAGCTAAACGCTTAGTATCGGTTGGGCATGAATCTATGAGTATTTCCTTTGAGACTTGCGCTTAATGCATAGCTTGTTTGCTTATATTAATTCTGTGCACACTGTTGACAGCTAGTTGCATGAGTAGGGGAAGCCTTGAACCGCAATCTTACTCTTGTTACTTGTTTGTTATATGTTAAACTAGTTGAACAGTCTGACGGTGACGACTAGGAGTAACGCGCTAGGATAATCAGTTGCTACTGTGACAGGATTCGTAGCTACTTAGACTAGTATTAAGAATTAATAGCAAATGAACTTTGATCGGAACATGCGCACATGTTAGGAAGCCTTGACTGGACACTAACTTCAGTAAATCAAACTATAGACATTTAGAGTCGATGATAAGGAATACGCTCATAGAGGATTGTCTGTGCCGATACTTCTTATAGTCATAGTACTTAATCTCTACTGCCTGCGCACGTCTAGTGCAATTCCTGCATTTTACTATTGTTTACTCGCGCATTGCGCAACCCAATCACTGACACCCCCAGTTTTCGTAAGTGCAGGATTCTAGTTAAAGCTAATCTACTTGCTCCCTGTGGATTCCACCCCGACTTAACCGCTGTACTAAGTGGAAGAGGAAGGAATTAATTTGAATGCGCACAACGACGCGCGCTATCAAATTTTGGCGCCGTTGCCGGGGTGCAACACAGATAAGCCTTAATTAGCCTAAGTTTTCTTTTACAATAGTTAGTCATTTCTGTTTGTTTTATTTTCGTTGTTGTTTCTCACAGCGCGCAATCAACATCGGCCTGCGCAACCTTGAAATAGTTGCGCTGCGCAGATTCTAGTTGCGCACTGACAGACGCAACAGCTTAGTTTTCTTTTAATTTCGTTTTCTTTGAGATTTAGAACAGGTCATGGAGGATAACAGTGTCGTTGGAGATAATTTAGGGGACAGAACTCCAGAGGAAGCGAGGGCACATAACCGCGCAGCCCTGTTCAGAGAGGAAGTGCAGCGCGAGGTTGAAGCAAGGATGGCCGCTGAAGTGTATAATGCGCCACCCGCGCGACAGGCCGCGCTACGCAGAACAGTGCGCGAGATGTTAGCCCCACTCACGGTTAAGCAGCCATGGTGCATAGTGCTTCCACCAGACGGTCATTTTGAACTAAGGAGCTCGCTCATCCATCACATGCCCAAGTTCCACGTGATGAACAACGAGAATCCAGTCAAGCATGTGCTAGAATTCCTAGTCATTTGCGAGAACATGAAGGCCGAAGAGGAGAGCGATGAAGCGCTGAAGATGAAAGCATTCCCATTTTCACTGTGTGACACATCCAGGCATTGGCTGATGAACTTACCAGCAGGATCAATTCACACATGGGAGCAGCTGCAGAAGAAGTTCCTGGACAAATTTTATCCCGCAGCAAAGATCGCGCTACTCAGGAGGGAGCTGGCCGCACCTAGGCAAAGCGCAGGAGAATCGCTGTCAGAGTATTACGAGCGTTTCAGGGAGCTAGAGGCCAACTGCTACAATCACGGCTGATCGCGCGTCGTTGTGCGCGCCAAATTAATTCCTTCCTCTTCCACTAGTACAGCGGTTAAGTAAGGGTCGATCTCCACAGGGAGCAAGTAGTTCAGTTCTAGCCAATGACCTACACTTACGAAGATTGGGGGGTGAGTGATTGGGTTGCGCAATGCGCAAGTAAACAGTTGTAAAACGCAGGGAATTGCACTAGACGTGCGCAGGCAATAGAGATTAGATACTATGACTATGAGAAGTATCGGCGCAGACAATCCTCTATGAGTGCATTCCTTCTCATCGACTCTAAATGTCTATAGCTTGATTTTACTTAAGTTAGTGTCCGGTCAAGGCTTCCTAACATGTGCGCATGTTCCGATCAAAGTTCATGTGCTATTAATTCTTGCACTAGACCTAAACAACTACGAATCCGATCAAGGTAGTAATTGCCTATCCTAGCGCGTTACTCCTAGTTGGCACCGTCAGGATATTCAACTAGTTTAACAGACAACAACAAGCAACAAGAGTAAGATTGCGGTTCAAGGCTTCCCCTACTCATGCAACAAGCTGCCAGTAATGTGCACAGGATTAATATAAGCAAGCAAGCTATGCATTAAGCGCAAGTCTCAAAGGAAATACTCATAGATTCATGTCCAACCGATACTAAGCGTTTAGCTAGACATGCTAGTGATAAACATCATAGAATAGTAAAATAAGGTCTAATGTATCTGAGAAACAAGTAGCAAACAGTGCGTGCAGTATGTCTCTCGGCAAGTCCGTGTGTTTTCCAGTTTGCTGCTCTCTCGCTCTCTCGTGGCCCTCTGATGTGGGGTGTTGCCTCTCTGAGTGTCTCTCTGTATGTCTCCGAGTCTCTTAAACCCTAGACCTCCTCCCCTTTATATACTGCTCGAGAGGTCCATCCTTGGCAACTTCCAAATCTGGTCATGTCAGGATTAGGAAATACTGGACTCTGCGCTTCGCGCACGGCATGCTGCTTAGCGCATTGGTCGGCGCAACTCTGCTGTGTCTCGCCATTTCTTCTGTTTGCGCCGCTAGCTCCGCAGGCTGTGTGCTGTGCGTCCTAAACGCTGCCTGTTAGCGCGTATCCGGCTTAGTCCCTCGTTTTGCCCTGAAATACAAAAACACTGGAAACCAGTAATCTTGTACACAAAATAATGCAAACAAGCATAGGGTTATGATCTAAATAATGCGTATAAATAGGCTCTATCAAACCCCCCACACTTGCCCCTTGTTCGTCCTCGAACAAGCACTCAAGCACGGATACCATTACTTCTCTGGAGTCTAGCGCACAGTCTTGCACTCTGGCGTGGTCTGCGCTGCTGAACACCTTGCGCTGCTCTTCCACCTGCGCACATCTGCTCTCAACAGTTTCAAGTATAATAATTTCGGAATTCATTACCTCTCAGCTGTGATGAAAAAATCATTTCGGATGGCTGGGAGATAGCTCTTCATAGGCTCCAGGTTGTCAGCTCTTGCTCCGAGGATGGGTATATGGTTAACAGCGCAAGCTTCTTCCGATGCGTGATTCTTCCGCGCACTTCCTAGGAACTCAAGCCTTTTTGATGATGATTTTTTCCTTTTGTGAACTTGCGCACGCTGGTGCTTATCAGTGCGCATGCTGATTCTTGTGTGGCGCGTATCATCTGCTGGTATTTTTCTTTCGTACAGCTTTGTCTATGGTTCCTATCTTCCCAGAACGGTTCCAGTCTCGGCCTACGGATAACAGCTATGGAACACCGCCCCGCTCTCCCTCCTTGGTCTATCTGCGCAGGTCGGCGCACGCGTTTACATCCGCGCCCGCCTTCCTTAGCTCGACTTCCAGAGGGAAGGTGGTCTGTTTTCCCTCCTCGCCATGCTTTGGGTATCTCGCCTTTGGCATCTGCGTGACTGAGCGCACTTACTTGTTCCGAAGGTCGCGAAGCACTGGCCTCCACTCGCACTCTCGACCATATACCTCTCCTCTGAAGCGCGAGCGACTAACCGCCTCTCTGGAGCGTTTCTGTCAACTTCACATCCCCTGTATATCCCAACTAACAGGAGCAGAAAAAACGAAAAAAAATATACTAAAAACAGTTGATAGCGCACGGCGCAATATGGATAGCGCAAACAAGCTGATCAGTGTGCGTAACCCGCACACAGCGCACTACTGCTACTGTTCTCTGCAATAAAACTAAGCTACACTAAAAAGCTCAAAAAAAACGTGAAATGTAAGTGTAACACTCCCCCCCACACTTAAACAGAGACGTGTCCCCACGACTCAAGCTCAAGCGCACGGAGGATGCGCACACGCATGCAAGCAAAAATAAAGAACATAAAACTCCTAAAAAAAACATAATAGTCAAAGCAGCGCAAATATAGCATAGGGGCACAAAAATATGTAGCACACGAGTTCAACACAAATATAGCAACATAATAGCAAATAAAGTTCAGCACATAAAGAAAAATAGACACCACCCGAAAGAAATAAGCGCTCCCCTTCGCAGCTCTAGAGGTCATCTGAGCTGGACGCTGCCGCTGAACTGTGCACCTCCTCCTCTGAAGAATCCGTCGTATATTCGGAGCTGGAGGAAGGCGGTACAACTGATAGGGCGACAGGCTGCGCCTCGCCGTCATCCTCTAAAATGCGGTCCCATAGCGATTCTGAGCTGGTGCTAATGATGGGTTCGGCTATAGGGGACCTTGGAATGGACGGCTGGGCAGGGGAAGGTGCGGGTACGTGGTCTGGGTCGGGGGTGGGTTCTGCTGGTGCTGGTGCTGCTGGTGGTGGGGCTGATGGTGGTACTGGTACTGGAGAGGGTGCTGCTGGATATACTGGGGGCTGAGTAGGAGGGCTAGCTGGCTGATGTGGCTCACTGGGGGAACCTGGAGGTGGTCGGTGCAGGCTGAGGAGAGGGGGAATCGCGTCTCCAAATCTCCACCCGGATGGTGGACTCATACTCAAATCCGCCCCCTCTGGCGCTAAGTATTCGAGCACACGCATGACGTTGAACATCATGCGCTGCTCGGCTGATGCTTCCTCGGGCGCCTCCTCAGCCTCAGTCCTTGGGCGCTTTCCGCGTGCACGAGGGGGAGAATCCTCGATCGAAATTGTAACTGGCTCCCCCTGCGGTGCACGAGCCCTCCTTTGCGCTCCAGTCTGCACACGGGTCCTTGCGCGCCTGACCAGAGGCACAACTGGTTCTGGGGCATCGTCTTCTTCCATCTCCTGTGCGGCTGCGGCGCCCTGCGCACTGCTTTCTGCTCTGGGCCGCGGTGCTCTGGCCGGCTGCAGGCGGTAGCACCATTCCAATGTGCCATCTTCCTTCACAGCTACCGCCCGTATCTGTAGCATGTGGGCGCGGTCAAGAGGGACAGCCGGCACCATAGTGTGCTCCGGCACCTCAGGCTCCCCATGTAGCGCCCGCAGCAGGTGCATAATAATTCCACCGCACGTCAGCGATCCCCTTGTGCTAACCCGGCCCCAATGGACTACCATGTTTGAAACAAATAGCACCCTCCTTCCATAGTACAGCCCCTTCAAAATGTCCAAGTCCAGGAGGTTGACCTTCGGCGCGCCATTAAATCGGCCAATGACTGCATAGGCGACCAAGCGCCACAAGTAGAACATCCACGGGTCACGCAGCTCGCGTCCTCTGGTGCGCCCCGCGGCAAAAGCTCTCCCGGTCGCCATCTCGCGCCAGGCCTCCTGGTTGGAGTGCGTGTCTGTGTCCCCCTCGCGCACCTTACCGCATCCGAGTGCGCGCTTCATCCTGCCAGCTGAGGCGATGAACCATACGCCCCGATGCCTATATCTGATCTCTTGGTCACCCGTCTCCAGCGACTCTAGGAACTCGCATGTGTCCTCTCTGTCTGATGCGCTGTTGAGTTCCAACAGCGCCTCCCAGCCTGCTAGCGCCAGGCGCTCTACAACGAGGTCCTCCAGTCCGACCTCGCGCAGGAATTCTCGGCTAATGTACGGGGTCCCGTACATTTCCAGGCTCATAAACGCCGCATACTTGTAGGCGAAGTCGGTAGGGGTCTCTTGGTCCTCGGCGGGCCTCATACTGCGCTCGGTTCTCTGGTCAACGCTGGTCAACACTTCTCAAAACCCAGAAAAATCCAAACTGCTCCGAATGCGCTGAAACTCTCACCAACTGAGCGCCTACTGCTGGCCTACACAACCCACTAACTAGCAATCCAGTCGGTGCACTCTAGCTTGGTTCGATTTCAAAACCCTAATGCACTCCTCCACCGTACAAACCCTAATAAAATCCGCTCAGATCGGGGGGAGAGGTTACCTGAGGGTATTGTGACTGAGTGCTCTGCAAATCTCTCTAACTGGAAGCTCTGAACGGCTGGTGGAAACGGGAGGCGGAAGCAGCTGGCAACGGTCGAATGAGAAAAAGTGCTGAAAATTTCTAAGTCCTGCCCTTAAATAGCCCTCTGGCTGGCGCAGAGGTCCTGCGCACTGTAGTGGCATAAGGTAGATTAGAAATAAGGTCTATCTTAGCTTTATCTACCTTAATCCCCTCCTCTGAGATGATATGTCCTAGTACTACACCATGCGTTACCATGAAATGACATTTTTCATAATTAAGCACTAGGTTCTTAGAAATGCAGCGCGCTAAGACTTTATCTAGATGAGTCAAGCATGTATCAAAGGTACCTCCATATACAGTAAAATCATCCATGAACACTTCGATGCATATACCAATCATATCAGAGAAAATGCTCATGACTAAACGTTGGCACGCACCTGGCGCGTTGCACAGCCCAAATGACATGCGCCGAAATGCAAATGTACCGAACGGGCAAGTGAACGTGGTCTTCTCCTGATCCTCCGCAGCTATGGGTATCTGATTGTACCCTGAATATCCGTCCAAGAAACAAAAATAGGGCTTACCTGCTAATCGATCTAGCATCTGATCCATGAAGGGTAGCGGGAAATGGTCTTTGCGCGTGACTGCGTTAAGCTTCCTGTAGTCGATGCACATGCGCCATCCAGTCTGAATGCGCTTGGGAACTAGCTCGCCCTGCGCATTTTCCTCCACTGTGATTCCTCCCTTCTTAGGCACAACGTGCACTGGACTGACCCATTTGCTGTCCGAGATGGGGTAAATGACTCCTGCGTCAAGCAACTTTAAGATCTCCTTTTGTACTACCTCCATCATGTTTGGGTTTAACCTGCGCTCAGCCTCCCTGGATGGTTTGGCACCATCTTCCAACAGAATTCTATGCATGCATACGTCTGGGCTCACTCCGCGCAGGTCAGCAAGTGTCCATCCTATGGCGCGCTGGTTCTTGCGCAGCACCTGCTGTAAACGCACTTCCTGCTCCTCTTCTAATCCTTTCTTGATGCTCACTGGCAGGGTGTCCTCACTTCCCAGGAAAATGGATTTGAGGTGTTCTGGGAGTTGCTTCAGCTCAACCTTGGGCGCCTGTTCAATAGAGGGCAAGATTTTATTAGCGGTGCAAATATGAACTATATCATGTACCTGTGTGGATTCTTGTTCAGCACTGCTCGGCTCGTCTTCCTGCTCCTCTAACTCTGTTTGTGCCAGTGGCTCTGGTCCTACCGTTGCGCTTGCGCATTGCGCGTCTGTGACTAAATCATCCAAGTTGTCCATTGCGTGCACTGTGGCGTCATCATGTGGGTGCTGCATCCCTTTGAATATATTGAAATGGATTTCTTCGCCATCCACTTCCATGGAGAGCGTGCCCCTCCACACATCTATCTTTGTGCGCGCGGTCATAAGGAAAGGTCTGCCTAGTAGGATTTGCGCACTGCTGGTGCTCGATTCGCCCTCCATTCCTAGCACATAAAAATCTGCTGGGAACACCAGCTCTCCTACTCGCACAAGAACATCCTCTATCATGCCGGCTGGTTGTTTGCACGATCGGTCCGCTAGCTGAATGGTGAGACCTGCAGGCTTTAGTGGTCCAAGGCGCAATGTCGCATATAGAAAATAAGGTAACAAATTGATGGATGCGCCTAAATCAATCATGCAGTTGCTTACCGTGGTTTTACCTAGAGTGCATGGGATAGTGAATGTACCTGGGTCTCGGCACTTAGGTGGTACCTTATGTTGCACGATCTCTGAGGCTTGTGCATTTAACATTACCTGTGCGCATTCGCCTTTTCGTCGCTTGTTTGTGCACAGCTCCTTCAAAAACTTGGCGTACCTTGGGATCTGCCGAACTGCTTCAATAAGGGGAATGTTGATTTCCACCTTACTGAATAACTCGTATAGCTCTTTGTCCTGCGCTTCCTTCCTAGCCAAGGGTGCCTGCACAGGGAAAGGTGCAGGTATATTAGTACGATTCGTGCCCTTGTCTCTTAATTCTGTTATACCTGGCGCTTCGCCCTGCTGGCTTGTGGCTGGCACTTCAGGTTGCGCGTTCTGCTCTGGTTGCGCATTCTGCTCTGTCGATTCTGGGACTTGCGCAGCTGGTGGCGCGGGAGCCTTCGCGGTCTGCTCTGTTCCAATTGTGCGCCCAGTCCTCAGTGTTACTGCATTGACTCCTCCTTTGGGGTTCTGAATCACTTGCGAAGGCAGGTTGCCATCGCTCTTTTTCAGCTCATGTACCGTGGTTGCGATCTGTGATAGCTGCTTTTCAATGGACTCGAACCTCTTGTCATATTTCTCGTCATTTTTGCGCACTGTGTCTGCTAGCTGCCCCACGATATCTTCCAAGGATCGCCTCGGTTGCTGGTTGTTATGTGCTGGTGCGTCAGTGCGGCGATGCGGTGGATTGTAAGGCGTAGCTTGTTGGGTCTGCTGTGGCGCGCGCTGATCTGTGGACTGCCTCTGGAAATTGTTCCCCTCCTTCCATCTGAATCCATTTGCTGCCAGTCAAAGCGCGACTGATTCTGCCTCGGTGGCCCTCTGTTGTCCCATCGTCCGAGAGCATTGACATCTCCAGATTCCTCAAATAGCGTGGGACATTCATCAGTCTTGTGCTCGGTGGACCTGCAAAATTCACATACCTTTGGCGCAATTGGTTGTGCGCTCTGCGCACTCATCAACTTCTGCAGCATGGCCTTCATTTCCTTGATCTCAGCGCTTGTGTCTACCTGATGCACAGAACGAGTACGACTATTTTCAAGTGTTAGCTGATGTCGTACCTGACCAGCAGAGTCTTCTATCAGCTGCCACGCGTCTTCTGGATACATGTTGCAAATGTCGCCTCCTGCGCATGCGTTTAATAACCTCAGCTCCATGGGCAGGAGTCCATTCAGGAAGTTCTCTATCAGCACATTCTGGGGCAGGCCATGATTGTAGCAGTTGGCCTCTAGCTCCCTGAAACGCTCGTAATATTCTAACAGTGACTCCCCTGCGCTCTGCCTTGGCGCGGCCAGCTCTCTTCTGAGTAGCGCGATCTTTGCTGCGGGATAGAATTTGTCCAGGAATTTCTTCTGCAGCTGCTCCCATGTGTGAATGGATCCTGCGGGTAAGTTCATCAACCAATGTCTGGCTGTATCACACAGTGAAAATGGGAATGCCTTCATTTTCAGCGTTTCATCGCTTTCTCCTTCGGTCTTCATGTTCTCGCAAATGACTAGGAATTCTTGCACATGCTTGACTGGATTTTCATTGTGCATCCCGTGAAACTCGGGCATGTGATGAATGAGCGAGCTCCTTAGCTCAAAATGACCGCCTGGTGGAAGCACGATGCACCATGGCTGGTTAACAGTGATAGGGGCTGACATCTCGCGCACTGTTCTGCGTCGCGCGGCCTGTTGCAGGTGGCGCATGATACACTTCAGCGGCCCTCCTTGCTTCAACCTCGCGCTGCACTTCCTCTCTGAACAGGGCTGCGCGGTTATGTGCTCTTGCTTCCTCTGGGGTTCTGTCCCCCAAGTTGTCTCCTACGACACTGTTATCCTCCATGACCTGTTCTGAATCTTAAAGAAAAATGAAGTTAAAAGATAACTAATGCTGCTGCGTCTGTCAGTGCGCAACTAGAATCTGCGCAGCGCAACTGTTTCAAGGTTGCGCAGGCTAATGGTGATTGCGCGCTGTCAGAAACAACAACGAAAACAAAACAAACTGAAATAACTAATTACTAAAAAGGAAAAACGTAAACTAACTAGAACTTAGCTGTGTTGCTCCCCCGTAACGGCGCCAAAATTTGATCGCGCGTCGTTGTGCGCGCCAAATTAATTCCTTCCTCTTCCACTAGTACAGCGGTTAAGTAAGGGTCGATCTCCACAGGGAGCAAGTAGTTCAGTTCTAGCCAGTGACCTACACTTACGAAGATTGGGGGGTGAGTGATTGGGTTGCGCAGTGCGCAAGTAAACAGTTGTAAAACGCAGGGAATTGCACTAGACGTGCGCAGGCAATAGAGATTAGATACTATGACTATGAGAAGTATCGGCGCAGACAATCCTCTATGAGTGCATTCCTTATCATCGACTCTAAATGTCTATAGCTTGATTTTACTTAAGGTAGTGTCCGGTCAAGGCTTCCTAACATGTGCACATGTTCCGATCAAAGTTCATGTGCTATTAATTCTTGCACTAGACCTAAACAACTACGAATCCGATCAAGGTAGTAATTGCCTATCCTAGCGCGTTACTCCTAGTTGGCACCGTCAGGATATTCAACTAGTTTAATAGACAACAACAAGCAACAAGAGTAAGATTGCGGTTCAAGGCTTCCCCTACTCATGCAACAAGCTGCCAGTAATGTGCACAGAATTAATATAAGCAAGCAAGCTATGCATTAAGCGCAAGTCTCAAAGGAAATACTCATAGATTCATGTCCAACCGATACTAAGCGTTTAGCTAGACATGCTAGTGATAAACATCATAGAATAGTAAAATAAGGTCTAATGTATCTGAGAAACAAGTAGCAAACAGTGCGTGCAGTATGTCTCTCGGCTGGCGCAGTCGGCTGGCGCAAGTCCTCTCAACAAGTCCGTGTGTTTTCCAGTTTGCCGCTCTCTCGTGGCCCTCTGATGTGGGGTGTTGCCTCTCTGAGTGTCTCTATGTATGTCTCCGAGTCTCTTAAACCCTAGACCTCCTCCCCTTTATATACTACTCGAGAGGTCCATCCTTGGCAACTTCCAAATCTTGTCATGTCAGGATTAGGAAATACTGGACACTGCGCCTGGCGCACGGCATGCTGCTTAGCGCATTGGTCGGCGCAACTCTGCTGTGTCTCGCCATTTCTTCTGTTTGCGCCGCTAGCTCCGCAGGCTGTGTGCTGTGCGTCCTAAACGCTGCCTGTTAGCGCGTATCCGGCTTAGTCCCTCGTTTTGCCCTGAAATACAAAAACACTGGAAACCAGTAATCTTGTACACAAAATAATGCAAACAAGCATAGGGTTATGATCTAAATAATGCGTATAAATAAGCTCTATCAACGGCCTACCCAAGAATGTGCTGATAGAGAATTTCCTGAATGGATTACTGCCCATGGAGCTGAGATTATTAAATGCATGCACAGGAGGCGACATTTGCAACATATACCCAGAAGACGCGTGGCAGCTGATAGAAGACTCTGCTGGACAGGTAAGACATCAGCTAACACTTGAAAATAGTCGTGCTCGTTCTGTGCATTAGGTAGAAACAAGCGCTGAAATAAAGGAAATGAAGGCCATGCTGCAGAAGTTGATGAGTGCGCAAGGCGCACAACCAGTTGCGCCAAAGGCGTGTGAGTTCTGCGCATCCACAGAGCACAAAACCGACGCATGTCCCACGCTGTTTGAAGAGTCAGAAGATGTCAATGCTCTTGGAGGATGGGATAACAGAGGGCCACAGAGGCAGAATCAGCCGCGTTTTGGACTAGCCGCAAATGGGTTTAGATGGAAGGAGGAAAACAATTTCCAGAGGCAGTCCACGGATCAGCGCGCGCCACAGTAGACGCAACAAGCTGCGCCCTACAATCCACCGCATCGCCGCATTGACGCACCAGCGCAGAACAACCAGCAGCTGAGGCGATCCTTAGAAGATATTGTGGGCTAGCTAGCAGACACAGTGCGCAAAAATGATGAGAAGTATGACAAGAGGTTCGAGTCCATTGAGAAGCAGCTATCACAGATTGCTACCACGGTGTATGAGCTGAAAAAGAGCGATGGCAACCTGCCTTCGCAAGTGATCCAGAATCCTAAGGGAGGAGTCAACGCCGTGACACTGAGGACTGGGAGCACTATAGGAACAGAGAAGACCGCGAAGGCGCCCGCTCCACCAGTTGCGCAAGTCCCAGATCCGACAGAGCAGAATGCGCAACCGGAGCAAGACGCGCAACCAGAAGCGCCAGCCACAAGCCAGCAGGGCGAAGCGCCAGGTATCACACAATTAAAAGACAAGAGCACGAATCGTACTAGCATACCTGCACCTTTCCCTGTACAGGCACCATCGGCCAGGAAGGAAGCGCTCGATAAGGAACTCTACGAGTTATTCAGTAAGGTGGAAATAAAGATTCCCCTTATTGAAGCAGTTCGGCAAATCCCTAGGTACGCCAAATTTTTAAAGGAGCTGTGCACAAACAAGAGAAGGAAAGGCGAGTGCGCACAGGTAATGCTAAATGCGCAGGCCTCAGCGATCGTGCAACATAAGGTACCACCTAAATGCCAAGACCCAGGTACGTTTACCATTCCATGCACTTTAGGTAAGACCACAGTGAGCAATTGCATGATTGACTTAGGCGCGTCTATAAATGTGCTACCCTATTCCCTATATGTGTCATTGTGCCTTGGACCACTAAAGCCTGCAGGTCTCACCATTCAGCTAGCAGATCGGTCGTGCAAGCAACCTACGGGCATGATAGAGGATGTCCTTGTCCGAGTAGGAGAGCTGGTGTTCCCAGCAGACTTCTATGTCCTAGAAATGGAGGGAGAGTCAAGCACCAGCAGTGCGCAGATCCTACTGGGCAGATCATTTCTGATGACCGCGCTCACGAAGATAGATGTGTGGAGGGGTACGCTCTCTATGGAGGTTGATGGCGAGGAAATTCATTTCAACATATTCAAAGGGATGCAGCACCCTCATGAAGACTCCACAGTGCACGCAATGGACAGCATAGACGACTTAGTTGCAGATGCGCAATGTGCAAGCGCAGCAGAAGAACCTATAACACTGGCACAGGCAGAGTTGGAGGCGCGAGAGGAGGAGCTGAGCAGTGCTGAACCAGAACCCAGGCAGGTACAAGCCATAATTAATGTCTGCGCTGCTAATAAAATATTGCCCTCTATTGAACAGGCACCCAAAGTCGAGCTGAAGCAACTCCCAGAACACCTCAAGTACATATTCTTGGGAAATGAAGACACCCTGCCAGTGATCATAAAGAAAGGATTAGAAGAGGAGCAGGAGGCGCGATTACAGCAGGTGCTGCGCAAGAACCAGCGCGCTATTGAATGGACACTTGCTGATCTGCGCGGAGTGAGCCCCGACGTATGCATGCACAGGATTCTGTTGGAAGATGGTGCAAAACCATCCAGGGAGGCTCAGCGCAGAAGGAGATCCTGAAGTTGCTTGACGCAGGAGTCATTTACCATATTTCGGACAGCAAATGGGTAAGTCCAGTGCACGTTGTGCCGAAGAAAGGAGGAATCACAGTAGAGGAGAATGCGCAGGGGGAGCTAGTTCCAAAGCGCATACAAACTGGATGGCGCATGTGCATCGACTACAGGAAGCTTAACGCAGTCACGCACAAGGATCATTTCCCGCTACCCTTTATGGATCAAATGCTAAATCGATTAGCAGGGAAGCCCTACTTTTGTTTCTTGGACGGATACTCAGGGTACAATCAGATACCCATAGCTGCGAAAGATCAAGAGAAGACCACATTTACCTGCCCATTCGGTACGTTTGCGTTTCGGCGCATGTCATTTGGGCTGTGTAACACGCCAGGTACGTTCCAACGTCTAGTCATGAGCATTTTTTCTGATATGATTGGTATATGCATAGAAGTGTTCATGGATAATTTTACTGTATATGGAGGTACCTTTGACGCATGCTTAACTCATCTTGATAAGGTCTTAGCGTGCTGCATTTCAAAGAACCTAGTGCTCAATTATGAAAAATGTCATTTCATGGTATCACATGGCGTAGTACTAGGACATATTATCTCGCAGGAGGGGATCAAGGTAGATAAAGCTAAAATTGATCTTATTTCCAATCTACCTTATGCCACTAGCGTGCGCGATGTGAAATCATTCCTTGGGCATGCCGGGTTTTACAAGCGCTTCATCAACGATTTTTCTAAGATTTGTATACCCCTGTCTAACCTCTTGCAAAAGGATGTGTGTTTCGAATTTAATGATGAGTGCAGGGCCGCATTTGACAAGTTGAAAGAGGCGCTGACAAGTGCGCCAGTGATGCACGCACCAGACTGGAACCTACCATTTGAACTGATGTGCGACGCAAGCGACTATGCAGTAGGTGCAGTCTTGGGACAGCGGGTGGACAAGAAGCCGCACGCCATTTATTATGCATCGCGCACACTGGACGCCGCGCTGAGGAACTACACCACCACGGAAAAGGATCTTCTGGCAATTGTGTTTGCACTAGAGAAGTTCCGCGCATATGTTCTTGGCGCCAGAGTCATCGTCTACACAAACCACGCAGCAATCCGCTACCTAATGTCCAAGAAGGAAACTAAGCCGCGCCTGATGCGCTGGGTGCTCCTACTTCAGGAATTTGACTTGGAAATCAAGGATAAGAAGGGCACGGAAAACACAATCGCGGACCACTTGAGCAGGATCGTGAAAGCAAAGGAGCCAGGGCAAATCACGGAGACGTTCCCTGACGAGCATCTGATGGCGCTGACAGGTAAGGTACCATGGTATGCGCACATTGCGAATTACCTGGTCACAGGTACGTTTCCTCCTCATTTCACTAAAACCCAATACATGAGATTAAAGCATGAGTCCAAACATTACCTTTGGGATGATCCATATATGCTCAGAATAGGACCTGATCAGATTTTAAGGCGCTGCGTGCCTGACCATGAAATTAACTCTGTTTTGATGTTTTGTCATGCGCACGCATGTGGAGGACACTTTGGTCCAAAGCGCACGAGCAGAAAGATCCTGGACTGTGGATTTTACTGGCCGCGCTTGTTCAGTGACTCATATAACTACTGCAGGAACTGTGACAGGTGCCAGCGCACAGGAGGCATATCAGCGCGCAATGAGATGCCGCAAACGCCGATTCTAGTAGATGAAGTATTCGATATTTGGGGGATTGACTTCATGGCGCCATTTCCTCCATCTTCCGGATACGAGTATATTTTGGTCGCGGTAGATTATGTCTCCAAATGGGTTGAGGCCAAGGCTACCCGGAAGGATGATGGTAAGACGGTCGCTGACTTTTTAAGGACTAACATATTTTGCAGGTACGGAGTGCCTAAGGCGATCATTAGCGACCAGGGGACGCACTTTTGCAACAGGATTGTGGCGCAGGTATTCAAGCATTATGGAGTGCGCCACAAGATGTCCACCGCTTATCACCCTAAGACGAATGGACAGGCCGAGGTTTCCAACAGAGAGATAAGGCGGATACTGGAGAAAACTGTGAGACCGTCACGCAAAGACTGGAGCCAGCGCCTTGACGATGCGCTGTGGGCATACCGAACAACACATAAGACCCCAATTGGGACCTCACCATTTCGGTTGGTTTATGGAAAAGCCTGCCACCTGCCAGTGGAGTTAGAGCACAAGGCATACTGGGCATTGCGCGTTTGCAACCTGAACCTAGACGAGGCCGGTAAAGAGCGCGCCTTTGAGCTGAGCGAATTAGAAGAGCTGCGCCTGGATGCATATGAGGGACTGCGCGATTACAAGGCGCGCACCAAGGCATTCCATGACAAAAATATCCTCAGACGCACTTTTGAGCAAGGAGATCAGGTATTGTTATTCTCATCACGCCTAAAGCTCATGCTTGGGAAGCTGCGCAGCAAATGGACAGGACCTTACACGGTTACCAAGGTTTTTTCCTATGGAACAATCGAGTTAGAAAACGAGCACCGGCATCGTTTTCAGGTCAATGGGCAGAGAGTCAAAAGGTATTTAGGAGAACCTTGGGATGGCACAGCGCGCGAAATTGAATTGGCAGAGCCAGAGTTAGCAGATGCACAGGTTGCTGCGCCAGAGTCACCACCAGACGCACCAGAGGGAGAACTGGGAACTATTGCTCATATTTCTTCTCCCTCTTTACCTAACCTCGTTACTCATAATTTATCACAAACTATTAACCATGCTAACCATCCCTCCGATCCTTTGCGCAGGACCAAGAAGAACGCAGCACATGCACGGGCGCAGGGTCGCTCAGGAGCAAGTGTGGGGGAGGTCGCTGGTACACTTTCACGAAAGTAACGAGGTACAGTCGAGCCAACGACGTTAAACAAAGGCACTTGTCGGGAGGTAACCCGACATGTTTTACTTTTACATGTTTTTCTTTTCGTTTCTCTAGTGTCTTTTAGCGAGTTTAGGACTTGTAGTTTTTTTTTAGTCGAGCAGCAGTGCACAGGTCCGTGCGCACTTCAGTGCGCAAGACAGCTGCGCCAGTCGGGCGTGGGGGGGGGGGGTATATAAGGGCAGTACTTAAAAAATTTCAGCACTTTTTCACACTCGACCGTTGCAAGAGAAACTCCCGCCCTCAGCTGCCGCTCACCGTCCGGCACTCAACCCTGCTTCCGTTTAAAGATATTTGAGGAGCACACCGTCGCACGCCCTCCAGGTAACCTTTCCCTTCAGATCTGAGCCGATTGAGTTAGGGTTTGTGCGAGAAGAGTGTGCCCTAGGTCTGACATCGCACTGAGCTAGCGTGCACCGATTGGAGGTTTGGTTAGTGGGTTTTGTAGGCGGGTAGTAGGCGCCCATTTGGTGAAAGTTTCAGGGCATTTGGAGGAGTTTGGAATTTTTGAGCTTTTGTGAGTGTTGACCGTAGTTGACCAGAGAGACCCCGAGCACGATGCAGCCTGCCGCGGATCAAGAGACCCCAGCTCACTTCGCCAGCAAGTACGAGGCCTTCCTGAGGCTTGCGATGTGCGGGACTCCGTACATCAGCAGGGAGTTCCTGCGAGAGGTCGGTATGGAGGACCTCATCATGGAGAAGCTCGCGCTGGCGGGCTGGGAGGCGCTGTTGGAGATCAACAGAGCAGCGGACAAAGAGGACACCTGCGAGTTTCTGGCGTCACTGGAGACGGCCGATATGGAGATAAGGTACCGGCACCGAGGGGTCTGGTACATTGCCTCGGCTAAGAGGTTGAAGCGCACACTGAGGTGCGCAAAGGTGCGTGAAGCGGACATAGACACGCACACGAATCAAGAGGCGTGGCGCAAGATGGCGACCGGCCCAGTTTTTGCTGTAGGGCGCAGCCGAGGACGCGAGCTGCGCGACCCGTGGATGTTTTACCTGTGGCGCATGGTCGCCTATGCGATCATTGGGGGTTTTAATGGTGCGCCGAAGATCAGCTTGCTGGATATGGAGATTTTGAAGGGCTTTTACTATGGGAAGAGGGTGCTATTTGTCTTGAACATGGTGCTTCATTGGAGTCGGGTCAGCACCCAGATGGTGGACTGATGCTTAAATCGGCCCCCTCGGGCGCCAAGTACTCCAGCACGCGCATGACGTTAAACATCATGCGCTGCTCTGCTGGCCCCTCCTCAGTATCCTGTCTGCGCTGCTTCGCCTGGGCGCGCAGGGGAGAATCTTTGATGTCAATGGTCACAACTTCCCCTGTCTGCACACTCGCCCGCTCGCGTGCTCCAGTCTGTGAGCGTGTCCTCATCCGCCTAACTGGCTGCGCGACTGGTGCCTCCACTTTCTCCATCTCCTCATCAGCAGCAGCTTCCTCTTGCTGTGCACTACTCTCTGCGGGCGCTCCTCTGATTGCTGCGTGCCTCGGTGCCCTAGCAGCCTGCAGCTGGTAACACCACTCCAGTGACCCATCTTCCTTAGCAGTTACCGCTCGGTACTGCAGCATCTGTGCGCGGTCTAGAGTGACGGCTGGAACAACCGTGTGCTCGAGCACCTCTGGCTCTCCGTGCAGCCCACGCAGCAAATGCGTGATCATACCCCCGCAAGTGAGCGGGCCCTTGGTGCTGAGCCGCTCCCAGTGCACCACCATATCTGACATAAACCTCACCTTCATCCTGTAATACAATCCCTTGATCACGTCCATGTCAAGCACGCTGACCTTTGGCGCACCGTTGTAGTGCCCGATGACTGCGTACGCGACCATGCGCCACAGATAGTACATCCAAGGGTCGCGCAGCTCACGTCCTCTGCTGCGCCCAGCGGCAAATGGTTTGCCAGACGCCATCTCGCGCCATGCTTCCTGGTTGGTGTGCGTATCCACGTCCTGCTCGCGCACCTTGTCACATCGCAGGGTGCGCTTCAGCTTCTTGGCCGATGCTACGTACCACACCCCTCGGTGTCGGTAACGGATCTCTAAGTCGGCGATCTGCAGGGACGCCAGGAACTCACAAGTGTCCTCTTTGTCGGCTGCGCTATCCACTTCCATCAGCGCCTCCCAACCGGCCTACGCGAGCTTCTCCGCGACCAAATCTTCTAAGCCTACCTCGCGCAGGAAGTCCCTACTGATGCATGGGGTGCCATACATGTCCAATCTCCAGAAGGCGTCATATTTCCTTGTGAAAGACGCTGGAGTGTCCTGGTTTTCTGCTGGCCTCATTTTTTGCGACGATCGACTCAAAAATCTAGTGGTCAACTGTAGTCAACGCTCCACTAAGTACCCCAAAATCAGAACTCCGAATTAAACCCTCAAATCTTCACCAAACGGGCGCCTCACTCTTGTCAACAAAACCCAGCAACGAAAACACCAAACGGAGCGCGCTAACTAGGTGTGATTTTGAATCTAGGGTTACGTTCCTCAGTCGGCTTTTCTCACCAAACCCTCACGAAATCGACCGAAATGAAAATGAGAGGTTACCTAGTGTGCAGGTGATGTCGTGCTCTTCAAATCTCACTAAAGAACGCCGGAATCGGTGGGCGGACGGCAAAGATCGGCTGGCAGCAGTGAAAAGCTCTAACGGTCGAAATTGCAGAATGTCTAGAAGTTTCTAAGTTTCTGTCCTTATATACTCTCTGACCTGCGCATTTGTCCTGCGCACTGAACTGCGCACTGACCCGCGCATTGCTACGTGACTCAAAAATTTGCACCCGGTCCTGAACTAGCTAAAAATTCAAATCCTAAAAAAACATGTAAAAAAAACGTGGAAAACGTGTCGGGTTACCTCCTGACAAGTGCCTTTGTTTAACGTCGTTGGCTCGACAGTACCTCGTTACTTGCTCAAGTTTGCGCACGTGACCACCCCCACACTTGCTTCTGCGTGCTCCTGTGCATCTGTGCGTGCTATGCTTTCCTTAGTCCTGCGCAAAGGAACAGATAGGTGGTCAGTGTGGCCAAAATCATGTGACACATCATAAGTAACGAGGTTAATCAGTGAGGGAGAAGATATATAAGCAGTAGCTCCCAGTTCTCCCTCCGGTGCATCAGGTTGTATCTTTGGCGCAGCAACTTGCGCATCCTCTATTTCTGGTTCCGCCAAATCAACTTCGCGCGTGGCCTCATCCCAAAGTTCGCCTAAGTATTTCTTGACTCTTTGCCCATTAACATGAAAACGATGCTTGCGCTCGTTCTCTAACTCGATTGTTCCATATGGGAAAACCTTCGTGACTGTGTATGGTCCCGTCCACTTGCTGCGCAGCTTTTCGGGCATCAGCTTTAAGCGCGAGGAGAACAAAAGCACCCGGTCTCCTGGTTCAAAGGTGCGTCTGAGGATGTACTTATCGTGAAATGCTTTCGTGCGCGCTTTGTAGTCGCGCAACCCCTCATATGCATCCAGGCGCAGCTCCTCTAGTTCGCTCAATTCAAATGCGTGCTCCTTACCAGCCTCGTCGAGGTTTAGATTGCAAGTAAGCAATGCCCAGTATGCCTTGAAGTCCCAATCGGTGTCTTGTGCGCAGTCCTGTATGCCCAAAGTGCATCATCCAGCCGCTGGCTCCAGTCTTTGCGCGTAGGTCTCACGGTTTTCTCCAGAATGCGCTTAATCTCTCTGTTGGAAACCTCGGCCTGGCCATTCGTTTGAGGATGGTATGCAGTGGACGTCTTGTGGCGCACTCCATAATGCTTTATTACCTGCGCCACTATTCTGTTGCAGAAGTGCGTCCCCTGGTCGCTGATTATTGCCTTAGGCACTCCGTACCTGCAGAAAATGTTAGTCCTTAAAAACTAAACAACCGTTTTACCATCATCCTTGCGCGTGACCTTAGCTTCGACCCACTTCGAGACATAATCCACCCCAACTAGTATGTACTTGTATCCACAAGATGGAGGAAACGGTCCCATGAAGTCAATCTCCCACAAGTAGAACACTTCGTCTACCAGTATTGGCGTTTGTGGCATCTCGTTACGCGCTGATATATTTCCTGTGCGCTGACACCTGTCACAAGCCCTGCAGTGGTTATATGAGTCACGAAATAAGTGCGGCCAATAAAAACCACAATCTAGGATTTTCCTGCTCGTGCGCTTTGGACCAAAGTGTCCTCCGCACGCGTGCGCATGACAAAATCTCAAAACAGAGCTCATCTCATGATCAGGCACACATCGCCTCAAGATCTGATCAGGGCCTATTCTAAGCATGTACGGATCATCCCAAACGTAATATTTAGACTCATGTTTTAACCTTATGCATTGAGCTTTAGTGAACTGAGGGGGAAACGCACCTGTGACCAGGTAATTTGCAATATGCGCATACCATGGTACCTTACCGTTCAGCGCCATCAGGTGCTCGTCACGGAATGTCTCCGTGACCTGGCTCCTCTTCTTTCACTATCTTGCTTAGGTGATCAGCAACAGTGTTTTCCGTTCCCTTCTTATCCTTGATCTCTAAATCGAACTCTTGAAGCAGAAGCAAGCAGCGCATCAAGAGTGGCTTAGTCTCTTTCTTGGACATCAAGTAACGGATAGCAGCGTGGTCAGTGTAGACAATGACTCTAGCACCCAGAACATATGCGCAGAACTTCTCCAGCGGAAACACGATTGCCAGAAGCTCCTTCTCAGTCGTGGTGTAGTTCCTCTGCGCAGTGTCCAGTGTGCGCGACGCATAATAGATAGCGTGCAGCCTCTTATCCACGCGCTGACCCAATACTGCGCCTACGGCATAGTCACTTGCATCACACATCAGCTCAAAGGGTAAGTTTCAGTCTGGTGCACCCATCACTGGCGCACTGGTCAGCGCATCTTTCAACTTATCAAAAGCATTCCTGCACTCATCAGTGAACTCAAAGCACACATCCTTTTGAAGGAGGTTAGACAATGGAATACATATTTTTGAAAAATCTTTTATAAAGCGCCTGTAGAACCCTGCATGCCCAAGAAACGACTTAACGTCGTGCACATTAGTGGAATAAGGCAGATTTGAGATAAGATCTATTTTTGCTTTATCAACCTTAATTCCTTCCTGTGAGATAATATGTCCAAGTACTACTCCATATGACACCATAAAGTGACATTTTTTATAATTGAGAACTAGGTTCTTGGTAATGCAGCGCGTTAAGACCTTATCAAAATTATCCAAACATGCATCAAAAGTCTCACCATGCACAGTGAAGTCATCCATGAATACCTCTATACATAAACCAATCATATCAGAGAAAATGCTCATGACTAAGCGTTGGAACGTACCTGGCGCAATACACAGCCCAAACGACATGCGCCGGAACGCAAAGGTACTGAATGGACAGGTAAAGGTTGTCTTCTCCTGATCCTCCGCAGCTATAGGTATCTGATTGTATGAGTAACCGTCAAGGAAGCAAAAGTGTGATTTCCCTGCCAAACGGTCGAGCATCTGGTCCATGAACGGTAGCGGGAAATGATCCTTGCGCTTGACTGCGTTTAGCTTCCTGTAGTCAATGCACATGCGCCATCCAGTCTGTATGCGCTTGGGAACTAGCTCGCCCTACGCATTTTCCTCTACTGTGATGCCTCCTTTCTTTGGCACAACGTGCACTAGACTTACCCACTTACTGTCTAAGATCGGGTATATTACTCCTGCGTCAAGCAGCTTCAGGATCTCCTTCTGCACTACCTCCATCATAATCGGATTCAGTTTGCGCTGAGGTTCCCTGGAAGGTTTGGCATCATTTTCCAGCAAAATTCTGTGCATACACACATCAGGGCTTACTCCGCGCAGGTCAGCTAATGTCCACCCTTCAGCTCAACTCTGGGTGCCTGTTCAATAGAAGGCAAGATTTTATTAGTAGCGCAAACATTAACCAGATAATATACCTGCCAGGACACTGGTTCTGTGCTGCTCAGCTCATCATCATGTGCCTTCATCTCTGTCTGTGTCAGTGGCGCTAGCTCCCCTGTTGCGCACGCACATTGCGCATGCGCAACCAAGTAGTCCATACTATCTAACGCGTGCACTGTGGCGTCTTCATGAGGATGCTGCATCCCCTTAAAAATGTTAAAGTGAATCTCCTCGCCATCTACCTCCATTGAGAGCGTTCCTTTCCACACGTCTATCTTTGTGTGCGCTGTCATCAGAAATGGTCTGCCCAGTAGGATTTGCGCGCTTCCCTTGCTCGGCTCACCCTCCATTTCCAAGACGTAGAAATCTGCTGGGAACACCAACTCTCCTACTTGGATGAGAACGTCCTCTATCATGCCCGTCGGTTATTTGCACGACCGATCTGCTAATTGGATGGTGAGACCTGCAGGCTTTAGTGGACCAAGGTGCAATGACACATACAAGGAGTAAGGGAGCACATTTATAGATGCACCGAGATCAATCATGCAGTTGCTTACCGTAGTCTTACCTAAGGTGCACGGTATGGTGAACGTACCTGGATCCCGGCATTTAGGTGGTACCTTGTGTTGCACAATTGCTGATGCATGCGCATTAAGTATTACTTGTGCGCACTCGCCTTTCCTCCTCTTGTTTGTGCACAGCTCCTTCAAGAACTTGGCGTATCTGGGGATCTGCCGAACTGCCTCAATCAGGGGAATGTTTATTTCCACCTTACTGAATAATTCATATAGCTCCTTGTCTAGCACCTCCTTCCTTGCTAAAGGTGCCTGCACAGGAAAAGGGGCAGGTGCGTTAGTACGATTGATACTCTTTTCTCCTGATTGTATCATACCTGGCGCCACCCCCTGTTGGTTTGTAGCTTGCGCGGCTGGTTGCGCATCCGGCTGTGGTGGCTCTGGAGGTTGTGCAACTGGCTGCGCGGGCTCCTTCGCGGTCAGAGCTGTCCCAACTGTGCGCCCAGTCCTCAGCGTTACAGCGTTAACTCCTCCCTTAGGGTTTTGAATCACTTGCGAAGGTAGGTTGCCATCGCTCCTTTTTAGCTCATAAACCGTGGTAGCAATCTGTGACAACTGCTTCTCAATTGACTCGAACCTCTTGTCATACTTTTCATCATTCTTGCGCACAGTGTCTGCCAACTGACCCATTATGTCTTCTAAGGAGCGCCGCGGTGGCTGGTTATTCTGTGCTGGTGCGTCATTGCAGCGGTGCGGTGGGTTGTATACTTGCTGCGCCTGCTGTGGTGTGCGATATTCCGCGGGCTGGCTTTGGAGATTGCTGTCTTCCCTCCATCTGAATCCATTTGCGGCTAGTCCAAAGCGCGGCTGATTCTGCCTCTGCGGTCCTCTATTGTCCCATCCTCCTAGAGCATTTACATCTCCTGATTCCTCGAAAAGTGTGGGACATGCGTCGGTTTTGTTATTAGTGGACGTACAGAACTCGCATGCCTTCGGCGCAACCGGTTGCGTGCCTTGCGCACTCATCAGCTTCTGTAGCATGGCTTTCATCTCCTCTATTTCAGCACTGGAATCCACCTGATGCACAGCGCGCGCACGACTATTCTCGAGCATCAATTGATGCTTTACCTGTCCAGCAGAGTCCTCTATCATCTGCCATACATCCTCCGGGTAGATGTTGCATCTGTCACCACCTGCGCATGCATTCAACAATCTAAGTTCCATATGTTGTAGCCCGTTCAGGAAATTCTCTATCAGCACATTTATGTAATACACTTTTTAAACCAAGAAATGGACAAAGAAAGCATCAAATGACTTTATAAAATAATGGAACAAACAAGAAGTAAGCGGAAAATGCGGACAAATATAAGGTTATTTGTCCGCTCATCAAAACACCCCACACTTAAGTCTTGTTCGTCCCGAACAAGTACATGCACAAGTCAAGCAGAGAGTAAGATGCTAGATCATATATGAAAGTATCAAAGCACTTAGCAAATCTTACGCACATAAAACACATCCATCCCCTACTCATGTACATAACATAAAAATAACTAAACAAAAGAAATTAATCTACTCCAAACTCATTGTCATAGGAATCACGGATGCATTTAGCGAATGCATCAAGCCCTTAAATCCCTAGGCTACCCTAGTGGACGAGTTATAGTCTCATGAGAGTTTTCAGAATAGGAATACTCACAAATCCTACTCGCAATCATCCATAAGAGTTCAAAATCCAAATATAGTTTGCTAAGCAACTAGTTCTTTTATCAACCCTCATTATTATAGAGTTGCGCGAATCATTCATTTCACGCAAAATTTAAGGATCATTCACTTCATTGCGACAACAAATATTCATAGGTTTGATATCATAACTAGCATTCGTCAAATTCAAATTATCACTCAATTTCCAATGCAAGTGGTATGAAAAAAAGCGTCCCTTACACAAAAAGTTTGTCGAGTCAATCACATATGCTTGCTGGGGCAGGTCCATAAGCTCAAGACAACAAACTCATTCTCAAGTTTTAGACTATACGTAATAATCGGTAAGAGAAGGGGAGTTTTGACAATGAAAATTTTAAAATCCACTCGTACAAATCTTGATGCTTAAGTAATAAATTACGAGGGTCATACCTTAGACGTTTTTTAAAAGCGAAATGCAAATGCCTTACTCTCATTCATGCGAAAGAACTTGCGGAAAAGGCATAAAGTCAAGAATTAAGTGCGTTTAATATTTTTCTTGCGTTTATACAAATGCTTTCAAGGGGGAACTTACCTTTCTAACCCTCGGCTTTTGCAAAACCTTAAAAATATAATTTTTCTTTCTTGAGCCTTTTTTTCTTTTTTTTTCTCTTTTTGCAAAAAATTTATTTGACCCCACACTTAATACTTGATAATGTGCCTATGTGATGTATAATGGAGCATGAAGTGTGAGCTAAACAAATGCAAAGGCTAAATAGGAATGCTAAAGTCACCTAAAAGCAAACAAGAGCAAGTACAAGGTTTTATATGAAAACTATTTTTATTTTATTTTTGTGCTCGCTAAACTTAACTTCATTTTTCATGCACGGAAAGAGCTTAAAAATAAATCAAACTAAGCTAGTCGAAACACCGAATCATGTGAATAAAATCATCACAAAGGATGTCAATCAATTTAAAGATATGATTCATGAAAAGCACAACTCATTCCAAAATTGTTTTTTAAAATGATATTACTTAATTGCTTAGCAAACATTACTTCGTGTGATCAATACTTAAAGCTAGGATGAAAACGATCATGCGAGTATAATGCACGCAAAATAAATATGTAGCATAGAATCATTTTGTTAAGCAAATGAAAGCATAAGCGTAAAACAAACACTCCACACTTAAAAATTTGCTTAGTCCCTAAGCAATTTAAAGTAAAAGAAGTAAAGAGAAAGTTTCGAAGGAACTTCTCTCATGTGAAGGTAGCCAAATGCGCATCCACTAATTCCCGTGAATGATGCTCCAATCGGTTGCGGTAAATATGATATTCAAGAAAAAGGTTAGCACAACACCTGAATTCACAGATGAAAACAGCTAGCTATTAGAGATAAATCAATGTGAAACATATAGCTAGGCGCAAAATTGGAAACAAATGCGCGACAATTCAAACAATGAGTTTACTTAGATATGCTCGTGTAAATCAAGAGTCATGAACTAGTGTATTATAGTGCTTGAAAAAGGTTTCGAATAAATGCGAGTAAAGTTGCAAAGTTTCCAAAGTCAACCTAAATTAGTTCTGCCTAAAACTGCCCGAATCAAAATTGATTCAGGGTGCACAAAATGTGATCCGGCCACACCCTGGTCGAATCAAAGCAATTCGGATATCGTGAGCTTGCCCGAATCAAAAGTGATTCGGGCAAGGCAAAAAGTGATTCGCTCGAATCAAACACTTAGTGTAGTCCAAATTCTAAGGGAAAAATCTGCCGAATAAAAACCATACAAATTCGAAAATCATCTGTCATGCAAAAAAATATCACGGCGAAGCGCGTCAAAATACAAATGGACTAGTCAAGCAAATTACATAGTAAGAATGTCAACACAAGTCATGACATATAAAAATGCAACCTAAACATCATTCCTACGTTTCGTGCGGTTCTCAGGGTTCGAGTCATCACTCTCTTGCATAATCTCGTAGGTTGCTTCGCCCTCCCCCTCAGCATGATCTCCCCTACCACTCCCGGGGGCTTCCTCACCGTCACTACCTTTGGTTGAGGCATTGGCCGCATCAACCCCACTTTCGACCATGGCTGAAATGGAGTCATCTTCCGCGTCTGCTGGTGGCACAGTCTGTGGAGGCGGCGGCTGAGCAAAAGGCGTTGGCAGAGGTGGAATGTCTACAATACCCAAGTGTGCTGCCATACGCGCCATGACACCTCCTTGCCATGTGACAAAATCGTGGACAAGGGTGGATAATACCGTGTGGGAGCGGATGAGCGTCGTGTGAGAATCTGAAAGGGAGTCCAAACGCGGGCTCATCAACCTCAGGTCCTCGCATACACTTGTCTCGGTCTCAACGAGAGGAGGGGCAGTGGAGGATGGTCTGAACTTTGGAATATGTTGGGAAGCGTGGGCAAGTGCAGGTGTAGGTGCAGCTTCTGGTGTCAAGGGCTGCATGCTGGCTGGTCTAGGTGGTGTTGCCAGCCGAGGAGCCCCATGCTCTATCCGCTTCTCTAATTGTGCCGACACATCTATGCAAATAATCCACGCATGAGTTTCCGCGTCTATCATATGCATCTTGCAAAGACTCTCCAAGTTAAGTACCTTCTTGGGCAGAGGCATGTTGTGGTCCAAAGTCAAATGCACATGCTTAGCGAGAAGCGTAATAAATGTCCCGACACCTAAAGCACGCCCCTTGTACTCTGATTTTTGATATGACTCAAATTGGATCGTCAAGGCATTGACAATGCAAACCGATCTCTTGAAATGAATTAGAAGCATCAAGTCTAAATCCGAGGTGTTAACATACCGGCCACCATCCTTGCGGATGTGAATGGTCGCACTAAGATGATGAATCAGCCACCAAACCGGGGAATCAATCATCGTTGCTAGCTGAGGGGACGCGAAGAAAATATCCTACCCGGTGAGTTCCGCCCATATCCTCAACAGTTTATCCCTGGCTTTCTTCGACCGGACTTTAAAAGATGCTTCCTTGGCTTTCGCTTTTTCCTTCTGAATCTCATCCTCATCTAATTCAAACGCCCTCCACGGGTTCCCTTATTTGAATGGAGGCAGGTCGCCGCTCGGACCTTGCCGAAACTAACTTCTGAGCACTGACATTCTTTCTCTTCCTCATCCTAGTGCTTGAGCTTGCCTTGGTGGTCTTTCCACTGGTTCGAACCATTGTTTTTGTTTTTTAATTGAGGATGTCGTCGAAGATCGACGTTGTTTGAAGCAGCAAATACAAGCCCTATAAAATCAGTTAAACCCTTTTTTCTCTTTAAACTTTCTCTAGGACACGTGTCTGTCGTTGACTCCCTTTTTTACATCGTTAGCTTCGAGCGATAGAAGTTGCTCTACAACTTCATTCTGTTTTCACTGGGACCTTTTCTTTTAATTGTTGTTGCACGAACTGATTTTCCTCCAAGTCTAATGCACCCTCTTCTGGCAATGATACCTCAGTACTATCCAACACCCCAATCTTTCAGGGTCTGTGTAATAGCATGAACTTTGTGATGGATATCTTTGCCACTTTTGATATTTTTCTTCCGTTCTTCTTTCTCCACCAACCTTGGTAACTCCTTGCCAAGTACTATTCGTCTTTGTTCATTCTCGATGGTCACGCTCAATTTTCTGCAGGGAAGACTATTAGTTTGGTAAGTTTTGTTACCTTCTCTGTGCCTCTGATGAGATTGTCTATGTGGCTTCCAAAATATGTTTAGGACATGGAAATCCCATTGAATATGCCCTTGTTGATCGCAGAACTAACACATGCATTTTTTCAAAGAAGTTCTACCTGGGAGCGGAAGGGGTTGCTGCAGCAACCTCTGGTTCTTTCTTATGGACTTTTTCTTCCGAAGCTATTTTACTAGCTCGGTGGGAGCCTCCTTCCTCTATAATTTTGGATCAACAACTTCTGTATCCATAGCTTTGAGAAAGGTATTGATTCTGATCCACCTTCTTTTGTGTATCTAAGAGTGGCTTTTCCACACCCATACCTTTGGTAGGACAAGATCCTTGTCCAAGATTGTTGATCTCCATTTGTCTCTCTTCTTTGTATCAATGTGCACACGGACCTTTTCATTCTCATCTTCTATCTCCAGTTTCTTGGTCTGATCTGAAAGAGAGGCGACGGTCTTCTGAAGTTCATCTCTTTCTTTCTCAACAAACACTATCTTGGCCTGCAGCTCTTTGTTGATCTCAATAATTTTCAGCCATTCTTCATGCAGCAAGGCAAATTCCCTTTCAAGAGAATTTTCTGAGAACTCTTCATCATCACTGCTATCTGACTCTACAATTCCATAGACAATCTCGGAATTTATTAAATCTGAATGTTCAATAGCAGATATTGTGGTAAACGCAACGTTGCTTTTCTTCTCAGTTTCTTCTTCGCTGTCCTCATCACTCTAGTTGACAGCCAGAGATTTGTTGTTCTTTGATGCGCGCATCGTTGTGCGCGTCAAATTAATCCTTCCTTCTCCACTTAGTATAGCGGCTAAGTCAGGGTCGATTCCACAGGGAAAAAGTAGATTAGCTCTAACTAGTAACCTACACTTACGAAAATTGGGGTGTGAGTGATTGGGTTGCGCAAGTGCGCGAATGACAATAGTTAACGCAGGAATTGCACTAGACGTGCGCAGGCAGTAGAGATTAAGTACTATGACTATGAAAAGTATCGGCGCAGACAATCCTCTATGAATGTATTCCTTATCATCGACTCTAAACGTCTATAGTTTGATTTACTGGAGTTAGTGTCCGATCAAGGCTTCCTAACTTGTGCGCATGTTCCGATCAAAGTTCATGAGCTATTAATTCTTGAAACTAGTCTAAGCAGCTACGAATCCTGTCACAATAGCAGCTGATTATCCTAGCGCGTTACTCCTAGTTGTCACGGTCAAGCTATCAACTAGTTTAACATATAACAAACAAGTAACAAGCGTAAGATTGCGGTTCAAGGCTTCCCCTACTCATGCAACTAGCTGTCAACCGTGTGCACAGAATTAATACAAGCAAACAAACTATGCATTAAGCACAAGTCTCAAAGGAAATACTCATAGAATCATGCCCAACCGATACAAAGCGTTTAGCTAGACATGCTAGTAGTAAACATCATAGAAACAGTAAATAATAACTAAAGTATCCAAGAAAACAGTAACAAGCAGGTGCGTGCAGGTTGCAGTGTCTCGGCTGGCGCAGTCGGCTAGCGTAGGTCCTCTCAGTAGCTCGTGTGTTTTTCAGTTCTGGCTCTCTCTCGTGTGCTGTGGTCCTCTCGGATCCCTCTGTTGTTGTTTTCAAACCCTAGCCTTCCTCTTATATATACTGCTCATGAGGCCCGACCTTGGCAACTTCCAAATCTGATGGTGTCAAGATTTGGAAACACCACTATCTGCGCATGGCGCACTGCACATATTTGTTAGCGCAATCGGTCTGCGCACCGTAGTCGACTCTGCCACTTCCTATCCTGTTTGCGCTGCTAGCTCCGCAGGCTGTGTGTTGCGCTCCTCAAACGCTGCCTGTTAGCGCGTATCCGACTTAGGCCCTCGTTTTGCCCTGAAATACAAAAACACCGGAAACCAGTAATGTTGTACACAAAATAATGCAAACAAGCATAGTGTTAGGATCTAAATAGCGCGTATAAATAAGCTCTATCAAACCCCCCACACTTGCACCTTGTTCGTCCCGAACAAGCACTCAAGCACGGATACAATTACCTCTCTGGAGTCTAGCGTACAGTCTTGCACTCTGGCGCGATCTGCACTACTATTCACCTTGCGCTGCTCTATCACCTGCGCGCATCTGCCTTCAACAGTTTAATATAACAATTTCGCAATTCGTTACCTCTCAGCTGGGATGAAGATCATTTCGGATGGCTGGGAGATAGCTCTTCATAGGCTCCGGGTTGTCAGCTTTTACTTCGAGGACGGGTATATGGTTAATAGCGCAAGCTTCTTCTGGTGCGTGATTCTTCCGCGCATTTCCTGGGAACTCGAGCCTTTTTGATGATTTTCTTGTGAACGTGCGCACGCTGGTACGGAATTTTGCGCATGCTGATTCTTTTGTAGCGCATATCATCTGCTGGTATTTTTCTTTTTTTTGTGCAGCTTTATCTATGGTTCCTATGTTCCCAGAACGGTTCCAGTCTCGACCTCCGGATAGCAGCTATGGAACAACGCTCCGCTCTCCCTCCTTTGTCTACTTGTGCAGGTCAGCGCACGCGTTTACACCCGCGCCCGCCTTCCCTCGCTCGACTTCCAGAAGAAAGGTGGTCTGTTTTCCACCTCGCCACGCTTTGGGTATTCGCCTTCGACATCTGCGTGGCTGAGCGCCCTCTCTTGTTCTGGAGGTCGCGAAGCACCGGCCTCCACTAGCGCTCTCGACCATATACCTCACCTTCGAAGCAAAGACGACTAACCGCCTCTCTAGAGCGTTTCTGTCAACTCCACATCCCCTGTATATCCCAACTAAAAAGGAGCAGAAAAAACGAAAAATATACTAAAACACTTGATAGCAGCGCATGCAATATGAACAGCGCAACACAAGCTGAAAAGTGTGCTCAACCTGCACACAAGCGCACCACTGCTACTATTTTTTTTTTCAACTAAACTAAGCTACACTACAAAGCTAAAAAAAAAACGTGAAATGTGAATGTAATGTAACGCTCCCCCCCACACTTAAACAGAGACGTGTCCCCACGACTCATGCTCAAGCACAACGGAGAGCGCACACATGTATGCAAGCAAAACAAAGAACATATGTGCTGAAAAGTGCTGAAATCTTTCTAAGTACTGCCCTTATATACCCCCTGTCTGGCGCAGCTGTCCTGCGCACCGAAGTTGCGCACTGTCCTGCGCACTGCTGCGCGACTAAAAAAAACTACAAGTCCTAAACTAGCTAAAAGACACTAGAAAAACTAAAAGCGTGTAAAAGTAGAACGAATCGAGTTACCTCCCGACAAGTGCCTTTGTTTAACGTCGTTGGCTCGACTGTACCTCGTTACTTGCGTGAAAGTGTACCAACGACCTCCCCCACTCTTGCTCCTGAGTGACCCCGCGCTCGTGCGTGTGTTGTGTTCTTCTTGGTCCTGCGCAAAGGATCGGAAGGGTGGTCAGCATGGTTAATAGTATGTGATAAATCAATAGTAACGAGGGTAGGTAAAGAGGAAGAAGAAATATGAGCAATAGCTCCCAATTCTCCCTCTGATGCATCTGGTGGTGGTTCTGGCGCAGCACCCTGCGCATCTGCTATCTCTGGCTCCGCTAATTCAACTTCGCGCGCTGTGCCATCCCAAGGTTCTCCTAAATACTTTTTGACTCTCTGTCCGTTGACCTGAAAACGATGCCGGTGCTCGTTTTCTAACTCGATTGTTCCGTAGGGGAAGACCTTGGTAACCGTGTATGATCCCGTCCATTTGCTGCGCAGTTTCCCAGGCATGAGCTTTAGGCGCGAGGAGAACAATAGTACCTTGTCTCCTGGCTCAAAAGTGCGTCTAAGGATATTTTTGTCATGAAATGCCTTTGTGCGCGCCTTGTAATCGCGCAGTCCCTCATATGCATCCAGGCGCAGCTCTTCTAATTCGCTCAGTCCATCGAGTTGTTTATTCCCATAATTTTATTACATTTTGTGTGAATCGATTACTCTTTTGTAGTGTTTTCGTATCGCAGGAATGTTCAAGATCGCATTGGAATTTATCGCATATTCGAAGCATTCATCCAAGATCAAGAAGTCAACAGCAGTCAAAGTCAACAGCAGTCAACTCTGCTGGTTCAATTAGAAATTAGAAGTGGTTCAAGTGGTTCAATGTGGTTCATTCTGGTTCAACCCAAACCCAAAAACCCTAAACCTAAGACATGGACAAAAGAGGAAAAAAAAGATCTCACTTAAACACACTTCATTTGGGACAGCAGCGCTATTCACGCGGAGCTACAGTGAAGCTGCTGGAGCTGGATCTGGAAGTCGCCGGAAAATACTATTTACTGTTCATTACTGTTCACCACTGTTCATTACTGTTCCGACCGGAAAACACTATTCACTCAGATTTGTTTTAGTTCAGCTTTTATTCTCTAACTTATTGTAGTGTAATGAACTCATCTTTATTGTATTCCATGGATAATATGAGTAGCTAAATCCTAATTTCAGTTTGGGGTTTAGAATGCAACATTTGGTTTGAGGTCAACGAATGCATGATTCGAGCTATTGATTTGCTGCCCTTGTATGAGTGAATGAATGCTTGATTGTCAGTTTTGTGCAGCTTAGCGGTGAGCTATATTGATATCAATTGTGTTATACTTGATTGGATTGCATTGTTGGGAAAACCTAGCGGTAGAACCAATTTGTGGTATTAGTCGAGTAACTATTGAACTTGTTTGAAAACCTAGCGGTTAAGAATAGGTAGAATTTGATTGTCGACATATCTTTAGCGGGAATGTTGAACTGAGGCAGAATTCATTAGCTTATTCATGTATTTGATCAGTGATAACTAGTTGCATTGTATTCCCCGAACTGATTTTCTTTGAATTGATATTCTTAGTTTGTTCCTTTTTCTGTGACTTTCATTAGAACTCTAACCTACTTGCTCTCTTTGGGTTCGACCCTGCTTCCCGCTTGCTAGTGTGTTAACAGGAGTTACAAATACAAATTTGAGGCGTACGACGACGCGCTGTCACTCAGTTCAAATGCGCGCTCCTTACCAGCCTCGTCTAGGTTCAGGTTGCAAACGCGCAATGCCCAGTATGCTTTGTGCTCCAACTCCACTGGCAGGTGGCACGCTTTTCCATAAACCAACCGAAACGGTGAAGTCCCAATTGGTGTCTTATGTGCAGTTTGGTATGCCCACAGCGCATCGTCAAGGCGCTGGCTCCAGTCTTTGTGCGACGGTCTCACAGTTTTCTCCAGGATGCGCTTGATCTCTCGGTTGGAAACCTCGGCCTGTCCATTCGTCTGAGGGTGGTAAGCGGTGGACGTCTTGTGGCGCACTGCATAATGCTTGAATACCTGCGCTACTATCCTGTTGCAAAAATGCGTCCCCTGGTCGCTTATGATTGCCTTAGGCACCCCGTACCTACAAAAAATGTTAGTTCTTAAAAAGTCAGCGACCGTCTTACCATCATCCTTCCGGGTGGCCTTAGCCTCAACCCATTTGGAGACATAATCTACCGTGACCAATATGTACTCATATCCGGAAGATGGAGGAAATGGCCCCATGAAGTCAATCCCCCAAATATCGAATACTTCATCCACTAGAATTGGCGTCTGCGGCATCTCATTGCGCGCTGATATGCCCCCTGTGCGCTGGCACCTATCACAGTTCCTGCAGTGGTTATACGAGTCGCTAAACAAGTGCGGCCAATAGAATCCGCAATCTAGGATCTTTCTGCTCGTGCGCTTTGGACCAAAGTGTCCTCAACATGCGTGCGCATGACAAAACATCAAAACAGAGTTAATTTCATGGTCAGGCACGCAGCGCCTCAAAATCTGATCAGGTCCTATTATGAGCATATACGGATCATCCCAAATGTAATGCTTGGACTCATGCTTTAATCTCATGCATTGGGTTTTAGTGAAATGAGGAGGAAACGTACCTGTGACCAGGTAATTTGCAATGTGCGCATACCATGGTACCTTACCTGTCAGCGCCATCAGGTGCTCGTCAGGGAATGTCTCCGTGATTCGCCCTGGCTCCTCTGCTTTCACGATCCTGCTCAGGTGATCCCCGACTGTGTTCTCCGTGCCCTTCTTATCTTTGATTTCCAAGTCGAATTCCTGAAGTAGGAGCACCCAGCGCATCAGGCGCGGCTTAGTCTCCTTCTTGGACATTAGGTAACGGATTGCTGCGTGGTCTGTGTAGACGATGACTCTGGCGCCTAGAACATATGCGCGGAACTTCTCCAGTGCAAACACGATTGCCAGAAGTTCCTTCTCCGTGGTGGTGTAGTTCCTCTGCGCAGCGTCCAGTGTGCGCGATGCATAATAAATGGCGTGCTGCTTCTTGTCCACGCGCTGTCCCAGAACTGCACCTACTGCTTAGTCGCTTGCATCGCACATCAGTTCAAACGGCAGGTTCCAGTCTGGCGCGCGCATCACTGGCGCGCTGGTCAGCGCCTCCTTCAGCTTATCAAACGCGGCCGTGCACTCATCAGTAAATTCGAAACACACATCCTTTTGTAAGAGGTTAGACAGGGGTATACAAATCTTAGAAAAATCTTTTATGAAACGCCTGTAAAACCCAGCATGCCCAAGGAATGATTTCACATCGCGCACGTTAGTGGAATAAGGCAGATTAGAAATAAGATCTATTTTGGCTTTGTCTACCTTGATTCCCTCCTGCGAGATAATATGTCCTAGTACTACACCATGCGATACTGATAGAGCCTATTTATACACATTATTTAGATCCTAACCCTATGCTTGTTTGCATTATTTTGAGTACAAGATTACTGGTTTCCAGTGTTTTTGTATTTCAGGGCGAAACGAGGGCCTAAGTCGGATACGCGCTAACAGGCAGAGTTTAGGACACGCATCACACAGCCTGCGGAGCTAGCGGCGCAAACAGAGAAGTTGGCAGAGTCGACAACAGTGCGCTTACCGTTTGCGCTAACCAAGATGCCGTGCGCCATGCGCAGATAGTGGTGTTTCCAAATCCTGACACCACCAGATTTGGAAGTTGCCAAGGATGAGCCTCATGAGCAGTATATAAAGAGAAGAAGGCTAGGGTTTGAAAAACACTCACGAGACAATAGAGAGCATCCATCATCATCACAGCACACGAGAGAGCAGCGAGCAGAAAAACACACGAGCTTACTGAGAGGACCTGCGCTAGCTGACTGCGCCAGCCGAGACACTGCAACCTCCACGCACCTGCTAGTTGCTGTTTCTTTGATACTTTAGATATTATTTACTCTGTTTCTATGATGTTTACTACTAGCATGTCTAGCTAAACGCTTAGTATCGGTTGGGCATGAATCTATGAGTATTTCCTTTGAGACTTACGCTTAATGCATAGCTTGTTTGCTTATATTAATTCTGCGCACATTGTTGGCAGCTAGTTGTCTGAGTAGGGGAAGCCTTGAACCGCAATCTTACTCTTGTTGCTTGTTGTTATATGTTAAACTAGTTGAATAGCCTGACGGTGCCGACTAGGAGTAACGCGCTAGGATAATCAGTTGCTACTGTGACAGGATTCGCAGCTGCTTAGACTAGTCTTAAGAATTAATAGCTCATGAACTTTGATCGGAACATGCGCACATGTTAGGAAGCCTTGATCGGACACTAACATTAGCAAACCAAACTGTAGACATTTAGAGTCGATGATAAGGAATACAATCATAGAGGATTGTCCGCGCCGATACTTCTCATAGTCATAGTACTTAATCTCTACTGCCTGCGCACGTCTAGTGCAATTCCTGCATTTTACTACTGTTTACTCGCGCATTGCGCAACCCCAATCACTCACACCTTCAGTTTTCGTAAGTGCAGGTTACTAGTTAGAGCTAATCTACTGCCTCCCTGTGGATTCGACCCCGACTTAACCACTGTACTAAGTGGAAGAGGAAGGAATTAATTTGACGCGCACAACGACGCGCGCTATCAAATTTTGGCGCCGTTGCCGGGGAGGCAACATAGATAAGCTTTAACCAGCTTAGGTTTTCTTTTAATAGTTGGTTATTTCGGTTTGTTTTATTTTCGTTGTTGTTTCTGACAGCGCGCAATCAACATCAGCCTGCGCAACCCTGAAACAGTTGCGTTGCGCAGATTCTAGTTGCGCACGGACAGACACAACAGTTTAGTTATCTTTTAATTTCGTTTTCTTTGAGATTTAGAACAGGTCATGGAGGATAACAGTGTCGTTGGGGAAAACTTAGGGGACAGAACCCCGGAAGAAGCGAGAGCACATAACCGCGCAGCCCTGTTCAGAGAGGAAGTGCAGCGCGAGGTTGAAGCCAGGATGGCCGCTGAAGTGTATAATGCGCCACCCGCGCGACAGGCCGCGCGACGCAGAACAGTGCGCGAGATGTCAGCCCCACTCACACTTAACCAGCCATGGTGCATCGTGCTTCCACCAGACGGTCATTTTGAACTAAGGAGCTCGCTCATCCATCATATGCCCAAGTTCCACGGAATGAACAACGAGAATCCAGTCAAGCATGTGCGAGAGTTCCTAGTCATTTGTGAGAACATGAAGGCCGAAGGGGAGAGCGACGAAGCGCTGAAGATGAAAGCGTTCCCATTTTCACTGTGTGACACGGCCAGGCATTGGCTAATGAACTTACCAGCACGATCATTTCACACATGGGAGCAGCTGCAGAAGAAGTTCCTGGATAAATTTTATCCCGCAGCAAAGATCGCGCTACTCAGGAGGGAGCTGGCCGCACCTAGACAGAGCGCAGGAGAGTCGCTATCAGAGTATTACGAGCGTTTCAGGGAGCTGGAGGCCAACTGCTACAATCACGTCCTGCCCCAAAATGTGCTGATAGAGAATTTCCTGAATGGATTGTTGCCCATGGAGCTGAGATTATTGAACGCATGCGCAGGAGGCGACATTTGAAACATGTACCCAGAAGACGCGTGGCAGCTGATAGAAGACTCTGCTGGGCAGGTAAGACATCAGCTAACACTTGAAAATAATCATGCTCGTTCTGTGCATCAGGTAGAAACAAGCGCTGAAATAAAGGAAATGAAGGCCATGCTGCAGAAGTTGATTAGTGCGCAAGGCGCACAACCAGTTGCGACAAAGGTATGCGAATTCTGCAATTCCACCGAGCACAAAACCGATGCATGTCCCACGCTGTTTGAGGAATCTGGATATGTCAATGCTCTTGGAGGATGGGATAACAGAGGGCCACAGAGGCAGAATCAGCCGCGTTTTGGACTAGCTGCAAATGGGTTCATATGGAAGGAGGAAAACAATTTCCAGAGGCAGTCCACAGATCAGCGCGCGCCACAGCAGACGCAACAAGCTGCGCCCTACAATCCACCGCATCGCCGCCCTGACGCACCAGCACAGAACAACCAGCAACCGAGGCGCTCCTTAGAAGATATCGTGGGGCAGCTAGTAGACACAGTGTGCAAAAATGATGAGAAATATGATAAGAGGTTCGAGTCCATTGAGAAGCAGCTATCACAGATTGCTACCACGATGTATGAGCTAAAAAAGAGCAATGGCAACCTGCCTTCGCAAGTGATTCAGAACCCCAAGGGAGGAGTCAACGCTGTGACACTGAGGACTGGGCGCACAATAGGAACAGAGCAGACCACGAAGGCGCCCGCGCAACCAGTTGCGGAAGTCCCGGATCCGACAGAGCAGAATGCGCAACCGGAGCAAGACGCACAACCAGAAGCACCAGCCACAAGCCAGCAGGGCGAAGCGCCAGATATAACACAATTAAAAGACGAGCACGAATCGTACTAACATATCTGCACCTTTCCCTGTGCAGGCACCATCGGCTAGGAAGGAAGCCCTCGATAAGGAGATCTACGAGTTATTCAGTAAGATGGAAATAAACATTCCCCTTATTGAAGCAGTTCGGCAAATCCCTAGGTACGCCAAATTTCTAAAGGAGCTGTGCACAAACAAGAGAAGGAAAGGCGAATGCGCACAGGTAATGCTAAATGCGCAGGCCTCAGCAATCATGCAACATAAAGTACCACCTAAATGCCGAGACCCAGGTACGTTCACCATTCCATCACTTTAGGTAAGACCACAGTGAGCAATTGCATGATTGACTTAGGCGCGTCTATAAATGTGCTACCCTATTCCCTATATGCGTCATTGCGCCTTGGACCACTAAAGCCTGCAGGTCTCACCATTCAGCTAGCAGATCGGTCGTGCAAGCAACCTACGGGCATGATAGAGGATGTCCTTGTCCGAGTAGGAGAGCTGGTGTTTCCAGCAGACTTCTATGTCCTAGAAATGGAGGGTGAGTCGAGCACCAGTAGTGCGCAGATCCTACTGGGCAGACCATTTCTGATGACCGCGCGCACAAAGATAGACGTGTAGAGGGGCACGCTCTCCATGGAGGTTGATGGCGAAGAAATCCATTTCAACATATTCAAAGGGATGCAGCACCCTCATGAAGACGCCACAGTGCACGCAATGGACAGCATAGATGACTTGGTCGCAGATGCGCAATGTGCGAGCGCAGCAGAAGAACCTGAAACACTGGCACAGGCAGAGTTGGAGGGGCAAGAGAATGAGCTGAGCAGTGCTGAACCAGAACCCAGATAGGTACACGATATAATTAATGTCGGCGCTGCTAATAAAATCTTGCCCTCTATTGAACAGGCACCCAAGGTCGATGAAGACACCTCAAGTACATATTCTTGGGAAATGAAGACACCCTGCCGGTGATCATAAAGAAAGGATTAGAAGAGGAGCAGGAGGCGCGATTACAGCAGGTGCTACGCAAGAACCAGCGCGCTATAGGATGGACACTTGCTGATCTGCGCGGAGTAAGCCCCGACGTATGCATGCACAGGATTCTGTTAGAGGATTGTCTGCGCCGATACTTCTCATAGTCATAGTACTTAATCTCTACTGCCTGCACACGTCTAGTGCAATTCCTGCGTTTACTACTGTTCACTCGCGCATTGCGCAACCCCAATCGCTCACACCCCCATTTTCGTAAGTGTAGGTCACTGGTTAAAACTGAACTGCTTGCTCCCTGTGGAGATCGAACCTTACTTAACCGCTATACTAGTGGAAGAGGAAAGATTAATTTGACGCGTACAACGACGCGCGATCATGTCCTCATTGCCTAGGAAGATGTACTTTAAGTGCTCGGGCAATTTCTTCAGCTCAACTTTGGGTGCCTGTTCAATAGAAGGCAGGATTTTATTAGTAGCGCAAACATTAACAAGATCATATACCTGCCTGGGCACTGGTTCTGTACTGCTCAGCTCATCATCATGTGCCTCCATCTCTGTCTGTGCCATTGGCGCAGGCTCCCCTGTTGCGCACGCACACTGCGCATGCACAACCAAGTCGTCCATACTATCTAACGCGTGCACTATGGCATCCTCATGAGGATGCTGCATCCCCTTCAAAATGTTAAAGTGAATCTCCTTTCCATCTACCTCCATTGAGAGCGTGCCTTTCCACACGTCTATCTTTGTGCACGCTGTCATCAGAAATGGTCTGCCCAGTAGGATTTGTGCGCTTCCCTTGCTCGGCTCACCCTCCATCTCCAAGACGTAGAAATCTGCTGGGAACACCAGCTCTCTCACTCGGACGAGAACGTCCTCTATCATGCCCGTCGGTTGTTTGCACGACCGATCTGCTAATTGGATGGTGAGACCTGCAAGCTTTGGTGGACCAATGTGCAATGACACATACAAGGAGTAAGGAAGCACATTTATAAGGAGTATTATACAAGGAACAATGACACATGACCAAGATGCACCGAGATCAATCATGCAGTTGCTTACCATGGTCTTACCTAAGGTGCACGGTATGGTGAACGTACCTGGATCCCGGCATTTGGGTGGTACCTTGTGTTGCACATTGCTGATGCATGCGCGTTAAGCATTACTTGTGCGCACTCGCCTTTCCTCCTCTTGTTTGTGCACAACTCCTTCAAGAACTTGGCGTATCTGGGGATCTGCCGAACTGCCTCAATCAGGGGAATGTTTATTTCCACCTTACTAAATAATTCATATAACTCCTTGTCTAGCGCCTCCTTCCTTGCTAAAGGTGCCTGCACAGGAAAAGGTGCAGGTGCGTTAGTATGATTGGTACTTTTTTTCTCCTGATTGTATCATACCTGGCGCCACCCCCTGTTGGTTCGTAGCTGGCGCGGCTGGTTGCGCATCCGGCTGTGCTGGCTCTGGAGGTTGCGCAGGTACCTTCGCGGTCGGAGCTGTCCCAACTGTGCGCCCAGTCCTCAGCGTTACGGCGTTAATTCCTCCCTAAGGGTTTTGAATCACTTGCGAAGGTAGGTTGCCATCGCTCTTTTTCAGCTCATAAACCGTGGTAGCAATCTGCGACAACTGCTTCTCAATTGACTCGAACCTCTTGTCATACTTTTCATCATTCTTGCGCACAGTGTCTGCTAACTGGCCCACTATGTCTTCTAAGAAGCGCCGCGGTTGCTGGTTATTCTGTGCTGGTGCGTCATTGCGGCGGTGCGGTGGGTTGTATGCTTGCTGCGCCTGCTGTGGTGTGCGATATTTCGCAGGCTGCCTTTGGAGGTTGCTGTCTTCCCTCCATCTGAGTCCATTTACGGCCAGTCCAAAGCGCGGCTGATTCTGCCTCTGCGGTCCTCTATTGTCCCATCCTCCTAGAGCATTGACATCTCCTGATTCCTCGAAAAGTGTGGGACATGCGTCGGTTTTGTGCTCAGTCGACGTACAGAACTTTGCATGCCTTCGGCGCAACTGGCTGCGTGCCTTGCGCACTCATCAGCTTCTGTAGTATGGCTTTCATTTCCTTTATTTCAGCACTGGAATCCACCTGATGCACAGCGCGCGCACGACTGTTCTCGAGCGTCAATTGATGCCTTACCTGTCCCGCAGAGTCCTCGATCATCTGCCATACATCCTCCGGGTACATGTTGCATATGTCACCACCTGCGCATGCATTCAACAATCTAAGTTACATCGGTTGTAGCCCGTTTAGGAAATTCTCTATCAGCACATTTTGGGGCAGGCCATGATTATAACAGTTGGCTTCCAGCTCCCTGAAACGCTCATAGTACTCTAATAGTAACTCTCCTACGCCCTGCCTAGGTGCGGCCAATTCCCTCCTGAGTAGCGCGATCTTTGCTGCGGGGTAGAACTTATCCAAGAACTTCTTCTGGAGCTCCTCCCATGTGCGAATAGATCCTACTGGTAAGCTCATCAGCCAATGCCTGGCTGTATCGCACAATGAAAAAGGGAACGCCTTCAGCTTCAGCGCTTCTTCACTCTCCCCGTCGGTCTTCATGTTCTCGCAGATAACTAGGAATTCACGCACATGCTTGACCGGGGTTCTCGTTGTTCATCCCATGAAACTTAGGCATAAGATGAATGAATGAGCTCCGTAGTTCAAAATGCCCATCGGGTGGAAGTACTATGCACCAAGGTTGGTTGATTGTGATTGGAGCCGACATCTCGCGCACTGTTCTGCGTCGCACGATCTGTTGCGTGGGTTGCGTATTATACACTGCTTCAGCGGCCATCCGAGCTTCAACTTCGCGCTGCACTTCCTCTCTGAACCGAGCTGCGCGGTTATCTGCCCTTGCATTGTTAGGTCCCTCTGGGGTTCTCTCCCCTAAGTTATCGCCGATGACACTATTATTCTCCATGCCCTGTTCTAAACTTAAAGAAAACGAAATTAAAAGACAACTAGGTTGTTGCCCCTGTCGGTGCGCAACTATGATCTGCGCAGCGCAACTGTTTCAAGGTTGCGCAGGCTGATGTTGATTGCGTTCTGGCAGAAACACCAACGAAAAATAAAAAGAAATAACTAACTACTGTAAAAGAAAACTTGAACTAGTTAAAACTTATCTGTGTTGCTCCCCGGCAACGGCTCCAAAATTTGATCGCGCGTCGTTGTACGTGTCAAATTAATCCTTCCTCCTCCACTTAGTACAGCGGCTAAGTCAGGGTCGATCCCACAAGGAGCGTGCAGACTCGTCTTAGCTAGCAACCTACAACTTACGAAATTAGGGTTGTGAGTGATTGGGTTGCGCAGGTGCGCGAATGAACAGTAGTGAAAGCAGAGTTGCACAATACGTGCACAGGCAGTAGATATTAAGTACTATGACTATGAAAAGTATCGGTACAGACAATCCTCTATGAATGTACCCCTTATCATCGACTCTAAACATCTATAGTGCAGTTCTACTTAAGTTAGTGTCCGATCAAGGATTCCTAACGTGCGCGCATGTTCCGATCAATGTCCATGAGCTATTAATTCCTGAAACTAGTTTAAGCAGCTACGAATCCGATCACAGTAGCAGCTGATTATCCTAGTGCGTTACTCCTAGTTGTCACCGTCAAGTTATCAACTAGTTTAACATACAATAACGAGCAGTTAGAATAAGATTGCGGTTCGAGCCTTCTCTTATTCGCACAACTAACTATCACCCATATGCATAGAATTAATATAAGTAGACGAACTAAGCATTAAGCACAAGTCTCAAAGGAAATACTTCATAGAATCATGCCCAACCGATGCAAAGTGTTTAGCTAGACATGCTAGAAACAAACATCATATAAATAATAATTAAAACTAAGGCAGCAAGGGAAAAGTAGCAAGTCGCCGCAAGTGCAGATTGCTGTTTTCGGCTGGCGCAGGTGGTTCGCGTAGAATCTGGGCTGGAGTAGCTCGTGTGTTTTTGCTGCTGTGTGTCCTTCTCTCTATATGTCCTCTCTCTCTCTCTCAAACCCTAGCTTCCCTCCTCTTATATACTGGTCTTAAAGCCCAAGGAATGCTTAGTTTTGGCCCGAGAGAATTTTAGCTACTTCCCAAATCTAGGAGATAATGATGATCAATATTTAGAAACTCAGCTATCCTGCGCACGCTGATTGCGCTACTTGCTTCGCGCAGTCGGTTTGCGCACTGTAGTCCGAATCAGCTATCTCCTTTTGCGCTGCTAGCTCTGCAGGTCGTGCATTGCGCTCTAAAAACGCCCGTTAGCGCACATCTGACTTATGCTCCTGTTTTATCGTGAAATACAAAAATACCGAAAACCAGTAATCTTGTACACAAAATAATGCAAACAAGCACAGTGTTAAGATCTAAATAGCGCATATAACTAGGCTCTATCAGTCTCTGCTTGCTACATATAGCTTTTTTGCACCTCAGCGACTTTCGTCCCCAATAGATAATTCTGCCTTTCGCAGATAATCCCACCTTCCGAATCTCCCTCTGGATTCCTAGAAGGTTGTTGAGATTCGGTTTCCTAAACTGGAATTTGGAGACCTTATCTTGTTGGCCTTCATCCGCGCTACTGCTGAAGACTCTCTAATCATCTGGGCCGTCCACTACCTGTTGCCACGTCGGCCGCAATCTCCTGGATACCCTCCGAGCACCACCAGATTGATCTGCTACAAAGAAACTTTCTTTTAGCTTTAGCCTTGAATCTTCAGCGGAAGCCATAGCCTCCTCTGGTCCTCCAAATCATCTTTACCAGCTACAATTGACACAGGTTGCTATAGCTTCTTTTGCCTCCTCTGTTTTGTCAGTCTTCTTTTGTAAAGTACCAGCTCCTGATACCAGAGTTTTTTGTAGCCTCTTCTTCCGCTCGGGAGCTTTCGCTTTGTCACAGATTCCATATCCATAGCACAATGGATTCCAAAACTAAGCTACGCTCTTGTTTAACCACTACTTATAATCTAGCTCAATCTGATCACACAGATTAGAGCTCGGTCTGATCCCACAGACTCGCTATGTACTACCTACACTCTTCCAGTAAAGAACAACTACAGACTTGACGCACAGACTTAGCCTATCCTATTACAATATGTAGTAGACGATATGTTATAGCAATCTATAGATCAGAATTGTTGTAACTTCTGGCAACAGCTTCTCTAGCACCCTCTGCTAAGCCGACGAACTCTCTCTGAATTCTTCTAACTCAAATATTTCTCCCCCTTGATCAATGGCCACTGGCCACTATCAAGGAGAGACAGTCAGCTCTCCAACAGCCTGCGACACCTCCTGTCCACTGCCATTCTCTGACGTAACTAATTGATCCTTCAACGAGCCGTGCTCCAGTTGAGTTCTGTGGATCAATACTAGATCAAACTCTACGAGTTCTGATCTCCTCTGAGGTCAATACAACTGTGTTACTTCTGCCATCTGCGATTAACTGTAGTTGTTTGTATTCTTTATTTCGATTCCTTATTCATCCTTCTGCCTTTGCATTGCTCTTATAGCTTCATCAATAATCAGTGAAGGAAACCCTAGATGCCTTAGGATTCGTAGTGCAGCACAGCATCTTTTGAATCTTCTCCTAGATTCTTGCTGAGTTGTTGAGATTTGGTTACCTAAATCTGAATTTAGAAACCTTATTGTTTTGGATCACTCTCGGCCGCGTGATGATGTCTGCTGATCACTTGATGACGTTTGTAAAGCTATTTGAACCTCTGCGACACCGGCAATACCTCTCTAGACTCTCTCCATGCAACTTCAAGAGGAACGGCCATTAGCTTCAAATCTGGGTTGCTATAGCAGATTCTGTAATTTTTCTTTTGCCCAGGTTGACTCAGCTTTTGTGGTTCACCGATTGCTATAGCACTTTCTTGTGCTTTGTCGCTGTACTTTGTTGTTGTTTAGTCAATCTTCAGTTTGTGTTCCAGCTTCGATCTTCAGGGAGTGTTGTAGTATCTTCTTGTGCTGCTTTGTCAAGGATGTCATACCTCAACAGTCAGCAATATTGCGAATATTGGCTTCCTCAGTTTTTCTAAAATAGAGTTAAGGATATACTGAAGATTATGATGAGATCTTGAGGCAGCCTGGATATACGGAAGATTGGGATGCACGTTAGGAAAGTATGATCATCACAATCTTCGCTACCTAAAATACGCAAGAATCCAATTTGTATATTTGATTGATCCCGATGAACCAAACAGACGGTGAGAAAAGATTATCAAGGAAGAGAACATGTAGTGTGAAGCACAATCAGAAGCAGCTATAATCATTGAAGATTGGTCGGAGTTTAAGCATTTGATAAATTGATCACAGGGTGATCCGGTTGGTGTTTGAACAGACTGTGTTAGAGACACTTCGTTGAAGTGCTAGAGTTCTCAGAAGGAGAACGTACGATTTCAGTCTGAGGGAGTCAGACGCACTCACGGTGGTGCAACTACATAGCGGTAATAGAGGGAGTCGTGTTACGTAAGATCTACTGTAATTGATCATTTAATAGTGAAGTGCTTTCCACTTGGAGTTCAAAGAAACGCCCCCTGAATACGCTCGTGAAGCTGAACAGGGTCACTATATCCTGTGCCCTTTACATTTCATCGTACAATTTGTGTTGTTACTAACAACTATCTAAACATTATTTGTTTGAGTATTGTGAAACAGCTAACACATTGCACTGGAATAGCCACAGTGGGATAGACATACGACTTTCAGTTTTGAAATTCGCAGCACCTCTGAGTTGCATATTGTGAACAAGTAGTTGCTACAGCACACTCTTGAACACCCAAATCTGATGCAGCAAGATAGTACAAGGAACAAAGGTTTGTTCACCCAGTTCGGATAATCTGCCTACGTCTGGGAAGGGCTGAACTCCAACCCTTAATCCACTAGTTTCTCAGGTCCACAGTACAACACGATTCGACTCACGAAACCTATGCTACCTTACCTAAACTAGTCACACAATCAGAACAAGCTCTGCCTTGTGTAATGCACACCTATAGACTTGAAATAATTCAGAGTAGCTACAACTCTGATTCCACAGACTCAGCCTATTCTAATTAATTCAAAGTTATCTGCAGTTTGCTATAGCACCTGCTATAGCACACAGCTGGTACAAAAACTGTCCGCATCGCTTCAAGCCTTCTGCTGAGCCAATCGAACCTCTCCATGAGCGCTGCACACTCTGGAGCACTCCCCCTCACTCAGTGACCACCTGTCACTAGTGAGATTAGCCGTCCAGTCACTTGACCGAGTTCGTCCACTCGTCAATACCTCCGCGGCCTCCATTGATCAACCAACAAGCAACTGCTGCTCTGAATTGGCTTCCTGATCAAGCTATGATCAGACTCTGCAAGTCCTGATCACACTCTGCTTCAATCACTCAGCTCTGCGCTTACGCTCTGCTCTCGGTGATGATCGAAGATCCTATCGCACTTGAATTCTACTCTCACGGTATGCTGTGTACGCTCGGGTGTTTTCTCTCTTGTCTTCGATACACTTGACGCTCTGAGCAGCCTCCTTTAAATAGAAACACCCAGTCCCACCATTCACAGATTTAGTAATTTCCTCCAAACAACACTATCTCCTAATTTGTAGGACATTAGATTTGATTTGCAAATCTAATCTTCTACAAACAAATCTCTGGGAATCTCCACTGGAATATTCTCTCTGAGTATTTAGGAACTCCCTTTATGCTAACGGATGCACTGCCAAGCTTCTTCTGCGAAGATCCGAGCTGCTGCTGACGAATAGATGATACAACTTCCTGAACCAGCTCCTGCTACAGCAGCAGCTTGTTCAGCCGCTTGTTCACTTGAGCTGGTTTTGTCAAAGACTGCCATACTACATCATCAATCTCTCCCTTGGCCACAGATGAAGTCTTCCACGAAAAACATATATAAAACTACTTAATAATAGTTTCAAAGTAAAAGTAAGTTGTGGCCACACTCGACCAGCATAGCCACGCAGGGCTTCAAAAAAAATCCATCTACAAAGTTCAGTTCACCTGGCCTTCATTTACTCTCCCCCTTTTTGACACAAATGCTAACGACCCTGGAGCAGGCCCTTGCTCCTCCGGATATTCCAAGTCCTTGAGCAGGCTTCTGATTTTGGCATGTCTGGCATCCCTTCGTTTGGCTTCCGTGTCCAGCATCTACAGCTCTGTCTTCAGTTGGTCCACGATACTTGCATGGAGAGCTTCTTGAATTGCAGGGGCAGGGGGAAGAGCTTCCTCATTAGAGGGTGGATCAGAGGGGGCAACCAGAAGCGGGTCTTCGGAAATGTCAACTGCGTGCTGCCCTTTGAAGAGCTTGTGATCTACTATAAAAACCTGCAGCTCTTTGGACAATCCTTCAGTAATCCCTCCTAACTCTGGATGCTGAGAGACCATCATTCCATAAATGAAGGATGGCAGCACAATGGGCTTGCTAGAGGAAGCGCTGCTAGCATGAGCAGCAAGTTGGGCAAACATCACACTACCCAAGCTGATTCTTCTCTTTTTCCCAATCGAGTGTAAAAGGTTAGCAAAGGATCTGCTAACCTTTCCCCTATGAGAGTTGGTTATCCAGTTCCTAATGCCCAAGTTGTACAACAGGGCATTTTTGGAGGTGAGTTCCGCAGCACTGAGATTTGGTCCACCCCAAGACATGCACACTCCTCCAGTGAGAACCTTGGCCAACACCTCTTGCTTGACATTTGTGGGCTCTCTGGCATCACTGTCTATTCAAAAAAATTCATCAATCTTCTCAGGGGTAATTACTACCTTCTTACCCCGCACCCAACTCTTCCCAAAATCATCTCCTTCTTCCTCACCAAATTTTTCTTCCATGTTGACAATGAATTCCCTAACTAGTGATATATTGAATATGTAAGGGTAAGTCAGGGACTTGAGTAGGTTTACCTCAGTTAGGAGCTGGATGATAGCTGCAAATTTGTATTTGTCCAGGTCTAGTCTCTTCTCTGTAACAATGTGCTTCCTCTCCACAGAGCACCATGATTGAGAGGCATGCTTGTTTCTGAATCATACTCCCCCTATATTGACTGCACCAGTGTCAGCCAGAACAGGTCTTCTCGCAAAAGGTTCACCTACAGCATCCTCTTCACTAGACTCCTCTTCTTCACTGTTGGAATCAAGGATGATGATTGGAGCTTTTCTTTTGTGAGAAGATGGAGGAGGATGTGCTGCAGCAGTTTCTTGTTCAGGAAGATCTGCATCAACCTCCTCACGTTCTCCTTCTATGCCAGGGGACGTGACAAGGGTTTTGCAGGACTCTTCAACCTTTTGACAGATGACAGCGCGTCGTCATGCGCCTCAAATTAGAATTTATAACTCCTGTAAACACACTAGCAAGCGGTAAGCAGGGTCGAACCCAAAGAGAGCAAGTAGGTAAGAGTTCTAATGAAAGTCACAAAAAGGAACAAACTAAGAATATCAATTCAGAGAAAATCAGTTCGGGGAATACAATGCAACTAGTTATCACCGATCGAATACATGAGTAAGCTAGTGAATTCTGCCTTAGTTCAACATTCTCGCTAAAGATATGTCGACTATCAAATTCTACCTATTCTTAACCGCTAGGCCTTCGAACAAGTGCAATAGTTGCTCGACTTATACCACAAAATTGGTTCTACCGCTAGGTTTTCCCAAACAATGCAATCAAGTCAAGTGTAACACAATTGATATCAATCTAGCTCACCGCTAAGCTGCACTAAATTGTCAATCAAAGCATTCGATTTCATTCATTCAAGGGCAACAATCCATAGCTCAAATCATGAATTCATTGATCTCAAACCATTGTTGCACTATAAATCCCCAAACTGAAATATTGATTTAGCTACTCATAATATCCATGAATACAATAGAAACTAGGTTCATCACACTACAATACACAAACTGAGCTCAAACAAGTCCGGCCGTGAACAGTGTTCCGGCGGCCGTGAATAGTAACAGTGAATAGTGAATGTGAACAGTGAATAGTGAATAGTAAAATGTGAACAGTAACCGGCGTGAATAGTAACTCCGGCGACTTTTCCAGCAGTTTCTCTCTAGAGCTCCTCCACGCCGTGAACAGTAGCTCCCGTGAATAGTAGTCCAGAAATGTCCACTTGAAGAGAGATGAAACTTTTCCCAATTAGTCCATGTTTTAGGTTTAGGGTTTTTCTGGTTGAACCATCTTCATTGAACCACATTGAACCAGTAATTGAACCAGCAGAGTTGACTTTGACCGCTGTTGACTTCTTGATCTTGGATGAATGCTTCGAATTTGCGATAAATTCCAATGCGATCTTGAACATTCCTGCGATACGAAAACATTACAAAAGAGTAATCGATTCACGCAAAATGTAATAAAACTATGGGAATAAATAACTCAATGGAGCGTATAAATACGCTCCATCAACAGACTGCAATAACCTCTGCAGCTTGTACTCCCCTTGAGCCTTCTTCGAGCACTGCCTCTTCAGTCACCACTGCTGCGCTGGTTGCAGGCTCCCCATCATGGACCAGTCGTCTCCTTTTCTGTGGAGTTCCTCCTTGTGGAGAAGGAGCATTGTTTGACACAGGGAGAGGTGCGGGCTCCCAGACCACCAAGTCTAGACGTTGAGCAGGCACTTCACAACGAGACTTAAACCTCCTTTCAGTTCTGCCTTGTCGTGCTGCTGCCAGGTTCTTCTTCAGTCCTCGAGTCTTCACCATTGTTAGCAGTTTGCAGAAGGAGTTCGAGTAGGGGAGCATTTGATCTGCGAGCTATTTGGGAAAAAAACTTCAACCGAATGTGCCCTAGAAATTTGATTTACCCGCTGATTTTCTTTTTTTTCCAGAAGCACGTGCTCAGCAGGTGAACTCTTCTGTCTTTAGCAACCAAATTTTTTGAACAAGCTTTTTCAGGCTCTGATTGCTATAGCATCACGGGATTGAATCACTTACTTGCTGATGCTACCTCCATTGTCTGGTGATTCCTTGTCAGAGTCAGCTGGTTGTTTCTTCATCCATACTTGAGTCGGTCTCTGTTTCCACAGCTTCTGACAGTCAACTCCCTTGTTTTTCAGTTTGTCACACGTAGGTCTCCACACCTGCGTTTCCTGTGACACTCTTTTGCTTGCTCCATTCTAGTGCGCTGGTTTCTCCATTATTCTGACTCTCCATTGCAGTTCTGATCGTTGACGAATATTTATAGGATAAGCCGAGCTGAAGGACATCTGACAGTGATTGTTGAACTTCGATTTCCTTTTCCTGAAATCGTCTCTGATAACCCTTCTACGTATCTGAGGGTTCTTCAGGCTAAAATGTTTGCTTTGAGTACGTTTTCCTTTTCCACAGGCCTGTGGATTACTTCTTCTTCTGTGAAGACTTGCATTTGAAAAAGAGGGTAGATACAGCGGTTGCTGAAGCACCTCCTGGTTAAGGTTGACAGTCAATTCTTCCTTCATCAGCTTCTGGCTGAGCTTACCTTTCTATTCACAATCCTCGGTATTCTCTGTTTCAATAGGCTTAACAAAGACTGTTCTACCAGTGGTTTCCTCACCTGTATATCCCAGGCTCATTCTTCCTCCTCCAAATCTTTGATAAGAAAGGATTTCATCCAGTATATTTTTCTGTTGGTCAGTTGTGAGAGGAGTGCTAACAGCAGTGTCTTTGGTAGCAGAATGTTCTTTCTTCGATAGGTTGACAGGTCTACTGAGTGATGAAAGTTTTTCAAGCAGCACCTCCCGCTCTTCTTTCACTTGATTGACTCTAACTTTTAATTCTTGATTTACCTTCAGGGTATCCTCACATTATTGAAGGATGTCTCCCAGACTTTCTAACATGATGTGTGTAGAGTCATCCTCATCTTCGCTGTCTGGCACATCAATCCCATAATTGAACTCATTCTTTGTTGCTTCTTCAGAATCATAAGAGGATACCGTAGCTAACACAATAAAATTTTATTTATCACTTTTCTCAGAGTTACTCCATTTTGCAGTTAGTGACTTGTTATCTTTCTTGTCAGAACCCTTGATCTGCTTACTAGGACACTCTGCTTCTCTGTGTCCATATCCTTCACAGTCCAGCGCTGAATGCCTTTCCTTTTTTCTTTCTTTTCTTCTATCTCTTTAGCTGGTTCTTTGTGATGATGCAGTATGGTAGTCTTTGACAAAACCAGCACAAGTGAACAAGCGGCTGAACAAGCTGCTGCTATAGCCGGAGCTAGTTCAGGATGTTGTAGCATCTGTTCGTCTGCAGCAGCTCGGATCTTCACGGAAGAAGCTTGGCCGTGCATCCGAAAGCATCAAGGGAGTTCCTAAAATACTCAGAGAAAATATTCCAGTGCAGATTCCCAGATGGAGGAGAAGATTTGTTTGTCGAAGATTAGATTTGCAAATCAAATCTAATCTCCTACAAATTATGAGATATTCTTCTTTGGAGGAAATTACTAAAACGGTGAATGGTGGAATTGGGTGATCCGATTTAAAGGAGGCTGCTCAGAGCGTCAAGGGCATCGAAGATAAGAGTGCAAACTGATGAGCGGACAAATGACCTTATATTTGTCCATAATTTTCCCCTTACTTTTGGTTTATTCCGTTATTTTATAAAGTCATTTGATGTTTTCTTTGTCCATTTCAGGTTGAAAATGTGTACTACATGATACGAAGTGGCCCGAAGAAAATCTGGATGAATTCCGGTCAATCGAGATCAAAAGCAGCAAAATTGGGCAAGACTGCAGAAGTGATTCTCCCATCAGCAAGGCCGAATCACCTCAGCTGCAGGAATCAAAATGACTCGGGGAGAACTTGAGTGGTTTGACCGAATCACATTTGAGGTTGACCGAATCAGAAAGCGATTAGGCTAAGAAAAGTGATTCGCTCAAGCAAAAGACAGCACTGAGTACATGATACGGCCGAATCAGAAAGTGATTGGCCCAGGTGCTCGAATCACCTCAGCTCTATAAGGATCTTGACCAAATCAAATAAGGGTTGACCGAATCAAAAAAGTGATTCATCAAGGACAAAGTGATTCGCCCACCCCGAAACAGCACTGAGTAAATGATTCGAACACCCTGTCCGAATCAGTTTCTTTAAGCCTTGCCCGAATCAAGCGATTCGGGCACTGCGGGTAAAATTTGGAAATTTGCAAAGGGTATAAATAGAATGAGATCCAAAATTAGAATCTCTCTTTTCTAGAAGTCGAAACCCTAGGCGATTGGCTCTTGGAGAAGTTGGAGAATTGTCAACGATTGAAGGAAGAGACACGCAATTGGAGATCCTACATCAACCCTCTACTCATCCACTACTCTTTTGCATCCAATTGGTGAACAATTTTCAATTTGAATATCATGTTTTGTTTCAAACTCACCATGACTGAGTAGTCCCATTGTAGTTGGGAGCCTTATAGATCCCTTAGGTTTGATTGTAATGCAAGACTTGTCTTTTTATCTATATGAATGAAGTTTGGTTGAAAATTCTCTTGCTTGTTCTTCATATTAATTTTGTGCACACCAAGTGTTTGACGAAATACCTAAGTGAGTACGAATTGGTATAACACCTAGAGATGGAATGAGAGTTGAACCTAGGTTGTTTAGAAGATCAAGCATGATTATTTTAGGTTGCGTTTGTGTGCGAGAGTGACATGCGCATTTTACTAGGCTAAATTTTGAGCGGACTTTAGTTAACTATCAATAGACCGAGAGGTTGAGATCAGGAGACTTTTGTTCTACGCGGTTCAATAGAGCGAGAGTTTGAGAACTGTACAATTTAGGTATTATTCTCATTCTAGAGAAGGAGCGAGAGCTGAATTTAGAATGTGTGATACATTAGCTAGAACCATCACTCGAAATTACTCATTATTTAGAAAAGTTTTGGGTTGCTAATTGCAGGACCTAGGGGTGAAGTAGAATTCCGACTAAGCTTTCTCTATTATTTTCTCTTAGACCATATTTCATATTGTCTTTAGCATTCACTAGAGATACCTCACCTAAAGGAAAAACCCCCCTATTTAGTAGACTTGCATTAGGCATTACTAGCTAGCTTTAGACTAATCTAGGCTTTTTTCTCTTGGGTTTGACTCGAGGTCACTCGGATAATAAATATTGTTTGAACACTGTGATTGGACTAGTATTTATACTACCACAATTTCGACAACGTTCAAAGAACTGGAACAGTGATGGAATCGATCAACGTTGTCATTAATGACATGGAAGAAGAAATCCCCACAAGTCCAAAAGATGAAGACTCTGACTCAGAAGGAGGCACAAGCAATCATGACAAAAGTAGACAAGAAGTGGAACCAGAAGAGGCTGCAGCAGATACTGAAGCAGAAAGTACTGATCAACAAACAGACAACTCAGTCACTGGGCAAGATGACAGAGAACCTCTTCCATCATCGAGACAACCTCCTAAGAAGATACAGAAAAATCATCGACTGGACAATGTAATTGGAAATCCTACGGAAGGGAGAAGAACCAGAAGCTCGTCTCTCTTCAGCTCCTGCGACTCGATCTGCAATTCTTGCTTTATATCCCTTACAGAGCCAAGGAACATCAAAGAAGTAATGAGTGATGAATATTCGCTGCTGGCCATGCGGGAACAGTTGGCTGAGTCGAAAGACATGATGTGTGGGACCTTGTGCCCAGACCTCAAGGGATAAAAATCATAGGGACCAAGTGGATCTTCAAAAATAAGTCAGATGAAAAAGGAACTATTACAAGGAATAAGGCCAGAATCGTTGCACAAGGGTACACTCAGATTGAGGGAGTGGATTTTGAAGAAACATTCGCACCTGTTGCTCGATTGGAAGCCATCAGACTTTTCCTGGCCTTATCGTGTCACCTTGGCTTCAGACTCTACCAAATGGATGTCAAGAGTGCCTTCTTGAATGGGGATCTATCAGAAGAAGTATATGTGGCTCAGCCAAAGGGATTTGAAGACCCTCATTATCCCCATCATGTTTACAAGCTAAAGAAAGCACTGTACGGGCTTAAGCAAGCACCAAGAGCCTGGTATGAGCGATTGACCATCTACCTGGAGAAACATGGCTATGAATGAGGAGGAACCGACAAAACTCTCTTCGTAAAAAGAACCAAGTCAGATCTCGTCATTGCTCAAATTTATGTGGATGACATTGTGTTTGGTTCCAGGTCACAGCGGTTGGTGAAGCAGCTTGTGGAGCAGATGAAACAAGAATTCAAAATGAGCATGGTGGGTGAGCTGTCTTATTTTTTGGGTCTAGAAGTATCTCAGAAGGATGAAGGGATATTCATATCATAGACCAAATATAGCAGGAATCTGGTGAAGAAGTTTCAGCTTGATAAAGCCAACCACAAACGCACTCCTACGGCAACTCACATCAAAGTTGGCGAAGACGTAGCTGGGGTTGAAGTAAATCAGTCCACCTACCGAAGTATGATTGGAAGTCTTCTGTACCTAACTGCTAGCCATCTAGACATATGTTTCTCAGTTGGAGTGTGTGCTCGTTTCCAAGCTAGCCCGAAGGAAAGCCACTTCCAACCAGTAAAGAGGATCATTCGGTACGTAGCAGGAACAATGAATTATGGTCTGTGGTACTCGAGGGATACAAATGCAAATCTGGTAGGATACAGTGATGCAGATTGGGCTGGATGTATTGAAGATCGAAGAGCACTTCTGGAGGGTGCTTCTCCTTGGGGAATAATCTTGTATCCTGGTTCAGTCGAAAGCAGAATAGTATTTCCCTCTCCGCAGCTGAGGCAGAATACATTGCCGCCGGGAGTTGCTGTGCTCAACTGCTCTGGATGAAGCAGATGCTCACCGAGTATGGGATGTCTCAAAATGAAATGGTCTTGTACTGTGACAATCTAAGTGCTATCAGTATTTCCAAGAACCCAGTACAACATTCGAAGACCAAGCATATTGATATCAGGCACCACTTCATTCGTGATCTGGTGGAGAAGAAAACGATTGCTCTACAGCATATTGGTACACAAAATCAGCTTGCAGACATCTTCACTAAACCCCTGAATACTGCCAGATTCAAAGCACTGAGATCCTCGTTGGGTCTCTGTGTCATGTCCTCCTAAGCTCTGAAGTGTTTCCCCCTTGTCCATTTCTGCCAAAAAGGGGGAGAGCGAGTCAAGGCCCACTGATGAACTTTTGTTTTGATCCCCTGCGTGGCTAAACTAAGGCCGAGTGTGGCCACAACTTACTTTTACTTTGAAACTATTTTTAAGTAGTTTAATATTTTTTTTCGTGGAAGACTTCATCTGTGGCCAAGGGTTTTGTCAAAATGCCAAGGGGGAGATTGATGATGCAGTATGGCAGTCTTTGACAAAACTAGCACAAGTGAACTAGCGGCTGAACAAGCTGCTGCTATAGGCGGAGCTGGTTCAGGAAGCTGTAGCATCTGTTCGTCTGCAGCAGCTCGGATCTTCACGGAAGAAGCTTGGCCGTGCATCCAAAAGAATCAAGGGAGTTCCTAAAATACTCAGAGAAAATATTCCAGTGCAGATTACCAGATGGAGGAGAAGATTTGTTTGTCGAAGATTAGATTTGCAAATCAAATCAAATCTCCTACAAATTATGAGATATTCTTCTTTGGAGGAAATTGCTAAAACTGTGAATGGTGGAATTGGGTGATCCTATTTAAAGGAGGCTGCTCAGAGCGTCAAGGGCATCGAAGATAAGAGTGCAAACACGAGAGCGTACAAAAAAGACCGTAAGAATAGAATTCAAGTACGAGAGGATCTTCCATCATCACCGAGAGCAGAGCGTGAGCGCAGAGCTGATGTGATTGAAGCAGAGTGTGATCAGGGCTTGCAGAGTTTGATTACAATTCAGAGCAGTGGTTGCTTGTTGGTTGATTAAGGGAGGCCGCGGAGGTATTGACAAGTGGACGAACTCGGTCAAGTGACTGGTCGACTAAACTCACTAGTGACGGGTGGTCACTGGGTGAGGGGGAGTGCTCCAGAGTGTGCAGCGCTCGTGGAGAGGTTCAATCGGCTCAGCAGAAGGCTTGGAGTGACGCGGACTATTTTGGTACTAGCTGTGTGCTACAGCAGGTGCTATAGCAACCTGCAGATAGCATTGAATTAATTAGAATAGGCTGAGTTTGTGGGATCAGAGTTGTAGCTATTCTGAATTATTTCAAGTCTGTAGGTGTGCAATACACAAGTCAGAGCTTGTTCTGATTGTGTGACTAGTTTAGGTCAGGTAGCATAGGTGTCATGCGTCGAACCATGTTGTACTGTGGACCTGTGAAACTAGTGGATTAAGGATTGGAATTCAGCCTTTCCCAAACGTAGGCAGATTGGCCGAACTGGGTGAACAAATCATTGTTCAATATTTTGTCTTGCTGCAAAAGATCCGTCGGTACAAGAGTGTGTTGTAGCAACAGCTTGTTCACTATTTGCAACTCAGGAGGTGCTGCGAATTTCACTTTGGATTTTCTCTGATTTCCTACACCTCTTCTGGATTGTCTTCGAGAGGTTGAAGTCTGACCAGACCTTGTTTCCATGTTTTTCAAGAACTTCCCCAGATCTTTTACCAGTAAACTTAGTTGATCATCTGCTGAGGGCTTCTTCTCTTTTGTTTCAGCTTTCAATCCAACATTTTTGCTTTTGAGGGGAGCATCTTCTTTGACTAGCTTCATCTCAAACTACTTGAGAGACCCAATTAATTCTTCCAGCCCCATGTGCCTAACATTCTGAGCTTCTTCAATGGCTGTCACCTTCATGTCAAATCTAGATGGCAATGATCTGAGGACTTTGCTAATTAGTTTTTCTTCAGGAATAGGTTCTCCAAGAGCATGAGCTTCATTAGATAGGTCACAGAGCTTGGCATTGAATTCTGTGATGGTTTTCTCCTCCTGCGTTTTCAGACCTTCAAACTGTGAAGTAATCATCTGCATTCTGGATATCTTCACTTTGTCAGTCCCCTCATGAGCAACTTCCAAGATCTCCCAAGCTTGCTTTGCAATGTCACAGTTGGAGATTAATCTGAAGTTGTTGGCATCCATAGCAGCAAAGATTGCATTCAAGGCTTTTGAATTGCCAGTTGCTGCAGCATCCTCTTCTTCAGTCCATTACTCTTCTGGTTTCTTCCGAGTGACTCCTTTTTCAACAGTGGTTATGGGAGGAGCCCACTCTGTCATCACAACTTTCCACACTCTCTCATCAATAGCCTTGAGAAACGCCTTCATCCTAGCCTTTCAGTAGCCATAGTTGCTTTCTTCTAGTAGTGGAGGGCAGCTTGTGCTTTATCCTTCCTTCATTGTCTTGCTCTTCTCAGCTAGGTGCACAGAATCTTGACTCTGTATGTTGAGCTCCGGCTCTGATACCAATTGAAATTCGCAACACCTCTGAGTTGCAGATTGTGATTAAGCAGTTGCTACAGCACACTCTTGAACACCCAAATCTGATGCAGCAAGATAGAACAAGGAACAAACGTTTGTTCACCCAGTTCAGCCAGTCTGCCTACGTCTGGGAAGGGCTGAACTCCAACCCTTAATGCACTAGTTTCTCAGGTCCACAATACAACACGGTTCGACTCACGACACCTATGCTACCTGACCTAAACTAGTCACACAATCAGAACAAGCTCTGACTTGTGTAATGCACACCTACAAACTTGAAATAATTCAGAATAGCTACAACTCTGATTCCACAGACTCAGCCTATTCTAATTACTTCAAAGTTATCTGCAGTCTGCTATAGCACCTGCTGTAGCGCACAGCTGGTACCAAAACTGTCCGCGTCGCTCCAAGCCTCCTACTGAGCTGATCGAACCTCTCCACGAGCGCTGCACACTCTGAAGCACTCCCCCTCACTCAGTGACCACCTGTCACTAGTGAGATTAGCCGTCCAGTAACTTGACCGAGTTCGTCCACTCGTCAATACCTCCGCGGCCTCCCTTGATCAACCAACAAGCAACTGCTCCTGCTGTAGGGCATTTTTACATTGGGAACTAGAGGAGAAAAATATATGAGCCGGTCTGAAGGCTTTGTTGACAAAAATAATTCAAATAAAATTTGCTTGCTCAGAAAAAAATCTTTATCTGGATTAAAACAAAGCCTTAAGCAATGGTATAAGAAATTTGACTCTTTTGTATGTGGCATAAGATTTATTAGAAGTAGTTTTGACAGCTGCTTATATTTTTCTGATTTGGATAATCATCTTGTGTTTTTGCTGAAATATGTGGATGACATTGTTCTTATTAGTAGCTCATTGAACAAAATAAATGAATTAAAGGGTAAACTGAGTTCAGTGTTTGATATGAAAGACTTAGTGATGTTGCAGTATGGCAGTGTTTGACAAAACCAGCACAAGTGAACAAGATGCTGCTACAGCCGAAGTTCAGCTTTTGTGAACAAGACCAGTGAACAAGGAGCAGCTGTAGCAGGAGAAAGCTATAGCAGGAGCTTGTTCAGAAGAGCTATAGCGTCTGTCCGTGCAGCAGCAATCTGGGTTTTGGAAAGAAGGTGTGGCAGTCCATCTAAGAGAATCAGGAGAGTTTCTAAGTTGCTGAAGAGAATATTCTAGTGGAGATTCCTAGCTGGAGAAGGAGATTTGATTGTGGGAGATTTGAATCTCAAATCAAATCTAATCTCCTAAAAATTAGGAGATATTGATATTGCTAAGAGAATTGCTAAATCTTGATAATGATGGCAATGGGCGCGCCTACTTAATGGAGACTCTTCAGAGCAATGATGGTTGATCGAAGCTAAGAGAGAAAACATGAGACTTACACAGAAGTTCAACAGAGAGTGAACCTGTGCTGGCAAATCTTCGATCATCACCTAGAGCAGAGCGTGAGCGCAGAACTGAGGTGATTGAGACAGTGGGTGATCAGGACTTGCAGAGTCTGATCACAGCTTTATCGGGAGACCAATTCAGAGTAGCAGTGCTTGTTGGTGGATCAAGGAAGGCCGCGAAGGGATTGTCGAGTGGAGGGACTCGGGCAATCGATCGAAGGACAGCTCTTGCTAGTGACAGGAGGTCACTGATTGAGGGGGAGTATTCCAGAGTGTGTAGCGCTCGTGGAATCGTTCGAACGGCTCAGCAGAAGGCTTTGAAGCGACGCGGACAGTTTGTGCATCAGCTATGTGCTACAGCAGATGCTATAGCAACCCTGCAAAATCTGAGTATTGTTTAGAAAAGGCTGAGTTTCGAGGAGACAGTAGCTATTCTAAACAGATATCAGTAGAGGGTGTGCAGACACAAGTCAGAGCCTGTTCTGATTGTGTATGTGGATCCACTTGTGGTTGAGTAGCATAGGTTGCGTGGGTTGTAACCGTGTGTACTTGGAAACCTTAGGATTAGTGGATTGAGGACTGAGAAGAGTTCTCCCCAGACGTAGGCAACTTGGCTGAACTGGGTGAACAAACCTTTGTCCTTGTTCTTTCCTGCTGAAACAGTTTTCGAGTGAACAAGAGTGTGCTGTAGCAACTGCTTGTTCACAAATCTGTTTATCAGAGGCGCTGCAAATTTCAATTGGTATCAGAGCCGGAGCTCAACACACAGAGTAAAAGATCCTACATCGCCTCCGAAGAAGTCAAGGAACAATGAAGGAAGGACAGAGCACGAGCAGACCTCCATTGTTGGAAGAAAGCAACTATGGATATTGGAAGGCTAGGATGAAGGCCTTTCTCAAAGCCATTGATGAGAAGACCTGGAGAGCTATCGTGGTCCAGTGGTCTCCTCCGATCACCATGGATGAACAGGGAGTTACACGGATAAAACCTGAAGAACAATGGACTGAAGAGGGAGCTGCAGCAACGTGTAATTCAAAGGCTCTGAACTTGGGAAATTCTGCAAATTACCCATGAAGGAACTGATAGAGTAAAGCTGTCAAGATTACAGATTATTGCTACACAGTTTGAAAATTTGAGAATGCTAGAAGAGGAGACGATCACTGAGTTCAATGCGAAACTGTGTGACCTGGAAAATGAAGCCCATGCTCTTGGAGAACCCATTCCTGAAGAGAAGCTGATTAGGAAGGTTCTCAGATCGTTACCCACAAGATTTGACATGAAAGTGACGGACATTGAAGAAGCTCAAAATGTCAGACACATGAGGCTGGAAGAATTGGTTAGATCCCTCAAACAATTCGAGATGAAGCTGGTTAAAGAAGAGCCTACTCCTAAGGAGAATATAGGACTGAAGGCAGAAACAGAAGTGAAGAAGCCTGCTCCAGATGATCAGCTGAGTATGCTAGTAAAGAACCTTGGGAAACTCCTGAAGAACATGGACTCAAGAATTGGGCAAAGCTCATCCACACGAAAACAATTCAGAAGAGGTGGAGGAAATCAAAGGAGAGGGAAGGAATCTGCTCAAAATGATGATGAAAAGAGAGACAGAAGAAAGGGCATGAAGTGTTGGAACTGTGAAGGATATGGTCATCGACAAGCCGACTGTACTAGCAAACCAATGAAGAAGGCCGAGCAGAAAAATGCCTTTTCTGCCAGCGGAAGTGAAGACGAGACAGATCTGAGGTCAGATACAGATCAGTCAGGAAAGGCAGAAAAACACAAGGTAGGGTGGATCAGCTCCTGTTACAGCAATCCCTGTATCACCATGTCAAGACACTATTAAAGTATAAAAGATGCTATAGCTGCGGGCTCAAAGGTCACATTAAGAGGAACTGTCCATCAGCATATCGCAGAAAGGGGCCAGCCAGAAAAACAACCAAGCACAAATATGGGAGAACTCAGCATCTTGCTCTTGTCAGCACAGCAAGTTCCACGAACAAGGTTAGCTGGTATTTCGACAGTGGCTGCTCGGGGCATATGACGGGAGAAAGATCCTTTTTGAAGAATATAACTCCCTGCTTAGAACAACAGGTGAAGTTTGGAAATGGCCTAAGGGGAAGAGTTCTGGGAAAGGGAACACTGTCAGTTGAAGGGATGCCCGAACTAAGCAATGTCATGCTGGTGGAAGGACTGAAGGCGAACCTCATAAGCATTAGCCAGTTGTGTGATGGGACTCGACAGGTGAAGTTTTAGAAAGATTCGTGCAAAGTCTTCAACAAGAATGGAGAATGTATAATGGAGGGGGCCAGATCAAGAAGCAACTGCTATCTTCTCAAGGTAGACACAAACTCTCCTTTACCCAGATGCATGCTAATTACTGCAGAGGAAATGAATCTCTGGCACAGAAGGATGGGTCATGTCAATCTGAGGACTCTGAAGAAAATTGCAACAGAAGGTTAGTCAGAGGAATACCGCTGATTAAAGGCGAGATAAGTTCCATCTGCGGAGATTGTCAAATTGGGAAACAAAAAAAGGCTTCACATCCAAAAGTTAAAGATACAAACTCAATCAGACCTCTCCAGTTGATACACATGGACCTGATGGGTCCTATGGAAGTAGAGAGTGTGGGCAAGAAAAGATACACCTTCGTCTGCGTTGATGACTATACCCGGTTCACTTGGATTGATTTTATCAGAGAGAAATCAGACACTGTAAAAGTCATAGTCTCGTTGGTGTCCCGACTGGAGCAACAGAAAAATCTCAGAATCACCAACATCCGCAGTGATCATGGTAGAGAGTTTGAAAACAAAGCAGTGGATGAGTTCTGTCGCCAAAAGGGTATCTCACATCAGTTTTCCTCTCCCATCACTCCTCAGCAGAATGTGTAGTGGAAAGAAAGAATCGGACAATTCAAGAAATGGCCTGAGTCATGATTCATGCCAAGAGGATCCCCCTGAAATTCTGGGCTGAGGCAATGAACACCGCATGCTACATCATCAACAGAGTCACCATACGGAAAGGAACCAACCAGACTTGCTATGAGCTCTGGAATCAGAAGAAGCCCACAGTTTAATACTTTCACATCTTTGGAAGTGACTGCTACATCTGAGAGATCGGGAGTACAGGAAGAAGCTTGACCCAAAGAGCGATGCTGGTTTGTTCCTGGGATATTCAACGAACAGTAGGGCATATCGAGTGTACAACCAGAGGACAAGAACAGTGATGCAATCCATAAATGTAGTAGTCAAAGATATTGAATAAGGTTCTTCCACTGTCCTTGACGACTAAGACACTGACATTGAAGATGCCCCTGCCAATCAGAGCAGAAGTGAACAGACTTCGGCTCCAGATGATGCTATAGCAAGTGCTGAAGCAGAAAATACAGTCGAACTCCAAGAGAGCCTCCACGAAGAATAGAATGATGAGACTCATGATCCACCGTCAAGGCAGCCTCCAAAGAGGATTCAGAAGAACCATCCACTGACCAATGTGATTGGAGATCCGACAGAAAGAAGGAGAACCAGAAGCAATGCTTACCTCAATACCTGCTTCCTATCCAGTATAGAACCGAAGACATTCAAGGAAGCTTTGAATGACGAATTCTGGATGATAGCTATGCAGGAAGAACTAGCAGAATTCGAAAAACACGATGTTTGGGACTTGGTGGACAGACCTAAAGGAGTAAACATTATAGGTACCAAATGGATCTTCAAAAACAAAACTGATGAAAAGGGGAATATCACAAGAAATAAAGCCAGGCTTGTTGCTCAAGGATACACTCAAATTGAGGGGCTAGACTTCGAAGAAACTTTTGCTCCAGTCGCTCGTCTGGAGGCCATCAGACTGCTTCTAGCTATGTCCTGTTTTCTGGGTTTAAACTATATCAAATGGATGTCAAAAGTGTGTTTCTAAACGGAGACCTCTCTGAAGAAGTGTATGTTACCCAGCCAAAAGGTTATGAAGATCCTCATCATCTGGAGCACGTGTACAAACTGAAGAAAGCTCTGTACGGGCTTAAACAGGTTCCTCGAGCATGGTACGAGCGGCTGACAGTTTTTCTTGAAAACCATGGTTACAAGAGAGGGGGAGCTGACAAAACTTTATTTGTGAAACACACCATCGGATGTGATCATTACGCAGATATATGTGGATGACATTGTTTTTTGATCGAAGTCTCAGCATCTGGTGAAGCAGTTTGTGGATCACATGTAGAAGGAATTCAAAATGAGCATGGTCGGAGAATTATCGTATTTCCTTGGTCTGGAGATCACCCAAAAAGCAGATGGCATCTTTATTGCACAAAGCAAATACAGCAAGAATCTTGTGCAGAAATTTCAGCTAGATAAAGCTCGTCATAAACGAACGCCCGCTGCCACACATGTCAAAGCCATCAAAGATGAACATGGAATGGAAGTGAGTCAGACTACCTACAGAAGTATGATTGGGAGCTTATTGTACCTGACTGCCAGTCGTCCTGACATCTCCTTTGCAGTAGGAGTTTGTGCTAGATATCAAGCCTGCCCCAAAGATAGTCACTTGCAGCTGGTCAAGCGAATCCTTCGGTATGTTGGTGGTACGGTGCACTATGGCTTATGGTATACTAAGGATACAAATGCAAATCTATTGGGATATAGTGATGCAGACTGGGCAGGTTGTGCTGAGGATAGGAAGAGCACTTCTAGAGGCTGCTTCTTCCTGGGTAACAACCTGGTGTCATGGTTTAGTATGAAACAAAACAGCATTTCGCTATCTACAGCTGAGGCAGAATACATAGCTGCTGGGAGCTGCTGTGCACAGATGATGTGGATGAAGCAAATGCTGGGCGAGTATGGACTCGATCAAGGTGAAATGACTCTCTACTGTGACAACATGAGTGCTATCAGCATCTCCAAGAACCCTGTTCAGCACAGCAGAACCAAACACATTGACATTCGACATCACTTCATCCGTGATCTGGTGGAAAAGAAAATCATTGCTCTTCAGCATGTTGTATCGGCCAAACAGCTTGCTGACATCTTCACAAAACCTTTGGACGCAGTACGGTTCGAAGACCTGAGATCCTCTCTGGGGCTCTGTGTCTCGCCCTCTTGAAACAGCAAGGAACTTCCCCTTATCAATTGTGCCAAAAAGAGGGAGAAAAAGGTGAGGGAGTTAGTTACCGGAGGATTTGAATTGAAGCTTTCAAAGGGGTTTTGTCAAAATGCCAAGGGGGAGATTGATGTTGCAGTATGGCAGTGTTTGACAAAACCAGCACAAGTGAACAAGAAAGTGAACAAGATGCTGCTACAGCCGAAGTTCAGCTTTTGTGAACAAGACCAGTGAACAAGGAGCAGCTGTAGCAGGAGAATGCTATAGCAGGATCTTGTTCAGAAGAGCTGTAGCGTCTGTCTGTGTAGCAGCAATCTGGATTTTGGAAAGAAGGTGTGGCAGTCCATCTAAGAGCATCAGGAGAGTTTCTAAGTTGCTGAAGAGAATATTCCAGTGAAGATTCCTAGCTGGAGAAGGAGATTTGATTGTGGGAGATTTGAATCTCAAATCAAATCAAATCTCCTAAAAATTAGGAGATATTGATATTGCTAAGGGAATTGCTAACTCCTGATAATGATGGCAGTGGGCGCGCCTACTTAATGGAGACTCTTCAGAGCAATGATGGTTGATCGAAGCTAAGAGAGAAAACACGAGAGTTACACAGAAGTTCAACAGAGAGTGAACCTGTGCGGGCGAATCTTCGGTCATCACCGAGAGTAGAGCGTGAGCGCAGAACTGAGGTGAATGAGACAGTGGGTGATCAGGACTTGCAGAGTCTGATCACAGCTTGATCGGGAGACCTATTCAGAGCAGCAGTGCTTGTTGGTGGATCAAGGAAGGCCGCGAAGGAATTGTCGAGTGGAGGGACTCAGGCAATCGATCGAAGGCCAGCTCTTGCTAGTGACAGGAGGTCACTGAGTCAGGGGGAGTATTCCAGAGTGTGCAGCGCTCGTGGAATCGTTCGAACGGCTCAGCAGAAGGCTTCGGAGCGACGCGGACAGTTTGTGCATCAGCTGTGTGCTACAGCAGATGCTATAGCAACCCTGCAAAATCTGAGTATTGTTTAGAATAGGCTGAGTTTCGAGGAGACAGTAGCTATTCTAGACAGATATCAGTAGAGGGTGTGCAGACACAAGTCAGAGCCCATTTTGATTGTGTACGTGAATCCACTTGTGGTTGAGTAGCATAGGTTGCCTGGGTTGTAACCGTGTGTACTTGAAAACCTTGAGATTAGTGGATTGGTATTTGGTTAAGTAAAAACCCTGTCTACCATGAGCGATCAAAACATATCGATGTCAAGTATCATTTTGTTAGGGAATTGGTTGCTTCAAATTGTATTAAACTATTTAAGATAAATAATGTTGAAAATCCTATTGATATGGACACTAAAGTTAGTGTCAAGTGCAAAATTCCAACTTTGTTTGGACTTGTTGCATATCGGTTAATTTCTCTCGTAGGTACTTGAGCTCTAACAGCCTTGGAAAGATAGTTCTCTATGGATAGAGTGATAGGCCCCTTACAATTTCTTTTTAAGATGGAGAATTTATTGTAAAATGAGATTGCATATAGTCTCTAATTTGTCTATTGGCTAGGCAAAAGGAAAGCTACATTAGTTATTTAAGGGGTCCTTTTTCAACTGTTGATCTCTGATATTTTGATGGCTAAGATTTGCTCTCGAGGATTAATGAAGTGTTGCGTATTGAGATGAGTATTTAAGGCCCAGGTCAACGCGGGTCAGTGAAATCTTCACAAAAAGTGGCTACTTTAACGGAAAGAAAGAGAATGAGCAGTGAAGGGGGAAAAGGGCGAGCAATTAGGGCACAGACCAATGAGAAGTTCAGTGAAGCTTAGTGTTGCGTCGCGTTTCCAGCAACCAAAGAGAGGTGGCACTGAAGTGAAGGATCCAAGTTCTTGAAGACTAGTTTGATCAGAGTGGTAAGGTGTTGGGTTTCTTGATAGTTTAGCATCTGTTTCAGTGCAGATTGAGTCTCGATTGGTGTGTCTTTATGCTGTAATAGAGTTTAGATTCTGTGTAAACTCTCTATCTATAGTGAATTTGAGCCAAGATTGTGTTCAACATGGAGGTAATATTATTCTTAAGGTGAATCACTGTAAATTGTTGTTCTTACTGTTTTTGGTCCTTGGTATTGCCGTTGTCCATTTTGGTTTGATTACACGGAACTTAAGGATAGTTTCTTGCTAAAGGATTTAATGTAAATTGAGTAAATTTGTCAAGAAAAAAATACAATAACCCCTTTCATTTCAAGTCGTTAACCCGAAATAACTAGGAAATTGCAATTAGCTCCAACACTTTTGTGCTTTGTGCGAAGAAGCTTCTAGAGAGATGGCCAAGAAGATACGTGCTTCGTAGTCACCGACATGACAGCATCCCATTGAATTTGGAAGTCCCGAAGACAAAACGTTAGATTATGAAATTTTGTACAAGTGTTAGGTCGGAATCATTTATTGAGATTGAAATAGTGCTTAAATTTATATCAGTTTTTTACAGTGATTGATGGGTATAGTTAACAGATCCAGCGGATGGATGAATAGGGTTGGGAACCCTATCAAACTCTTATAAACGACAAGTCATGACTCATCATAATTATTCAATGAAAACAGTTACACTAGGAAAGCTAACTAATCCTTCCCCAACCTCTTACGACAAATGACCACAAGCATTCATTCTCCGAATCCATCATCGGATCACTCGAAACTGAATCACATATTTTCATCATTCAATTCGATTAGCCACGTTACGATCCTCCATCCCTATATCAAAAGCATGATTTTAGGAGGAAAAACATACAACGTAGAGCCAGGCAGAAAGAGATGATCATGGATGGTGAAGCTCATCTTGGGCTACTTAGTGCCTTGGAGAAGAAAAAAGCTGGACATATTTTACTGTGTTACAAGGAGCTGCCTGACTACATGAAGGATAATGAGTTCATTTTGGGATACTACAGAGCTGATTGGCCTCTCAAGCAAGCCTTGTTCAGCCTCTTCTTGTGGCACAACGAAACCCTCAACGTTTGGACGTGAGTGTTTACCCATTCATAATAGAGTTCGTTCTGAATTGATGAAGTGTTTTTGATTTTGCCAGGCATTTGGTTGGATTGGTCGTCTTCTTGGTTTTGACTCTTGTCAATCTGGTTCAAGTACCTCAAGTGGCCGAATTTCTCACCAACTTTATGCGGTAATTTATGTTATGTTATGCCATTACTCTTAAAGCAACAGATGATATGGGTACTAACGTTATGGCGAACATTGTTCAGTTGGTACCCATTTGCTGGATTGTCAGCAAAATATGCGTCTAGTGAATTCTTCTTGGTAAGAAACTAATGGAGAGTTGTAATAACTAGCTGTGGACTGGCCTGGCCTCTAGTGTAATCGGATTTTGGAAACTCTGTGACAGGGAAGCCTGATTGATCTCAACTTAACTTGCTTGATACCACCGCCGTACAATGCTGGTAACTACTCGTCGACGATGGTAGCTGCGCGTTGGCCGTTCTTTGTGTTTCTTGGCGGTGCAGTGTTCTGCCTGCTAAGTAGCACCACTTGCCACCTCCTCTGCTGCCACTCCTGCTCACTCAACCAAACCCTTTTAAGATTAGACTATGCGGGCATAACCATCATGATCATCACCTCCTTCTTCCCACCAATCTTCTATGGCTTCCAATGCTCACCATTCTTACAATTCATCTACCTATCAACCATAACTCTAATGGGCCTCATTACCATCACAGCTTTGTTCTACCCAAAGCTTTCCGCTCCCAAGTATCGTAGCGTCCGGGCACTCCTGTTTTGCTCCATGGGCTTGTTCGGCATAGTGCCTGGGGGTCACGCCCTGCTGGCCAACTGGGGCGAGCCCCAGGCCCTGGATGTGCTCATATTCGAGATGGGTATGGGGCTGTTTTATTTGATCGGAACTTTCTTCTATGTTAGCCGGATCCCGGAGCGGTGGCGGCCGGGGTGGTTTGATGTGGCTGGCCACAGCCATCAGTTGTTTCATGTTTTTGTCATCTTGGGGGCACTGGCACATTATGGGGCTGGGAGGATGCTCATAGTGTGGCGCAGCAACGTCGGGTGTAGTGGCAACTTGTGAGTCAACTCCCGCCCCACAAAATTACTTTTTTATGCTCCAGTGGTTTATAAACTTTGAGCCTAGTGGGCAGGATTTGGGGTTAATGTTTCAAATTTGTTGCAAATTGCTTAAATTCACTTTCTCAGATGTAAATGGTATACGGAGGAGCTATTGTTGATCAGTGAATTTTTTTGTTGAAAATATGAATGATCTCATATAAAAAAAATATAAAGACATTGAAAAAAAAAAGAGTATCATATCCTTGGATGGAGTTTACAAAATAAGACTTTTTAACCAAAACAAGACTAGAATTTAATTTGGCCGAAATACTTGGTGACTGAAATAAATTAATGAAGTTTATTACTTTATTGATTAACTTAAATATTTAAAAATTTTAAATGACTATTTAAATTTAATTTATATTAAATAAACTAAAAATAAATGAATTTTTTTAGTTTAATTTGGATCATGTGAATTTTTAAAAAATGTATATAGAAATGGTCATCCACCTACTAGAATTTACAAATATCGACATTCATCTTTTCGCACAACTGTTGAAAGATCATTTGGTGTTAGATGTGCGCCAAATTGACATAATTCTTGCTACATTTACTTTGCACAATTTATTTGAATGCATAAATTAAAAATAACTATTTTATCACATGAGTTAGTACAAAGTACAACAGATTCTAACCTATTTGATATTGTTATTAAATAACACATGAATCATGTGCGAAACATGATAGCATATGAAATTTTGCAATCAAATCCTCCCAATGAAGTAGAAGATACTATGGAGGAAGGTGAGGAGATTAGATAGTAAATTTTATTATTCAATAAATACAATATTACAGAATTTTCATGTCAAATATTAAATTTTGAATGTTGTTTGTAGTTTTATTTATTTTTAATTTTTTAAATATAAAATCTTTATTTAAATTTAGTGTACTGATTTTTACTAATATTTACCGATTTATTGAAATATAAATGATAAAAACACACCCTTACTCTATTACTCTTTCCAATAAGAGAGCGGATGGAATTATTTTTATCATTATAAGCAAGAATCCAAAGCCCTTGCTTGACATATCACAACGATGTGGGGACCGAAAGTTTTAGAGAGGGATTGCTCCATTTTAAGAGTATTGTGGTAAGCATGAGATGTGAATACCATGTCTAATAAATCATTTTCCTCCGCTCATGTCATGTTAGCACGTGTCCATTATCATGGTGCATCAACCCCAAAATTAGGTTTCAGGTTTGACATTATGTTATATTTGGGCTCGTTTGGTTCATGAAAAGTTTGGGGGATGGAAAGAAATTTTTTTTTAAAAAATAATGTTTTGTGTTTGGTTTATCATGGAAACTGAAAACAAACTAAAAGAACACATTACAAACTTTTCTATATTCCAACTTATTTTCCATCTCATTTTATGTTCGCTAAATTTTCCAAAATCTAAACGGAGCCTTGAGGTTTATTAGCTTTGAGTCTTGACTTGATTCGGGGGTCATTGCTCAACCATCTATTTATTATATACGAGTATGATTGAGAGTGATAATGCAGATGACATTCAATTGACAAAACCAGCACACGTGAACAAGCTACAGCTACAGCAGATCCTGAAGCATGGAGCTGTAGCAAAAGATCAGCCCCCATTCGGAGTTTGCTTTCAAACGGACCTTCTTGAAGAGCAAAGCTTATGTGGAGCTTCTAAATATTCAACAGAGAATATCCCAGCGAAGATTCCCGTGCCCAGGTGAAAGATTGTTTGTGGAATATTTGATTTTCGAAATCAAATCTAATCTCCTACAAACTAGGAGATAATGCTTCTTTAGGGAACTTCCAAAAAGGAGAAATCTGTACTAGGCTTTGGCGAGTATTTAAAGGAGGCTGGACAGAAGGTCTGGGTATCGAAGCTAAGAGCATACAGAGATAGTATACGCAGAATACCAGCAGAGTGGAATTCAAGTGCGAGAAGAGCTTCAACCATCACCGAGAAGAGCTGTGTGATTGAAACTGAGCGTGATCGAGACTTGCAGAGTCTGATCAGTATTTGATCTAGGAAGCCAATTCAGAGCAGCGAGTGCTTGTTGGTTAATCAAGGGAAGCCGCGGAGCAATTGTCGAGTGGAGGTACTTGGGCAATTGGCAGAAGGCTAGGACTCGCTAGTGACAGGAGGTCACTGAGTGAGAGGGAGCATTTCAGAGTGTGCAACACTCGTGGAGAGGTTCGATCGGCTCAGCAGAAGGCTTGGAGCGACGCGGACAGATTCAATGAGAAGAATTACCATTTGCTGCAGCAAAAATTGCAATTTCAGCTGGATGAAACCGAGGGCCCTCCCCTAAAGACAAGAATGTTGGACTAAAAGCAGAAACCGAGGACAAGAAGCCCGTACCAGATGATCAACTGGGTCTGCTAATGAAGAACCTCAAGAAGCTCTTGAAGAACATGGAATCAAAGTCCAGGCTGGACTCGTCCTCCCGAAGGCAATCCAGAAGGAGTGGAAAAAATCACAGGCGAGGAAAGGAACCTGCTCTGAATGAAGATGAGAAGAAAGAAAAGAGAAAGGGTATTCAGTGCTGGAACTGTGAAGGGTATGGACACCTTGAGGCTGATTGCCCGAGCAAATCCCTCAAAATCTCTGAGAAGAAGGATAACAAATCTCTGATTGCTAAGTAGAGTGACTCTGAGGAAAGTGAAGAAGAAAACTTTATTGTACTAACTAGTGTATCCGATCATGACCGTAAAGAGTTAATAAAGAAAGAATTCAATTATGGGGTTGAGGTGTCAGAAAGTGAAGACGAGGATGACTCAACAAACAATCTGATAGATAATCTGGGAGATATTCTAAAATAGTGTGAGGAAGCCCTGCAAGTGAATCGAGCATTGAGTAACAAAGTCAATCAACTGGAAAAAGAACTGGAAGAGTTACTTGATAAAATATCTTCATCCAGTAGACAAGTCATCTTACTAAAGAGAGGAGATCCAGGAAGCAAAAGCACTGATACTAGTGCCCCTCTAGCGTCAGTAAAGGCAGCCGAACCGCAGATTAATATTCTGGATGAAATTCTCTCATATCAACGATTTGGAAAAGGAAGAATGGGGCTCGGATACACCGGTGGAGAGAGCACTGGAGCAACCGTCTTTGTGAAAGCCTCAGATACACTGATCGATAACAATGAGAAATTGGTTTCTTGCCCAAATCCTGCAGAAGAAGACAAATTCGGATATCTAAACAAGAGGTTGCTACAGCAACCGCTGTATCATCCCTCTATAGCAAAACGAGAGCTCCAGAATAGAAGATGCGTCTGCTACGGCTGTAAAGGGTATAGTCAGAATCAATGCCCAAAGATGAAAGAGGTCCAGAAACAACAAAAGGCTGTCAAGGTTAAAATTTGGAGAAAGAAACCAAAGGCCAAGTCACACCATCAAGTGTTCTTCGGAAGAATGTGTCCAATGAGTGATCACTAGTGGTCAGAAAAGCAGAGAATGGTCAGGAACAAACACGAGCCAATTCACTGGGGGAAAAAGATCAAAAGGAAGTCACGGGAAACGCTGGTGTGGAGACCTAAAAGTGACAAATGGAAAGACAGGAATTATGAGTGTCAGAAGCAGTGGAAACGGAGATCAACCCAACTGTGCGTGAAGAAACAACCATCTGACCCTAACAAGGATCCTCCGAACAACGGAAGTAGCACCAAGAGATAGGGGAACCAGCCCCTAGCTGCTATAGCAATCAGGACCTGAAAAGGTTGTTCAAATCTTTTGGTTGCTAAAAATAGAGGAAGTCACATGCTGGGCACGTGCATCTGAAAAAAGGAGAAAAACAGCGGGTAAATCAAATTTCTAGGGCACAATCGTTGGAAGTTTTTCCCCAAAACGTTTGCTAATCAATCCTCTCCCCTATCCTTACTACTCTCTGCAAATCCCCAACAATGGTGAAAACTCACGGACTGAAGAAGAATCTAGCAGCAACGCGTCAAGACAGATCGGAAAGGCAGCCTAAGTCGCGAAGTGAAGCGACTGCTCGAAGACTAGACTTGCTGGTCTGGGAGCCCGCACCACTCCCTATGTCGCAAAATGCTCCTCCTCCACAAGATGAAACCTCGCGGAAAAAGAGAAGACTAGTCCGTGACAGGAAGCCTGCGACCAGCGCAGCAGTGGTGTTAGAAGAGGCTGTTCATGAAGAAGGCTCAAGGGGAGAACAAGCTACAGAGGTTGCTACAGCTGCTCAAAAGGTTGAAGAGACCTGCAGAACCCTCGTCACGACCCCCGGCACAGAAGGAGAGGGTGAGGAGGTTGGAGCTGAACTTCTTGAACGAGAAGCTGCTGCACCTCTTCCTCCATCATCTGACAAAGGAAAAGCTCCAATCATCATCCCTGATTCTAGCAGTGAAGAAAAGGAGGAGTCTAGTGAAGCAGATGACGTTGGTGAACCTTCTGAGAGAAGACCTGTTCTGGCTAACACTGATGCAGTCACTGTAGGAGGGGTGTGGTTCAGAAACAAGCTTGTCTCTCAATCATGGTGTATTGTGGAGAGAAAGCACATTGTTCCAGAGAAGAGACTGGACCTTGATAAATACAAGTCTACAGCGATCATCCAGCTCCTAATAGAGGTAAATCTACTTAGGTCCCTGACTTACCCTTACAGATTCAGTATACCTGTAGTTAGGGAATTTGTAGTCAATATGGAAGAAAAGTTTGGTGATGAAGAAGGAGTTGATTATGGAAAGAGTTGGGTGAGGGGTAAGAAGGTAGTAATTACCCCTGAAAAGATAAATGCGTTTTTAGGAATAGATAATGATGCTAGGGAGCCATCTAGTGTAAATAGGGAACTTCTGGCCAAGGTTCTCACTGAAGGTGTTTGCAAGTCCTAGGGAGGACCAAATCTCAGTGCTGCTAAACTCACATCCAAAAATGCCCTGCTGTACAACTTGGGCATTAGGAACTGGATTCCCAGCTCTCATAGGGAAAGGTTAGCAGACCCTTCGCTAACCTTCTGCACTCAATTGGGAAAAGAAGGCGAGTTAGCTTGGGTAGTGTGATGTTTCCTCAAATTGCTTCTCGTGCTGGAAGTACAGTCTCAAGTAAACCCATTGTGCTGCCATCTCTCATTTATGGAATGATTATTTCTCAGCATTCGGAGGTCGGAGAGATTTCTGAAGGAATGGATGAAGAGCTGCAACTTTTTCTTATTGATCACAAGCTCTTCAAAAGAAGACATGCTGTTGACATTGCCCAAGAGGACCCGCTTCTGGTTGCCCCAACAGATCCTTCCACTCTGGAAGAAGCACTTCCCCCTGCCTCAGTAATCCAAGCAACTCTCAAAGCAAGAATAGTGAGCCACCTGAAGTCAAGCTGAACATACCGGATGCTGAAGCTAAGAGAAGGGATGCAAGACGAGCCCAAATCAGAAGTCTGCTTCAGGACCTGGAATATCCGGAGGAAGAAGGTCATGCCCCAGCAGAAATGAACCCGTAACCATTTATGTCAAAAAGGGGGAGAGCAAACAAAGGCCACTCCAGATGAACTCTTCTGATGCACTCTTGAATTTTTTTTCTTTCTTGAAGCCCTGCGTGGCCATGCTTAACCTAAGGCCGAGTGTGGCCATAACATTTATCCTGAACTGATGTTAAGTAGTTTTTCAAATTTGTTTTCCATGGAAGACTCTATCTGTGGCCAAGGGTTTTGTCAAAAATGCTAAGGGGGATTGATAATGCAGATGACATTCAATTAACAAAACCAGCACACATGAACAAGCTGCTGCTATAGCAGATCCTAGAGAATGGAGCTGTAGAAGAAGATCAGCGCCCATTCGGAGTTTGCTTTCAAATGGACCTTCTTGAAGAGCAAAGCTTACGGGGAGCTTCTAAATATTCAACCGAGAATATCCCAGCGAAGATTCTCGTGGCCAGGTGAAAGATTTGTTTGTGGAATATTTGAATTTCGAAATCAAATCTAATCTCCTACAAACTAGAAGATAATGCTTCTTTAGGGAACTTCCGAAAAGGGGAAATCTGTACGAGGCTTTGGCGAGTATTTAAAGGAGGATGAACAGAAGGTCTGGGTATCGAAGCTAAGAGCATACAGAGAGAGTATACGCAGAATACCAGCAGAGTGGATTTCAAGTGCGAGAAGAGCTTCGACCATCACCGAGAGTGAGTGCTCTTCTCGACCATCACCGAGAAGCTAAGAGCATACAGAGAGAGTATACGCAGAAACTGAGCGTGATCGAGACTTGCAGTGTCTGATCAGTACTTGATATGGGAAGCCAATTCAGAGCAGCGAGTGCTTGTTGGTTGATCAAGGGAAGCCGCGGAGCAATTGTCGAGTGGAGGTACTTAGGCAATTGGCAGAAGGTTAGGACTCGCTAGTGACAGGAGGTCATTGAGTGACGGGGAGCATTCCAGAGTGTGCAGCACTCGTGGAGTGGTTCGATCGGCTCAGCAGAAGGCTTGGAGCGACACAGACAGATTCTGACCAGCCGTGTGCTACAGCGGGTGCTATAGCAAACTTGCAGAGACTGTGTGTTAATTATAATAGGCTGAGATTCGTCGAGTCAGTAGCTATTCTGAATTGATACCAGGGTAGGTAGTTGAGACATAAGTCAGAGCCTGTTCTGATTGTGGTCGAGGTACTAGCTAAGGTTGAGTAGCATAGGTTGCATCGAACCGTGTGTACATCGAACCTTGAGCTTAGTGGATTAAAAGACTGAGTTCAGTCTTTCCGAGAGGTAGGCACTTGGCCGAGCTGGGTGAACAAATTGTTTGTCCATTGTTCTTGCTGTACAAGATTCATCGGTACAAGAGTGTGTTGTAGCAACTGCTTGTACACAATCTGCATCGCAGCAACGTTGCGAAGTTTCAGAGAGCATTCAGTTGGATCCCTTAAATGCTTGATCTGTAGAGCCTTAGAGCATCTCCAAGGGCGTTAGCTAAAATGATTGGCTAAAATATAATATTATATTGGTTATGTATAATTTAGATGATGAAAAATAGTTTGTGCTCCAATGAGGTTATGCATAATGGTTATGTATATATATAGAAATCAAATTTCAATGGCTATAATTCAAAACCTTATCTCTTCATCCTTACACTCTCTACTCTTCATCCATAAATTCTCTACTCTTCATCCATACACTCTCATATCCTCATCCCGACACTCTCCTCCCTTCAATTTTACCAAAGTCATGCCACACAATCTAAGAAAATGGTGGAAAATGAGGATGAAGGATGAAGAAGATGAAGAACTACAAACAATGGGTATTGTTGCTCAACATCATTGTGAAAGTCAGAATGAGCAGTTGTCACCACGTCGTGGTGGATCTTCAATGAATCACCTTGTTATTAAAAGCGATAGAGAAGAAGGTCATGCTAGACTTTATCGTGATTATTTTTCTAACACTCCTTCATATCCAGAATCAATCTTTTAAGAATTCAAGAAGAATTATCGGCTCATGATAACTACTTCACTCAAAGAACAGACGTGGTTAGAGTTCGAGGATTATCGCCTCTCCAAAAAATAACAGCGACACTTCGAATGCTTGCCTATGGAATTGCCGCAGATGCGGTTGATGATTATATAAGAATTGGCAAAAGCACGACGATAGAAAGTCGCAGAAGATTTGTAAGAGGAGTTGGGGAAATATTTGATGCTAAATATATGAGAAGACCAAATGATGAAGATGTGGATAGACTATTGGCGGTAGCCGAACACCGAGGCTTTCTAGGAATGTTGGGCAGTATTGATTGTATGCATTGGAAGTGGAAGAATTGTCCAACTGCGTGGCAAGGTATGTACACTGGACATGTTCATGAACCCACTATTATTTTAGAAGCTGTAGCCTCATATGACCTTTGGATTTGGCATGCTTTCTTTGGATTACCGGGATCATTAAATGATATAAATGTATTAGATTGATCTCATTTATTTGAAGAACTAGCTGAAAGTCGTGGTCCTAAAGTGTCTTACAATATTAATAGGCACGAATATACCATGGGATATTATCTTGCTGATGGTTTATATCCTTCATGGCTTACTTTCGTTAAAACTATTCCATCTCCACAAGGAAACAAAAGAAAATACTCTGCAGCTATCCAAGAGTCTGCTAGAAAAGATGTTGAGCGACCATTCGGAGTGTTGCAGTCTCGATTTGCAATGATATGCGGACCTTCTCGATTTTGAGATGTGGACACAATGAAATATATAATGTCGGCGTGTATCATTTTGCATAATATGATTATTGAAGATGATAGAGAATTACAGACTCCGAAATACAACTATGATTCAATTGCTGAGATTGCGGATATATCATTGACTAGGAGTGATGGAGTTCATACAAGTACATCATCAAATTAGGGACAAGCAAGGTCATATTCAACTGAAAAATGATCTCATCGAGCATATTTGGCAAAGATATGGTGCCTACCAAGACTGATGCGGCGTCCTTCTTTCTGAAACTCTGTAGTGCCTTTATGTGTGAATTTGTTTTTGATGATATGCAGTGTGAACTTTCTTTTGTATGAACATTATATAATATGCAGTGTGAACTTTTTTTTTTTGTATGAACATTATATGATATGCATTGTGAACTTTTTCTTGTATGCTACAAGTGCTGCCCTCGTCATTATGTTACAATTGAACAAAGGTAAATAAAGAGTCTGCCGACACCATCCTTATCAGAATTCACAAAAAATGACCACTTGGGAGGAAATGTTTAAGGGAGACATAGTCTCTAAAATGAACAATAACTTCTTTGTTTAACTACAAACGCCAAATAACTTTTTTGTAGCAGTCTGAAACTTCGAAGCTATCATCTTAATTTTCCCCATAACACATGAATTATTTATAGAGTTTTGAAGCTTTGGTCCTCCACGAACAGCAGTGTATTGATGCAGAATGTAATGTGCTGATGAAGTTTCCTGCACAACATGAATCAACTTACTATCAGCTCATGCATGTATGGGACACAATCGAAATCAATAGTCCCAAAATGAACCGTTAAACCCATGACCTACACTTCTATTATATCACAACAATATAAACACCACTAGCCCTCAAAACTGCACAAACTATTAGAGACCAATTTTTTTTTTCAAGCAGCAATAAGTTGGGTAAATAAAACTCATGATGAAAATTGTGTTTTGAACGCATTCTTCATCTCCGTCTCCTTCACCTCATCCCGAAATTCAACATCATCCGCCGCCACCAGACTGTGACTACCCGCTGTCACCAAATCGTCCAAACTGCACACCCTTCTCTGCTTCGCATGTTAGCCACATCCCTGAAGCGGACCAAACTCTTCTCCGTCTCCATCTCCTTCACCTCAATTATACTATATGCTCTATCCATTAGGGTGGCATATTGATCTAATGAAGTATATCAACCTCTAAAATGAATGTAAGCCAACTCAATCTGATCTCTGAGCATCATCTCAACACACTCCTACAGATATCAAAGTTACGAAACCTATGCCTTTTTCATCTTCAATCATCCTATACTACTCTCTAAAGCTGTCTCAATGTGCCACGACAAAGATCTCTTAAATTTCTATGACAATCCAAATCAGAAACTAAAACTATTTGAATGTGAAAAACATCAAAATCAACCAAATGAAGCAAAACAATTCTTACGCGAACGTCCCATTGGCGAGTTCAATCAGGGCCCTAACCGCCGCCCTCCGCCTCCCAATAAAATCCTACCACTTCAACCCCAAGCTCGGTACAACTTCAAGATTCGTTAACACTTTCCTAATCTTAACCCCTTCCACCTCCGCCAGTCTCCCAATCTCCTCCGCAGCCATCTCTTTCTCCTCCCAGCTCCCGAAATTCAACATCTTCACCGATCTTTGCAAATCCCCTAACCCTCTCTTCCCCTCATCTGCCGCCACCGAACTGCAACTATCCGCTATCACCAAATCGTCCACACTGCACACCCACTCTTCTCCGTCTCTATCACCTCATCTCTCTCAAGAATGCATTCTCCGTCTCTCTCATCCCTCTCCTTCATCTCTCCGAGCTCTGGAATGTGTATTTGAGAATAAAGAGAAACGGGATAGAGATGGGAACCTCAATAGCAGATTTGGCGATTGAGGTTCCCATTCTCTAAAATTATAGAGAATATGGGTTGTGCGTTGGAGAAGAGAAAATGTATATTTTGAAGAAAGTTAAACTATTATAGCTAATGGATGGGTTTAGCTAATGCCATTCGAGATGCTCTTATTCAGTTTGTTGATGCACATTGATCATTATTGGGGTTCTTGCCAAGTGTTTCACTAACTTTTTCAACTTGCCAAGTGAACACAAGTGGAGGGTGAATTACTAAAACTAAACTAAAAATGAGTTTTGACTAACAATTCTTACTCTCTCCTATTAACTCAAACTAAAAATGTCACTATTGAAAAACACGTTTTATGAGTTTTGATAAAGTGCACTTAAAGATCCATTTAAACCTCATAAAGGGCATTGATTAAGTGATGTGTTTTCAAAACTCATTTACAACCATATAAAGTGCATTGACAGAGTGATGTGCCTATTAGAATAAATAATACATTTAATTATAAATGTGATTTTTGTATTATGGTATATGTAAATGCACTTAATTGTATATTGTACATTTAACTGATAGGGAATATGATCATGAACTGCGTAGTGTTTCATTAAGTGTTCTATTCAATCCTATTAGGTGTAGCATGTCTGATCATTCCTATCAGGTGTAGCTCCAGTCAGTTTCCCCTAAGAAAAACATGTGTATAGATTTGAATATTTCACTTCCCTCTTAGACTGTGCATTCCTTGTGTTACTTCCCCCTTTTGGCATCATCAAAAAGAAATCGTGAGTAAGAAGTTAAATACCACAACAATTTAGAAACTCCGTTTATCAATCATATTCAGATGTCATACGAAGTGGCACCAACCGCAAAATAGGAGGCATTTATACCCTTCAGGTAACGCGATATCCTCTTTACCGCTTTCACATGTGTTTCCTTGGGATCAGCCTAAAACCGAGCACACAAGCAAACACTAAACATAATTTTAGGTCTGCTAGCTGTTAGATATAATAATGACCCAATCATTTGTCTTTATAGAGTCGAATCCACAATGGGGGAGCTTTCATCTTTTCCGAGGGACTCATTTGGTGATAAGGGGGTGTTGTATGTTTTGGCGCTATCCATTCCAAATTTTGTGAGTATATCCCTCAGATATTTTTGTTGATGGATTCGTGTGCCGTCTTGGCCTTGTGCTACTTGCAGCCTAAGAAAGAACTTAAGCTAGCCCACCATAGTCACTTCGAACTCACTGGACATGAGCTTGGTGAATTTTCTAGCTAAGGTTATCATTGGTGGATCCAAAATAGTATCATCTACGTATACCTGTACCATTAGAGTATGTGTTCCTTCCCTCAATAGAAATATAGTCTTATCTACCTTACAACGTACATATCCGTGGGACAGTAAAAACTAAGATAGCCTCTCATACCACGCTCGAGGTGCTTGTTTTAGTTTGTAGAGATCTTTGTCGAGAATGTAGACGTGGCCTGGATGAGAGTGGCCTTCAAAAACAGGTGTCTGACTTACGTCTCCTCTTTCAGGGAGCCGTTCAAGCAAGCAGTCTTTACTTCCATTTGCTGCAAGATGAAGCCTTGATAAGTAAAATAAGCAATTAAAAGACGAATGGCTTCTAACCTAGCTACAGGGGCAAATGTTTTGTAGTAGTCAATCCCTTCTTGCTGAATGTTCCCTTTGACTGCTAGTCATGCTTTGTTTCGAACAACTGTCCCCTTGTCATCCATCTTGTTATTAGATACCCATTTTGTTCCTATGATGGTTCAATCTTCAGGTTTGGGAACCAGTCTCCACACCTTATGTCTTTGAAACTGGTGTAGTTCTTCTTGAATGGCATTCACCAAATCTGGATCCTTGAGAGCTTCAGCCACTATTTTGGGTTCTGCAAGGGAGACAAAAGATGCAACAACATAATATGAGGATATATGTGCAGGAATTGAGTTTGAGTCTTCCCCTTGTCCTTGGGAAGTATAGCACTGATAGTCTCTCAGCCGAAGTGGTGGCTGGAGTTTTCTTCTACTATGTGTTACTCTGGGTTCAGGTTGTTGTGTACCCTTTGATGTGTTTCTTTGAGTCTGTTGCACACTGGGTTCTGATGCTTCTGATCCTTCCTCCGAACATCCTCTATTTCCTCATTAGGCTCAGGAGCAATGCTTACTTGATCAGGTGAATTTTCAGGGTTTATCTCCGTTGATGATGTCAAAATGGGCTCCACATCATGTTCGGTCTGAGAAGTAATCTGTAGTTCTTCCTCTCTTAGTAGGGGTGAGGAGTCTGATTCCTGCACCTGATCATCGGCCATCAGGTTTTCATCAAATGTCACATTAATGCTTTCTTGTACTTTTCTTAGCCTCTTCTTGTATACTTTGTAGGGCTTGCTGTGACTTGAGTACCCGATAAATGTGCTTTCGTCACTTCTTGGGTCAAATTTCCCGAGATAATCCTTCCCATTGTTGTGGATGTAGCATTTGTACCCGTACACCTTTAGATGTGATATATTTGGCTTTCTCCGCAGAAGCAGTTCGTAGGGCATCTTCCCCAAGAAGGAACGAAGCGAGGCTCGATTTAGGATGTGACATGCTGAGTTGACTGCCTCAGCCCAGTAATTCTTGAGCACCTCGCAGGCTATCAGCATGGTCCTATTCTTTCTCTCAACTACTCCATTCTGCTGAGGTATCCTGGGGGTAGATAAGTTGTGATCAATCCCTCTGTTCTTGCATAGGGAAAGAAATTGAGAGTTTTAAACTCTAAAATCCATTGTCAGCTCTTATGGTGACTACATGTCGAGCAATCTTATTTTCATTAAGTTTTAGTCATGCTTCAAACTCTGCAAAGGTCTCATCTTTGGAGGTTAGAAATATCGTCCAAGTAAACCTCCTCTGCTGCGTATATTCGCTGGACCGCACAGATCCATGTGAATCATGTCCAGGGGAGCAGATGTACTTACTACTTTTTTAAATTTGAATGATGATCTCACTTGCTTCCCTCTGGCGCAGGTGCTGCATACTTGATTCATTGATATTTTGTGTTGAGGTATGGCATTCGTGATAAAACAGCACAAGAATCTGCTACAACACTCCCTGAAGATTTGCAGTTAGAGCACAATCTGTAGACTGACAAAACAGCAACAAAGTACAACAACAAAGCATAATAATCTGCTATAGCACTATGTGGACCACAAGCTGAGGCAGATTGGGTAACAGACAAATGTCAGAATCTGCTATAGCAACCCGTGTTGATTTGAACCTAGAGAAGAATGGCCGAGTGTCTTGAAGATGCACGGAGAGTGTCCAGAGAGGTGCTGCCTGTGTCGTAGAGGCTCAAGGAGCTTTACAAACATCATCAAGTGATCAGCAGACATCATTACGCGGCCGAGAGTGATCCAGAACGAGAAGGTGTCTAAGTTCAAATTTAGGTAACCAAATCTCAACAACTCCGCAAGAATCTAGGAAAAAATTCAAAAGATTTTGTGTTGCACTACGAATCCTATGGCATCTAGGGTTTCCGTCATTAATCATTGATGAAGCAATAAGAATGATGCTGAGGCACAAGAATGAACAAGGAATCGAAGCATAGAATACACACAACGAGAGTTAATAGCAGAAGGCTGAAGTAATAGAGTTGTGTTGAGCGCAGATGAAACTAGAAACTCGTAGAGTTTGATTTAGTATTTATCCACAAAACTCAACTGGAGCACGGCTCATTGAAGAATGAATCAGTTTCTTCGGAGAACGGCTGCGAATAAGAGGTGTTGGATGCTGTTGGAGAGCTGAACGTCTCTCCTTGTTAGTGACAGTGGGCACCGATCAAGGAGGAGCAATATTTGAGTTGGAAGAATTCAGAGAGAGTTCGTCAGCTTGGCATAAGTTGCTAGAGAAGATGTCGATAGAAGATACAATAATTCGGCTACAGTGATTGCTATAGCATATCGTTTAATACACATTATAATAGGATAGGCTAAGTCTGTGTGTCAGGTCTGTAGCTGTTCTTTACTGGAAGTGTGTAGGTAGCAAGAAGCGAATCTGTGTGATCAGACTGCGAGCTAGTCTTAGTGATTAGATTGAGCTAAGATTTCGACTAGGTGAAAAGTAGAGGTTAAACTAGCGTAGGCTTAGTTTTGAGTACTTTGTACTTCAAACCGTGATAGTGGAATCTTGAGGATTGGAGTATCCTCCCCAGACGTAGGCAAGTTGCCGAATTGGGTAAACAATTGTTGAGTGTCTTTCAGGTTCGGCCACATAAAGTTAATTCCTCAGAGTGATACAAAGAGTGCTACAGTAGACGCTGTAACTCATCATCAGCAATGCGCAGTGAATTTCATTTTGATTTTGGGTAGTCCATCCACAAGATTGCTTTGGTGCAGTTTGTACAGAAGTTTCAAACATGCATACCCCAACCTACTATGCCACAGTAGCGAGTCAATGGCAATATTGGACATGCAGAGTTCCCTGTGAGGAATGAACTCTGGGTCTACTATGTGATTTCATTTTCCCAAATGCCTCTTAGGATTATTTTGCCTGTGCTGGAACACTTAACTAAACAGTCATCAGTGTTAAATATGACTTGATTCTGCACATCTATGACACACTTAAAAGATTGTATTGAAGATTGTCAACCAAGCTCATATTGTCAATATAGATTTTATGGTAAATACTTACCTCTCCCAGACCTAGAACCTTTCCATTACTTTATTTTCGAAGAGTATGCACCCTCCAAAGTGTTGTTGGAGTGATTTAAACCATCCTTGATTTCTAATCAGGTGTTTTGAGCACGCACTGTCAATGTACCAGGGACGGGACTTCACTCCTACCCGCAAGGGAGCAATCAATTTTTACATACCCAGAAAAGCTTGGGCTTATTGGATTTAGAAGAGAGCTTGAATTTAGTAGGTGTATCGATTAGCTCAATCTTGATTGGAGAGGTTTTGGGTTTTCTATAGGTAGATGTTCCATGGAAATTTTCTTTTCCTCGAGTTTCCTTAGCAAGGGGCAGTCTCTCCTGTAGTGGCCTTGATAGAGGCTATTTGTACGCATTATTTAGATCATAACCCTATGCTTGTTTGCAATATTTTATGAGCAGGATTACTCGTTTCTAGTGTTTTTGTATTACAGGGAAAAACGAGTCCTTGAGTCGGATACGCGCTAACAGGCAGCGTTCTAGGAGTGAGAGATCCGCCTGCGGAGATAGCAGCACAAGCAGAAGAGAAGTTGGTGAGAGTCGGTAGCGGTGCGCTAGCCGATGCGCTAGCCGAATGCCGTGCGCCAGGCGCAAAATCCAGTGACCAGATTTGGAAGTTGCCAAAGGTGAACTTCCTAGGCAATATATAAACGAAGGAAGTCTAGGGTTTCAAAGAGAGAGATATCACAGCCGTCATTGGACAACGCACATCAGAGAGAGCGGCAACACTGGAAAACACACGGACTTGTTGAGAGGATTTGCGCCAGCCGACTGCGCCAGCCGAGAAGACAATCTGCACGCACTGTTTGCTACTGTGTTCTCAGACATATTAGACCTTATTTACTATTCTATGATGTTTATTACTAGCATGTCTAGCTAAACTCTTAGTGTTGGTCGGGCATGAATCTATGAAGTATTACCTTTGAGACTTGAGCTTAATGCATAGTTTACATACTTGTATTAATCCTGTGCGTACGGAGATAGCTAGTTGCATGAGTAGGGGAAGCCTTGAACCGCAATCTTACTTATGTTGCTTGCTTGTCATATGTTAAACTAGTTGATAGCTTTACGGTGACAACTAGGAGTAACGAGCTAGGGTAAGCAGTTGCTACTGTGACAGGATTCGCAGCTGTTTTAGTCTATGTTCTAAGGATTGATAGCACATGAACTTTGAACGGAACATGCGCACGTGTTAGGAAGCCTTGACCGGACACTAACCCAAGAAAATCACAAACCATAGACATTTAGAGTCGATGATAAGGACTGCGTTCATAGAGGATTGTCTGCCCAATACTTCTCATAGTCATAGTATCTAATCTCTACTGCTTGCGCACGTCTAGTGCAATTTCCTGCGTTACGCTAGCTACTGTTCATTTGCGCATCGCGCACCCCAATCTCACACAACCCCCATTTTTAGTGTAGACGACAGGATTGAAGACTGAACTACTTGCTCCCTGTGGAGATCGACCCTTACTTAACCGCTGTACTGGTGGAAGAGGAAGGATTATATTTGACGCGCACAACGACGCGCGATCAGGCCTCCTTACCACAATGCCAGCATATGCGATGACACTTTAGTCTTACATATTTACTCCTTCCAGAAGGGATGGATTTCTTGTTCATTCTGGCTTGAAATCAGCGCTGAATGGCTTCTTGTTCATAGCTTACTTCTTCTAGATTGCATACACCAGAGGAAGCAAGAGCACATAACCGCGCAGCCCTGTTCAGAGAGGAAGTGCAGCGCGAGGTTGAAGCAAGGAGGGCCGCTGAAGTGTATCATGCGCCACCCGTGCAACAAGCCGCGCGACGCAGAACAGTGCGCGAGATGTCGGCCCCTATCACTGTTAACCAGCCATGGTGCATCGTGCTTCCACCAGGCGGTCATTTTGAGCTAAGGAGCTCGCTCATCCATCACATGCCCAAGTTCCACGGGATGAACAATGAAAATCCAGTCAAGCATGTGCGAGAGTTCCTAGTCATTTGCGAGAACATGAAGACCGAAGGGGAGAGTGATGAGGCGCTGAAAATGAAGGCATTCCCATTTTCATTATGTGATACAGCTAAACACTGGCTAATGAATTTACCTGCAGGATCTATTCACACATGGGAGCAGCTGCAGAAGAAATTCCTAGATAAATTCTATCCAGCAGCAAAGATTGCGCTGCTCAGAAGGGAACTGGCCGCGCCAAGGCAGAGCGCAGGGGAGTCTCTGTCAGAATACTATGAACGTTTCAGGGAGCTAGAAGCCAACTGCTACAATCACGGGCTTCCCCAGAATGTGCTGATAGAGAACTTTCTAAATGGACTGCTGCCCATGGAGCTGCGACTACTGAATGCATGCGCAGGAGGGGACATTTGCAACATGTACCCAGAGGATGCGTGGCAGCTGATAGAAGATTCTGCTGGGCAGGTAAGACATCAATTGACGCTTGAAAGTAGCCGTAATCGTTCTGTGCATCAGGTAGAAACAAGCGCTGAGATCAAGGAAATGAAGGCCATGCTACAGAAGCTGATGAGTGCGCAGAGCGCACAACCAGTTGCACCAAAGGTATGTGAATTCTGCAGGTCCACTGAGCACAAGACAGACGAATGCCCAACACTTTTCGAAGAGGCTGGAGATGTCAATGCTCTTGGAGGATGGGACAACAGAGGACCGCAGAGGCAGAATTAGCCGCGCTTTGGGCTTGCCGCAAATGGATTCAGATGGAAGGAGGAGAACAATTTCCAGAGGCAGCCCACAGATCAGCGCGCACCACAGCAGACGCAACAAGCTGCGCCCTACAATCCGCCGCACCGCCGAAATGACGCACCAGCGCAGAACAACCAACAGCCGCGGCGTTCCTTGGAAGACATCATGGGGCAGCTAGCAGATACAGTGCGCAAAAATGACGAAAAATATGACAAAAGGTTCGAGTCCATAGAAAAGCAGCTATCACAAATAGCAACCACGGTGTATGAGCTGAAAAAGAGCGATGGCAACCTGCCTTCGCAAGTGATTCAGAACCCTAAAGGAGGAGTCAATGCAGTGACACTGAGGACTGGGCGCACAGTAGGAACAGAGCAGACCGCACAGGCGCCCGCGCAACCAGTTGCGCAAATCCCGGATCCAGCAGATCAGAATGCGCAACCAGAGCAAGATGCGCAACCGGAAGCGCCAGCCACAGACCAGCAGGGCAAAGCGCAAGGTATGTCTCACTCGAAAAACAAGGACAAAAATTGTACTAACATACCTGCTCCGTTCCCTGTGCAGGCACCACTGGCGAGAAAAGAAGCGCTGGACAAGGAATTATATGAGCTGTTCAGCAAGGTGGAAATCAACCTCTCATAGAAGCTATTCGACAGATCCCCAGGTATGCGAAGTTTTTAAAAGAGCTGTGCACAAACAAGCGAAGGAAAGGTGAATGCCCACAGGTAATGCTAAATGCGCAGGCCTCAGCGATCGTGCAACAAAAGGTACCACCCAAGTGCCGAGATCCAGGTACATTTACTATCCCATGCACGCTAGGTAAGACCACAGTGAGTAATTGCATGATCGATTTAGGCGCATCCATCAATTTGCTACCTTATTCTCTATATACGACATTGCGCCTTGGACCACTTAAGCCTGCAGGTCTCACCATTCAGCTAGCAGACAGATCGTGCAAACAACCTGCAGGCATGATAGAAGATGTCCTAGTTCGCGTAGGAGAGCTGGTCTTCCCAGCAGATTTTTATGTGCTCGAAATGGAGGGTGAATCAAGCGCCAGCAGTGCGCAAATCCTCCTAGGCAGACCATTTCTGATGACCGCGCGCACGAAGATAGACGTATGGAGGGGCACGCTCTCCATGGAGGTAGATGGCGAAGAAATGCATTTCAACATATTCAAGGGGATGCAGCACCCACATGAGGACGCTACCGTGCACGCGATGGACAGCATTGACTATTTAGTCACAGAAGCGCAGTGTGCGAGCGCAACCATAGGACCAGAGCTACTGACACAGGCAGAGCTGGAGGAGCAAAAGGAGGAGCTAAGCAGTGCTGAACCAGCACCCACACAGGTACTTGATATAGTTCATATTTGCACCGCTAACAAAATCTTGCCCTCTATTGAACAGGCACCCAAGATCGAACTGAAGCAACTCCCAGAGCACCTCAAGTACATTTTCTTGGGAGATGAGGACACCCTGCCAGTGATCATCAAGAAGGGATTAGAAGAAGAGCAGGAGGCGCGCTTACAACAGGTACTGCGCAGGAACCAGCGCGCTATAGGATGGACTCTTGCTGATCTGCGCGGAGTGAGCCCGGACGTGTGCATGCACAGAATTCTGTTGGAGGATGGTGCCAAACCATCCAGGGAGGCTCAGCGCAGGTTGAATCCAAACATGATGGAGGTAGTGCAAAAGGAAGTCCTGAAATTGCTTGGCGCAGGGGTCATCTACCCAATTTCGGACAGCAAATGGGTCAGCCCGGTGCATGTTGTGCCAAAGAAAGGAGGAATCACAGTGGAAGAGAATGCGCAGGGCGAACTAGTTCCCAAGCGCATTCAAACTGGCTGGCGCATGTGCATCGACTACAGGAAGCTGAACGCTGTCACGCGCAAGGACCACTTCCCGTTACCCTTTATGGACCAGATGCTGGATCGCTTAGCAGGTAAGCCTTATTTTTGTTTTCTGGACGGATATTCAGGGTACAACCAGATACCCATAGCTGCGGAGGATCAAGAGAAGACCACATTCACATGCCCGTTCGGTACGTTTGCGTTTCGGCGCATGTCTTTTGGGCTGTGCAACGCGCCAGGTACATTCCAACGCTTAGTCATGAGCATTTTTTCTGATATGATTGGTATATGCATAGAAGTGTTCATGGATGATTTCACTGTATATGGGAGTACCTTTGATGCATGTTTAACTCATCTAGATAAAGTTTTAGCGCGCTGCATCTCTAAGAATTTAGTGCTCAATTACGAAAAATGTCATTTCATGGTCACGCACGGAGTAGTACTAGGACATATCATTTCAGAGGAGGGTATTAAGGTAGACAAGGCTAAAATAGATCTCATTTCTAATCTGCCTTATGCCACCAACGTGCGCGACGTGAAATCATTCTTAGGGCATGCTGGGTTTTACAGGCGTTTTATTAAGGATTTCTCTAAAATTTGTATACCCCTGTCTAACCTGTTGCAAAAAGATGTGTGTTTCGATTTTACTGATGAGTGCAGGGCGGCGTTCGATAAGCTGAAGGAAGCGCTGACCAGTGCGCCAGTGATGCGCGGACCAGACTGGAACCTGCCATTTGAGCTGATGTGTGACGCAAGTGATTACGCAGTGGGTGCAGTCTTGGGGCAGCGCGTGGACAAGAAGCCGCACGCCATTTACTATGCATCGCGCACGCTGGACTCTGCGCAGAGGAACTACACCACCACGGAGAAGGAGCTTCTGGTAATTGTATTTGCGCTGGAGAAGTTCCGAGCTTATGTCCTAGGCGCAAGAGTCATCATCTACACTGACCACGCAGCTATCCGCTACCTCATGTCCAAGAAGGAGACCAAGCCGCGCCTGATGCGCTGGGTGCTCCTGCTTCAGGAATTCGACTTGGAGATCAAAGATAAGAAGGGCACGGAAAATACAGTCGCTGATCACCTGAGCAGGATCGTCAAGGAGGAGGAGCCAGGGCAGATCAAGGAGACATTCCCTGACGAGCACCTGATGGCGCTGACAGGTAAGGTACCATGGTATGCGCATATCGCAAATTACCTGGTCACAGGTGCGTTTCCTCCGCATTTCAATAAAACTCAGTGCATGCGATTGAAACATGAGTCCAAGCATTACCTTTGGGAAGATCCTTACATGCTTAGAATAGGTCCAGATCAGATATTAAGGCGTTGCGTTCCTGACCATGAGATTAACTCTGTTTTGATGTTTTGTCATGCGCACGCATGTGGAGGGCACTTTGGTCCCAAGCGCACGAGCAGGAAAATCTTGGACTGCGGATTCTACTGGCCGCACCTATTCAGTGACGCATATGACCATTGCAGAAATTGCGACAGGTGCCAGCGCACAGGAGGAATATCCGCGCGCAACGAGATGCCGCAGACCCCGATTCTGGTGGATGAAGTGTTCGATGTTTGGGGAATCGACTTCATGGGTCCATTTCCCCCATCTGCCGGCTACGAATACATACTGGTGGCCGTGGATTACGTATCCAAATGGGTCGAAGCTAAGGCCACGCGCAAGGATGATGGTAAGACTGTCGCTGACTTTCTCCGAACTAACATATTTTGCAGGTATGGAGTACCTAAGGCAGTCATCAGCGACCAGGGGACGCACTTCTGCAACAGGATTGTGGCGCAAGTTTTCAAGCACTATGGGGTGCGCCACAAGACGTCCACCGCTTACCATCCACAAACGAATGGGCAGGCCGAAGTGTCTAACTGAGAAATCAAGCGCATCTTGGAAAAGACTGTGAGGCCATCGCGCAAAGATTGGAGCCAGCGCCTGGATGATGCGCTATGGGCATACCGCACTGCGCATAAGACGCCCATTGGGACTTCACCATTTCGGCTGGTCTATGGGCAGGCATGCCACCTGCCAGTAGAGCTCGAGCACAAGGCATATTGGGCCTTGCGTATTTGCAACCTGAACTTGGATGAGGCAGGAAAAGAACGCGCATTTGAGCTGAGCAAACTAGAAGAGCTGCGCCTGGACGCCTATGAGGGACTGCGCGATTACAAGGAGCGCACCAAAGCGTATCATGACAAGCATATCCTCCGGCGCACATTTGAACCAGGAGACCAGGTATTGTTATTTTCATCACGCCTGAAGCTCATGCCTGGAAAGTTGCGCAGCAAGTGGACGGGACCATACACCATCACCAAGGTTTTCCCCTACGGAACAATCGAGTTAGAAGACGGGCACCGGCATCGTTTTCAGGTTAATGGGCAGAGAGTCAAACGGTACTTAGGAGACCCTTGGGATAACACAGCGCGCGACATTGAGCTGGCAGAACCAGAGATAATCGATGCGCCAGCTGACGCGCCAGAGGCACCACCAGATGCACCAGAGGGAGAACTGAAGATCATAGCTCACATTTCTTCTCCCTCTGCATCTACCCTCGTTACGCATAATTTATCACATACTGACCTTCCATTTTACCCTTTGCGCAGGACCAATGAGATCGCAACACACACGCTGGCGCAGGAACACTCAGGAGCAAGAGTGGGGGAGGTTGCAGACACACGTTTTGGCACGTAACGAGGTACAGTCGAGCCAACGACGTTAAACAAAGGCACTTGTCGGGAGGTAACCCGACACGTTTTATTTCCGCCTATTTTATTTTTCTGTTTGTTTTGTGTTTTTTGAGTTTTTTTAGCTAGGTTAGGACTTGGTAGTTTTTTGAGTCACACAGTAGTGCGCGGGACCGTGCGCCTAGCAATGCGTAGGTCAGAAGCGCTAGCCAGGGAGGTATATAAGGCAGGACTTAGAAAAAAATCCAACACTTTTTCACTCGACCGTTGCACACGAGCTCCCGCCGTCAGACTTCTGCCCGTCGATCAGCGCCCCACCCAGCATCCGTTTAGAGTGATTCACGGACCGCACAACCGCACAACACCCAGGTAACCTTCCCTCCCCGATTTGAGCAGTTCCGGTTAGGGTTTGCGCAGTGGAGGCAGTTTTTAGGGTTTTGAAATCGCACCGGGGTAGAGTGCGCGGATCAGAGCAGTGTTTAGTGCGTTGTGTCGGCGAGTAGTAGGCGTTCGTTCGGTACAAGTTTCGGAGATTTCTGGGCAGTTTCGATTTTGAAAGTTTCTAAGGAGCGTTGACCACAGTTGACCAGAGAACCAGCAGCCCCAACAGCAGAGCCCACCCCTGAACCAGCACTGATACCACCACCAGTAGCTTCCCCTGCCCGGCCTTCTGTTCCGGAGTCCCCCATAGCCTATCCCAGCGTAGACTCCGATTCCATTTGGGATTCACTTTCCGAGGACGAGCAGCCTGACCCCCTCACCGTAGTGCCACCAGCATCCAGCAACGACTACGTGACTGATTCTTCAGAGGATGAGGCGCTTGGGTCAGCAGCTGCGTCTAGCTCGGGGACCTTCTAAGGCCGCGAGGCAGCAGCATTAGTTTTCTTTAGGGTGGTGTCTTTTATTTTTGCTGCGTCTTATTGGATATTATGTGCTGAATATTTGTGCCGCATATTTTTGTGACCCTGTGCTATTGTTTGTGCTGTGTGACTATTTGTTTTTGTTCTTATGTTCTTTATTTTTTGCATTACATGCATGTGTGCGCTCTCCGTGCGCTTGCGCTTGAGTCGTGGGGATACGTCTCTGTTCAAGTGTGTGTGGGGGGGGGGGGGGGGCGTTACACTTACATTTCACGTTTTTGAGCATTTTTAGTAGACCTTAGTTTAAACTGAAGAGAATAGTAGCAGCAGTGCGCTAGAGTGCAGGATGCGCATGCGCTCCAGCTTGTTTTGCGCTATCCATATTGCGTGCGCTGCTATCTACAGTTTTAGTATAATTTTTTCGTTTTTTTTGCTCCTGTTAGTTGGGATATGCAGGGGATGTGGAGTTGATAGAAATGCTCCAGAAAGGCGGTTAGTCGCTTTTGCTTCGAAGGCAAGGTATATGGTCGAGAGCGTTAGTGGAGGCCGGTGCCTCGCAGCCTTCGGGACAAAAGAGCGCGCTCAGTCACGCAGATACCAAAGGCAAAACACCCAATGCGTGGCGAGGTGGGAAAACAGACCACCTTCTCTCTGGAAATCGAGCTAAGGAAGGCGGGCGCGGGTGTAAACGCGTGCGCTGACCGGCGCAGACAGACCAAAGGAGAGAGAGCGGGGCGAGTTCCATAGCTGCTATCCGAAGGCTGAGACTGGAACTGCTCTGGGAATATAAGAAATTAAAGATGAAGCTGCACAAAAGAAAATTACCAGCAGATGATACACGCTACAAAAGAATCAGCATGCGCACAAACATCAACATGCGCAAAGACCATAAGGAAATCATCAGAGAGCTCAGGTTCCCAGGAAGTGCGCGGGCAAATCACGCACTGGAAGAAGCTGCGTTATCCACCATATACCTATCTTCGGAGTAGGAGCTGGCAGCCAGGAGCCTAAGAAGAGCTATCTCCCAGCCATCCAAAAATCTTCATCCCGGCTGAGAGGTAATGAATTTCGAAATTATTATATTAGAACTGTTGAAAGCAGTTGTGCGCAGGTGATAGAGCAGTGCGAGTTGAGCAAATTGCGCATTCGCATCAGAGTGCAAGACTGTGCGCTAGACTCCAGAAGAGGTAATTGTATCCGCGCTTCAGTGCTTGTTCGGGACGAACAAGGGGCAAGTGTGGGGGGTTTGATAGAGGCTATTTGTACGCATTATTTAGATCATAACCCTATGCTTGTTTGCAATATTTTATGAGCAGGATTACTCGTTTCTCGTGTTTTTGTATTACAGGGCAAAACGAGTCCTTGAGTCGGATACGCGCTAACAGGCAGCGTTCTAGGAGTGAGAGATCCGCCTGCGGAGATAGCAGCACAAGCAGAAGAGAAGTTGGTGAGAGTCGGTAGCGGTGCGCTAGCCGATGCGCTAGCCGAATGCCGTGCGCCAGGCGCAAAATCCAGTGACCAGATTTGGAAGTTGCCAAAGGTGAACTTCCTGGGCAATATATAAACGAAGGAAGTCTAGGGTTTCAAAGAGAGAGATATCACAGCCGTCATTGGACAACGCACATCAGAGAGAGCGGCAACACTGGAAAACACACGGACTTGTTGAGAGGATTTGCGCCAGCCGACTGCGCCAGCCGAGAAGACAATCTGCACGCACTGTTTGCTACTGTGTTCTCAGACATATTAGACCTTATTTACTATTCTATGATGTTTATTACTAGCATGTCTAGCTAAACTCTTAGTGTTGGTCGGGCATGAATCTATGAAGTATTACCTTTGAGACTTGAGCTTAATGCATAGTTTACATACTTGTATTAATCCTGTGCGTACGGAGATAGCTAGTTGCATGAGTAGGGGAAGCCTTGAACCGCAATCTTACTTATGTTGCTTGCTTGTCATATGTTAAACTAGTTGATAGCTTTACGGTGACAACTAGGAGTAACGAGCTAGGGTAAGCAGTTGCTACTGTGACAGGATTCGCAGCTGTTTTAGTCTATGTTCTAAGGATTGATAGCACATGAACTTTGAACGGAACATGCGCACGTGTTAGGAAGCCTTGACCGGACACTAACCCAAGAAAATCACAAACCATAGACATTTAGAGTCGATGATAAGGACTGCGTTCATAGAGGATTGTCTGCCCAATACTTCTCATAGTCATAGTATCTAATCTCTACTGCTTGCGCACGTCTAGTGCAATTTCCTGCGTTACGCTAGCTACTGTTCATTTGCGCATCGCGCACCCCAATCTCACACAACCCCCATTTTTAGTGTAGACGACAGGATTGAAGACTGAACTACTTGCTCCCTGTGGAGATCGACCCTTACTTAACCGCTGTACTGGTGGAAGAGGAAGGATTATATTTGACGCGCACAACGACGCGCGATCAGGCCTCCTTACCACAATGCCAGCATATGCGATGACACTTTAGTCTTACATATTTACTCCTTCCAGAAGGGATGGATTTCTTGTTCATTCTGGCTTGAAATCAGCGCTGAATGGCTTCTTGTTCATAGCTTACTTCTTCTAGATTGCATACACCTTCTTTGCATTAAAGGGAATAGAGTCCTCAAACATATACCTACTCTTTGTAGGGGATCTATTACCTGGTTGGCCATTCTGACAGGAGCAGTTACATATGTCCTTTAATAGTATCGCATCTTTTGACTTCGTTTCATTCGTTAGAGCGGACTCTTCCTTGGGAATCCAATTCCTAGTCTGATGAAGTGTTTTGAGAAGTTCTTGCACTTCTCTTTGGCTCTTATGGTCTCTTGTTCCTTCATCCAATGTTCTTTTCTTTCAGTTTCACCTTCTCTAGTACTTTTTAATGTGTGTAGCAGCTCTGCGTTGTCAGCCTTTAGTTGTGTCAGGGTGGCATCCAGATGTTTGATGTTGATCAGGTGTTCCTCACAGGTGTGGAAATGATCCTTCTGTAGTTTCTTTTCCCTCTTGAGACTTATTTCCTTATAAGCCCATAATTTGTTGTTTTCTATCATTCCTATAATTGTTTCATCTTTCTCCACCAGGATTTGATTGAGCTTGTCATTTTCCCTTAACAGTCCTCTTATTACATCGATAAAATCTGAGTCAGTTTCAAAAGTATTAGTGGATAGGGTAGGGATGGTTACCTCAGAGGTATCAGAGTGAGCCATCATGCACACGTCCTTTGTTGAGCGATCTCCATCACTATCTTCGTCAGATTCTCCCCAAGTAACCAACATGGCTGGCTTACTTTTCTGAGATGGGGGATCTCCATTTTTTTCTTCTAATGCAGTCTTTAGCCAAGTGTTCCTTCGTTTGGCACGGATAGCATAATATGTCTTTGGTTTCCTTGAAGATGCGTGAAATTCGCAGTGTCTCTGAGTTGCCCATTATGTACAAGCAGTTGCTATAGCACACTCTTGTAATGAATCTTTTGCCAAGCTAAAACAATGCATAGCGATTTGTTCACCCAGTTCGGCCAAGTGCCGACCTCTGGGAAAGACTGAGCCTCAGTCTTTCAATTCACTAGTCTTAAGGTCTGTTGTACAACACGGTTCCACTCCACGCAACCTATGCTACTCAACCTTAGGTAGTCGATCACACACAATCAGAACACCCTCTGACTTGTGTCACCTACACAATTGAATTAATTCAGAATAGCTATTCTACTGATCCCATAGGCTCAGCCTATTCTAATTAAAACAATACTACCGTAGGTCTGCTATAGCACACCCGCTGAAGCTAGCTGGTGCAGGTTCTGTCTGCGTCGCTCCAAAGCTTTCCGCTGAGCCAATCGAACTCTTCTACGAGCGCTTCACACTCTGGAATACTCCCCCTCACTCAGTGACTATCTGTCCCTAGCGAGACCTGGCCCTCTACAGATTGTCCGAGTTCCTCCACTCGACAATTCCCTTACGGCCCGTGTTGATCAACCAACAAGCTCGTCCTGCTCTGAATTGGTTCTATGATCAAGCTCTGACGAAACTCTACAAGTCTCAATCAGCCTCTGCTTTAGTCACTCAGTTCTGCGCGCACGCTCTGCTCTTTGTGACTCCCTGACTCTCGTTGCGGTATGTAGACTCTCTGTGTATGTGCTCTCAAGCTTTCTCTATTCTGCGCCCACTTTCTGCACTGACCTTGCCCTCCTTAAGTACTCAACTGATGAGCAACCGAATTACACTTTTGGAAGTTCCTTAAAGCAACAATATCTCCTAATTTGTAGGAGATTAGATTTGGTTGGAGAAACAAATCTTCCACAACCAAATCTTCACCAAGATACGAGAATCTCCACTGGAATATTCTCTCTGAATAATTAGAAGCTCCCCGTCACTCTGCTGCTCCTTGTACATCCTTTGAAAGCTTCTCCAAGAACAATGCTGATCTGTTGCTACAGCTCCTGCTATAGCAGCTGCTTGAGCACTGGGCTTGTTCACTTGTGCTAGTTTTGTCAATCGAATGCCATACAACATTATCAATCTCCCTCTTGGCATTTTTGACAAAACCCTTCATGCACTGAAATCAGAAATTAAAGGACCAATATTTGTTCAATACACTTATGACCACATACGGTCTTAATAAGTCATCGCATTTTCCACGCAGGGAAAAAAACACAGAAAAAAAACTTCCAAGAGGCTCTTCTTCCTTCTCCCCCTTTTTGTCATAAATCCTCAGCGATCTTCTTTGGCCGGGGGGCATCACCTTCCTCCTCTGGATATTCAAGATCCTTGAGCAATCCTCTGATTTGAGTTCTTCTAACATAATCCTCTTTGCTTCAGTAGCTAGCAAGTTCAACTCAGACTTTAGATGGCTCACTATCCTGGCTTTGAGAGCAGCTTGTATCGCCGGGGCTGTGAGATGTGTGATCGCGCGTCGTTGTGCGCGTCAAATTAATTCCTTCCTCTTCCACTAGTACAACGGTTAAGTAAGGGTCGATCTCCACAGGGAGCAAGCAGTTCAGTTTTTAGCCAGTAACCTACACTTATGAAATTGGGGGGTGCGTGATTGGTTTGCGCGATGCGCGAGTAAACAGTGGTATCGTAATGCAGGAATTTGCACTAGACGTGCGCAGGCAATAGAGATTAAGTACTATGACTATGAGAAGTATCGGTGCAGACAATCCTCTATGAGTGCATTCCTTATCATCGACTCTAAATGTCTATAGTTTGGGTTGCTAATGTTAGTGTCCGATCAAGGCTTCGTAACATGTGCGCATGTTCCGATCAAAGTTCATGTGCTATTAATTCTTACACTAGACTAAACAACTACGAATCCGATCAAGGTAGTAATTGCCTATCCTAGCGCGTTACTCCTAGTTGGCACCGTCAGGCTATTCAACTAGTTTAACAAACAACAACAAGCAACAAGAGTAAGATTGCGGTTCAAGGCTTCCCCTACTCATGTAACAAGGTGCCAGTAATGTGCACAAAATTAATATAAGCAAGCAAGCTATGCATTAAGCGCAAGTATCAAAGGAAATACTCATAGATTCATGTCCAACCGATACTAAGCGTTTAGCTAGACATGCTAGTGGTAAACATCACAGAAACAGTAAATAATAACTAAAGTGTCCGAGAAAACAATAGCAAACAGTGCGTGCAGGTTGCTGTCTTGGCTGGCGCAGTCGGCGGGCGCAGATCCTCTCAACAAGCTCGTGTGTTTTCCAGTCCTGCTGCGCAGTGCCTCCTGGGTGTACGAATTGTGAATCCCTAGAATCGTCTCTCAACCCTAGCCTCCCTCTCTTCTTTATATACTGCTCAGGGGCTCATCCTTGGCAACTTCCAAATCTAGTCGTGTCAGGATTTGGAAACACCACCATCTGCGCCTGGCGCACGGCATCTGCTTAGCGCAATCGGTTAGCGCACCGTGGTTGACTCTGCCAATTCTTCTGTTTGCGCCGCTAGCTCCGCAGGCTGTGTGATGCGCATCCTAAACGCTGGCTGTTAGCGCGTATCCGACTTAGGCCCTTGTTTTGCCCTGAAATACAAAAACACTGGAAACCAGTAATCTTGTACAAAAAATAATGCAAACAAGCACAGGGTTATGATCTAAATAATGTGTATAAATAGGCTCTATCAAACCCCCCACACTTGCCCCTTGTTCGTCCTCGAACAAGCACTCAAGCACGGATACCATTACCTCTCTGGAGTCTAGCGCACAGTCTTGCACTCTGGCGCGATCTGCATGACTGAACACCTTGCGCTGCTCTACCACCTACGCACAACTGCATTCAACAGTTCTAATATAATGATTTCGCAATTCATTACCTCTCAGCTGGGATGAAAATCATTTCGGATGGCTGGGAGATAGCTCTTTATAGGCGCCAGGTTGTCAGCTCTCACTCCGAGGATGGGTATATGGTTAACAGCGCAAGCTTCTTCCGGTGCGGGATTCCTCCGCGCACTTTCTGGGAACTCAAGCTTTTTGATGATTTTCTTTGTGGATTTTGCGCACGCTGGTACGTATTTGTGCGCATGATGATTCTTTTGTAGCGCATATCATCTGCTGGTCTTTTTTCATTGTACAGCTTTGTCTACGGTTCCTATGTTTCCCAGAACGGTTCCAGTCTCGGCCTCCGGATAACAGCTATGGAACACCGCCCCGCTCTCCCTCCTCGGTCTATCTGCGCAGGTCGGCGCACGCGTTTACACCCGCGCCCGCCTTCCTTGGCTTAACTTCCAGAGAAAAGGTGGTCTATTTTCCCACCTCGCCACGCTTTTGGGTACTTGCCTTTGGCATCTGCGTGACTGAGCGCGCTCTCTTGTTCCGAAGGTCGCGAAGCGCCGGCCTCCACTCGCGCTCTCGACCATATACCTCACCTCCGAAGCGCGAACGACTAACCGCCTCTCTAGAGCGTTTCTGTCCACTCCACATACCCTGTATATCCCAACTAACAGGAGCAGAAACACGAAAAAAATATACTAAAAATAGTTGATAGCAGCGCACGGCGCAATATGGATAGCGCAAATAAGCTGAACAGTGCGCGCAATCCGCACACAAGCGCACTACTGCTACTGTTTCCTTCAATTAAACTAAGCTACACTATAAAGCTCAAAAAAAAAAAAAACGTGAAATGCACATGTAACGCTCCCCCCCCCACACCGTGTCCCCACGACTCAAGCTCAAGCGCACGGAGAACGCGCACATGCAGAACATATGCATGGAAGAAAAAATAAAGAACATAAAAACTAAGAACATAAAGTCAAAGCAGCGCAAATAAAGCATAGGGACACAAAATGTAGCACAGGAGTTCAGCACACAAATATAGCAACAGAATATCAAATAAGGTTCAGCATATAAAAGAAAATAGACACCACCCGAAAGAAATAATGCGCTCCCCCCCCCCCCCCCCCCGCAGCTCTAGAGGTCATCGGAGCTGGACGCAGCTGCTGAACTATGCGCCTCCTCCTTTGAAGAATCCGTCATATATTCGGAGCTGGAGGAAGGCGGTACAACCGATAGGGCGACAGGCTGCGCCTCGACGTCATCCTCTGAAACGGGGTCCCATAGCGAGTCTGAGCTGGTGCTAATGATGGGTTCGGCTATAGGGGACCTTGGAATGGACGGCTGGGCAAGGGAAGGTACAGGTGCTGGTACTTGTTCTGGTTCGGGGGTGGGTTCTGCTGGTGCTGGTGCTGATTGTGCTGGTGCTGGTGCTGCTGGGAAGGGCTCTGCTGGATGCACTGGGGGCTGAGTAAGAGGGCTGGCTGGCTGGTGTGGACTGCCGGGAGAACCTGGAGGTGGCCGGTGTAGGCTGAGGAGAGGGGGAATTGCGTCTCCAAATCTCCACCCTGATGGTGGGCTCATGCTAAAGTCCGCCCCCTCTGGTGCTAGATATTCGAGCACGCGCATGACGTTGAACATCATGCGCTGCTCTGCTGATGCTTCCTCAGGCGCCGCCTCAGCCTCAGTCCTTGGGCGCTTCCCTGGGGCACGCGGGGGAGAATCCTCGATGGAAATGGTAATTGGCTCCCCCTGCGGTGCGCGGGCCCTCCGGTGCGCTCTAGTCTGCACGCGGGTCCTTGCGCGCCTGACTGGAGGCACAACTTGCTCTGGGACTTCATCCTCCTCCATCTCTTGCGCGGCCTCTGCTGCTTGCGCACTGCTTTCTGCTCTTGGCCGCGGCACTCTGGCCGGCTGCAGGCGGTAGCACCACTCCAATGTGCCATCTTCCTTCACGGCTACCACCCTGATCTGCAGCATGTGGGCGCGGTCCAGAGGGACAGCCGGCACCAATGTGTGCTCTGGCACCTCGGGCTCTCCATGTAACACCCGCAGCAGGTGCGTAATAATACCTCCGCAAGTCAGCGGCCCCTTGGTGCTGACTCGGCTCCAGTGGTGCACCATGTTCAGAACAAAGAGCACCCTCTTCCTATAATAAAACCCCTTTAAGATCTCCATATCCAGCAAACTGATCTTCGGCGCACCATTAAAGCGCCCAATGATGGCATAGGCGACCAGGCGCCACAAGTAGAACATCCACGGGTCACGCAGCTCTCGTCCCCTGCTGCGCCCCGCGGCAAACACAGGCCCGGTTGCTATCTAGCGCCACGCCTCTTGGTTGGTCTGCGCATCCATGTCAGCTTCTCACACCTTAGCGCACCTCAATGTGCGCTTCAGCCTCGTAGCCGAGGTAATGTACCACACCCCTCGGTGCCGGTACCTGATCTCCATAGCTCCTGGCTCCAATGATGCCAAAAATTCACAGGTGTCCTCCCTGTCTGCTGCGCTGTTGAGTTCCAACAGCGCCTCCCAGCCCGCCAGCGCGAGCCTCTCCAAAATGAAGTCCTCCAAACCGACCTCCCGTAGGAACTCCCGACTGATGCACGGAGTCCCGTACATCTCGAGCCTCAGGAAGGCCGCGTACATGCTGGCGAAGCGAGCTGGGGTAGCTTGGTCCTCGGCAGGCTGCATTTCTCTGGTCAACTCCGGTCAACACTGCTCAAACACTCCAAAAATCCAAACTCCTCCGAATGCGCTGAAATTCTCACCAAAGGGGCGCCTACTGCCCGCCTACAAAACCCTCTAAACAGCACTCCAATCGGCGCACTCTAGCCTGGTGCGATTTCAAAACCCTAAAACACTTCTCCTCCGTACAAAACCCTACTGGAATCTTGCTCAAGTCTGGGGGAAAGGTTACCTGGGGTGAGTGCGGCCGTGTGCTCTGCAAATCTCTCTAAACTGGAGGTGGGTTGGGCGCCGGACAGCGGGCGGAGGAGCGAAGGCGGGAGTTGTACTTTCAACGGTCGAGTGAAAAAGTGCTGAAATTTTCTAAGTCCTGCCCTTATATACCCCCCTGACTGGCGCAGCGGTCCTGCGCACTGCTGCTCGACTAAAAACTACAGGTCCTAGAATAACTAAAAGACACTAGAAAAAACTAAAAGAAAGACATGTAAAAGTAAAACGAGTCGGGTTACCTCCCGACAAGTGCCTTTGTTTAACGTCATTGGCTCGACTGTACCTCGTTACGTGCCCAAATGTGTGCCAGTGACCTCCCCCACTCTTGCTCCTGAGTGACCCCGCGCTTGTGCATGGGTTGTGTTCTTCTTGGTCATGCGCAAAGGGTGAGAAGGGTAGTCAACATGGATAATATGTGAGAAGTCTGCAGTAACGAGGGTAGATGAAGAGGAAGAAGAAATGTGAGCAATGGTTTCCAGTTCTCCCTCTGGTGCATCTGGTGGTGACTCTGGCGCAGCAGCTGGCACATTTGTTACCTCTGGCTCTGCCAACTCAATGCCGCGCACTGTGTCGTCCCAAGGTTCTCCTAGATACCGTTTGACTCTCTGCCCATTGACCTGAAAACGATGCCGGTGCTCGTTTTCTAATTCGATTGTTCCATAGGGGAAAACCTTGGTGACTGTGTACGGTCCCGTCCATTTGCTGCGTAGCTTTCCAGGCATGAGCTTCAGGCGTGATGAGAATAATAATACCTGGTCTCCTGGCTCGAAAGTGCGTCGGAGGATATGCTTGTCATGAAACGCCTTTGTGCGCTCCTTGTAATCGCGCAGTCCCTCATAGGCATCCAGGCGCAGCTCTTCTAATTCGCTCAGCTCAAACGCGCGCTCCTTTCCAGCCTCATCTAAGTTCAGGTTGCAAGTGCGTAAAGCCCAATATGCTCTGTGCTCTAGCTCTACTGGCAGGTGGCATGCTTTTCCGTAGACCAACCGAAACGGTGAAGTCCCGATTGGTGTCTTATGCGCAGTGCGGTATGCCCACAGCGCGTCGTCTAGGCGCTGGCTCCAATCTTTGCGCGATGGTCTCACAGTCTTCTCCAGGATGCGCTTGATCTCTCTGTTGGAGACCTCGGCCTGACCATTTGTCTGAGGGTGATAAGCAGTGGACGTCTTGTGGCGCACCCCATAATGCTTGAAAACTTGCGCCACGATCCTGTTGCAAAAGTGCATCCCCTGGTCGCCGATGATTGCCTTAGGCACCCCGTACCTGCAAAAGATGTTAGTTTTCAGAAACTCAGCGACCGTCTTACCATCATCTCTCCGTGTGGCCTTAGCTTCGACCCATTTGGAGACATAGTCCACTGCCACCAATATGTACTCGTATCCGGCAGATGGAGGAAATGGCCCCATGAAGTCAATTCCCCATATGTCGAACACTTCATCCACTAAAATTGGCGTCTGCGGCATCTCGTTGCGCGCTGATATGCCTCCTGTGCGCTGGCACCTGTCACAATTCCTGCAATAGTCATATGCGTCTCTGAACAGGTGCGGCCAATAAAATCCGCAGTCCAGGACCTTCCTGCTGGTGTGCTTGGGACCAAAGTGTCGTCCACATGCGTGCGCATGACAAAACATCAAAACAGAGTTAAATTCATGGTCAGGCACGCAGCGCCTCAATATCTGATCTGGTCCTATTCTAAGCATATAAGGATCATCCCACAGGTAATGCTTGGACTCATGTTTCAATCTCATGCACTGGGTTTTATTGAAATGCGGAGGAAACGTACCTGTGACCAGGTAATTCGCAATGTGCGCATACCATGGTACCTTACCTGTCAGCGCCATCAGATGCTTGTCAGGAAATGTCTCAGTGATCTGCCCTGGCTCCTCCTCCTTCACGATCCTGCTCAGGTGGTCCGCAACTGTGTTCTTCGTGCCCTTCTAATCCTTGATCTCCAGGTCGAATTTCTGCAGTAGGAGCACCCAGCGCATCAGGCGCGGCTTAGTTTCTTTCTTGGACATTAGGTAGCGGATGGCTGCGTGGTCTGTGTATATGATGACCCTAGCACCTAGAACATATGCACGGAACTTCTCTAGCGCAAACACAATTGCCAGAAGCTCCTTCTCCGTGGTGGTGTAGTTCCTCTGCGCAGCGTCCAGTGTGCGCGATGCATAATAGATGGCGTGCGGCTTCTTGTCCACTTGCTGCCCCAGGACTGCACCTACTGCATAATCGTTTGCGTCGCACATCAGTTCAAATGGTAGGTTCCAGTCTGGGGCGCGCATCACTGGCGCACTGGTCAGCGCTTCCTTCAGCTTATCAAATGCGGCCCTGTACTCATCAGTAAAATCGAAGCACACATCCTTTTGCAAGAGGTTAGACAGGGGAATACAAATTTTAGAGAAGTCTTTTATAAAACGCCTGTAAAATCCGGCATGTCCTAAGAATGACTTCACATCGCGCACGTTCGTGGCATAAGGTAGATTAGAAATAAGGTCTATCTTAGCTTTGTCTACCTTGATCCCCTCCTCTGAGATGATGTGTCCTAGCACTACACCATGCGTTACCATGAAATGGCATTTTTCATAATTGAGTACTAGGTTCTTAGAGATGCAGCGCTCTAAAACTTTATCTAAATGACTTAAGCATGCATCAAAGGTACCTCCATATACAGTAAAATCATCCATGAACACTTCTATGCATATACCAATCATATCAGAGAAAATGCTCATGACAAGGCGTTGGAACGTACCTGGCGCGTTACACAGCCCAAATGACATGCGCCGAAATGCAAACATTCCGAACGGGCAGGTGAATGTGGTCTTCTCTTGATCCTCCGCAGCTATGGGTATCTGGTTGTACCCTGAATATCCGTCCAAGAAACAAAAATAGGGCTTACCTGCTAATCTGTCCAGCATCTGGTCCATAAAGGGTAGCGGGAAATGGTCCTTGCGCGTGACTGCGTTTAGCTTCCTGTAGTCGATGCACATGCGCCATCCAGTCTGGATGCGCTTGGGAACTAGCTCGCCCTGCGCATTCTCTTCCACTGCGATTCCTCCCTTCTTAGGCACAACGTGCACTGGACTGACCCATTTGCTGTCCGAGATGGGGTAAATGACTCCCGCGTCAAGCAACTTTAGAATTTCCTTCTGTACTACCTCCATCATATTTGGGTTCAATCTGCGCTGAGCCTCCCTGGATGGTTTGGCACCATCTTCCAATAGAATTCTATGCATGCATACGTCTGGGCTCACTCCACGCAGATCTGCCAGTGTCCATCCTATAGCGCGCTGGTTCCTGCGCAGCACCTGCTGTAAACGCACTTCCTGCTCCTCTTCTAATCCTTTCTTTATGATCACTGGCAGGGTGTCCTCATTTCCCAAGAAAATGTATTTGAGGTGCTCTGGCAGTTGCTTCAGCTCGACCTTGGGTGCCTGTTCAATAGAGGGCAAGATTTTATTAGCAGTGCAAATATGAACTATGTCGTGTACCTGTTTGAGTTCTGGTTCAGTACTGCTCAGCCCCTCGTCCTACTCCTCCAACTCTGCCTGTGCCAGTGGCTCTGGTTCTATTGTTGCGCTTGCACATTGCGCATCTGAGACTAAATCGTCAATGTTGTCCATCGCGTGCACTGTGGTGTGCTCGTGTGGGTGCTGCATCCCTTTGAATATATTGAAATGGATCTCTTCGCCGTCAACCTCCATGGAGAGTGTGCCCCTCCACACGTCTATCTTCGTGCGCGCGGTCATCAGGAAAGGTCTGCCCAGTAGGATCTGCGCACTGCTGGTGCTTGATTCACCCTCCATTTCTAGCACATAAAAATCTGCTGGGAACACCAGCTCTCCTACTCGCACAAGAACATCCTCTATCATGCCTGCAGGTTGTTTGCAAGACCGATCTGCTAGCTGAATAGTGAGACCTGCAGGCTTTAGTGGTCCAAGGCGCAATGTCGCATATAGGGAATAAGGTAACAAATTGATGGATGCACCTAAATCAATCATGCAGTTGCTTACTGTGGTCTTACCTAAAGTGCAAGGGATAGTGAACGTACCTGGGTCTCGGCACTTAGGTGGTACCTTATGTTGCACGATCGCTGAGGCCTGCGCATTTAGCATTACCTGTGCGCATTCGCCTTTCCTCCTCTTGTTTGTGCACAGCTCCTTTAAAAACTTGGCGTACCTGGGAATCTGCCGAACTGCTTCGATAAGGGGAATGTTGATTTCCACCTTGCTGAATAACTCGTATAGCTCTTTGTCCAGCGCCTCCTTTCTAGCCGATGGTGCCTGCACAGGAAAAGGTGCAGGTATATTAGTACGATTCGTGCCCTTGTCGTTTATTTGTGTTATACCTGGCGCCTCGCCCTGCTGGCTTGTGGCTGGCACTTCTGGTTGCGCATCTTGCTCTGGTTGCGCATTCTGTTCTGCTGGATCCGGGACTTGCGCAGCTGGTTGCGCGGGCGCCTTCGTGGTCTGCTCTGCTCCTATTGTGCGCCCAGTCCTCAGTGTCACTGCATTGACTCCTCCTTTGGGGTTCTGAATCACTTGCGAAGGCAGGTTGCCATCGCTCTTCTTTAGCTCATATACCGTGGTAGCGATCTGTGATAGCTGCTTTTCAATGGACTCGAACCTCTTGTCATACTTCTCGTCATTCTTGCGCACTGTGTCTGCTAGCTGCCCCACGATATCTTCCAAAGATCGCCTCGGTTGCTGGTTGTTATGCACTGGTGCGTCAGTGCGGCGATGCGGTGGATTGTAGGGCGCAGCTTGTTGCGTCTGCTGTGGTGCGCGCTGATCTGTGGACTGCCTCTGGAAATTATTTTCCTCCTTCCATCTGAATCCATTTGCTGCCAGTCCAAAGCGAGGCTGATTCTGTCTTTGTGGTCCTCTATTACCCCATCCTCCAAGAGCATTGACATCTCCAGATTCCTCGAAAAGTGTGGGACATTCATCAGTCTTGTGCTCGGTTGACCTATAGAATTCACATACCTTTGGCGCAACTGGTTGTGCGCTTTGCGCACTCATCAACTTCTGCAGCATGGCCTTCATTTCCTTGATCTCAGCGCTTGCTTCTACCTGATGCACAGAACGAGTACGACTATTTTCAAGTGTTAGCTGATGTCTTACCTGACCAGCAGAGTCTTCTATCAGCTGCCACGCGTCTTCTGGATACATGTTGCAAAAGTCGCCTCCTTCGCATGCGTTCAATAACCTCAGCTCCATGGGCAGCAGTCCATTCAGGAAGTTCTCTATCAGCACATTCTGGGGCAAGCCATGATTGTAGCAGTTGGCCTCTAGCTCCCTGAAACGCTCGTAATACTCTGACAGTGACTCTCCTGCGCTCTGCCTTGGCGCGGCCAGTTCCCTCCTGAGTAGCACGATCTTTGCTGCGGGATAGAATTTGTCCAGGAACTTCTTCTGCAGCTGCTCCCATGTGTGAATTGATCCGGCTGGTAAGTTCATCAACCAATGTCTGGCCTTATTACATAGTGAAAATGGGAATGCCTTCATCTTCAGCGCCTCATCGCTCTCCCCTTCTGTCTTCATGTTCTCGCATATGACTAGGAACTCTCGCACATGTTTGACTGGATTTTCGTTGTTCATCCCGTGGAACTTCGGCATGTGATGGATGAGCGAGCTCCTTAGTTCAAAATATCCGTCTGGCGGAAGCACGATGCACCATGGCTGGTTAACAGTGATAGGGGCTGACATCTCGCGCACTGTTCTGCGTCGCGCAGCTTGTCGCGCGGGTGGCGCATTATACAATTCAGCGGCCATCCTTGCTTCAACCTCGCGCTGCACTTCTTCTCTGAACAGGGCTGCGCGGTTATGTGCCCTTGCTTCCTCTGGGGTTCTGTCCCCTAAGTTTTCTCCTACGACACTGTTATCCTCCATAACCTGTTCTAAATCTCAAAGAAAACGAAATTAAAAGATAACTAATGCTGCTGCGTCTGTCAGTGCGCAACTATAATCTGCGCAGCGCAACTGTTTCAAGGTTGCGCAGGCTAATGGTGATTGCGCGCTGTCAGAAACAACAACGAGAAAACAAAACAAACTGAAATAACTAATTACTAAAAAGGAAAACGTAAACTAGCTAGAACTTAGGTGTGTTGCTCCCCGGCAATGGCGCCAAAATTTGATCGCGCGTCGTTATGCGCGTCAAATTAATTCCTTCCTCTTCCACTAGTACAGCGGTTAAGTAAGGGTCGATCTCCACGGGGAGCAAGCAGTTCAGTTTTTAGCCAGGAACCTACACTTATGAAATTGGGGGGTGAGTGATTCGTTTGCGCGATGCGCGAGTAAACAGTGGTATCATAACGCAGGAATTTGCACTAGACGTGCGCAGGCAATAGAGATTAAGTACTATGACTATGAGAAGTATCGGTGCAGACAATCCTCTATGAGTGTATTCCTTATCATCGACTCTAAATGTCTATAGTTTGGGTTGCTAATGTTAGTGTCCGATCAAGGCTTCCTAACATGTGCGCATGTTCCGATCAAAGTTCATGTGCTATTAATTCTTACACTAGACTAAACAACTATGAATCCGATCAAGGTAGTAATTGCCTATCCTAGCGCGTTACTCCTAGTTGGCACCGTCAGGCTATTCAACTAGTTTAACAAGCAACAACAAGCAACAAGAGTAAGATTACGGTTCAAGGCTTCCCCTATTCATGTAACTAGCTGCCAGTAATGTGCACAGAATTAATATAAGCAAGCAAGCTATGCATTAAGCGCAAGTCTCAAAGGAAATACTCATAGATTCATGTCCAACCGATACTAAGCGTTTAGCTTGACATGCTAGTGGTAAACATCACAGAAACAGTAAATAATAACTAAAGTGTCCGAGAAAACAATAGCAAACAGTGCGTGCAGGTTGCTGTCTTGGCTGGCGCAGTCGGCTGGCGCAGATCTTCTCAACAAGCTCGTGTGTTTTCCAGTCCTGCTGCGCAGTGCCTCCTGGGTGTACGAATTGTGAATCCCTAGAATCGTCTCTCAACCCTAGCCTCCCTCTCTTCTTTATATACTGCTCAGGGGCTCATCCTTGGCAACTTCCAAATCTGGTCGTGTCAGGATTTGGAAACACCACCATCTGCGCCTGGCGCACGGCATCTGGTTAGCGCAATCGGTTAGCGCACCGTGGTTGACTCTGCCAATTCTTCTGTTTGCGCCGCTAGCTCCGCAGGCTGTGTGATGCGCGTCCTAAACGCTGCCTGTTAGCGCGTATCCGACTTAGGCCCTTGTTTTGCCCTGAAATACAAAAACACTGGAAACCAGTAATCTTATACACAAAATAATGCAAACAAGCACAGGGTTATGATCTAAATAATGTGTATAAATAGGCTCTATCAATGTGGTTCCTCCAGAGAAGATGGATCAGAAGGAGCAACTAGTAAGGGGTCCTCTTGGGCAATATCCACTGCATGTTTTCTTTTGAAGAGTTTGAGGTCGACAACAAACACTTGTAGCTCTTCAGACATCCCCTCTGTAATGGACTTCAGCTCCGGATGTTCTCTAATGATCAATTCATAGATGAGGGGGAAGGATAATGGCTTGAACCGACTTGATGGAGCCAGCATGTGCAGCAATCTGAGGGAACATCACCTCTCCCATATTCACTCTTCTTCTCTTTCCAATGGCATGCAGAAGGTTTCCAAAGGTTCTACTAACTTTTCCTCTATGTGAGCTAGGAATCCAGTTCCAAATGCCTAAATTGTATAGCAGGGCATTCTTAAATGTGAGTTCAGAGGCATTCAGATTTGGTCCTGCCCACGACATGCACAACCCTCCTGTGAGAAAGTTGGTTAGTACCTCACTATTAACATTTGTAGGATCCCTTGACTCACTATCTATTCCCAGATACTCATTAATTTTCTCGGGGGAAATTACCACCAACTTGCCTCTTACCCAGCTTTTCCCATAGTTTTCTCACTCTTCATCACCAAACTTATCCTCCATATTGGCTAAAAATTCTCTCACTAAGGGAATACTAAATCTTTTAGGAATAGTCAAGGATCTCAGAAGGTTTACCTCAGTTAGAAGCTGGATGATTACTGCAGATTTGTATTTTTCAGGGACCAAGCTCTTTTCTGGTACAATCGTCTTCCTTTTAACAATCCCCCATGATTGTGAAGAATCTTGTTTCGAAACCAGATGCTTCCTATAGTGACTCCTTCCCTATCTTCTAAAAGGGCAGCTTGTATCTCAGATTCCTTCCTTGAAGGTTCTCCCTCACTGTCACTGCCACAGTCAGTCGATGCTTCTTCATCACTTGAGTCTGGAATAATGATGGGAGCCTTTCCTTTGTCTGGCTGAGGAGGAGGAGATACTTTAGCAGCTTCTAGTTCAGCTGACTCCTCAGACCATGATTCTTCAGGGTCTTCTTTTGAGCCTGGGGTATGGACCACTCTTCTGCTTGGCTCTTCTCTGGCTCCCTGAGATGTTGTAGCACCCTCTGGAACTTGATCCACATAGAGGGTTTTCCCCTCTATTTGGTGTGCAACTTCTTCAAGCATTGTAGATGGTTCTGCCATAGATTCTTCGGTCTGCTCTACTCTCCTCCTTTTTGACGAAGGCCTTTCAGAGGGTATGAGATTCTGTGAACGTGATTGCTGTGGAAGTTGCCAGATGACCAAATCAGGACAGGTTCTCCTGATGTGTGCGGTGGCACAGACTTTTGACTACTCCTAGCTTGACGGGCGGCGCCCAGGTTCTTCTTCAGCCCGCGGGTTCGCACCGTTGTGGATTTGAGCAGTACAGGTTTGGTCGGCTGAGTTCGGAGAAGATGAACGAAGCTTTTCAAATGTGCCCTAGAAATTCAATTTCCCCGCTGATATTTTGTTTTTCGCAAACGCACATGCCCCGCACGAGTTCTTTCTTCCGTTTAAACCTCTACACATTTTTGTACAAGTTTATGTATGTGTCAAGTTGCTATAGCAACTCGACCTTGCATAGTTGTCTGTTCGGAGTGTAGCTCAGCATCACCTAGTATTCCTCGAGCTCCGGACTCTTATTTTCTCACCCACACTAGGGTTGGTCTGAGTTTCCACTGCTTCTGACTGTTATAACAATCATACTGCCTTTCTTTCCATCTGTCATATTTAGGTATCCACATTTGATTTTCCCATGATCCCCTATTGATTGTTTTCGTCCAGTGTGTTGGTTCATGCGTCTTCCTGACCATTCTTTGATTTTCTGACCAATTGTGGCCACTTATTGGACCCACCGTTCTGAAAGACACTCGACAGTGTGACTTGGTCTTCGGTTTCTTCTTCCAGTTTTCAATCCTGATTGCCTTTTGAGGTATCCAGTGCTTCTTCAACCTTGGACATTTGCTTCGGACATGTCCCTCTTGTCCACATACATCGCAGGTACACCATCTTCTGCTAAGAATGCTTTTTGGGACAGGTGGTAGATACAGTGGTTGCTGAAGCACCCCTTGTTGAGACTGTTGACCTTTTCTTCCACAATCGGTCTTTGGCAGACACCTCCTCCCTTTTCCTGATTACCAACAATCTCTGTTTCAGTAGCTTTAACAAAGGCTGTCACACCTGTGCTTTCTTCACCAGTATATCCAAGTCCCATTCTTCCTACTCCAAATCTTTGATAGGCAAGAATCGCATCCAGAATATTGTTCTTAGCTTCAGGCAACCTTTCTGGTGTTTGAAGGGGGCTAGGATCAATGCTCTCAGCCGTTGGAACTTCTTTCATTTGCTGGATGACTTGCTTACTGAGTGAAGACAGTTTGCCGAGTAGCTCTTCCTGCTCTTCTTCAAGTTTATTCCCTCTGTCAGTCAATGTTCTATTTTCTTATAGCGCTTCTTCACATTGCTATAGGATATCTTCCAGATTTTCTATCAGGTTTTCCGTTGTGTCATCCTCATCTTCACTTTCCGACACCTCAATCCCATAGTTGGAATCTTCCTTTATTAATCCTTCAGAATCACATTTGGATAGGCTAGTTAATACAATAAAGTTTTCTTCTTCACTCTCCTCAGAATCACTCCACTTGGCTGTCAGGGAATTATTACCCTTTTTCTCAGTACTCTTGATCTGTTTGCGAGGGCAGTCAGCTTCTCGATGTCCATCTCCTTCACAATTTCAGCACTGAATCCCCTTTCTTTTCTCTTTCCTCTCGTCCTCATCCTGGGTTGGTTCCTTCCCTCTTCTCTGATTTCCTCCACCCCTTTATGAGCTCTGGCCAGATTTCATTTCCATGTTCTTTAAGAGCTTACCAAGGTTTTTCACCAGCAGACTCAGTTGATCATCAGATGAAGGTTTCTTCTCTTCTGTTTCTGCTTTCAATCCAACACTTTTGCTTTTGGGAGATGTGTCTTCCTTGACCAGCTTCATCTCAAATTGTTTGAGGGATCCAATCAGCTCCTCTAGTCTAATGTGCTTGACATTCTAAGCTTCTTCAATAGCTGTCACCTTCATGTCAAATCTGGTGGGCAGTGATCTAAGCACCTTCCTTATCAGCTTTTCTTTGGGAATTGGTTATCCAAGAGCATGAGCTTCATTTGACAATTCACACATCTTGACATTGAACTCAGTGATGGAGTCCTCTTCTTGCATCTTTAAGCTTTCAAACTGGGAAGTGATGATCTGCATCCTGGATGTCTTTACTTTGTCAGTTCCTTCATGAGCTACTTGCAAGATTTCCCAGGCTTGTTTTGCAATGTCACAGTTGGAGATCAACCTGAAATTAGTAGCATCTAGTGCAACAAAAATAGCATTTAGTGCTTTTGAGTTACCAGTTGCTGCAGCCTCCTCTTCAGCAGTCCATTGTTCTTCAGCTTCTTTCGAGTAATTCCCTTTTCATCCATAGTTATAGGAGGAGACCATTCAGCCACAACAGCCTTTTAGGTTCTTTCATCAATTGCTTTGAGGAATGCTAGAGCCTTCTAATAACCATAGTTACTTTCTTCCAACAATGGTGGACAGCTAGCACTCTGACCTTCCTTCATTGTTTCTCGCTTTCTCCAGCAGACGCTCTGGATCTTTACTCCGTGTGTTGAGCTCTGGCTCTGATGCAATTGAAATTCGCAGCGTCTCTGAGTTGCTGATTGTGCACAAGCAGTTGCTATAGCACACTCTTGTACCGAATCTTTAGCAATAAGCTAAAACAATGAACAACGATTTGTTCACCAAGTTCGGCCAAGTGCCTACCTCTGGGAAAGACTGAACCTCAGTCTTTCAATTCACTAGTCTCAAGGTCTGTTGTACAACACAGTTCGACTCCACGCAACCTATGCTATTTAACCTTAGCTAGTCGATCACACACAATCAGAACACCCTCTGACTTGTGTCACCTACACACTTGAATTAATTCAGAATAGCTATTGTACTAATCCCACAGACTCAGCATATTCTAGTGAAAATAATACTACCTTATGTATGGTATAGCACCCGCTGTAGCAACTAGCCGGTGCAGGTTCTGTCCACGTCGCTCCAAAGCTTTCTGTTGAGCCGATCGAACTCTTTCACGAGCACTACATACTCTGGAATACTCCCCGTCACTCAATGACTGTCTATCGCTAGAGAGACCTGGCCTTCTACAGATTGTCTGAGTTCCTCCATTCGACAATCCCCTTGCGGCCCGTGTTGATCAACCAACAAGCTCGTCCTGCTCTGAATTAGTTCTATAATCAAGCTCTGACAGACTCTGCAAGTCTCAATCAGCCTCTCCTTTAGTCACTCAGCTCTGCACGCACGCCCTGCTCTTCGTGACTATCCGACTCTCGTTGCGGTATGTAGACTCTCTACATATGTACTCTCAAGCTTTCTCTATTCTACACCCACTTTCTGCAATGACCTTGCCCTCCTTAAGTACTCAACTGATCAGCAACCGAATTACAGTTTTGGAAGTTCCTTAAAGCAATAATATCTCCTAATTTGTAGGAGATTAGATTTGATCAGAGAAACAAATCTTCCTCAGCCAAATCTTCACCTGGATACGGGAATCTCCACTGGAATATTCTCTCTGAATAATTAGAAGCTCCCCGTCACTCTGCCGCTCCTTGTACATCCTTTGAAAGCTTCCCCAAGAAGAATGCTGATCTGCTGCTATAGCTCTTGCTATAGCAGTTGCTTGAGCACTGGGCTTGTTCACTTGTGCTGGTTTTGGCAATCGAATGCCATAGAGTATTATCAGTGTGCTTTAGTTCTGGATTTCTCTTGAGGAAGTTTTGCTGACCATTGATTCTAGCCATCTTGAATGCTCTTGTCATGAGAGCAGTTTTCTCATCCTCTTCCTCATCGTACTCATAAATTTGTGCAAGATCGAAGGCCTTTTCGAATTTTAGGGCAATGGAGTGGGTTTTGTCTGGCTCGCGTCTGGCAATTTTTCTTTCGATGATTCCAGCATTGCTTTGGAGACTTGCGACTAGTTCTTTGAGAGTGATTTTCTTGATGTCGCTTTGAGCTTGCAGAGCCAACGTGACAGCATCCTATTTGTCATTTAGTGCTTCTAGAAAGTGATGTGTCACTTTCCATTCAGGGATGGTTTCCCCAAGGAACTCCATTTGAACGACATATGTTTGGAAATGAGTGTGAAAGTTTTCTAATGACTTGTTCTTTCCCTGTATAGCTGTTTCATAAACTTTGGAAGCTGTGAGTATTCTACTTCTTCTAATGCCCTCATTTCCCCCATACAGCCTTAAGCTTCTGTTTTAGATGTCTTGAGCTGTTTTGTATTTTAAAACCTTTTTTCAAATCGCCGAGGGTGAGAGTTGCGTATAGCACTTTCTTTGTTTGGTAATATTTCTCAAGAGCCCTATAGTCCTCATCCCTGTAATCTTCTTTCTTTTTATCTTTAGTGTGATCTGAAATTCACAGCGTCTCAGTTAGGCAGATATGTGAACAAGCAGTTGCTGCAGCACACTCTTGTTCACTTGGAAATTGTCTCAGCAAACAATGAACAAGACAGAAGTTTGTTCACCCAGTTCGGCCAACTGCCTACGTCTGGGGAGGACTATTTTCCAGTCCTCAATCCACTAACCACAACGGTCTCCAAGTACACTCGGTTACAACTCCACGCAACCTATGCTACTCAACCTTGTGTGCATCACTGGACACAATCAGAACAGGCTCTGACTTGTGTCTGCACACCCTCTACAAATGTCAATCTAGAATAGCTACAGACTTCTCAAGACTCAGCCTATTCTAAACTACACTCACTCAGCAGGGTTGCTGTAGCAACTGCTGTAACACACAGCTGAAGCACAATTGTCAGCGTCGCTCCAAAGCCTTCTGCCGAGCCGTTCGAACGATTCCACGAGCGCTGCACACTCTGGAATACTCCCCCTCACTCAGTGACCACCTGCCACTAGCGAGAACCACCGCTTAGACACTCGACCGAGCCACACACCCGTCAGTTCTTCCGCGGCTGCCTTTGATCAACCAACAAGCACCACTGCTCTGAATTGGCTTCCAGATCAAGCTCGAATCAGACTCTGCAAGTCCTGATTCCCTTCTGCTTCTGTCACCACAGCTCTGAGCTCACGCTCTGCTCTCGGGTGATGATCGAAGAATTCGTCCGTCACACACCAAAATTGCTCTCTCTGAATTCTGTGTATGCACTCGTGTATCCCTCAGCTTCGATCACACTCTCTGCTCTGAACTGCTTTCTCTTAAATAGCAGCACCAGCTTTAAGCAAGACCAGGTTTAAGCAATGTCCCAAAAAGAACAATTATCTCCTAAAATTTAGGAGATTAGATTTGATTTGATCCCCAAAACAAATCTCCTTCTCTAGCTAGGAAATCCCCACTGGAATATTCTTGGCAGCAACTTAGAAATTCTTTTGAGGCTCTCAACAGAGCTGCCAGGCCTTCTTTCCAAAGGCCCAGGTTGCTGCTGCTACCCGGACAGATGCTGCAGCAACTTAAACAAGCTCCTGCTATAGCATCCCCTGCTGTAGCTGCTCCTTGTTCACTTGTGCTGGAGTTGTTTGCTGCTGCTGGAATTTCCTAAATGCATTAGGAAACAATCCCATCAATTTTAAAGAAGATCCTCCAAGATCTCTACAAGATCATATCTCATAATTTGTAGGAGTTTTGATTTTCCAATCAAATCTTCACTCAACAAGTCTGCCCTTGTTCTTGAGAGACACTCCAGAAAATATTCTCCTGAATATTCAGCTCTTTCCGGAAGCCCTTCGGTCCACTGATTTGTTGTTTGAACGCAATCTCCGAGAAAGCTTTGAATTTCTACTACAGCATTTTAGCTCCAGCATCTGCTGTAGCACATGCTGTCTGAAGGTGTGCGATACTTCTGCTGCAGCTCCAGGCACCAGCGTCTGCTGTAGCACTTGCAGCTTTTCTGCTTTATATACATGCACTGGATTCTTGAAGGAGAACTGATCTTCTGCTACTGAACTTCTGCTCCAGAGATTGCTATAGAACTTGCTTACTCCATTGCTTGAGTACTGAGATAGTCACTCTGACCAGATTGCACAAGCTGATGTCTTCATGATCTCTTCAAGATTTCTGAGCGCCCCAAGGCAACATTAGGTGGTGCGCCCGGTGAATACATTAAGCTCAGGCGCCACTTAATGTCTTCATCTGGAGCGCCACTTAATGTCTTCATCTGGAGCGCCACTTACTGAGTTTGCTCACTCTGGAATGCTCTTCATCAGCTGTTTTCTTTCCATACTTGCTGTAGCAGGCTCTAGTGCACTTTGTAGGAGTTTGTCAATGATGCCACATACCTTAACATGATCGATGCTATCCTTAATGGGTATTGGTCATTGTTCAATTACCTTCCACAGTTGTCCAACCAAGGAACATATGTGAGCCTCAATTTGCTGAGTCCACAAGTCATACTCTCCCGGATTCAGCACTGGTGGTTTCCACAAAAAGTCATTTATTGAGTTACTTGTGGCCATTTTTCCTGCAAAGCTAACTAATAATGTAATATGGCAGTGTTTGACAAAACCAGCACAAGTGAACAAGGAGCTGCTACAGCACAAGTGAACAAGCAGACCAGCACAAGTAAACAAGCAGCAGCTGCAGCAGGGGATGCTATAGCAGGAGCTTGTTCAAGTGGCTGCATCATCTGACGAAGAAGTAGCAGCGTCCTGGGCTTGTCCAGAAGGGCTGGGATCGCTACGGAGATCATCAGATCGCTACGGAGCTTGGACCAAAGTGTCCTCCACATGCGTGCGCATGACAAAACATTAAAACCGAGTTTATTTCATGGTCAGGCACGCATCGCCTCAAAATCTGATCAGGTCTGTATTCTGAGCATATACGGATCATCCCAAATGTAATACCTGGACTCATGCTTTAATCTCATGCATTGGGTTTTAGTGAAATGAGGAGGAAACGTACCTGTGACCAGATAATTTGCAATGTGCGCATACCATGGTACCTTACCTGTCAGCGCCATCAGGTGCTCGTCAGGGAATGTCTCCGTGATCTTCCCTGGCTCCTCTGCTTTCACTATCCTACTCAGGTGGTCAGCGACTGTGTTCTCCGTTCCCTTCTTATCCTTGATTTCCAAGTCGAACTCCTGAAGTAGGAGCACCCAGCGCATCAGGCGCGGCTTAGTCTCTTTCTTGGACATCAGGTAACAGATTGCTGCGTGGTCTGTGTAGACGATGACTCTGGCGCCTAGAACATATGCGCAGAACTTCTCTAGTGCAAACACGATTGCCAGAAGTTCCTTTTCTGTGGTGGTGTAGTTCCTCTGCGCAGCGTCCAGTGTGCGCATGCATAATAAATGACATGCGGCTTCTTGTCCACGCGCTGTCCCAGGACTGCACCTACTGCATAGTCACTTGCGCCGCACATTAGTTCGAACGGCAGGCTCCAGTCTGGCGCGCGCATCATTGGCGCACTCGTCAACGCCTCCTTCAGCTTGTCAAAAGCAGCCCTGCACTCATCAGTGAATTCGAAACACACATCCTTTTGCAAGAGGTTAGACAGGGGTATACAAATTTTAGAAAAATCTTTTATGAAACGCCTGTAAAACCCTGCATGCCCAAAGAATGATTTCACATCGCGCACGTTAGTGGAATAAGGCAGATTTGAAATAAGATCTATTTTGGCTTTATCGACCTTGATCCCCTCCTGCTAGATAATGTGTCCTAGTACTACTCCATGTGATACCATAAAATGACATTTTTCATAATTGAGCACTAGGTTTTTTGAAATGCAGCGCGCTAAGACCTTATCAAGATTAATTAGGCATGGGTCAAAGGTACCTCCGTACACAGTAAAATCATCCATGAATACCTCTATGCATATACCAATCATATCAGAAAAGGTGCTCATGACTAGACGTTGGAACGTACCTGGCGCGTTACACAGCCCAAACGATATGCGCAGAAACGCAAACGTACCGAATGGGCAGGTAAACGTAGTTTTCTCTTGATCCTCCGCAGCTATGGGTATCTGATTGTACCCTGAGTACCCGTCCAGGAAGCAAAAGTATGGCTTCCCCGCTAATCGATCTAGCATCTGGTCCATGAAGGGCAGCGGAAAATGATCCTTGCGCGTGACTGCGTTAAGCTTTCTGTAGTCGATGCACATGCGCCATCCAGTTTGCATGCGCTTGGGAACTAGCTCGCCCTGCGCATTCTCCTCTACTGTGATTCCTCCTTTCTTTGGTACAACGTGCACTGGACTCACCCACTTTCTGTCCGAGATTGGGTAGATGACTCATGCGTCAAGCAGCTTCAGGATCTCCTTCTGTACCACCTCCATCATATTCGGATTCAATCTGCGCTGAGCCTCCCTGGATGGTTTGGCACAATCTTCCAATAGAATCCTGTGCATGCATACGTCCGGGCTCACTCCTCGCAGATCAGCAAGTGTCCATCCTATAGCGCGCTGGTTCTTGCGCAGCACCTCTTGTAATCGTGCCTCCTGCTCCACTTCTAATCCTTTCTTTATGATTACCGGCAAGGTGTCCTCATTCCCCAAGAATATGTACTTGAGGTGCTCGGGGAGTTGCTTCAGCTCGACCTTGGGTGCCTGTTCAATAGAGGGCAAGATTTTATTAGCAGTGCAGACATTAACTATATCATGTACCTGTCTGGATACTGGTTCCGCACTGCTCAGCTCATCCTCATGCGCCTCCATCTCTGCCTGTGTCAGCGGCCCAGGCCCTTCTGTTGCGCTCGCACATTGCGCATCTGCAACCAAGTCGTCTATGCTGTCCAACGCGTGCACTGTGGCGTCCTCATGAGGGTGCTGCATCCCTTTAAATATGTTAAAGTGAATTTCCTCGCCGTCAACTTCCATTGAGAGCGTACCCCTCCACACGTCTATCTTTGTGCGCGCTGTCATCAGAAATGGTCTGCCCAATAGGATCTGCGTACTTCCCTTGCTCGACTCACCCTCCATCTCTAAGACGTAGGAATCTGCTGGGAACACCAGCTCTCCTACTCGGACGAGGACGTCCTCTATCATGCCCGTCGGTTATTTGGACGACCGATCTGCTAGTTGAATGGTGAGACCTGCAGGCTTTAGTGGACCAAGGCGCAATGACGCATACAAGGAATTGGGAAGCACATTTATAGATGCACCTAGGTCAATCATGCAGTTATTTATTGTGGTCTTACCTAAAGTGCATGGAATGGTGAACGTACCTGGATCCCGCCATTTGGGTGGTACCTTACGTTACACGATTGCTGAGGCATGCGCATTTAGCATTACTTGCGCGCACTCGCCTTTCCTCCTCTTGTTTGTGCACAGCTCCTTTAAGAACTTGGCGTACCTAGGGATCTGCCGAACTGCTTCAATAAGGGGAATGTTTATTTCCACCTTACTGAATAACTCGTAGAGCTCCTTATCAAGTGCCTCTTTCCTAGCCAATGGTGCCTGTACAGGAAAAGGTGTAGGTATGTTGGTACGATTTATGCTTTTGTCTTTCATGGCGGCATACCTGGCGCGTCGCCCTGCTGGTTTGTGGCTTGCGCTGCTGGTTGCGCATCCGGCTGTGCTGGCTCTGGAGCTTGCGCAACTGGTTGCACGGGCGCCTCTGCAGTCTGTTCTGTTCCTACCGTGCGCCCAGTCCTCAGTGTCACTGCGTTGACTCCTCCCTTGGGATTCTGAATCACTTGCGAAGGCAGGTTGCCATCGCTCTTTTTCAGCTCATACACCGTGCTAGCTATCTGTGACAGCTGCTTTTCAATGGACTCGAACCTCTTGTCATACTTCTCATCATTCTTGCGCACTGTGTCTGCTAGCTGGCCCACGATATCTTCTAAGGATCGCCGCGGCTGCTGGTTATTTTGCGGTGGCGCGTCAGTGCGGCGATGCGGTGGATTGTAGGGTGCAGCTTGTTGCGTCTGCTGTGGTGCGCGCTGCTCCACGGACTGCCTCTGGAAATTGTTGTCCTCCTTCCATCTGAACCCATTTGCGGCTAGTCTTAAACGCGGCTGATTCTGCCTCTGCGGCCCTCTATTATCCCATCCTCCTAGAGCATTGACGTACAGAACTCGCATGCCTTTGGCGCAGCTGGTTGCGCCCCTTGCGCATTCACCAACTTCTGCAGCATGGCCTTCATTTTCTTTATCTCAGCGCTTGTTTCTACCTGATGCACAGAACGAGCACGACTATTCTCAAAAGTTAGCTGATGTCTTACCTGTCCAGCTGAGTCTTCTATCAGCTGCCACTCGTCCTCCGGGTACATGTTGCAAATGTCGCCGCCTGCGCATGCATTCAATAATCTCAGCTCCATTGGTAACAATCCGTTCAGGAAATTCTCTATCAGCACATTCTGGGGCAGGTCGTGATTGTAGCAGTTAGCCTCCAGGTCCCTGAAACGCTCATAATACTCCGATAGTGATTCTCCTGCACCCTGAAACGCTCATAATACTCTGATAGGCTCTATCAAGCGTACATTCATTTTTTATTTGAGGAGAGCATGCACCATTGGAAAGCTAATTTAAAGTTCTACAAACTTCATAGTTTACATCAAGACCAAATTTGAAGATTAAGTGGGTCAAATTGACAAGTGAAGTCCAAACAACAGGGAAATTACCAGCGCTGCTGGTGACTTGTATCAGCAGGTTGCTATAACAACCTCTAGGTCACTTTGGGGAACGGTCTTCTCTTTAGCCGAAACTGAAAGACACAATCAATTTGTTCACTTAGTTCAGCCACTGCCAACGTCTGGGGAGGACTTCTCCTTAGTCCTCAAGATTTCACTAAGCTTAATTTCTAGTACAAGGATTCCAGAACACAGCCTATGCTAGTTCAACATTTACTTCTAACCTAGCTTGAATCCATGCTCAGTCTGATCACACAGACTAGACTCTACTGTCTACACACTTCCAATAATTGATAGCTACAGACCTGAACTCACAGACTCAGCTTATACTATTACAATGTGTAACAGGATGCTATAACAACTTACAGGTCAAGCTGATGTAGCTCTGTCCACGACTCACCACACACTCTCTGTTGTGACGTTGGACTTCCACGAGTACTCCAGACTCTGGTAATTGCTCCCCCTCGATCAACAACCTCCAGTCAGTATCAGGGAACTCGACTTTGATCTTCAATAGTCTGCGAAAGCTCCTCTTTGCAACTCTGCTTCAAAGCATGTACTTGATCTATCAACGAACCAGCATTCCAGTTGAGTTTCCTCGATAAAGCGTAGATCAGACTACACTAGTCTCGATCTTCTCTCACACACTCACAAAACAATGCTATAACTTTCAGCCTTCGGCTCTCAACTTCTGCGTGTATCTCTCTTTCGGTGTGTGTGTTGTTGATGTACTGCCCTTCATTATATAGCAGCAGACATCAACCAACCATAGGACTACTAATCCTTTTAGGAATCGTAGAACTTTACACAAGAGAATCTTCTCCTAGATTTCTGTGGTTTTGTTGAGATTGATTTCCAAAAACAATTTAGAAATTGATCTTGTTTCGACCACTGAACAAGAATTTCTAATTAATCATGGTTGTCCAGGCTACTCCCGGACACGTTGCGACGCCGGCAGCTGCCCTCCGGACACTCTCCGAGCAGCTCTATATTGACCGGCTTTTGCTCCAGCTCTGAGTCCTCACGATATGCTATAGCATCCTCTGGTGGATGTTTGCTGTCCTCAGACAGCTTGCGAAACATGCTCCAGCTTCTGTTGTACACGGGTTGCTATAACATCTTTTTAGTGTTGTTTTGTTTTGTCAATTCCAGTGACATGCTCCAGATTCAAACTCCAGCAGGAAGAGTAGCATCTTCTTGGGATTGTTTTGTCAATAATGCCAATACCTTAACAAACAGTATAAAAAAATATGTTCGTGTCAGATTGGACCGTACCCGACCAAAATCGGGTACGACGACGAAACTCTTGGGCGGTGCTCTAATTAGCCCTGCCGAGCAAAAAGGCTAGCACGCGCGTGCCTCGGCTCGTGTTGACCAAAATTGGCAACCCGTGCTCCCTGAAGAAGACCAATGCTCACAACTCTGACTATAAAAATAAAGGTACAGGGAGAAGAACAAGATCCGAATTTTGACATTCCAGATCTAACTTTTAGCAATTTTGAGGAGATTTTTTCGAGAGGAGAAGGTCAATTTCCAATTTCTCTTCAAGGAGACACAAGGAGAATACACATCAAAGGGAGAAAATCAAGATTCGAAGTCAAGAGAAGAATCCTTTCGCTTCCTCTACTTTGAACTTTCATATTTGTGTTTTATTTGATTTCTGAATTTCTCACAATGATATGTGAGTAGTGACCCCATCTAGGGTCTTACGGATCCTCTATTATATTCTACTCAATGTTTATGATATAAATGTACATGTTTGTGATGTCAATTTTAAAATTTGATATAATATGATTACATGACTTATTTTATGCATATAAGATGTTTGATGAAATGTCGCAATACAATAACACATAAATTCGATACCAATAAACCGACATGATGAGGTAGAAAGCTTGACTACCTATTAATTGGCCTTAAGTAGGTAGTGGCCACGACGGTATCCTACAATCTTATTGGGAAAGCTAAAATTTTAAGCTTGAAAGACTAGGATGAAATTACAAGCACTTCTGGTGACAGGTTACTGCAGGTTGCAATAGCAGCCTCTGGGTCACTTTGCGGAATTTCTTTGCTTTGGCCGAACCTGATGAACGCACAAGCTTTGATTACCCAGTTTGGCAATTGCCTACGTCTGGGGAGGACTTCACTCGGTCCTCAAGATTTTCACTATCTCGAAATTTATGCTCAATCTGATCACACAGATTAGCTACACAATCTAATCCCACAGACTCGATTACACTGTCTACACACTCCAGTAATAGATAACTACAGTTCACAAATTTAGCCTATTCTAAAACAGTGTGTAACAGGAAGATGCTATAGCAACTTACTAGGCCATGTTGTTGTAGCTTCTTTCCACGACTCTCCACGCACTCTCTGCTGAGCAGTCGGTCTTCCACAAATTCTGCTGACTCTGGCAACGCTCCCCCTTGATCAATGACCTCTTGTCAATATCAGGGAGCTCTGTTTTGATCTCCGACAGTCCGCAATAGCTTTTCTCCTCTACTACGCTCCAAGGAAAGTACTTGATCTTTCAACAAGACTACGCTCGAGTTGAAGTTCTTAAATCAAGCCTAGATCAGACTTCTCCAGTCGTGATCTTCTCTCAGCTCGTGTACCAAGAACTCTAGAATAATTGATTTTTTTTATTCTTCCGGTAAGTCCTGATTGTTATCGTTCAACTGTCGTATGACGAAAAATTCTTGTCATTATAGGTAAAGTGACTTGACTTACAAGAGCAACAATTTAAGGAGAAGGTTTCGATGAAGAAGAAACTTGCACCTTAGCCTCTTTAAGCTTGACTATCTGTGGTTCAATACTCCCATTTATGTCATCATTCTCAATGAACTTTGCATTTCCATTTTCTATAATTCTCGTACTATGATTAGGACAGTAATTTTAGATTTTTCTGGATAACCAATAAAAAATCCACTAATGGTTCTTGAATCCTATTTCTTTTCATTAGGATTATATGCATGTACTTCTGCAGGACATCCCCAAATATGAAGATGTTTTAAACCTTCCTATTCACAGTCTCTAAAGGGATCTTTGGAACTGCCTTATTAGGAACCCTATTCAATAAATAAACGGTAGTTCATAAGGGATAAGTCCATATTGATAAACGTAGAGAAGAGCAACTCATCATACTCCTAACTAATTCTATCAAAGTACGATTATGCCTTTCTACTACACCATTCAGTTGAGGTGTACCTGGCATTGTGTATTGAGCACATATGCCACGCTTTTTAAGAAATTTAGCAAATGGGCCAGGACACTATCCATTTTCAGTATATTTTTCATAGTATTTAGCATCTTTATTAGATCTTATAAGTTTCACTTTTCTATCTCATTGTCTTTCAACCTCATATATAAATACCTCTAGTGCATCTATATATTGAAAATTTTCATGCAACAAACAAACGTAGCCATAACGTGAAAAATCATCAATAAATGTGATGAAATATTTTTCTTTTCCGAAAGTTGGGATACTAAAAGGGTCGCATATGTCAGTGTGTATAATTTCAAGCAGCTGGGTGCTTCTTGTGGCTGCATTTAAATTTGTGTGATTTTTATATTTACCTTTAACACAATCCACATAAATCCCAAGATCAGTAAAATCCAAATTGGGAAGAATTTCATTATTCACAAGTCTTTGCATTCTTTCCTTGGATATGTGTCCGAAACGTTTATGCCACAAATAAGCTGAACTTTCATTAATTAAATTTCGTTTAGTTCCAATACTATGATGCAGGGCTAAAAGAGTCTCTGCAAAGAGATTACCAAGCTTTAATTTGTATAAGCCATCGGAAAAATACCAGAACCAATCAAATTATTTTGTTTAAATAAAGTGAAACTTCCATTTCCAAATTTAAAACAATATCCATAAGTATCTAATTTGGTTAAAGAAACCAAATTTCTTGAAATGGAAAGACATAAAGAGTATCAAACAAATCTAAATGATATACAATATCTCAAATTAAACGTTAAGTTCCAATGGCTTCGACAAGAGCTTTGACTCGATTCCCCATGAGGATAAATTTCTCATTTGCGTTTATGGTTCGGGTCGTAAGAAATCCCTGCAAGTATTTGAAACATGAGTTGTACAACCAGAATCAATCCACCAAGTATTATAAGGAACTTAAGTTAAATTGGATTTGAAACATACAAAAACATAATGTAAACCTTTCTTTTCAAACCAAGTCTTGCGTTTTCTGTCCTTCTGATAATGCATAGGTTTCTCACAGAAATGGCACTTCTCATTTTGTGTTCCTTCTTATGGATTTAGGAAGATGACTCATTCACCTCTAAGAGGTCGTTTCTTGCCCTTCCAGTTCTTCTTTCCAAACTTCTTTCCAGCCCTTGATTCGCCTATGAGATTAGCTGAGTCAAGTCCTTGTTTATTGGTCTTGCCTCTTCTTGAATGAGCATAGATTGCAATTCGGTTACATTCCATTTATCTTTAACAGTTAATTTGGAACTGACCATACTCGGGAGGCAACAAAGAAATTTTCACTCACTTGCATATCCATGGACCTTAATTTTCCTATTAGGTTCGACATTTCAGTAATATGCTCATGCATCGTGCGAGAACCATCAAACTTTATGGTGGTAAGCGTATCCATTAGTGTGCCTGCTGGAAACTTATTAGCAAACGTAGAGTGTGCGCTCTTTTCCACCACTTTCAGTAATTCCTTAGCACTATCAGTTTTAGGGGTAGTTGACTTGATGATGTTTCCAAGCGTCATTCGCATCAACATTAAGCTAAGTCTAGTAGATCTTTCCCAAGCTTGATAAAAAGATCTATCACCATCAATGGTAGTATCATCAATAGCAGGAGCCCTTGATTCAAGCCCTCCCCAGTGCATCCAAGGCTTGAGTCCGGGGTATGTCCGGTCCTTCCTTTTAATTAAAAATATATATATATATATAACAAAATTAATTATTTACATGCCATCAAATGATATAATGATTACCCATCGTCATTAGTAGAATTAAACATCACCTGTCGGGAATTTTGTTGGAGTATGTCCACTTCATGCTTTTGATGAGACAAATACCCAACTAATAATGCTACTTGAGTGTGCAAGGAATGATCCATTGAACAAACATCGCAACACGAAAGCAGGAGGCTGATAGAATCTCTGACATTACGATCTCTAGCAAGATTCTCGGAGCTAAATAAGGATCAAGATTGAGAAGATCCGGTCAAAGATTGTCAAGATTATTATGGGATAATCCTTGACAATCTAAGAGATTCAATTCCAAATTTAGAAGGTGAATTTAGGATTTGTTGCCCAACAAATCTGGGATTTGTGGTTCAACAAATCTAGGGGTTTTTCCAAGGAGATCAAGATAAACGAGAAGGCAGATCTTTCGACCAAAGTAGCAAATTGGAAAAGGTCCTTAACACCCATCAGCGTAACAACTAAGGCTCGGAAGACTACACCGCCAAGAAGTTGAAAAAGGAAAAGTTTGCTACTCCGGAGGGAACTGAAGACAGTGCTGTAGTCTGTGTCAAAAGGGAGTACTACTGGTGGTGCGGCTAACCTATGGAGGATACCCTAGCAGATAGTGAACTGGAATGTCTGGATTGTAGAGGTATAATTTCAAATGTAACCGATAAACACATCTAAATAAAAGAGTATTTCCAAATCCTTCTAGCTTGCTAGAAGGTAGTGGTTTTTCTCTCAGGTACTAACTAAGGTACCGGAGTTTCCACTATAAATAACTGTACAAGTCCATTTACTTTCTGCATTATTTACTTCCGCTGCTTTATTACATGGCAAGGAACAAAACCCTTTGTTTCTTGCTAAGGAATACTAACCACGATCCAACAATTGTTATCAGAGCCTTGTCTCTAGATTTTTGAACTAGCATTGCAGGAAGAATGGCGACTCAGAGTGACTCTTTCTGGAAACCTCCCATAGTGAAACCTGGTGAGTACGATTGGTGGGCGGAACAGTTTGAAGCTCACACATGTTCCCTATATGGACAACTTTAGAGGATTATAGAAAAGGGACCGTTCCCATAATGGACAAAACAGATCCCACTAAGGTTAAGGACAGGGAAGAGTATACTGAGGTTGATTACAAGATACTCGAGAAGAACAGCAGAGCCAAGAAGTTGCTCCATATGACCTTAGGACCAGGAGATCTGAAGAAAATGCTTCGATACAAAAAAACCAAGGAAATATGTGACGCCCTCAAACGACTATATTCTGGAAATGAGGATGTCAAAAGGAACCGCATCCGTGCTGCCATGAAGGATTATGACAACGCCATTCAAAGCAAAAATGAATCCCTTGCTGATTTTCACTCACGATTTCAGGGGTATATTGGACAAATGAAATTTCTAGGAGAAGAGATCCCTGAGTGGAAGATCACTCATGACTTCCTTCAAGCCCTAAACTCGAGATGGGACGCAGTAACACTGGCACTTCAAGCTCAAAAGGATATCAAAGAAATTACACTCGAAGAATTCGTTGCACGACTCCAAAGCAATGAGCTCGAACAGCGCAAAATTGCAAGGCGCGAACTCGAAAAGACCCAATCCATTGCACTAAAAGTAGAGAAAGCATTTGAGCTCACTGATCGCGCGTCGTTGTACGCGTCAAATTAATCCTTCCTTCTCCACTTAGTATAGCGGCTAAGTCAGGGTCGATCCCACAAGGAGCAAGCAGACTCGTCTTAGCTAGCAACCTACAACTTATGAAATTGGGGTTGTGAGTGGTTGGATTGCGCAGGTGCGCGAATGAACAGTGGTGTAAGGCAGAATTGCACGATACGTGCGCAGGCAGTAGATTTTAAGTACTATGACTTCGTATCGGTACAGACAATCCTCTATGAATGTATCCCTTATCATCGACTCTAAACATCTATAGTGCACTGATCTGACTCTACAAGTCTTCGATCAGTCTCTGCTCTAACCACTCAGCTATGCGCTCACGCTCTACTCTCGATGGTGATCCATTCTCTCCTCTCTAGCAATCTGAATATATGTCTCGGTATATTGCTTTTTCTTTTTGCTTGGATTCTATCTTTGATGGATACTTTGCTGCTTTGCCCGGCCTTTTTTAAATAGGAACTCCGTGCTCCATCAATATCAAATTTAGAAAGCCTTCCAAAAAGGTCGAATAGATTCTTGCAAGTTTGTTGAGATTTGATTTCTTAAAAACCAACTTTAAAAATCTTATCTTTACCTTGGGCTTGCTGAGTTGTTTGTTGCTGCTGGAATTTCCTAAATCCATTAGGAAACCTTCCAAAACTCCATGCTCCATCAATATCAAATTTAGGAAGATTCCTTAAAGATCTCAACAAGATCTTATCTCCTAACTTGTAGATGATTTGATTTCCCAATCAACTCTTCAAGCTTTGGTACGGAATCTTCACTGGGGATATTCGCAGAATATTTGGAAGCCTCCCGTTGCACTGCTACATCATATCTGGGCAGATTGTTCTTCGCGCCAATACTGCTGCTACAGCTCCTGCTGTAGCATCTGCTTGTTCACTCTGGCTGGATTTGCAGAAGCTGCTGTCTTCACACGGGCAGCTGCATCATCTTGCTCTCTATCTTCAGATACTCTACCAACCTGTTGCGATGCTGGCAGCAACCCTTCGTACGTTTTGGGCTACTCCAAGTTAATCGGCATGCTATTGACTCTAGGAATTGCATTTAGAAAGCTTCCGTTGCTCTTCTCTTCAATTCTGGGCAGCTTGTATTTCACACAGAAATCTGCTATTTAGGATGCTCCAGCTCTCTGTTACACAGGTTGCTGTAACAACACCTTGTGCACTCTGCTTGGTCATTCTGGAACGCTCTGCATCAGCTACTGTATTCACACGTTTGCTGTAGCAGATTCTTGTGCACCTTGTAGGAGTTTGTCAATGATGCCACATACCTTAACAATCTCCCCCTTGGCATTTTTGACAAAATCCAAGGACCTTTCTGATCTTAGGCAATCCTCATCTTGTCTTCAGACTCCTTCCCTAACAACTTCCTCTGCTGTCTAAAGCTATCCCTAGCCTGTCTTCTGGCTTCTTCTCAAATGGTGTCTTAAGATAGCTTCTACCAACTTCTTGATCTTTGTTGTTTTGTCAGTCTTTTTTAGAAGCTCCGTCTTCAATTTTCGCGGGATGCTGTAGCAACTTCTTGCGCTGGTTTAGTCAAGGATGTCTGATCGCGCGTCGTTGTGCGCGTCAAATATAATTCCTTCCTCTCCCACTAGTACAGCGGTTAAGTAAGGGTCGATCTCCACAGGGAGCAAGCAGTGAGTCTCAGCCAGTAACCTACACTTAAGAAAACGGGGGTTGCGTGAGTGATTGTGGGTTTTGCGCGATGCGCGAATAACAGCGAATATCGTAACTCAGGGAATTGCACTAGACGTGCGCAAGCAGTAGAGATGAAGTACTATATTTATGAGAAGTATTGGGCAGACAATCCTCTATGAATGCATTCCTTATCATCGACTCTAAAACATCTATAGTTTATGCTTTACTTGGGTTAGTGTCCGGTAAAGGCTTCCTAACACGAGCGCACGTTCCGTTCAAAGTTCATGTGCTATTAATCCTAGAACTAGACTAAACAGCTGCGAATCCTGTCACAGTAGCAGCTGCCTACCCTAACTCGTTACTCCTAATTGTCACGGTAAGTTTGCGGTTCAAGGCTTCCCCTACGCATGCAACTAGTTTAACAGGTGACAAGCAAGCAACACAAGTAAGTTTGCGGTTCAAGGCTTCCCCTACTCATGCAACTAACCGTCTCGGCGCGCACAGAATTAATACAAGTAAATAAACTATGCATTAAGCTCAATGTCTCAAAGGTAATACATCATAGATTCATGCCCGACCAACACTAAGTGTTTAGCTAGACATGCTAGTGGTAAACATCATAAAATAGTAAATAACAACTACTGTATCACAGAAAACGGTAGCAAATAGTGCGTGCAGTGTCTTCTCTTGGCTGGCGCAGTCGGCTGGCGCAACTCTCCTTGACAGGTCCGTGTGTTTTTCAGTTCTGCCGCGCAGTGCCTCTGGAATGTCACTGAGTGATGGTGTTCCCCCTTTGAAACCCTAGACTTTCTTTGTTTAAATAGTGCCCCAGGAAGTTCATCTTTTGGCAACTTCCAAGTCTGGTCACTGGGACTTTGCGCCTGGCGCACAGCATTGATTGGCGCAATCGGGTAGCGCACCTCTGCTGTCCTTCGCCATTTCTTCTTTTGTTTGCGCCGCTAGCTCCACAGGCTGATCTTTCACTCCTAGAACGCTGCCTGTTAGCGCGTATCCGACTTAAGGACTCGTTCTGACCTGATATACAAAAATAGTGGAAACGAGTAATCTTGCCCATAAAATATTGCAAACAAGCATGGGTTTATGATCTAAATAACGTGTATAACTAGGCTCTATCAATGTCATTACCTTAACAGCTACCACTGTCAGAAGAAAGGACATTGGGACAAGGGCTGTTTCAGCAAGAAGGCAGGAGAACCACCTGCTTAAAAAGATAGAAAGGCAATAATGGCTACTTGGAGAGAATCAGAGGAGGAGAGTGAAGACGAAGAACACTCTAAAGATCTGTGCATAATGGCAACAGAGGAAATTCCAACTAATGAGGTAACTAACTCTGATCCTCTTTCATATTTGATTGGCAAAACTACCTCTCAATTGGTGGCAATTGTAAAAAAGTTAGCACAAAATATTGTCGATCTTAGCGAAACCATATAGGAACAAGAGGAGCTCATATCAGGTATATTAGAGAATAGTGAGTGAAATTTCACAGCGTCTCAAATTAGACAGATTTTGTGAACAAGCAGTTGCTGCAGCACACTCTTGTTCACTTAAATATTGTCACAGCAAGCAATGAACAAGGCACAGGTTTGTTCACCCAGTTCGGCCAATCTGCCTACGTCTGGGGAGGACTATTCTCCAGTCCTCAATCCACTCAACCAAAGGTTCCAAGTACACTCGGTTACAACTCACGCAACCTATGCTACTCAACCTTGTGTGGACCACTCAACACAATCAGAACAAGCTCTGATTTGTGTCTGCACACCCTCTACAATATGTCAATCTAGAATAGCTACAATCCTCTCAAAGAACTCAGCCTATTCTAAATTACACTACTCAGCAGGGTTGCTGCAGCAACTGCTGTAACACACAGCTGATGCACAATTTGTCTGCGTCGCTCCAAAGCCTTCCGCTGAGCCGATCGAACGATTCCACGAGCGCTGCACACTCTGGAATACTCCCCCTCACTCAGTGACCACCTGCCACTAGCGAGAACCACCGCTAAGACACTCGACCGAGCCACACACTCGTCAGTTCTTCCGCGGCTGCCCTTGATCAACCAACAAGCACCACTGCTCTGAATTGGCTTCCAGATCAAGCTCGAATAAGACTATGCAAGTCCTGATTACCTTCTTCTTTTGTCACCACAGCTCTGCGCTCACGCTCTGCTCTCGGGTGATGATCGAAGAATTCGTCCGTCACACACCAAAATTGCTCTCTCTGAATTCTGTGTATGCACTCGTGTATCCCTCAGCTTCGATCAGCACCTTCAGCCCTGAACACCTTCTGCTTAAATAGCCGCACCACTTTAAGCAATTTCCAGGTTTAGGCAATTGACCCAACAAGAACAATTATCTCCTAAAATCTAGGAGATTAGATTTGATATTTATCTTCAATGCAAATCTCCTTCTCTGACTAGTAAACCTTGCTGGAATATACTCCACAGTATTTTAGAAATTCTTCTAAGAGCCTCCGCAGAGCTGCCAGACCTTCAAACCGAGCCCAGCACACAGCTGCTACTCGGACAGTTGATACAGCCACTTGAACAAGCACCTGCTGCAGCATCCCCTGCTGCAGCTGCTGCTAGTTCACTTCTGCTGTCCTGCTTGATTATTTGAGCTGCAGCAACTCCTTGTTCACTTGTGCTGGATTTGCACAAGCTGCTGTCTTCACACGGGCAGCTGCATCATCTTGCTCTCTATCTTCACGATACTCTACCAACCTGTTGCGATGCTCCAAGTTGACCGGCAAGCTGCTGATTCTGCGAATTGCATTTAGAAAGCTTCCGTTGCTCTTCTCTTCAATTCTGGGCAGCTTGTTCTCTTACGCGGAAATCTGCTACTTAGGATGCCACAGCTCTCTGCTACACAGGTTGCTGTAGCAACGCCTTGTGCACTCTGCTAGGTCACTCTGGAACCCTCTGCATCAGCTGCTGTCTTCACACGCTTGCTGTAGCAGACTCTTGTGCACCTTGTAGGAGTTTGTCAATGATGCCATATACATTAACAATCTCCTCCTTGGCATTTTGACAAAAAAACAAAGACCCTTCTGATTTTAGGCAATCCTCATCTCGTCTTCAGACTCCTTCTCAAGTCTTCTCAAGTCACGGACTCTGCTATCTCAAGCTATCCCCAACTTGTCTTCTGGCTTCTTCTCAAGTGGCGTCTTCAGATAGCTTCTGCTGTCATCTGATGTTGTACCAACTTCTTGCTCTTTATTGTTTTGTCAGTCTTTGGAAGATGCTCCAGCTTCAATCTTCTCGGGATGCTGTAGCAACTTCTTGCTCAGGTTTTGTCAAGGATGCCATTACCTTTAACAGTGAGTTATGGCCCACCAAAGCCATGAAGCTGGAAGAAGAAAGACAGTCATACAATCACAAAGGAGTTGAGCTGAAAGGAAAGATTCAATCCCTGGAAAATGAAGTTGTTAGCCTGAAATCAGAAAATACTGAACTAAGGAAGAAGAATGAGATACTCCAAGCAAGTGATGAAGACAAGAAAAGGATCTGGCTCTGGGAACACACCTGCACCAAGATCGAAGAAGTGAGAAAAGACTTCTCAGCACGCTTTGTATCAAGATCAGGTTTAGGATACTCAGGAACATTTGATGACATGTCACCTAAAAGCCGCAACAAGCTTGAAAGACCAGATTAGACAAAGAACCAGACCAGGGGGGAACAAAACATCACTCAGCCAAAGGGAAACATTCCCTCTAGCGATAGTACAGTCCCTTGAAACAGGTAAAGGCATACACCATGTGGCTCAAACAGGCTAACAACAAGAAAATCTCCCACATAGACTTCCACTCGAGAATAGCAAACAAACCCATATGGGCAGGACAAAGTAAGTATGTGGATCTCAAACTTCACAGGATATGCTGACACTGCGGGCAAGCAGAACATTATAGAAACGAGTGTTCTCACCCAAGGACCATAAAAAGAAAAATGAAGGCCACACATGCCCCACACTCGGGAAACTCAAGAACTAGCAACAACAAGAGCGGATTTTATACATATCACTACATCAATCAACCCAATCTTATTTGGGTTCGTCAAAACTAATTTCTTCTTGTGCAGGTCGGAGGGAGAAACTATTCCTGGTTTATCGACAGCGCCTGCTCAGGTCACATGACAGGAAGCAAAGAATGGTTCTCCTCTCTTCGACAACACTCTAGAGGATCCATCACCTTTGGAAACAAAAGCAAAGGGGAAGTCTTCGGCTTAGATAAAGTAAATCTGACTAAACATATTCATGTAGACAACATTAATTTGGTGGACAGCTTAAAATTTGACCTTCTTAGTGTGTCACAGCTATGTCAAAATGGTAGGAACAAAGTCATCTTCACATCTAACGACTGCTATGTCAAGGATATATGTACAGGGAAAACCCTCCTGAAAGGAAAGTGCGAAAACAGAGTCTACAAGGTGAATCCCTCTTTTTTCTTGAGGAGGAACTCTGTCTCTCAATTATGAATGCTGACTCCACTCTCTGGCATAAGCGTTTTGGACATGCCAGCCTCCCTCTCATTGCTAAACTTCACCATCATGAACTGGTGAGCGGACTGCCTAGGGTAGAAAGCAGCAGGACTGACATCTGCAGTGCATGTACACGAGGAAAACAAGTAAGATCATCCTTTAAAACAAAAAATGAGGTAAGTACCTGATAGAGGCTATTTGTACGCATTATTTAGATCATAACCCTATGCTTGTTTGCAATATTTTATGAGCAGGACTACTCGTTTCTAGTGTTTTTGTATTACAGGGCAAAACGAGTCCTTGAGTCGAATACGCGCTAACAGGCAGCGTCCTAGGAGTGAGAGATCCGCCTGCGGAGATAGCAGCACAAGCAGAAGAGAAGTTGGTGAGAGTCGGTAGCGGTGCGCTAGCCGATGCGCTAGCCGAATGCCATGCGCCAGGCGCAAAAATCCAGTGACCAGATTTGGAAGTTGCCAAAGGAGAACTTCCTGGGCAATATATAAACAAAGTAAGTCTAGGGTTTCAAGAGAGAGACATCACAGCCGTCATTGGACAACGCACATCAGAGAGAGCGGCAACACGGGAAAACACACGGACTTGTTGAAAGGATTTGCGCCAGCCGAGAAGACAATCTGCACGCACTGTTGCTACTGTGTTTCTCAGACATATTAGACCTTATTTACTATTCTATGATGTTTATTACTAGCATGTCTAGCTAAACTCTTAGTGTTGGTCGGGCATGAATCTATGAAGTATTACCTTTGAGACTTGAGCTTAATGCATAGTTTATTTACTTGTATTAATTCCGTGCACACTGAGACAATTAGTTACATAAGTAGGGGAAGCCTTGAACCGCAATCTTACTTGTGTTGCTTGCTTGTCGTATGTTAAACTAGTTGCATGAGTAGGGGAAGCCTTGAACCGCAATCTTACGGTGACGACTAGGAGTAACGAGCTAGGGTAAGCAGTTGCTACTGTGACAGGATTCGCAGCTGTTTTAGTCTAGTTCTAGGATTAATAGCACATGAACTTTGAATGGAACATGCGCACGTGTTAGGAAGCCTTTACCGGACACTGACCCGAGTAAAACACAAACTATAGACGTTTAGAGTCGATGATAAGGAATGCACGCATAGAGGATTGTCTGCCCAATACTTCTCATAGTCATAGTATCTAATCTCTACTGCTTGCGCACGTCTAGTGCAATTTCCTGCGTTACGCTAGCTACTGTTCATTTGCGCATCGCGCATCCCAATCTCACACAACCCCCATTTTTGGTGTAGACGACAGGATTGAAGACTGAACTACTTGCTCCCTGTGGAGATCGACCCTTACTTAATCGCTGTACTGGTGGAAGAGGAAGGATTATATTTGACGCGCACAACGACGCGCGATCAAATTTTGGCACCGTTGCCGAGGAGCAACACAGCTAAGTCTTTAGTCTGAGTTTTTTTATATATAGTAATTCTTTCAGTTTGTTTTGTTTTCGTTGTTGTTTCTGACAGCGCGCATTCACATCAGCCTGCGCAACCTTGAAACAGTTGCGCTGCGCAGATTCTAGTTGCGCACTGACAGCCGCAACAACATTAGTTATCTTTTAATTTCATTTTTCTTGAGATTCGGAACAGGTTATGGAGGATAACAGTGTCGTAGGAGACAACTTGGGGGACAGAACCCCAGAGGAAGCAAGGGCACATAACCGCGCAGCCCTATTCAGAGAGGAAGTGCAGCGCGAGGTTGAAGCAAGGAGGGCCGCTGAAGTGTATCATGCGCCACCCGTGCAACAAGCCGCGCGACGCAGAACAGTGCGCGAGATGTCGGCCCCTATCACTGTTAACCAGCCATGGTGCATCGTGCTTCCACCAGGCGGTCATTTTGAGCTAAGGAGCTCGCTCATCCATCACATGCCCAAGTTCCACGGGATGAACAATGAAAATCCAGTCAAGCATGTGCGAGAGTTCCTAGTCATTTGCGAGAACATGAAGACCGAAGGGGAGAGTGATGAGGCGCTGAAAATGAAGGCATTCCCATTTTCATTATGTGATACAGCTAAACACTGGCTAATGAATTTACCTGCAGGATCTATTCACACATGGGAGCAGCTGCAGAAGAAATTCCTAGATAAATTCTATCCAGCAGCAAAGATTGCGCTGCTCAGAAGGGAACTGGCCGCGCCAAGGCAGAGCGCAGGGGAGTCTCTGTCAGAATACTATGAACGTTTCAGGGAGCTAGAAACCAACTGCTACAATCACGGGCTTCCCCAGAATGTGCTGATAGAGAACTTTCTAAATGGACTGCTGCCCATGGAGCTGCGACTACTGAATGCATGCGCAGGAGGGGACATTTGCAACATGTACCCAGAAGATGCGTGGCAGCTGATAGAAGATTCTGCTGGGCAGGTAAGACATCAATTGACGCTTGAAAGTAGCCGTAATCGTTCTGTGCATCAGGTAGAAACAAGCGCTGAGATCAAGGAAATGAAGGCCATGCTACAGAAGCTGATGAGTGCGCAGAGCGCACAACCAGTTGCACCAAAGGTATGTGAATTCTGCAGGTCCACTGAACACAAGACAGACGAATGCCCAACACTTTTCGAAGAGACTGGAGATGTCAATGCTCTTGGAGGATGGGACAGCAGAGGACCGCAGAGGCAGAATCAGCCACGCTTTGGGCTTGCCGCAAATGGATTCAGATGGAAGGAGGAGAACAATTTCCAGAGGCAGCCCACAGATCAGCGTGCACCACAGCAGACGCAACAAGCTGCGCCCTACAATCCGCCGCACCGCCGAAATGACGCACCAGCGCAGAGCAACCAACAGCCGCGGCGTTCCTTGGAAGACAGCATGGGGCAGCTAGCAGATACAGTGCGCAAAAATGACGAGAAATATGACAAAAGGTTCGAGTCCATAGAAAAGCAGCTATCACAAATAGCAACCACGGTGTATGAGCTGAAAAAGAGCGATGGCAACCTGCCTTCGCAAGTGATTCAGAACCCTAAAGGAGGAGTCAATGCAGTGACACTGAGGACTGGGCGCACAGTAGGAACAGAGCAGACCGCACAGGCGCCCGCGCAACCAGTTGCGCAAATCCCGGATCCAGCAGATCAGAATGCGCAACCGGAAGCGCCAGCCACAGACCAGCAGGGCAAAGCGCAAGGTATGTCTCACTCGAAAAACAAGGACAAAAATTGTACTAACATACCTGCTCCGTTCCCTGTGCAGGCACCACTGGCGAGAAAAGAAGCGATGGACAAGGAATTATATGAGCTATTCAGCAAGGTAGAAATCAACATACCTCTCATAGAAGCTATTCGACAGATCCCCAGGTATGCGAAGTTTTTAAAAGAGCTGTGCACAAACAAGCGAAGGAAAGGTGAATGCGCATAGGTAATGCTAAATGCGCAGGCCTCAGCGATCGTGCAACAAAAGGTACCACCCAAGTGCCGAGATCCAGGTACATTTACTATCCCATGCACGCTAGGTAAGACCACAGTGAGTAATTGCATGATCGATTTAGGCGCATCCATCAATTTGCTACCTTATTCTCTATATACGACATTGCGCCTTGGACCACTTAAGCCTGCAGGTCTCACCATTCAGCTAGCAGACAGATCGTGCAAACAACCTGCAGGCATGATAGAAGATGTCCTTGTTCGCGTAGGAGAGCTGGTCTTCCCAGTAGATTTTTATGTGCTCGAAATGGAGGGTGAATCAAGCGCCAGCAGTGCGCAAATCCTCCTAGGCAGACCGTTTCTGATGACCGCGCGCACGAAAATAGACGTATGGAGGGGCACGCTCTCCATGGAGGTAGATGGCGAAGAAATCCATTTCAACATATTCAAGGGGATGCAGCACCCACATGAGGACGCTACCGTGCACGCGATGGACAGCATTGACGATTTAGTCACGGAAGCGCAGTGTGCGAGCGCAACCATAGGACCAGAGCTACTGACACAGGCAGAGCTGGAGGAGCAAGAGGAGGAGCTAAGCAGTGCTGAACCAGCACCCACACAGGTACTTGATACAGTTCATATTTGCACCGCTAACAAAATCTTGCCCTCTATTGAACAGGCACCCAAGATCGAACTGAAGCAACTCCCAGAGCACCTCAAGTACATTTTCTTGGGAGATGAGGACACCCTGCCAGTGATCATCAAGAAGGGATTAGAAGAAGAGCAGGAGGCGCGCTTACAACAGGTACTGCGCAGGAACCAGCGCGCTATAGGATGGACTCTTGCTGATCTGCGCGGAGTGAGCCCCGACGTGTGCATGCACAGAATTCTGTTGGAAGATGGTGCCAAACCATCCAGGGAGGCTCAGCGCAGGTTGAATCCAAACATGATGGAGGTAGTGCAAAAGGAAGTCCTAAAATTGCTTAGCGCAGGGGTCATCTACCCAATTTCGGACAGCAAATGGGTCAGCCCGGTGCATGTTGTGCCAAAGAAAGGAGGAATCACAGTGGAAGAGAATGCGCAGGGCGAACTAGTTCCCAAGCGCATTCAAACTGGCTGGCGCATGTGCATCGACTACAGGAAGCTGAACGCTGTCACGCGCAAGGACCACTTCCCGTCCCCTTGGACTGCGGATTCTACTGGCCGCACCTATTCAGAGACGCATATGACCATTGCAGAAATTGCGACAGGTGCCAGCGCACAGGAGGAATATCCGCGCGCAACGAGATGCCGCAGACCCCGATTCTGGTGGATGAAGTGTTCGATGTTTGGGGAATCGACTTCATGGGTCCATTTCCCCCATCTGCCGGCTACGAGTACATACTGGTGGCCGTGGATTACGTATCCAAATGGGGCGAAGCTAAGGCCACGCGCAAGGATGATGGTAAGACTGTCGCTGACTTTCTATTTTGCAGGTATGGTGTACCTAAGGCAGTCATCAGCGACCAGGGGACGCACTTCTGCAACAGGATTGTGGCGCAAGTTTTCAAGCACTATGGGGTGCGCCACAAGACGTCCACCGCTTACCATCCACAAACGAATGGACAGGCCGAAGTGTCTAACAGAGAAATCAAGCACATCTTGGAAAAGACTGTGAGGCCATCGCGCAAAGATTGGAGCCAGCGCCTGGATGATGCGCTATGGGCATACCGCACTGCGCATAAGACGCCCATTGGGACTTCACCATTTCGGCTGGTCTATGGGAAGGCATGCCACCTGCCAGTAGAGCTCGAGCACAAGGCATATTGGGCCTTGCGTATTTGCAACCTGAACTTGGATGAGGCAGGAAAAGAACGCGCATTTGAGCTGAGCGAACTAGAAGAGTTGCGCCTGGACGCCTATGAGGGACTGCGCGATTACAAGGCGCGCACCAAAGCGTATCATGACAAGCATATCCTCCGGCGCACATTTGAACCAGGAGACCAGGTATTGTTATTTTCATCACGCCTGAAGCTCATGCCTGGAAAGTTGCGCAGCAAGTGGACGGGACCATACACCGTCACCAAGGTTTTCCCCTACGGAACAATCGAGTTAGAAGACGGGCACCGGCATCGTTTTCAGGTTAATGGGCAGAGAGTCAAACGGTACTTAGGAGAACCTTGGGATAACACAGCGCGCGACATTGAGCTGGCAGAACCAGAGATAATCGATGCGCCAGCTGACGCGCCAGAGGCACCACCAGATGCACCAGAGGGAGAACCAAAGATCATAGCTCACATTTCTTCTCCCTCTGCATCTACCTTCGTTACGCATAATTTATCACATACTGACCTTCCATTTTACCCTTTGCGCAGGACCAATGAGATCGCGACACACACGCTGGCGCAGGAACACTCAGGAGCAAGAGTGGGGGAGGTTGCAGACACACGTTTTGGCACGTAACGAGGTACAGTCGAGCCAACGACGTTAAACAAAGGCACTTGTCGGGAGGTAACCCGACACGTTTTATTTCCGCCTATTTCACGTTTTTGAGCATTTTTAGTAGACCTTAGTTTAAACTGAAGAGAATAGTAGCAGCAGTGCGCTAGAGTGCAGGATGCGCATGCGCTCCAGCTTGTTTTGCGCTATCCATACTGCGTGCGCTGCTATCTACTGTTTTAGTATATTCTTTTCGTTTTTTGCTCCTGTTAGTTGGGATATGCAGGGGATGTGGAGTTGACAGAAATGCTCCAGAGAGGCGGTTAGTCGCTTTTGCTTCGAAGGCAAGGTATATGGTCGAGAGCGTTAGTGGAGGCCGGTGCCTCGCAGCCTTCGGGACAAAAGAGCGCGCTCAGTCACGCAGATGCCAAAGGCAAAACACCCAATGCGTGGCGAGGTGGGAAAACAGACCACCTTCACTCTGGAAATCGAGCTAAGGAAGGCGGGCGCGGGTGTAAACGCGTGCGCTGACAGGCGCAGACCAAAGGAGAGAGAGCGGGGCGAGTTCCATAGCTGCTATCCGAAGGCTGAGACTGGAACTGCTCTGGGAATGCAAGAAATTAAAGATGAAGCTGCACAAAAGAAAAATACCAGCAGATGATACACGCTACAAAAGAATCAGCATGCGCACAAACATCAAAATGCGCAAAGACCATAAGGAAATCATCAGAGAGCTCAGGTTCCCTGGAAGTGCCCGGGCAAATCACGCACTGGAAGAAGCTGCGTTATCCACCATATACCTATCTTCGGAGTAGGAGCTGGCAGCCAGGAGCCTAAGAAGAGCTATCTCCCAGCCATCCAAAAATCTTCATCCTGGCTGAGAGGTAATGAATTTCGAAATTATTATATTAGAACTGTTGAAAGTAGTTGTGCGCAGGTGATAGAGCAGTGCGAGTTGAGCAAATTGCGCATTCGCATCAGAGTGCAAGACTGTGCGCTAGACTCTAGAAGAGGTAATTGTATCCGCGCTTCAGTGCTTGTTCGGGACGAACAAGGGGCAAGTGTGGGGGGTTTGATAGAGGCTATTTGTACGCATTATTTAGATCATAACCCTATGCTTGTTTGCAATATTTTATGAGCAGGACTACTCGTTTCTAGTGTTTTTGTATTACAGGGCAAAACGAGTCCTTGAGTCGGATACGCGCTAACAGGCAGCGTCCTAGGAGTGAGAGATCCGCCTGCGGAGATAGCAGCACAAGCAGAAGAGAAGTTGGTGAGAGTCGGTAGCGGTGCGCTAGCCGATGCGCTAGCCGAATGCCATGCGCCAGGCGCAAAAATCCAGTGACCAGATTTGGAAGTTGCCAAAGGAGAACTTCCTGGGCAATATATAAACAAAGTAAGTCTAGGGTTTCAAGAGAGAGACATCACAGCCGTCATTGGACAACGCACATCAGAGAGAGCGGCAACACCGGAAAACACACGGACTTGTTGAGAGGATTTGCGCCAGCCAACTGCGCCAGCCGAGAAGACAATCTGCACGCACTGTTGCTACTGTGTTTCTCAGACATATTAGACCTTATTTACTATTCTATGATGTTTATTACTAGCATGTCTAGCTAAACTCTTAGTGTTGGTCGGGCATGAATCTATGAAGTATTACCTTTGAGACTTGAGCTTAATGCATAGTTTATTTACTTGTATTAATTCCGTGCACACTGAGACAGTTAGTTGCATAAGTAGGGGAAGCCTTGAACCGCAATCTTACTTGTGTTGCTTGCTTGTCGTATGTTAAACTAGTTGCATGAGTAGGGGAAGCCTTGAACCGCAATCTTACGGTGACGACTAGGAGTAACGAGCTAGGGTAAGCAGTTGCTACTGTGACAGGATTCGCAGCTGTTTTAGTCTAGTTCTAGGATTAATAGCACATGAACTTTGAACGGAACATGCGCACGTGTTAGGAAGCCTTTACCGGACACTGACCCGAGTAAAACACAAACTATAGACGTTTAGAGTCGATGATAAGGAATGCACGCATAGAGGATTGTCTGCCCAATACTTCTCATAGTCATAGTATCTAATCTCTACTGCTTGCGCACGTCTAGTGCAATTTCCTGCGTTACGCTAGCTACTGTTCATTTGCGCATCGCGCATCCCAATCTCACACAACCTCCATTTTTGGTGTAGACGACAGGATTGAAGACTGAACTACTTGCTCCCTGTGGAGATCGACCCTTACTTAACCGCTGTATTGGTGGAAGAGGAAGGATTATATTTGACGCGCACAACGACGCGCGATCAGTACCTCACGACCTTCGGAACTCATACATATGGACCTGTGTGGCCCTATGAGAGTACGAAGTCCAGGAGGAAATATGTACATTTTTGTGATTGTTGATGATTTCTCAAGGTATACCTGGGCAATATTCCCGATGACTAAAGGTGATGTCTTCGAAAATTTCACAACGTGGATGAAAGCTGTGGAAAAAAAATAAGATTGTTCCCTACGTAGTATTCGTACTGATCACGGAACAGAATTCGAAAACTCATATTTTCTTCTGTTGTGCAGGGACGGAGGCATAAACCACAACTTCTCCATACCCAGGACACCACAGCAGAATGGAGTTGTGGAAAGAAAAAATAGAACACGTGAGAACATGACAAGGACTCTGATGATGCAGTATGGCAGTCTTTGACAAAAAGATAGATGATGATGCAAGTATGGCAGTGTTTGACAAAACCAGCATAAGTGAACAAGGAGCTGCTACAGCTCAAACGAACAAGCAAGCCAAGCAGAAGTGAACTAGCAGCAGCTGCAGCAGGGGATGCTGCAGCAGGAGCTTGTTCAACAGGCTGTTTCAACTGTCCAAGAAGTAGCAGCTGTCTGGGCTTGTTCGGAAGGGCTGGAAACCTTATGCAGAGCATCTGGAGAATTTCTAAAATGCTATGGAGTATTTTCCAGCTAGGTTTACTAGTCAGAGAAGGAGATTTGCATTGGAGAGAATAATCAAATCTAATCTCTTAAATTTTAGGAGATAATTGATCTTGTGGGTCAATTGCCTAAACCTGGAAATTGCTCAAGTGGTGCGGCTATTTAAGCAGAAGGTGTTCAAGGCTGAAGAGGTTGATCGAAGCTGAGGGATACACGAGAGCACACACAGATTTCAGAGTGAGGATCCTTGGTGTGTGACGGGAGTTTTCTTCGATCATCACCCGTGAGCAGAGCGTTGAGTGCAGAGCTGTGGTGAGTGTTGTAGAAGAGAATTAGGACTTGCAGAGTCTGTTTCGTGCTTGATCTGGAAGCCAATTTAGAGCTGGGAAGCTTGTTGGTTGATCAAGGGCAGCCGCGGAAGAACTGACGGGTGGAAGGCTCGGTCGAGTGTCGTGCGGGAGTACTCACTAGTGGCAGGTGGTCACTGAGTGAGGGGGAGTTGTCCAGAGTGTGCAGCGCTCTTGGAGAGGTTCGATCGGCTCGGCAGAAGGCCTTGGAGGGACGCGGACATTGTGCTTCAGCTATGTGTTACAGCTGTTGCTGCAGCAACCCTGCTGAGTAGTGTAATTTAGAATAGGCTGAGTTCTTTGAGAGGATTGTAGCTATTCTAGATTGACATATTGTAGAGGGTGTGCAGACACAAATCAGAGTTTGTTCTGATTGTGTTGAGTGGTCCACACAAGGTTGAGTAGCATAGGTTGCGTGAGTTGTAACCGAGTGTACTTGGAACCTTTGGCTGAGTGGATTGAGGACTGGAGAATAGTCCTCCCCAGACGTAGGCAGATTGGCCGAACTGGGTGAACAAACCTGTGCCTTGTTCATTGCTTGCTGTGACAATATTTAAGTGAACAAGAGTGTGCTGCAGCAACTGCTTGTTCACAGAATCTGTCGAACTAAGACACTACGAATTTCAATAGAGCCTATTTATACACACTATTTAGATCCTAACCCTATGGTTGTTTGCATTATTTTGTGTACAAGATTACTGGTTTCCAGTGTTTTTGTATTTCAGGGCAAAACGAGGGCTTAAGTCGGATACGCGCTAACAGGCAGCGTTTAAGACGCGCATCACTCAGCCTGCGGAGCTATCAGCACAAACAGATAAGAGGCGGCAGAGTCGACTACGGTGCGCAGACCGATTGCGCTAACCAAGGTGCAGTGCGCCATACGCAGAATAAGGGTGTTTCCAAATCTTGACACCACCAGATTTGGAAGTTGCCAATGTTGGGCCTCATGAGCAGTATATAAAGAGAGGAAGGCTAGGGTTTGAAGAGGACGATCATTGAGGACCACAGCACACAAGGGAGCGGCAGAACAGAAAAATACACGAGCCTACTGAGAGGACCTGCGCTAGCCGACTGCGCCAGCCGAGACACTGCAACCTGCACGCACCTGCTTGTTGCAGTTTTCTTGGATACTTTAGCTATTATTTACTGTTTCTATGATGTTTACTACTAGCATGTCTAGCTAAACGCTTGGTATCGGTTGGGCATGATTCTATGAGTATTTCCTTTGAGACTTGTGCTTAATGCAGAGTTTGTTTGCTTATATTAATTCTGTGCACACGGTTGACAGCTAGTTGCATGAGTAGGGGAAGCCTTGAACCGCAATCTTACTCTTGTTACTTGTTTGTTATATGTTAAACTAGTTGAATAGCTTGACGGTGACAACTAGGAGTAACAAGCTAGGATAATCAGTTGCTACTGTGATGGGATTCGTAGCTGCTTAGACTAGTCTTAAGAATTAATAGCTCATGAACTTTGATCGGAACATGCGCATAAGTTAGGAAGCCTTGACCGGACACTAACTTCAGTAAATCAAACTATAGACGTTTACAGTCGATGAAAAGGAATACACTCATAGAGGATTGTCTACGCCGATACTTTTCATAGTCATAGTGCTTACTCTCTACTGACTGCGCACGTCTAGTGAAATTCCTGCGTTTACTACCGTTTACTCGCGCACTTGCGCAACCCAATCACTCAGACCCCCAGTTTTCGTAAGTGCAGGTTACTAGTTAAAGCTAATCTACTTGCTCCCTGTGGAATCGACCCTGTCTTAGCCGCTATACTAAGTGGAGGAGGAAGGATTAATTTGACGCGCACAACGTCGCGCGCATCAAATTTTGGCGCCGTTGCCGGGGAGCAACACAGATAAGCTTTAACCAGCTTAAGTCTCTTTTACAGTAGTTAGTTATTTCTGTTTGCTTTATTCTCGTTGTTGTTTCTGACAGCACGCAATCAACATCAGCCTGCGCAACCTTGAAACAGTTGCGCTGCGCAGATTCTAGTTGCGCACTGACAGACGCAACAACTTAGTTATCTTTTAATTCGTTTTCTTTGAAATTTAGAACAGGTTATGGAGGATAACAGTGTCGTTGGAGATAACTTAGGGGACAGAACCCCAGAGGATGCGAGGGCACATAACCGCGCAGCCTTGTTCAGAGAGGAAGTGCAGCGCGAAGTTGAAGCAAGGATGGCAGCAGAAGTATATAATGCGCCACCCGCGCGACAAGCCGCGCGACGCAGAATAGTGCGCGAGATGTCAGCCCCAATCACGGTTAACTAGCCATGGTGCATAGTGCTTCAACCAGACGGTCATGTTGAACTAAGGAGCTCGCTCATTCATCACATGCCCAAGTTCCACGGGATAAACAATGAGAACCCAGTCAAGCATGTGTGAGAATTGCTAGTCATTTGCGAGAACATGAAGGCCGAAGGGGAGAGCGGCGAAGCGCTGAAGATGAAAGCGTTCCCATTTTCACTGTGTGACACGGCCAGGCATTGGCTGATGAGCTTACCAGCAGGATCAATTCACACATGGGAGCAGCTGCCGAAGAAGTTCTTAGACAAATTCTATCCCGCAGCAAAGATCGTGCTACTCAGGAGGGAGCTGGCCGCACCTAGGCAGGGCGCAGGAGAGTCACTATCGGAGTATTACGAGCATTTCAGGGAGTTGGAGGCCAACTGCTACAATCACGGCCTGCCCCAAAATGTGCTGATAGAGAATTTTCTGAATGGATTGCTGCCCATGGAGCTGAGATTATTGAATGCATACGCAGGAGGCGACATTTGCAACATGTACCCAGAGGACGCGTGGCAGCTGATAGAAGACTCTGCTGGACAGGTAAGACATCAGCTAACACTTGAAAATAGTCGTGCTCGTTCTGTGCATCAGGTAGAAACAAGCGCTGAGAGAAAGGAAATGAAGGCCATGCTGCAGAAGTTGATGCATGAGCAGGGGGCGCAACCAGCTACGCCAAAGGTATGCGAGTTCTGCACGTCCACTGAGCACAAAATCGAAGCGTGTCCCACACTTTTCGAGGAATCAGGAGATGTCAATGCTCTAGGAGGATGGGTTAATAGAGGGCCACAGAACAACCAGCAACCGAGGCTATCCTTAGAAGATATCGTGGGGCAGCTAGCAGACACAGTGCGCAAAAATGATGAGAAGTATGACAAGAGGTTCGAATCCATTGAGAAGCAGCTATCACAGATTGCTACCACGGTGTATGAGCTGAAAAAGAGCGATGGCAACCTGCCTTCGCAAGTAATCCAGAATCCCAAGGGAGGAGTCAACGCTGTGACACTGAGGACTGGGCGCACGGTAGGAACAGAGCAGACCGCAAAGGCGCCCGCGCAACCAGTTGCGCAAGTCCCAGATCCAACAGAGCAGAATGCGCAACCAGAGCAAGATGCGCAACCAGAAGCGCCAGCCACAAGCCAGCAGGGCGAAGCGCCAGGTATGACACAATCAAAGGACAAAGGCATGAATCGTACTAACATGCCTGCACCTTTCCCTGTACAGGCACCATCGGCTAGGAATGAAGCGCTCGATAAGGAGCTCTATGAGTTGTTCAGTAAGGTGGAAATAAACATTCCCCTTATTGAAGCAGTTCGGCAGATCCCTAGGTACGCCAAGTTTCTAAAGGAGCTGTGCAGGCCTCAGCGATCGTGCAGCATAAGGTACCACCTAAATGCCGGGATCCAGGTACGTTCACCATCCCCTGCACTTTAGGTAAGACCACAGTGAGCAATTGCATGATTGACTTAGGCGCATCTATAAATGTGCTTCCCTATTCCGTATATGCGTCATTGCGCCTTGGACCACTAAAGCCTGCAGGTCTCACCATTCAGCTAGCGGATCGGTCGTGCAAGCAACGGACTGGCATGATAGAGGATGTTCTAGTCCGAGTAGGAGAGCTGGTGTTCCCAGCAGATTTCTATGTCCTAGAAATGGAGGGTGAGTCGAGCAAAGGCAGTGCGCAGATCCTACTGGGCAGACCATTTTTGATGACAGCGCGCACCAAGATAGACGTGTGGAGGGGCACGCTCTCTATGGAGGTTGATGGCGAGGAAATTCATTTTAACATATTCAAAGGGATGCAGCACCCTCATGAGGACGCCACAGTGCACGCGATGGACAGCATAGATGACTTAGTTGCAGATGTGCAATGTGCAAGCGCAGCGGAAGAACCTGAGACATTGGCACAGGCAGAGTTGGAGGCGCAAGAGGATGAGCTGAGCAGTGCTGAACCAGCATCCAGACAGGTACACGATATAGTTAATGTCTGCACAGCTAATAAAATCTTGCCCTCTATTGAATAGGCACCCAAGGTCGAGCTAAAGCAACTCCCAGAGCACCTCAAGTACATATTCTTGGGAAATGAGGAAACCCTGCCGGTAATCATAAAGAAAGGATTAGAAGAAGAGCAGGAGGCGCGATTACAGCAGGTGCTGCGCAGGAACCAGCGCGCTATAGGATGGACACTTGCTGATCTGCGCGGAGTGAGCCCGGACGTATGCATGCATAGGATTCTATTGGAAGATGGTGCCAAACCATCCAGGGAGCCTCAGCGCAGATTGAACCCGAACATGATGGAGGTGGTGCAGAAAGAGATCCTGAAGCTGCTTGACGCAAAAGTCATTTACCCAATCTCGGACAGCAAATGGGTAAGTCCAGTGCACGTTGTGCCGAAGAAAGGAGAAATCACAGTAGAGGAGAATGCGCAGGGCGAGCTAGTTCCCAAGCGCATGCAAACTGGATGGCGCATGTGCATCGACTACAGAAAGCTTAACGCAGTCACGCGCAAGGACCATTTCCCGCTACCCTTTATGGACCAGATGCTAGATCGATTAGCGGGGAAGCCCTACTTTTGCTTCTTGGACTTATACTCAGGGTACAATCAGATACCCATAGCTGCGGAGGATCAAGAGAAGACCACGTTTACCTGCCCATTCGGTACGTTTGCGTTTCGGCGCATGTCATTCGGGCTGTGTAACGCGCCACGTACGTTCCAACGTCTAGTCATGAGCATTTTTTCTGATATGATTGGTATACGCATAGAAGTGTTCATGGATGATTTTACTGTGTACGGAGGTACCTTTGACGCATGCTTAACTCATCTTGATAAGGTCTTAGCACGCTGCATTTCGAAAAACCTAGTGCTCAATTATGAAAAATGTCATTTCATGGTATCGCATGGTGTAGTACTAGGACATATTATCTCGCAGGAGGGGATCAAGGTAGATAAGGCCAAGATAGATCTTATTTCCAATCTGCCTTATGCCACTAACGTGCGCGATGTGAAATCATTCCTTGGGCATGCTGGGTTTTACAGGCGCTTCATAAAAGATTTCTCTAAGATTTGTATACCCCTGTCTAACCTCTTGCAAAAGGATGTGTGTTTCGAATTTACTGATGAGTGCAGGGCCGCGTTTGATAAGCTGAAGGAGGCGCTGCCTAGTGCGCCAGTGATGCGCGCGCCAGACTGGAACCTGCCATTTGAACTGATGTGCGACGCCAGCGACTATGCAGTAGGTGCAGTCCTGGGACAGCGAGTGGACAAGAAGCCGCACGCCATTTATTATGCATCGCGCACACTGGACGCTGCGCAGAGGAACTACACCACCACGGAGAAGGAACTTCTGGCAATCGTTTTTGCGCTGGAGAAGTTCCGCGCATATGTTCTTGGCGCCAGAGTCATCATCTACACAGACCACGCAGCAATCCGTTACCTAATGTCCAAGAAGGAGACTAAGCCGTGCCTGATGCGCTGGGTGGTCCTACTTCAGGAATTTGACTTGGAAATCAGAGATAAGAAGGGCACGGAGAACACAGTCGCTGACCACCTGAGCAGGATCGTGAAAGCAGAGGAGCCAGGGTGAATCACAGAGACATTCCCTGACGAGCATCTGATGGCGCTGACAGGTAAGGTACCATGGTATGCGCACATTGCGAATTACCTGGTCACAGGTACGTTTCCTCCTCATTTCACTAAAACCCAATGCATGAGATTAAAGCATGAGTCCAAGCATTACATTTGGGATGATCCGTATATGCTCAGAATAGGACCTGATCAAATTTTGAGGCGATGCGTGCCTGACCATGAAATTAACTCTATTTTGATGTTTTGTCAAGCGCACGCATGTGGAGGACACTTTGGTCCAAAGCGCACGAGCAGAAATATCCTGGATTGCAGATTTTATTGGCCGCACCTGTTTAGTGACTCGTATAACCACTGCAGGAACTGTGACAGATGCCAGCGCACAGGGGGCATATCAGCGCGCAATGAGATGCTGCAGACGCCAATTCTAGTGGATGAAGTATTCGATATTTGGGGGATTGACTTCATGGGGCCATTTCCTCCATCTTTCGGATATGAGTATATATTGGTCGCGGTAGATTATGTCTCCAAATGGGTCGACGCCAAGGCTACCCGGAAGGATGATGGTAAGACGGTCGCTGACTTTTTGAGGACTAACATATTTTGCAGGTACGGAGTGCCTAAGGCAATCATCAGCGACCAGGGGACGCATTTTTGCAACAGGATTGTAGCGCAGGTGTTCAAGCATTATGGAGTGCGCCACAAGACGTCCACCGCTTATCACCCTCAGACGAATGGCCAGGCTAAGGTTTCCAACCGAGAGATCAAGCGTATCCTGGAGAAAACTATGAGACCGTCGCACAAAGACTGGAGCCAGCGCCTTGAGGATGCGCTATGGGCATACCGAACAGCACATAAGACACCAATTGGGACTTTGCCGTTTCGGTTGGTTTATGGAAAAGCGTGCCACCTGCCAGTGGAGTTAGAGCACAAAGCATACTAGGCATTGCGCATTTGCAACCTGAACCTAGACGAGGCTGGTAAGGAGCGCGCATTTGAGCTAAGCAAATTAGAAGAGCTGCGCCTGGATGCATATGACGGACTGCGCGATTACAAGGCGCACACAAAGGCATTTCATGACAAAAATATCCTCAGACGCACTTTTGAGCCAGGAGACCAGGTACTATTGTTCTCCTCAAGCCTAAAGCTCATGCCTGGGAAGCTGCGCAGCAAATGGACGGGACCATACACGGTTACCAAGGTTTTCCCCTACGGAACCATCGAGTTAGAAAACGAGCACCGGCATCGTTTTCAGGTCAATGGGCAGAGAGTCAAAAAGTATTTAGGAGAACCTTGGGATGGCACAGCGCGCGAAGTTGAACTGACAGAGCCAGAGATAGCAGATGCGTAGGTTGCTGCGCCAGAGTCACCACCAGATGCACTAGAGGGAGAACTTGGAACTATTGCTCATATTTCTTCTTCCTCTTTACCTAACCTCGTTACTTATGATTTATCACATACTTTTAACCATGCTGACCAACCTTCCGATCCTTTGCCCAGGACCAAGAAGAACGCAACACACGCACGAGCGCGGGGTCACTCAGGAGCAAGAGTGGGGGAGGTCGCTGGCACACTTTTACGCAAGTAGCGAGGTACAGTCGAGCCAACGACGTTAAACAAAGGCACTTGTCGGGAGGTAACCCGACACGTTTTACTTTTACATGTTTTTCTTTTAGTTTTTCTAGTGTCTTTTAGCTAGTTTAGGACTTGGTAGTTTTTTTAGTCGCGTAGAAGCGCGCAGGTCAGTGCGCAACTTCAGTGCGCAGAGCAGTTGGGCCAGTCAGGGGGGTATATAAGGGCAGTACTTAGAAAATTTTAGCACTTTTCACACTCGACCGTTGCAAGAAGCTCCCGCCCTCAGCATCCGCTCACCGTCCGGCACTCAACACAGCTTCCGTTTAGAGAGATTTGAGGAGCATACAGTCGCACACTCACCAGGTAACCCTTCCCCTCAGATTTGAGCCGATTGAGTTAGGGTTTGTGCGATACGAGGAGTGCCCTAGGTCTGAAATCGCACCAAGCTCGCGTGCACCATTTGGAGTTTTGGTTAGGGGGTTTTGTAGGCGGACAGTAGGCGATCATTTGGTGAGAATTTCAGGGCATTTGGCGGAGTTTTGAATTTTTAAGCATTTGTGAGCGTTGATCTTAGTTGACCAGACGAACCCTAGCGCACCATGCAGCCTGCCGAGGATCAAGCGACCCCAGCTTCTTTCGCCAGCAAGTATGACGCCTTTTTGAGGCTGGAGATGTATGGGACCCCGTACATCAGCAGGGACTTCCTACGAAAGGTCGGGATGGAGGACCTCATCATGGAGAAGCTCGCGCTGGCGGGCTGGGAGGCGCTGATGGAGATCAACAGCGCAGCAGACAAGGAGGATATGTGTGAGTTTTTGGCATCACTAGAGACAGCTGATCTGGAGATAAGGTACCGGCACAGAGGGGTCTGGTACATTGCCTCGGCTAAGAGGCTGAAGCGCACGCTGAGGTGCGCAAAGGTGCGTGAAGCGGACATAGACACGCACACGAATCAGGAGGCGTGGCGCGAGATGGCGACCAGCCCAATTTTTGCCGCGGGGCGCAGCCGAGGATGCGAGCTGCGCGACCCATGGATGTTCTACCTTTGGCGCATGGTCGCCTATGCGATCATCGGGCGCTTCAATGGTGCGCCCAAGATCAGCTTACTGGACATGGAGATTTTAAAAGGTTTTTACTATGAGAAGAAGGTGCTGTTTGTCTTGAACATGGTGGTCCATTGGAGTCGGGTCAGCACGAAGGGGCCGCTGACTTGTGGAGGAATGATAACGCACCTGCTGCGTGCCTTGCATGGAGAGCCTGAGGTGCCCGCGCACATAGTAGTGCCGGCTGTTCCCCTGGACCGCGCCCATATGCTGCAGCTCAGAGCGGCAGCCGTGAGAGAGGATGGTACATTGGAATGGTGCTACCGACTGCAGCCGGCCAGAGCGCCGAGATAAAGAGCCGAAAGCAGTGCGCAAGCAGAGGAGGCTGCGGAGGAAATGGAGAGGGACGAGGCCCCAGAGCCAGTTGCGCCTCCAGTCAGGCGCATGAGGACTCGTGCGCAGACTGGAGCGCACCGGAGGGCCAGTGCACCGCAGGGGGAGCCAGTTACCATTGCCATTGATGATTCTCCCCCGCGTGCACAAGGAAAGCGCCCCAGAACAGAGGCAGAGGAGGCGCCTGAGGTACCAGAGGAGCGGCGCATGATGTTCAACGTCATGCGCGTGCTCGAGTATTTAGCGCATGAGGGGGCAGATTTGAGCATGAGCCGACCATCAGGGTGGAGATTTGGAGATGCTATTCCCCCTCTCCTCAGCCTGCGTAGGCCGCCCCCAGGTTCCCCCAGCGAGCCGCGCCAGCCAGCCAGCCCTCCTACCAAGTCCCCGGTCCATACAGCAGCGCCAGCCCCAACAGCAGAACCCACCCCAGCAGCAGACCCAGTACCAGCACATGCAGCACCCCCTACGCAGCCTTCTGTTCAGAGGTCCCCTGAAGCCGATCCCATCATAAGTTCCAGCTCAGATTCACTATGGGATCCTATCTCAGAGGACGACCTCGTGGCTCAGCCCGCCGCCATTTCTGTAGTGCCGCCAGCCTCCAGCACCGAGTATGTGACTGATTCTTCAGATGAGGAGGCGCACGGATCAGCGGCTGAGTCCAGCTCTGAGGACATCTAGGGCTGTAGTGGGGCGCGCATTTCTTTCGGGTGGTTTCCTATTTTCTATCTTTTTGAACCAACTGTTGCTATATTTTGCTGAATATTGTGCTGAATATTTTGTGACCCCCCTTGCTATATTGTGCTGCGCTGACGATATGTTTTTCTTATGTTCTTTGTTTTTCTTGCATGCATGTGTGCGTTCTCCGTGCGCTTGAGCATGAGTCGTGGGGACACGTCTCTGTTTAAGTGTGGGGGGAGCGTTACATTTACATTTCACGTTTTTTTTAGCTTTGTAGTGTAGCTTAGTTTAATTGAAGAAAATAGTAGCAGTGGTGCGCTTGTGTGCGGGTTGCGCACACTATTCAGCTTGTATTGCGCTATTCATTTTTGCATGCGCTGCTATCAACTGTTCTAGTATATTTTTTTCGTTTTTTCTGCTCCTGTTAGTTGGGATATACAGGGGATGTGGAGTTGACAGAAACGCTCTAGAGAGGCGGTTAGTCGTTTTTGCTTCGGAGGTGAGGTATATGGTCGAGAGCGCTAGTGGAGGCCGGTGCTTCGCGACCTTCGGAACAAGAGAGCGCGCTCAGTCACGCAGATGCCGAAGGCGAATATCCAAAGCGTGGCGAGGTGGGAAAACAGACCACCTTTCCTCTGGTAGTCGAGCGAGGGAAGGCGGGCGCGGATGTAAACGTGTGCGCTGACCTGCGCAAGTGGACCAAGGAGGGAGAGCGGAGCATTGTTCCATAGCTGCTATCCGGAGGCCGAGACTGGAACCGTTCTGGGAACATAGGAACTATAGATAAAGCTGTACAAAAAGGAAAAATACCAGCAGATGATATGCGCTACAAAAGAATCAGCATGCGCACAATTCCGTACCAGCGTGCGCACGTTCACGAGAAAATCATCAAGAAGGCTTGAGTTCCCAGGAAGTGCGCGGAAGTTCCCAGGAAGAAGCTTGCGCTGTTAACCATATACCCGTCCTCGAAGTGAAAGCTGACAACCCGGAGCCTATGAAGAGCTATCTCCCAGCCATCCGAAATGATCTTCATCCCAGCTGAGAGGTAACGAATTACGAAATTATTATATTAAACTGCTGAAGGAAGATGCGCGCAGGAGATAGAGCAGCGCAAGGTGAACCGTAGTGCAGATCGCGCTAGAGTGCAAGGCTGTGCGCTAGACACCAGAGAGGTAGTTGTATCCGTGCTTGAGTGCTTGTTCGGGACGAACAAGGGGCAAGTGTGGAGGGTTTGATAGACCCTATTTATACACACTATTTAGATCCTAACCCTATCCTTGTTTGCATTATTTTGTGTACAAGATTACTGGTTTCCAGTGTTTTTGTATTTCAGGGCAAAACGAGGGCTTAAGTCGGATACGCGCTAACAGGCAGCGTTTAAGACGCCCATCACTCCGCCTGCGGAGCTAGCAGCACAAACAGATAAGAGGCGGCAGAGTCGACTACGGTGCGCAGACCGATTGCGCTAACCAAGGTGGAGTGCGCCATGCGCAAAATAGGGGTGTTTCCAAATCTTGACACCACCAGATTTGGAAGTTGCCAAGGTTGGGCATCATGAGCAGTATATAAAGAGAGGAAGGCTAGGGTTTGAAGAGGACGATCATAGAGGACCACAGCACACAAGGGAGCGGCAGAACAAAAAAATACACGAGCCTACTGAGAGGACCTGCGCTAGCCGACTGCGCCAGCCGAGACACTGCAACCTGCACGCACCTGCTTGTTGTTGTTTTCTTGGATACTTTAGATATTATTTACTGTTTCTATGATGTTTACTACTAGCATGTCTAGCTAAACGCTTGGTATCGGTAGGGCATGATTCTATGAGTATTTCCTTTGAGACTTGTGCTTAATGCATAGTTTGTTTGCTTATATTAATTCTGTGCACACGGTTGACAGCTAGTTGCATGAGTAGGGGAAGCCTTGAACCGCAATCTTACTCTTGTTACTTGTTTGTTATATGTTAAACTAGTTGAATAGCTTGACAGTGACAACTAGGAGTAACAAGCTAGGATAATCAGTTGCTACTGTGACAGGATTCGTAGCTGCTTAGACTAGTCTTAAGAATTAATAGCTCATGAACTTTGATCGGAACATGCGCATAAGTTAGGAAGCCTTGGCCGGACACTAACTTCAGTAAATCAAACTATAGACGTTTAGAGTCGATGAAAACAAATACACTCATAGAGGATTGTCTGCGCCGATACTTTTCATAGTCATAGTACTTACTCTCTACTGCCTGCGCACGTCTAGTGAAATTCCTGCGTTTACTACTGTTTACTCGCGCACTTGTGCAACCCAATCACTCACACCCCCAGTTTTCGTAAGTGCAGGTTACTAGTTAAAGCTAATCTACTTGCTCCCTGTGGAATCGACCTTGACTTAGCCGCTATAATAAGTGGAGGAGGAAGGATTAATTTGACGCGCACAACGACGCGCGCATCACAAAACCAGCACAAGTGAACAAGCGGCTGAAAAAACTGCTGCTATAGCAGGAGTTGGTTCAGGAAGCTGTAGCATTTGTTTGTCAGCAGCAGCTCGGATCTTCGCGGAAGGAGCTTGGCAGTGCATCCGTAAGCATCAAGGGAGTTTCTAAATACTCAGAGAGAATATTCCAGTGGAGATTCCCAGATAGCGGAGAAGATTTATTTGTAGATGATTAGATTTGCAAATCAAATCTAATATCCTACAAATTATGAGATATTGTTGTTTGGAGGAAATTGCTAAAACTGTGAATGGTGGGACTGGGTGTTCCTATTTAAAAGAGGTTGTTCAGAGCGTCAAGGGTATCGAAGACAAGAGAGAAAACACAAGAGCGTACACAGAATACCGTGAGAATAGAATTCAAGTAAGAAAGGATCTTCGATCATCACCTAGAGCAGAGCTGAGGCGATTGAAGCATAGTGTGATCAGGACTTGCAGAGTCTGGTCATAGCTTGATCTGGGAAGCCAATTCAGAGCAGCGATTGCTTGTTGGTTGATCAAGGGAGACCGCGAAGCTATTGTCGAGTGGAGGTACTCGGGCAATTGGCATGAGGCCAGGTCTCGCTAGTGACAGGTGGCCACAGAGTGTGCAACGCTCGCGGAGAGGTTCGATCGGCTCAGAAGAAGGCTTGGAGAGACACGGACAGTTTTGGCACCAGCTGTGTGCTATAGCAGGTGCTATAGCAACCTGCAGATAACATTGAATTAATTAGAATAAGCTGAGTTTGTGGGATCAGAATTGTAGCTATTCTGAATTATTTCAAGTCTGTAGGTGTGCAATTGATCGCGCGTCGTTGTGCGCGTCAAATATAATCCTTCCTCTTCCACTTAGTACAGCGGTTAAGTAAGGGTCGATCTCCATAGGGAACAAATAGTTCAGTTCTAGCCAGCAACCTACACTTACGAAAAGGGGGGGTGTGTGAATGATTGAAATGCGCGATGCGCAAATGAACAGTAACTAGTGTAACGCAGGAAATTCGCACTAGACGTGCGCATGCAGTAGAGATTAAATACTATGACTATGAGAAGTATTGGGCAGACAATCCTCTATGAGTGCATTCCTTATCACTGACTCTAATATGTCTATAGCTTAATTTCACTTGGGTTAGTGTCCGGTCAAGGCTTCCTAACACGCGCGCATGTTCCGTTCAAAGTTCATGTGCTATTAATCCTTAGAACATAGACTAAAACAGCTGCGAATCCTGTCACAGTAGCAACTGCTTACCCTAGCTCGTTACTCCTAGTTGTCACCGTAAAGCTATCAACTAGTTTAACATATGACAAGCAAGCAACATAAGTAAGATTGCGGTTCAAGGCTTCCCCTACTCGTGCAACTGGCTGTCTCCGTATGCACAGGATTAATACAAGTAAGTAAACTATGCATTAAGCTCAAGTCTCAAAGAAAGTACATCATAGATTCATGCCCAACCACCACTAAGAGTTTAGCTAGACATGCTAGTGATAAACATCATAGAATAGTAAATAATGACTAATGTGTCTGAGAAAACAGTAGCAAACAGTGCGTGCAGCTTGTCTTCTTGGCTAGCGCAGTCGGCTGGCGCAAATCCTCTCAATAAGTCCGTGTGTTTTCCCGTTTTGCCGCTCACTCGCTCTCTCGTGAGGCTCTGATGATGATATGATGCAAGCCCTAGACCTTCTCCCCTTTATATACTGCTCGAGAGGTCCACACTTGGCAACTTCCAAATCTGGTCATGTCAAGTTTAGGCAGTACTGGACTCTGCGCCTGGCGCATGGCATCGGCTAGCGCATGGGCTAGCGCACCTCTGCTTACTCTCGCCAACTTCTCTCCTACTTGTGCTGCTAGCTCCGCAGGCGGATCTTTCACTCCTAGAACGCTGCCTATTAGCGCGTATCCGACTCAAGGACTCGTTTTGCCTTGTAATACAAAAACACTAGAAACGAGTAATCTTGCTCATAAAATATTGCAAACAAGCATAGGGTTATGATCTAAATAATGCGTACAAATAGCCTCTATCAGCAATACACAAGTGAGAGCTTGTTCTGATTGTGTGACTAGTTTAGGTCAGGTAGCATAAGGTGTCGTGCGTCGAACCGTATTGTACTGTGGACCTGAGAAACTAGTGGATTAAGGGTTGGAGTTCAGCCCTTCCAAGACGTAGGCTGATTGGCCGAACTGGGTGAACAAACCATTGTTCCTTGTTCTATCTTGGTGCATCAGATTTGGGTGTTTAAGAGTGTGTTGTATCAACTGCTTGTACACAATCTGCAACTCAGAGGTGCTGCGAATTTCTATTGGTATCAGAACCGGAGCTCAACATACAAAGTCAAGATCCTGTGCACCTAGCTGAGAAGAGCAAGACAATGAAGGAAGGACAATGCACAAGCCGCCCTTCACTGCTAGAAGAAAGCAATTATGGCTACTGGAAGGCTAGGATGAAGGCTTTCTTCAGGGCTATTGATGAGAAAGTGTGGAAAGCAGTGGTGACAGAGTGGGCCCCTCCCAGAACCATTGATGAAAAAGGAGTCACTCGGAAGAAACATGAAGCGCAGTGGACTGCAGAAGAGGATGCTGCAGCAACTGGCAATTCAAAAGCCTTGAATGCAATCTTTGCTACTGTGGATGCCAACAACTTCAGATTAATCTCCAATTGTGACATTGCAAAGCAAGCTTGGGAGATCTTGGAAGTTGCTCATGACGGGACTGACAAAGTGAAGATATCTAGAATGCCGATGATTACTTCACATTTTGAAGGTCTGAAAATGCAGGAGGAGGAAACTATCACAGAATTTAATGCCAAGCTGTGTGACCTATCAAATGAAGCTCATGCTCTTGGAGAACCTATCCCTGAAGAAAAGCTAATAAGGAAGGTCCTCAGATCATTGTCATCCAGATTTGACATGAAGGTGACACTCAGAATGTCAGGTACATGAGGCTAGAAGAATTAATTGGATCTCTCAAGTAGTTTGAGATGGAGCTAGTCAAATGAGATGCTCCCTTCAAAAGAAAAAATGTTGGTTGAAAGCTGAAACAGAAGAGAAGAAGCTCTCAGCTGATGATTAACTAAGTTTACTGGTAAAAAATCTGGGGAAGTTCTTGAAAAACATGGAAACAGGGTCTTGTCAGACCTCAACCTCTCGAAGACAATCCAGGAGAGGTGGAGGAAATCAGAGAAAATCCAAAGAACCAGCTGAAGAGGAAGAAGAAAAGAAAGAAAGAAGGAAAGGCATTCAGTGCTGGAACTGTGAAGGATACGGACACAGAGAAGCAGAGTGTCCCAGCAAGCAGATCAAGGGTTCTGACAAGAAAGACAACAATTGACTAACTGCAAAATGGAGTGACTCTGAGGAAAGTGATGAAGAAAAGTTTACTGTGTTAGCAAGTGTATCCTCTTATGACTCTGATGAAGCAACAAAGAATGAGTTCAATTATGGGATTGATGTGTCAGATAGCGAAGATGAGGATGAGTCTACGCACAACATGTTAGAAAGTCTGCGAGACATCCTTCAACAATGTGAGGATGCCCTGAAGGTAAATCAAGCATTAAATGATAAAGTCAATCAACTGGAAGAAGAGCGGGAGGAGCTGCTTGAGAAACTGTTATCACTCAGTAGACCAGTCAACCTACAGAAGAAAGAAGATTCTGCTACCAAAGATACTGATGTTAGCATCCCTCTCACAACTAACCCTTAGAAAAATATACTAGATGAAATCCTTTCTTCTCAAAGTTTTGGAGGAAGAATGGGCCTGGGATATACAGGTGAGGAAACCACTGGTAGAACAGTCCTTGTTAGACCTATTAAAATAGAGAATATTGAGGATTGTGAAGAGAAAGGTGAGCTCTACCAGAAGCTGATGGAAGAAGAATTGACTGTCAACTTAACCAGGAGGTGCTTCAGCAACCGCTGTATCAACCCTCTGTATCAAATGCAAGTCTTCACAGAAGAAGAAGTAATTCACAGGCCTGTGGAAAAGAAAAATGTACTCGAAGAAAACATTTTAACCTGAATCCTCAGATACGCAGAAGGGTTACCAGCGATGATTTCAGGGAAAGGAAATCAAAGTTCAACAATCACTGTCAGATGCCTCTCAGCTCGGCTTATCCTGTAAATCTTCGTCAACGATCAGAACTGCAATGGAGAGTTAGAATAATGGATAAGCCAGCGAACTAGAATGGAGCAAGCAAAAGAGAGTCACAGGAAACGCAGGTGTGGAGACCTAAATGTGACAAACGAAAAGACAAGAGAGTTGACTGTCAGAAGCTGTGGAAATAGAGACCTACTCAAGTATGGATGAAGAAACAACCAGCTAACTCTGACAAGGAATCACCAAACAATGGGGGTAGCATCAGTAAATAAGTGATCCAGTCCCCTGGTTGATGCTATAGCAATCAGGGCCTGAAGAAGCTTGTTCAACACATTTGGTTGCTAAAGACAGAAGAGGTCACATGCTGAGCACATGCTTCTGGAAAAGAAAGAAAATCTGTGGGTAAATCAAATTTCTAGGGCACATTCAGTTGAAGTTTTTCCCAAATCGCACGCAGATCCTCCCCTACTCGAACTCTTTCTGCAAACTGCTAACAATGGTGAAGACTCGCGGACTGAAGAAGAACCTGGCAGCAGCACGACGAGGCAGAACTGAAAGGAGGTCTAAGTCTCGTAGTGAAGCGCCTGCTCAACGACTAGACTTGGTGGTCTGAGAGCCCGCACCTCTCCCTGTGTCGCACAATGCTCCTCCACAAGGAGGAACTCCACAGAAAAGGAGACGACTGGTCCATGACGGGGAGCCTACAACATGCGCAGCAGTGGTGACTGAAGAGGCAGTGCTCGAAGAAGGCTCAAGGGGAGTACAAGCTGCAGAGGTTACTACAGCCGTCAAAAGGTTGAAGAATCCTGCAGAACCCTTGTCACGTCTCCTGGCATAGAAGGAGAAGGTGAGGAGGTTGACGCAAATCTTCCTGAACAAGAAACTGTTGCAGCACATCCTCCTCCATCTTCTGACAAAGGAAAAGCTCCATTCATCATCCCTGATTCCAGTAGTGAAGAAGAGGAGTCTAGTGAAGAGGTTGATGTAGGTGAACCTTCCGAGAGAAGACCTGTTGTACAACTTGGGCATTAGGAACTGAATCCCCAGCTCTCACAGGGGAAAGGTTAGCAGATCCTTTGCTAACCTTTTACACTCGATTGGGAAAAGGAGAAGAATCAGCTTGGGTAGTGTGATGTTTCCCCAACTTGCTGCTCATGCTGGCAGTGCTTCCTCTAGCAAACCCATTGTGCTACCATCCCTCATTTATGGAATGATGGTCTCTCCCCAGCATCCAGAGTTAGGAGAGATTATTGAAGGATTGTCCCAAGAGCTGCAGGTTTTTAAAGTAGATCGCAAGCTCTTCAAAGAGAAGCACGCGGTTGACATTGCCTAAGAAGACCCTCTTCTGGTTGCCCCTTCTAATCCATCCTTTAATAAGGAAGCTCTTCCCCCTGCCCCTGCAATTCAAGCAGCTCTCCACGCAAGGATCGTGAACCACCTGAAGGAGCATTTGTGTCAAAAATGGAAGCCTGCTCAAGGACTTGGAATATCCGAAGGAGCAAGCGCCTGCTCCAAGGTCGTGAGCATTTGTGTCAAAAAAGGGGAGGGTAAATGAAGGCCAGATGAACTGAACTCTCTAGATGGTTTTTTGAAGCACTGCGTGGCTAAGCTAAGGCAGAGTGTGGCCACAACTTACGTGTACTTTGAAACTGTTACTAAATAGTTTAATATTTGTTTTTCGTGGAAGACTTCATCTGTGCCCAAGGGTTTTGTCAAAATGCCAAGGGGGAGATTGATGATGCAGTATGGCAGTCTTTGACAAAACCAGCACAAGTGAACAAGCTGCTGCTATAGCAGAAGCTGGTTCAGGAAGCTGTAACATCTGTTCGTCAGCAGCAGCTCGGATATTCGGGGAAGAAGCTTGGTAGTGCATCGATAAGCATCAAGGGAGTTCCTAAATACTCAGAGAGAATATTCCAGTGGAGATTCCCAGATAGCGGAGAAGATTTGTTTGTAGGAGATTAGATTTGCAAATCAAATCTAATATCCTACAAATTAGGAGATATTGTTGTTTGGAGGAAATTGCTAAAACTGTGAATGGTGGGACTTGGTGTTCCTATTTAAAGGAGGCTGCTCAGAGCGTCAAGGGTATCGAAGACAAGAGAGAAAACACGAGAGCGTACACAGAATACCGTGAGAATATAATTCAAGTGCGAGAGAATCTTCTATCATCACCGAGAGCAGAGCTGAGGTGATTGAAGCAGAGTGTGATCAGGACTTGCAGAGTCTGATCATAGTTTGATCTGGGAAGCCAATTCAGAGCAGCGATTTCTTGTTGGTTGATCAAGGGAGACCGCGAAGCTATTTTCGAGTGGAGGTACTCGGACAATTGGCAGGAGGCCGGATCTCGCTAGTGACAGGTGGTCACAGAGTGAGGGGGAGTGCTCCAGAGTGTGTAGTGCTCGCGGAGAGGTTCGATCGGCTCAGCAGAAGGCTTGGAGCGATGCGGATAGTTTTGGCACCAGCTGTGTGCTACAGCAGGTGCTATAGCAACCTGTAGATAACATTGAATTAATTAGAATAAGTTGAGTCTGTGCGATCAGAGTTGTAGCTATTTTGAATTATTTCAAGTCTGTAGGTGTGCAATACACAAGTCAGAGCTTGTTCTGATTGTGTGACTAGTTTAGGTCAGGTAGCATATGGTGTCGTGCATCAAACCGTGTTGTACTGTGGATCTGAGAAACTAGTGGATTAAGGGTTGAAGTTAAGCCCTTCCCAGACGTAGGCTAATTGGCCGAACTGGGTGAACAAACCATTGTTCCTTGTTCTATCTTGCTGCATCAGATTTGGGTGTTCAAGAGTGTGCTGTAGCAACTGCTTGTACACAATCTGCAACTCAAAGGTGCTGCGAATTTGAGACTACTCTTGGCCAGCGGTCTTCCTAGAAACTTTTGGGGTGAGGTGATGAACGCATCTTGCTACATCCTAAATCGGGCATATCTTAGACCCATTCTACATACGACTTTGTATGAGCTGCTGAAGGGAAGAAAACCAAACGTATCCCACCTTAGAGTCATAGGATGCAGGTGCTATATACACAACAACGGGAAGGACAATCTGGGAAAGTTTGACCCTAGAAGCGATGCGGGAACATTTGTCGGATACTCTATCCACAGCAAAGCATACAAAATATACAACAATAGACTAAGAAAGATAGAGGAGTGCATTCATGTGGTGTTCCATCAAGATGTGATGTCCGGAGAACTAATCAAAGATGAAAGTGCTCCGCCTGTCACATAAGAGGATGACTTCGTTATGTTTGAGATAGAAGGTCCAGAAGATCAAGAACCCTTGGTTCCAGATCCACCAAATCCCCTGCACATGACTCAGGGGGAACACAGATACAAGAACCAGAGGAACAAATACTTGACCTACCCCAGACGAAAAAGACAGCAGGTGAAGAGGAAAGCACAACGAGTTTAGGTGTGGGGACAGTAACCGTACTCCACCTGTGTGGCTACAAGACTACGCCTGCTACACATTAGATTCAGCAGACAATGAGAATCAGGTTTACGAAACTCAAGTCTCATTAATTAACAATCATGCCTTTTCTGCTTTTGTGTCTTTGATAGAACCCAGGAACGTAGAAGAAGCTTTGAAAGGCACTGAATGGGTGAGAGCCATGCAAGAAGAGCTACATCAGTTCGAAAGGAACAAAGTATGGAGGTTGGTTCCCAGGACAGAGAACAGAACGATAGTCGGAACCAAGTGCGTATTCAAGAACAAACTGGATGATAAAGGACAAGTAATCAGAAATAAAGCAAGGCTAGTCGTCAAGGGGTACTGATAGAGCCTATTTATACGCATTATTTAGATCATAACCCTATGCTTGTTTGCATTATTTTGTGTACAAGATTACTGGTTTCCAGTGTTTTTGTATTTCAGGGCAAAACGAGGGCCTAAGTCGGATACGCGCTAACAGGCAGCGTATAGGACGTGCATCACACAGCCTGAGGAGCTAGCGGCGCAAACAGAAGAATTAGCAGAGTCGACCACGGTGCGCTAACCGATTGCGCTGACCAAGATGCCGTGCGCCATGCGCAGATGATGGTGTTTCCAAATCCTGACACAACCAGATTTGGAAGTTGCCAAGGTTGAGCCTCTTGAGCAGTATAGAAAGAGAAGTAGGCTAGGGTTTGAGACAGACTTCAGAGAATCATCACATCATAATTCAGAGAGAGAGCGGCAAAACTGGAAAACACACGAGCTTGCTGAGAGGACCTGCGCTAGCCGATTGCGCCAGCCAAAACTGCAACCTGCACGCACTGTTTGCTATTGTTTTCTTGGACACTTTAGTTATTATTTACTGTTTCTATGATGTTTACCACTAGCATGTCTAGCTAAACGCTTGGTATTGGTTGGGCATGAATCTATGAGTATTTCCTTTGAGACTTGCGCTTAATGCATAGCTTGCTTGCTTATATTAATTCTGTGCACATTGTTGGCAGCAAGTTGCATGAGTAGGGGAAGCCTTGAACCGCAATCTTACTCTTGTTGCTTGTTGTTGTATGTTAAACTAGTTGAATAGCCTGACGGTGCCAACTAGGAGTAACGCGCTAGGATAAGCAATTACTACCTTGATCGGATTCGTAGTTGTTTAGTCTAGTTCAAGAATTAATAGCACATGAACTTTGATCGGAACATGCGCATATGTTAGGAAGCCTTGATCGGACACTAACTTAAGTGAAATCAAACTATAGATATTTAGAGTCAATGATAAGGAATGCGCTCATAGAGGATTGTCTGCCCAATACTTCTCATAGTCATAGTATTTAATCTCTACTGCCTGCGCACGTCTGGTGCAAGTTCTGCGTTAGCTACTATTTTCTCGCGCATCGCGCAAACCCAATCACTCACACCCCCCCCCCATTTTCGTAAGTGTAGGTCACTGGTTAAAACTGAACTGCTTGCTCCCTGTGGAGATCGACCCTTACTTAACCGCTGTACTAGTGGAAGAGGAAGGATTAATTTGACGCGTACAACGACGCGCGATCAAATTTTGGCGCCGTTGCCGGGGAGCAACACAGCTAAGTTTTAGCTAGTTTACGTTTTTCCTTTTTAGTAACTAGCTATTTTCAGTTTGTTTTGTTTTTTCGTTGTTCTTTCTGACAGCGCGCAATCAACATCAGCTTGCGCAACCTTGAAACAGTTGCGCTGCGCAGATTCTAGTTGCGCACTGACAGACGCAACAGCTTTGTTATCTTTTAATTTCGTTTTCTTTAAGATTTAGAACAGGTTATGGAGGATAACAGCGTCGTTGGGGACAACCTAGGGGACAGAACCCCGGAAGAAGCAAGAGCACACAACCGCGCAGCCCTGTTCAGAGAGGAAGTGCAGCGTGAGGTTGAAGCACGGATGGCCGCTGAATTGTATAATGCGCCACCCGCGCGACAAGCTGCGCGACGCAGAACAGTGCGTGAGATGTCAGCCCCAATCACAGTTAACCAGCCATGGTGCATCGTGCTTCCACCAGACGGACATTTTGAACTAAGGAGCTCGCTCATTCATCACATGCCCAAGTTCCACGGGATGAACAACGAAAATCCAGTCAAGCATGTGCGAGAGTTCCTAGTCATCTGCGAGAACATGAAGACCGAAGGGGAGAACGATGAGGCGCTGAAGATGAAGGCATTCCCATTTTCACTGTGTGATACAGCCAGGCATTGGTTGATGAACTTACCCGCAGGATCAATTCACACATGGGAGCAGCTGCAGAAGAAGTTCCTGGACAAATTTTATCCCGCAGCAAAGATCGCGCTACTCAGGAGGGAGCTGGCCGCACCTAGGCAGAGCGCAGGAGAATCGCTGTCAGAGTATTACGAGCGTTTCAGGGAGCTGGAGGCCAACTGCTACAATCACGGCCTGCCCCAAAATGTGCGGATAGAGAACTTTCTGAATAGATTGCTACCCATGGAGCTGAGGTTATTAAACGCATGCGCAGGAGGCGACATTTGCAACATGTATCCAGAAGACGCGTGGCAGCTGATAGAAGACTCTGCTGGGCAGGTAAGACATCAGCTAACACTTGAAAATAGTCGTACTCGTTCTGTGCATCAGGTAGAAACAAGCGCTGAGATCAAGGAAATGAAGGCCATGCTGCAGAAATTGATGAGTGCGCAAAGCGCACAACCAGCTGCGCCAAAGACATGCGAATTCTGCAATTCCACCGAACACAAAACCGATGCATGTCCCACACTTTTCGAGGAATCAGGAGATGTCAATGCTCTTGGAGGATGGGATAACAGAGGACCACAGAGGCAAAATCGGCCGCGCTTTGGACTCGCTGCAAATGGGTTTAGATGGAAGGAGGAAAACAATTTCCAGAGGCAGTCCACGGATCAGCGCGCGCCACAGCAGACGCAACAAGCTGCGCCCTACAATCCACCGTATCGCCGCACTGACGCACCAGCGCACAACAACTAGCAACCGAGGCGATCTTTGGAAGATATCGTGGGGCAGCTAGCAGACACAGTGCGCAAAAATGACGAGAAGTATGACAAGAGGTTCGAGTCCATTGAAAAGCAGCTATCACAGATCGGTACCACGGTGTATGAGCTAAAGAAGAGCGATGGCAACCTGCCTTCGCAAGTGATTCAGAACCCCAAAGGAGGAGTCAATGCAGTGACCCTGAGGACTGGGCGCACGATAGGAATAGAGCAGACTACGCAGGCGCCCGCGCAACCAGCTGCGCAAGTCCCGGATCCAGCAGAACAGAATGCGCAACCAGAGCAAGACGCGCAACCAGAAGTGTCAGCCACAAGCCAGCAGGGCGAAGCGCCAGGTATAACACAATTGAAAGACAAGGGCACGAATCGTACTAACATACCTGCACCTTTCCCTGTGCAGGCACCATCGGCTAGGAAGGAAGCGCTGGACAAGGAGCTATACGAGTTATTCAGTAAGGTGGAAATAAACATTCCCCTTATTGAAGCAGTTCGGCAGATCCCTAGGTATGCCAAGTTTTTGAAGGAGCTGTGCACAAACAAGCGAAGGAAAGGCGAGTGCGAACAGGTAATGCAAAATGCGCAGGCCTCAGCGATCGTGCAACATAAGGTACCACCTAAGTGCCGAGATCCAGGTACGTTCACTATCCCATGCACTCTAGGTAAGACCACAGTAAGCAATTGCATGATTGACTTAGGCGCATCCATAAATTTGCTACCCTATTCCCTATATGCGACATTGCGCCTTGGACCACTAAAGCCTGCAGGTCTCACCATTCAGCTAGCAGATGGGTCGTGCAAACAACCTGCGGGCATGATAGAGGATGTTCTTGTGCGAGTAGGAGAGCTGGTGTTCCCAGCAGATTTTTATGTGCTAGAAATGGAGGGTGAATCAAGCACCAGCAGTGCGCAGATCCTACTGGGCAGACCTTTTCTGATGACCGCGCGCACAAAGATAGACGTGTGGAGGGGCACACTCTCCATGGAGGTTGATGGCGAAGAAATCCACTTCAACATATTTAAAGGGATGCAGCACCCACATGAGGACGCCGTAGTGCACGCAATAGACAGCATTGATGATTTAGTCACAGATGCGCAATGAGCGAGCGCAACGGTAGGACCAGAGCCACTAGCACAGGCAGAGTTGGAGGAGCAGGAAGACGAGCTGAGCAGTGCTGAACTAGAATCCAAACAGGTACACGATATAGTTCATATTTGCACTGCTAATAAAATTTTGCCCTCTATTGAACAGGCACCCAAGATCGAGCTGAAGCAACTTCCAGAGCACCTCAAATACATTTTCTTAGGAAATGAGGACACCCTGCCAGTGATCATAAAGAAAGGATTAGAAGAGGAGCAGGAAGCGTGCTTACAGCAGGTGCTGCGCAAAAACCAGCGCGCTATAGGATGGACACTTGCTGACCTGCGCGGAGTGAGCCCGGACGTATGCATGCATAGGATTCTATTGGAAGATGGTGCCAAACCATCCAGGGAGGCTCAGCGCAGATTGAATCCGAATATGATGGAGGTAGTGCAGAAGGAGATCCTTAAGCTACTCGACGCATGAGTCATTTACCCGATCTCAGACAGCAAATGGGTCAGTCCAGTGCACGTTGTGCCAAAGAAGGGAGGAATCACAGTGGAAGAGAATGCGCAGGGCGAGCTAGTTCCCAAGCGCATTCAGACTGGATGGCGCATGTGCATCGACTACAGGAAGCTTAATGCAGTCACGCGCAAGGACCATATCCCGCTACCATTCATGGACCAAATGCTGGACAGATTAGCAGGAAAGCCCTATTTTTGCTTCTTGGACAGATATTCAGGGTACAACCAGATACCCATAGCTGCGGAGGATCAAGAGAAGACCACGTTCACCTGCCCGTTCGGTACATTTGCGTTTCGGCGCATGTCATTTGGGCTGTGTAACGCGCCAGGTACGTTCCAACGCCTTGTCATGAGCATTTTTCTGATATGATTGGTATATGCATAGAAGTGTTCATGGATGATTTCACTGTGTATGGAGGTACCCTTGATGCATGCCTAACTCATCTTGATAAGGTCTTAGCGAGCTGCATTTCAAAGAACCTAGTGCTCAATTATGAAAAATGTCATTTCATGGTATCACATGGTGTAGTACTAGGACATATCATCTCAGAGGAGGGGATCAAGGTAGATAAAGCTAAGATAGATCTTATTTCTAATCTACCTTATGCCACGAACGTGCGCGATGTTAAGTCATTCCTAGGACATGCTGGGTTTTACAGGCGTTTTATAAAAGACTTCTCTAAAATTTGTATACCCCTGTCTAACCTCTTGCAAAAGGATGTGTGCTTCGACTTTACTGATGAGTGCAGGGCCGCATTTGATAAGCTGAAGGAGGCGCTGACCAGTGCGCCAGTGATGCGCGCGCCAGACTGGAGCCTACCATTCGAACTAATGTGCGACGCAAGTGATTACGCAGTAGGAGCAGTCCTGGGACAGCGCGTGGACAAGAAACCGCACGCCGTTTATTATGCATCGCGCACACTGGACTCTGCGCAGAGGAATTACACCACCACGGAGAAAGAGCTTCTGGCAATCGTTTTTGCGCTAGAGAAGTTCCGCGCATATGTTCTAGGCGCCAGAGTCGTCATCTACACAGACCACGCAGCCATCCGCTACCTACTGTCCAAGAAGGAGACTAAGCCGCTCCTGATGCGCTGGGTGCTCCTACTTCAGGAATTTGACTTGGAAATTAAGGATAAGAAGGGCACGGAGAATACAGTTGCTGACCATCTGAGCTGGATCGTGAAAGAGGAGGAGCCAGGGCAGATCACGGAGACATTCCCTGACGAGCATCTGATGGCGCTGACAGGTAAGGTACCATGGTATGCGCACATTGCGAATTACCTGGTCACAGGTACGTTTCCTCCACATTTCAATAAAACCCAGTGCATGAGACTAAAGCATGAGTCTAAGCATTACATTTGGGATGATCCATATATGCTCAGAATAGGACCTGATTAGATATTGAGGCGCTGCGTGCCTGACCATGAAATTAACTCTGTTTTGATGTTTTGTCATGCGCACGCATGTGGAGGACACTTTGGTCCCAAGCGCACGAGCAGGAAGATCCTGGATTGCGGATTTTATTGGCCGCACCTGTTTAGAGATGCATAGGATCACTGCAGGAATTGTGACAGGTGCCAGCGCACAGGAGGCATATCAGCGCGCAACGAGATGCTGCAGACGCCGATTCTAGTGGACGAAGTGTTTGATATTTGGGGTATTGACTTCATGGGGCCATTCCCTCCATCTGCCGGATACGAGTACATATTGGTCGCAGTGGATTATGTCTCCAAATGGGTCGAAGCTAAGGCCACACGGAAGGATGATGGTAAGACGGTCGCTGAGTTTCTAAAAACTAACATCTTTTGCAGGTACGGGGTCCCTAAGGCAATCATCAGTGACCAGGGGACGCATTTTTGCAACAGAGTTGTGGCGCAAGTTTTCAAGCATTATGGAGTGCGCCACAAGACGTCCACCGCTTACCACCCTCAGACAAAATGATAGGCCAAGGTTTCCAACCGAGAGATCAAGCGCATCCTGGAAAAAATCGTAAGACCATCGCGGAAGGACTGGAGCCAGCGCCTAGACGATGCGCTGTGGGCATACCGGACCGCGCATAAGACACCAATCGGGACTTCACCGTTTCGGTTGGTCTATGGAAAGGCGTGCCATCTGCCAGTAGAATTGGAGCACAAGGCATACTGGGCAATGCGCATATGCATCCTCAACTTGGATGAGGCTGGCAAGAAGCGCGCGTTTGAGCTGAGCGAATTAGAAGAGCTTCGCCTGGATGCCTATGAGGGACTGCGGGATTACAAAGCACGCACCAAGGCATTTCACGACAAGAATATTCTTAGACGCACTTTTGAGCCAGGAGACCAGGTACTGTTGTTCTCCTCGCGCCTAAAGCTCATGCCAGGGAAGCTGCGCAGTAAATGGACAGGACCGTACACAGTCGCCAAGGTTTTCCCCTACGGAACAATCAAGTTAGAAAACGAGCACCGGCATCGTTTTCAGGTCAATGGGCAGAGAGTCAAACGGTATCTAGAAGAACCTTGGGATGGCACGGCGCGCGACATTGACTTGGCAGAACCTGAGATAGCAGATGCACCGATTGCTGCGCCAGAGTCATCACCAGACGCGCCAGAGGGAGAACAGGGGACTATTGCTCATATTTCTTTTCCCTCTTTACCTTCCCTCGTTGCTTGTAATTTATCACATACTATTAACCATGCTGACCACCCGCCCGACCCTTTGCGCAGGATCAAGGAGAACACAACGCATGCACAGGCGCAGGGTCACTCAGGAGCAAGTGTGGGGGAAGCCGCTGGTCTACTTTCACGCAAGTAACGAGGTACGGTTGAGCCAACGACGTTAAACAAAGGCACTTGTGGGAGGTAACCCGACTCGTTTTCTTTTTTTACATGTTTTTTTTAGTGTTTCTAGTGTCTTTTAGCTAGTTTAGGACTTGTAGTTTTTTTAGTCGAGCAGCAGTGCGCAGGTCCGTGCGCACTTCAGTGCGCAGGACAGCTGCGCCAGTCAGGGGGTATATAAGGGCAATACTTAGAAAATTTCAGCACTTTTTCACTCGACCGTTGCAAGTACAACTCCCGCCCTCACACCTCCACCCACTGTCCGGCGCTCATCCTAGCTTCAGTTTAGAGAGATTTGAAGAGCACACAGCCGCACTCTCCCCAGGTAACCTTTCTCCCAGCGAGCCGCACCAGCCAGCCAGCCCTCTTACTCAGCCCCCAGTACATCCAGCAGCGCCCTCTCCAGTCCCAGTTCCCGCACCAGCACCAGCCCTAGAGCCAGCAACAGAGTCAGCCCCAGCACCAGAACCAGCACCAGCAGCCCTAGAAACAGAACCCACCCCCGACCTAGCACAAGTACCAGCACCAGCACCAGCCCCCGACCCAGCACCAGTACCAGCACCTTCACCATCCCCTGCCCAGCCGTCTATTCCGAGGTCCCCTGTAGCCGAACCCATCATTAGCACCACCTCCGACTCACTATGGGACCCCGTCTCAGAGGACGACTTTGTGGCGCAGCCTGTCGCCCTTTCTGTTGTACCGCCTTCCTCCAGCACCGATTATGTGACGGATTCTTCAGAGGAGGAGGCGCATGGTTCAGCGGCTGCGTCCAGCTCAGAGGACATCTAGAACTGCGGGGGGGGGGGGGGGGGGCGCATTTTTCCTTTCGGGTGGTGTCTATTTTTCTTTTATATGCTGAACATTATTCGATATTATGTTGCTATATGTGTGCTGAACTCTTGTGCTACATATTTTGTGTCCCTATGCTATATTGCGCTGCTTTGACTATATGTTCTTCATTTTTATGTTTATTGTTTTGCTTGCATGCATGTGCGCGTTCTCCGTGCGCTTGAGCTTGAGTCGTGGGGACACGTCTCTGTTTAAGTGTGGGGGGAGCGTTACATTTACATTTTACGTATTTTTGAGCTATATAGTATAGCTTAGTTTAATTGAAGGAAACAGTAGCAGTAGTGCGCTTGTGTGCGGGGTGCGCGCACTGTTCAGCTTGTTTGCGCTATCCATATTGCGTGCGCTGCTATCGACTGTTTTAGTATTTTTTTTCGTTTTTTTCTGCTCCTGTTAGTTGGGATATACAGGGGATGTGGAGTTGACAGAAACGCTCTAGAGAGGCGGTTAGTCGTTCGAGCTTCGAAGGTGAGGTATATGGTCGAGAGCGCTAGTGGAGGCCTGTGCTTCGCGACCTTCGGAATAAGAGAGCGCGCTCAGTCACGCAGATGCCGAAGGCGAATACCCAAAGCGTGGCGAGGTGGGAAAACAGACCACCTTTCCTCTGGAAGTCGAGCTCAGGAAGGCAGGCGCGGGTGTAAACGCGTGCGCCGACCTGCGCAGATAGACCATGGAGGGAGAGCGGGTTCGGTGTTCCATAGCTATTATCCGGAGGCCGAGACTGGAACCGTTCTGGGAAAGATAGGAACCATAGACAAAGCTGTACAAAAGAAAAATACCAGCAGATGATATGCGCTACAAAAGAATCAGCATGCGCACGAATAAGCACCAGCGTGCGCAAGGTCCACAAAGAAAATCATCAAAAGGCTTGAGTTCCCAGGAAGTGCGCGAAAGAATCACGCACAGGAAGAAGCTGCGCTGTTAACCATATACCCATCCTCGGAGTGAGAGCTGACAACCTGGAGCCTATGAAGAGCTATCTCCCAGCCATCCGAAATGATCTTCATCCTAGCTGAGAGGTAACGAAATTCGAATTATTATATTAGAACTGTTGAAAGCAGATGCGCGCAGGTGGTAGAGCAGCGCAAGGTGATCAGTAGTGCAGATCGCGCCAGAGTGCAAGACTGTGCGCTAGACTCCAGAGAGGTAATAGTATCCGTGCTTGAGTGCTTGTTCGAGGACGAACAAGGGGCAAGTGTGGGGGGTTTGATAGAGCCTATTTATACGCATTATTTAGATCATAACCCTATGCTTGTTTGCATTATTTTGTGTACAAGATTACTGGTTTTCAGTGTTTTTGTATTTCAGGGCAAAACGAGGGCCTAAGTCGGATACGCGCTAACAGGCAGCGTATAGGACGCGCATCACACAGCCTGAGGAGCTAGCGGTGCAAAAAGAAGAATTGGCATAGTCGACCACGGTGCGCTAACCGATTGCGCTGACCAAGATGCCGTGCGCCATGCGCAGATGATGGTGTTTCCAAATCCTGACACAACCAGATTTGGAAGTTGCCAAGGTTGAGCCTCTTGAGCAGTATATAAAGAGAAGAAGGCTAGGGTTTGAGACAGACTTCAGAGGATCATCACATCATAATTCAGAGAGAGAGCGGCAAAACTGGAAAACACGCGAGCTTGCTGAGAGGACCTGCGTTAGCCGACTGCGCCAGCCAAGACTGCAACCTGCACGCACTGTTTGCTATTGTTTTGTTGGACACTTTAGTTATAATTTACTGTTTCTATGATGTTTACCACTAGCATGTCTAGCTAAACGCTTGGTATTGGTTGGGCATGAATCTATGAGTATTTCCTTTGAGACTTGCGCTTAATGCATAGCTTGCTTGCTTATATTAATTCTGTGCACATTGTTGGCAGCAAGTTGCATGAGTAGGGGAAGCCTTGAACCGCAATCTTACTCTTGTTGCTTGTTGTTGTGTGTTAAACTAGTTGAATAGCCTGACGGTGCCAACTAGGAGTAACGCGCTAGGATAAGCAATTACTACCTTGATCGGATTCGTAGTTGTTTAGTCTAGTTCAAGAATTAATAGCACATGAACTTTGATCGGAACATGCGCATATGTTAGGAAGCCTTGATCGGACACTAACTTAAGTGAAATCAAACTATAGATATTTAGAGTCAATGATAAGGAATGCGCTCATAGAGGATTGTCTGCCCAATACTTCTCATAGTCATAGTATTTAATCTCTACTGCCTGCGCACGTCTGGTGCAAGTTCTGCGTTAGCTACTATTTTCTCGCGCATCGCGCAAACCCAATCACTCACACCCCCCCATTTTCGTAAGTGTAGGTCACTGGTTAAAACTGAACTGCTTGCTCCCTGTGGAGATCGACCCTTACTTAACCGCTGTACTAGTGGAAGAGGAAGGATTAATTTGACGCGTACAACGACGCGCGATCAGGTACAATCAACAGGAGGGAAGTGACTATGATGAAATGTTTGGCTCGATTACAAGGTTGGAAGCCATTCGTTTACTCGTTGCCTTTTCAGTATACCGTGGGTTCAAACTTCAACGTAAAGACGGCATTCTTGAATGGAAACCTCAAGGAAGAAGTATACGTGTCGCAAACCCCTGGCTTTGAAGACTCTACACATCCGGACTATGTGTACATTCTGGACAAGGCGCTATATGGCTTGAAACAGGCCCCTCGTGCATGGTACGAAAGATTATCTCAATTTCTCTTATCTCACGGATATGTTCATGGACAGGCAGACAAGACTTTGTTCCTCCTGAGGGAGGATGCCACACACTGGTGGTACAAGTCTATGTCGACGACATTATATTTAGATCTACCAACACAGCCCTGACTGAGAAATTCACAAAGCTCATGGAAAGCGAGTTTGAGATGAACATGGTATGGGAACTCAAGTTCTTCCTAGGGCTTCAAGTGATGCAAGAGAAGGATAGGACTAAAATACATCAACAGAAGTACATCAGAGAGATATCAAAAAGTTCAAGATGGAGAACTCCAAAGGACATGCCACTCCAATCTCCCCAAATGACTCTCTGTGCAAGGATGAGAATTCGTCAAAAGTAGACCAATCACTCTTCAGAGGAATGATAAGTACACTGCTATATCTCACTGCAAATAGACCTGATATTATGTATGTCGTGTGCTAGATTTCAGGCTGATGCCCGTGAGACCCACATCAAAGCTGTCAAGCGAATCCTATGGTACCTAAAGGGAATAGAGAAATTATGCCTATGGTACCCTAGAAAAGATTTCTGATTAACGGGATACACAGATGCTGACTTCGCAGGGAACAAAGTGGATCTGAAGTCCACATCTGGCATGGCTCAGTTTCTAGGAACCTGCCTCATCTCGTGAGGATCTAAGAAGCAGAATTCGGTAGCACTTCTACAGCAGAGGCAGAATACATCGCAACCGTCGCTTGCTGTGCCCAACTCCTATGGCTCAAACAACAGCTAAGTGATTACGGTATCTCATTTGCTTTTATCTTTTGTGATAGCACTAGTGCTATAAATATCTCTAAGAATCCGGTGCAGCTCTCTAGGACAAAACACATTGAGATCAAATATCACTTCCTCCGTGACATGTGTAGAAAAGTGACTGGTTAACATGAATTTATCTGGGACTAAGGAACAAATCGCCGACATATTCACGAAGGCACTCAACAGGGAACCCTTTCAAAAGCTGCGACTTGAGCTAGGTATGATTTCCTTGGATTGAATATGTGACATCTCATGATCTCACTACGGAATGTTTGAAATTTGCTAACATGAGTATAAGTAGCTTGATATCATAGATTTTATGGACGTATGCTATTTCTCAAAAATTTCAAGGGTCTAATCTGACTAGGATGAGGTGTGATCACTAACTACCTTCTGAGTATTGTTAACAGTTATGATAGAGAAAATGATTCTTTTGGCCCAAAAGATCCTTCCTGATGATTTGCAACCTACATTACAAGCCCAAATGATGGAAGGAATATATGACCACCCTAGCCAACTCATGATTGAACGATCCCATGACCCCTTTGATAAATCTCTGGATGTCGTTCCTCATGAGGTAACTCTAAGTTTATCTTGAAAACATATATGTCTCCTTCTGTTTGTTGTGTTTAATATGGTGCCCATCTCGTACCACTCGGGTAATCTCACCGCACCATATCAGCTTTCAAAAAATCAGGGATGATCCTCAAGGGCTGGTTGGAACAGAAGGAACAAAGTCGAGGAAATCAATGAAAGAATATATCTTGCAATCTACGAGGGCAAAGGAAAACAGATGGCTGACTACTTTTAGAAACAAAACGGGAGTTTTTGGTGGATATTTAAGAAAGAAAAAAGGAGGAACACTGAAATTCACAGCGCCTCTAATAAACTGATTTGTGAATAAGCAGTTGCTACACCACACTCTTGTTCACCAATAAACTGCTTCAGCAGAAAAGATCAAGGACATAAGTTGTTCACCCAGTTCAGCCAAATTGCCTACGTCTGGGAGGACTCTTCTCAGTTCTCAATCCACTATTCTCAAGGTTTCCAAGTACCCACGGTTACAACCCACGCAACCTATGCTACTCAACCTTAGGTGGATCCTCACACACAATCAGAACAGGCTCTGATTTGTGTCTGCACACCCTATACTGATATCTATCTAGAATAGCTATAGTTATCTTGAACTCAGCCTATTCTAATAATACTCAGATTCTGCAGGGTTGCTATAGCATCTGCTGTAGCACACAGCTGATGCACAAACTGTCCGCGTCGCTCCAAGCCTTCCGCTTAGCCGTTCGAATGATTCCACGAGCGCTGCACACTCTGGAATACTCCCTCTCACTTAGTGACCTCCTGTCACTAGCAAGAGCTTGCCTTTGATCGATTGCCCGAGTTCCTCCACTCGACAATTCCTCCGCGGCCTACCTTGATCAACCAACAAGCACCACTGCTCTGAATTGGCTTCCCGATCAAGCTTGGATCAGACTCTGTAAGTCCTGATCGCATTCTGCTTCTGTTACCTCAGCTCTGCGCACACGCTCTGCTCTCGGTGAAGATTGAAGATTTCCTCGCACACCCAAAATACTCTCTCAGAATTCTGTGTGTGTGTTCTCGTTCAGGCTCTCCGCTTCAATCGCCCTTCATCGCTCTGAAGGGACTCTCTTATATATGAGCTTCCACTGCTTCATTATCAGATTACAGCAGTTCCCTTTGCAGCATCAATATCTCCTAATTTCTAGGAGATTAGATTTGATTCGAGATACAAACCACAACTCCTACTTCAGCTAGGAATCTCCATTCTGGAATATTCTCTAGTGCAACTTAGAACCTCTCCTGCTGCTCTTAGATGAACTGCCACGCCTTCATTCCAAAGCACAGATTGCTGCTGCACGGACAGACGCTACAGCTCTTCTGAACAAGCTCCTGCTAAAGCTTCTTCCTGCTATAGCTTCTCCTTGTTCACTAGCTCGTTCACTTGTGCTGAACTTTGACTGTAGCTGCAGCTTGTTAACTTGCTTGTTCACTTGAGCTGGTTTTGTCAAACACTACCATACTGCATCATCAATCTCCCCCTTGGCATTTTGACAAAACCCCTGGCCACTGATGCACACTTCCATGAACAGGCAAGAAAAACTTACAAAAAAAATATTTTAAGAACAAGAGTATAATGGCCACAATCGGTCTTAGCAAAGCCACGCAGGGCCAAGAGGAAAAAAAATCAAAGTTCCAACAGTGGTGTCCATCCGAGGCAGCAGCTCCTTACTTCCTCTCCCCCTTTTTGTCATAGATGCTCAAGGGGCCAGTCCTCCATCCTCCGGAAATTCCAAGTCTCTAAGTAGACTTCTGATCTGACCGCGTCTAGCATCCCTTCTTTTGGCTTCTGCTTCCAAAGTGAGCAGCTCAGATCTTAGGTGGCTGACAATTCTGGCACGGAGGGCTGCTTCGATAGAAGCGGCAGGGGGAAGTGGTTCATCCAGAGAGGCTGGGGCTGAAGAACCAACCCGAAGAGGATCCTCATGGGTTATGTCCACGACATGCTTTCCTTTGAAGAGTTTGTGATCCACTGTAAACACCTGCAACTCCTCGGATAACCCCTCAGTAATCTCACCTAGTTCTGGATGCTGAGAGACCATCATCCCATAAATGAGGGATGGTAACACAATGGGCTTGCTGGAGGAGGCATTGCCAGCCTGAGCAGCCACCAGGGGAAACATCACACTACCCAGGCTAATTTTTCTTCGTTTCCCAATGGAGTGTAGAAGGTTAGCAAAGGACCTGCTAACCTTCCCCCTATGTGAGCTGGGAATCCAGTTTCTAATGCCTAGGTTGTACAACAGGGCATTTTTGGAGGTAAGTTCAGCAGCACTGAGATTTGGTCCACCCCAAGACCAGCACACTCGTCCCGTGAGGACTCTAGCCAACACCTCTTGTTTGACATTTGTGGGCTCTCTAGCATCTCTGTCAATCTCAAGAAATTCATCTATTTTCTCAGGGGTGATTACTACTTTCTTACCCCGCACCCAGCTCTCTCCAAAAGCATCCCCGTCTTCCTCACCAAATTTCTCTTCCATATTGACAATAAATTCTCTGACTAGTGACGTATTGAATCTGTACGGGTAAGTGAGGGACTTGAGTAAATTTACCTCAGCAAGAAGCTGAACAATGGATGCGGATTTGTATTTGTCCAGGTCTAGTCTCTTCTCCGTCACAATGTGCTTCCTCTCTACTGAGCTCCAGGATGGAGAGGCGTTCTTGTTTCTGAACCATATTCCACCGATAGTGACTACAACAATGTCAGCTTCTTCGCAGGGCTTCAGAACCACAGGTCTTCTCTCGGAAGGTTCTCCTGCAGCATCCTCACTGGACTCCTCTTCTTTACTGGACTCCTCTTCGTCACTACTGGAATCAGGAATGATGATTGGAGCTTTTCCTTTGTCCGAGAGAGGAGGAGGATGTGCTGCAGCAGATTCTTGTTCAAGTCCTTCAGCTTCCATCTCCTCCCCTTCTCCTTCTATCCCTGGGGATTTGACAGATGATCTGCAGCTCTCTTCAGTGTGGCCTATCACAGCAACCTCTGCAGCTTGTCCTTCTCTTGAGGCTTCTTCAAATAATTCCTCTACATCCACGGTTGCTGCACTAGAGGTAGGCTCCCCATCACGGACTCGACGCCTCCTTTTCAGCGAGGTTCCTTCCTGAGGAGAAGGAGCGTTGTGAGACACAGGCAGAGGTGCGGGCTCCCAGACCACCAAGTCTAACCGCTGAGAAGGGGCTTCGTTGCGGAGCTTGGACCTCCTTTCCGTCCTGCCTTGCCGTGCTGCAGCCAAATTTTTCTTCAGTCCGCGAGTCTTCACCATTGTCAGAAAAGCTGGAGGAGTTCGAGCAGAGGAGACAGGTTGATCTGCGTATGCGATTTGGGGGAAGCTTCACCAGAATGAGCCCTAAAATTTGATTTTACCCGTTGTTTTTTTTCTTTTTATATGAGATTCTGTGCTCACGTGCCCTGCATGTGCATCTCTCAATCTTTAGCAACCAGATTATTTAAACAAGCTTCGTCAGGCCAGGTTGCTATAGCAGGCAGAGGCTGGTACTTCTACACTTCCTGGATAGTACCTTTGTAAGGAGGAGACTCTGATAATTGTTTCTTTACCCACACTTGAGTTTGTCTTGATTTCCCCCTCTTATGACCCTCAAGATCCTGGTCTGTTTGCTTCTCACATTTGAGCTTCCACTGTTTCTACCCCCTGAATTATCAGTTTGTTGTTTTTGGGTTTCCATATCTGAGTTTTCTTTGATACTCTCTTGCTTGTTCCATCCCAGTGAGCTGGTTTCTCTATTATTTTGACTCTCCATTTCAGTTCAGATCGTTGATGAACATTGCCAAGATAAGTAGAGGTGCAGGACATCTGACAGTGATCGTTGAGCTTAGATTTCCTCCTTCTGGAGTTACCACTGGTCCTGGTAACTCTTTTGTGCATCAGAGGATCCTGCAAGCTGAAATATTTTCGTTGAGGAACTTTCTCCCTTCCACAGGGCTGTGGATTCCCTCCTTTGTGACGCTGGTCATTTGATATAGGAGGTTGATACAGGGGTTGCTGAAGCATTTCCTGGTTCAGATTGACAGTTAATTCTTCCTCCATCAGTTTCTGGCAGAGTCCACCTTTCTCTTTACTATCCTCGATTTTCTTTTCTACAGCCTTAACACAGACTGGTTTACTAGAGGTTTCCTCTCCTGTATATCCCAGGCCCATTCTTCCTCCTCCAAATCTTTGATATGACAGAATTTCATCCAGTATATTTTTCTGAGGATCAATTGTTGGAGGTGCACTGGCAGCAGGGTTCTTGCAGGCAGCTTCTCTTTTTTTTCTGTAGGATGACTGGTTTACTGAGAGTTGACAATCTCTCAAGCAAATCCTCCCTCTCTTCTTCCAGATCGTTGACTCTGTCATTTAAAGTTTGGTTTACTTTCAGGGCATCCTCACATTGGCGAAGAATGTCTTGCAGATTTTCTAACATGTTGTGAGTATAGTCATTTTCATCTTCACTATTTGAGACATCAATCCCATTGAACTCATCCTTTATTACTGTTTCAGATTCATAAGCAGATACACTAGCTAGCACAATAACATTTTCTTCATCACTTTCCTCAGAGTCACTCCATGTTGTTGTTAGTGACTTGTTGTCTTTCTTGTCAGAGTTTTTGGTTTGCTTGCTGGGACACTCAGCTTCTCTGTGACCGTACCCCTCACAGTTCCAGCATTGAATCCCTTTTCTTCTTTCTTTCTTTTCTTCTCCCTCTTCAGCTGTCTCTTTGCTCTTTTCTCTGATTTCCTCCACCTCTTCTCGGTTGTCTTCTAGAAGTTGAGGTCTGCCCTAACCTTGTTCCCATGTTTTTCAAGAGCTTTCCGAGATTTTTTACCAGCAGACCCAGTTGATCATCAGCTGAGGGTTTTGATCGCGCGTCGTTGTACGCGTCAAATTAATCCTTCCTTCTCCACTTAGTATAGCGGCTAAGTCAGGGTCGATCCCACAAGGAGCAAGCAGACTCGTTCTAGCTAGCAACCTACAACTTACGAAAATTGGGGTTGTGAGTGATTCGGTTGCGGAGGTGCGCGAATGAACAGTAGCTAAAAGCAGAATTGCACTCGACGTGCGCAGGCAGTAGATATTAAGTACTATGACTATGAAAAGTATTGGTGCAGACAATCCTCTATGAATGTATTCCTTATCATCGAGTCTAAACGTCTATAGCTCGATTTACTGAAGTTAGTGTCCAATCAAGACTTCCTAACATGTGCGCATGTTCCGATCAAAGTTCATGAGTTATTAATTCTTGAAACTAGTCTAAGCAGCTATCCTGTCACAGTAGCAGCTGATTATCCTAGCGCGTTACTCCTAGTTGTCACCGTCAAGCTACCAACTAGTTTAACATATAACAACAAGTAGTAAGAGTAAGATTGCGGTTCAAAGCTTCCCCTACTCATGCAACTAGCTGTCAACCGTATGCACAGAATTAATACAAGCAAACAAACTATGCATTAAGCACAAGTCTCAAAGGAAATACTCATAGAATCATGCCCAACCGATACAAAGCGTTTAGCTAGACATGCTAGTAGTAAACATCATAGAAATAGTAAATAAAAGCTAAAGTGTCCAAGGAAACAGTAACAAGCAGGTGCGTGCAGGTTGCTGTGTCTCGGCTCGCGCAGTCGGCTAGCGCAGGTCCTCGCAGCAGCTCGTGTGTTTTTCAGTTCTGGCTCTCTCTCGTGTGTTGTTGTGTTACTATTCAAACCCTAGCCTTCCTCTCTTTATATACTGCTCATGAGGACAATCTTGGCAACTTCCAAATCCTATGGTGTTCAAGATTTGGAAACACCAACATCCTGCGCGTTGCTCACTGCGCACATTGGTTCGTGCAGTTGGTTAGCACACCGCAGTCTGAATCTGCCACTTCCTAGCTCCGCAGGCCGTGTGTTGCGCTCCTTAAACGCGCCTGTTAGCGCGTATCCGACTTAGGCCCTTGTTTTGTCCTGGAATACAAAAACACCGGAAATCAGTAATCTTGTACATAAAATAATGCAAACAAGCACAGTGCTAGGATCTAAATAGTGCGTATAAATAGGCTCTATCAAACCCCCCACACTTGCTCTTGTTCGTCCCGAACAAGCACTCAAGCACAGATACAATTACCTCTCTGGAGTCTAGCGCACAGTCTTGCACTCTGGCGCGATCTGCACAACCCGTTTACCTTGTGTTGCTCTATCACCTGCGCGCATTTGCCTTCAATAGTTTAATATAACAATTTCGAAATTCGTTACCTCTCAGCTGGGATGGAGATTATTTCGGATGGCTTGGAGATAGCTCCTCATAGGCTCCGGGTTGTCAGTCTCTACTTCGAGTATGGGTATATGGTTAATAGCGCAATTTTCTTTCGGTGCGTGATTCTTTCGCGCACTTCCTGGGAACTCGAGCCTTCTTGATGATTTTCTTGTGAACTTGCGCATGCTGGTACGAAGTTGTGCGCATGCTGGTTTCTTTAGCGCATATCATCTGCTGGTGTTTTTCTTTTTTATCTACGGTTCCTATGTTCCCAAAACTGTTCCAGTCTCGGCCTCCGGATAGCAGCTATGGAACAATGCTCTGCTCTCCCTCCTTGATCTATTTGCGTAGGTCAGCGCACGCGTTTACAGCCGCGCCCGCCTTCCCTTGCTTGACTTCCAGAGGAAAGGTGGTCTCTTTTCCCACCTCGCCACGCTTTGGGTATTCGCCTTCGGCATCTGCGTGGCTGAGCGCGCTCTATTGTTCCGAAGGTCGCGAAGCACCGGCTTCCACTAGCGCTCTCAACCATATACCTTACATTCGAAGCAAAAACGACTAACCGCCTCTCTAGAGCTTTTCTGTCAACTCCACATCCCCTGTATATCCCAACTAAAAAGAGCAGAAAAAATCAAAAAAATACTTAAACAGTTGATAGCAGTGCATGCAAAATGAATAGGGCAATACAAGCCGAAAAGTGTGCGCAACCCGCACACAAGCGCACCACTGCTACTATTCCCTTCAACTAAACTAAGCTACACTACAAAGCTAAAAAAAAACGTGAAATGTAAATGTAACGCACCCCCCCCCCCACACTTAAATGTAACGACTCATGCTCAAGTGCAACGGAGAGCGCACACATGCATGCAAGCAAAACAAAGGACATAAGAAAGAAAAACATATAGTCATCGCAGCAAAGACATAGTCAGGAGTTTACGAAATGTTCAGCACAATATAGCAAAATAACATCGAGAAATAGTTTTCAAAAAGATAAGAAACCACCCGAAAGTAATTAGCGCCCTCCCTGCGTCATAGAGATCCTCGGAGCTGGACTCAGCCGCGGATCCTTGCGCCTCCTCATCTGTGGAACCTGTCTCGTATTCTGAACTGGAGGCTGGCGGCACGACAGAAACTGCTGCGGGCTGGGTCAAGAGATCGTCCTCCGGGATAGGGTCCCATATCGAATCTGTGCTTGAGCCTATGATGGGATTGCCCTCAGAGGACCTCTGTACAGAGGGCTGCGCAGGGGGCGCTGCTGGTGCTGGTACCGGGTCTACTACTGGGGTGGGCACTGCTGAATGGACCGGGGATTAGGCAGGAGGGCTGGCTGGCGTGCGCTGCTCGCTGGGGGACCCTGGAGGCGGCCTATGTAGACTGAGGAGAGGGGGAATAGAATCTCCAAATTTCCACCCTGATGGTGGACTTACGCTTAGGCCTGCCCCCTCTGGCGCTAAATACTCTAGCACGCGCATGACGTTAAACATCATGCGCTGCTCTTCTGACACTTCCTCCGGCGCCTCCTCTGCCTCTGTCCTGGGGCGCTTTCCCTGTGCACGCGCGGGAGAATCATCAATGGCTATGGTTACTGGCTCCCCCTGCGGCACACTCGCCCTCCTGCACGCACAAGTCCTCATGCGCCTGACTGGAGGCGCAACTGGCTCTGGGGCCTCTTCCATCTCCCTTTCCTCAGCGGCCTCCTCTGGCTGCGCGCTGCTCTCTGCTCTGTGCCTCGGTGCTCTAGCCGGCTGCAGCTGGTAGCACCATTCTAAGGACCCGTCCTCTCTCGCATCCACCGCTCGGAGCTGCAGCATATGGGCACGATCTAGGGGGACGGCTGGAACTATTGTGTGCTCGGGCACTTCCGGCTCTCCATGCAGCGCACGCAGCAGGTGCGTGATCATTCCTCCGCAAGTCAGCGGCCCTTTTGTGCTGACCCGACTCCAATGCACCACCATGTTTGAGACAAACAACACCTTCTTCCCATAGTAGAACCCCTTCAGTATGTCCATGTCTAGTAGGCTGATCTTGGGAGCACCATTAAAGCGCCCGATGATTGCATAGGCGACCATGCGCCAGAGGTAGAACATCCACGGGTCGTGCAGCTCGCGTCCTCGGCTGCGCCCCCGCGGCAAAAACTTGGCCGGTCGCCATCTCACGCCATGCCTCCTGATTTGTGTGCGTGTCCACATCCTCCTCACGCACCTTGGCGCACCTCAGCGTGCGCTTCAGCTTCTTGGCCGAGGCTATATACCACACCCCTCGGTGCCGGTATCTGATCTCCAAGTCGGCAGTCTCCAGCGACGCCAAGAACTCGCATGTATCCTCCTTATCAGCTGCGCTGTTGACCTCCAACAGCGCTTCCCAGCCCGCCAGCACGAGCTTCTCCACAATCAGCTCCTCCAACCCGATTTCGCGCAGGAAGTCCCTGCTGATGTACGGGGTCCCGTACATCTCCAGTCTCATGAAGGCGTCATATTTGCTGGCGAACGACGCTGGGGTCTCCTGATCCTCTGCTGGCCTCATGGTGCGCTGCAATTCCTCTGGTCAACTACGGTCAAAGCTCAACAAACGCCCAAAAATCCAAACTCCGAATTACGCCCTTAAACTGTCACCTAATGGTCGCCTATCCTCCGCCTACAAAACCCAGCACCCAGAACTCCAAATGGTGCGGTCGAACTAGGTGTGATTTCAAACCTAGGGCAACTCCTTTATCACACAAAACCTTAACTGAATCGGTTCAAACTGACGGGAAGGGTTACCTGGCGTATGCGCGATGGTAAGCTCCTCAAATCTTTCTGAACGGAGGCCTGGTTGATTGTCGGACGGTGAGCGGAGGCTGAGGGCAGGAGCTTTATTGCAACGGTCGAATGTGAAAATGCTGAAATTTTTTCTAAGTCCTTGCCTTTTATACCCCCTGTCTGGCGCATCTATTCTGCGCACTGAATTTGCGCACTAATCTATGCACTGCTGCGCGACTAAGAAAAACTGCAAGTCCTAAACTAGCTAAAAACACTAGAAAAACTATAAAAAAAACGTGTAAAAGAAAAACGTGTCGAGTTACCTCCCGACAAGTGCCCTTGTTTAACGTCGTTGGCTCGCCCGTACCTCGTTACTTGCTTAAAAGTGTGCCAGGACCCCCCCCCCCCCACTCTTGTTCCTGAGTGACCCCGCGCTCGTGTGCGCGTTGCGTTCTTCTTAGTCCTGCGCAAAGGATCGGAAGGGTGATCAGCATGGTTAATAGCATGTGACAAATCATAAGTAACGAGGTTAGTTAATGAGGGAGAAGAAATATGAGCAATAGTTCCCAGTTCTCCCTCAGGTGCATCTGGTGGCGACTCTGGCGCAGTAACTTGCGCATCTTCTACTTCTAGCTTTGCCAAGTCAACTTCGCGCGCTGTGTCATCCCAAGGTTCTCCTAAATACTTTTTGACTCTCTGTCCATTGACCTGAAAACGATGCTGGTGCTCGTTTTCTAACTCGATTTTTCCGTAAGGGAAAACCTTGGTAACCGTGTATGGTCCCGTCCATTTGCTGCGCAGCTTCCCAGGCATTAGCTTTGGGCGCGAGGAGAATAATAGTACCTGGTCTCCTGGCTCAAAAGTGCGTCTGAGGATGTTTTTATCGTGAAATGCCTTCGTGCGCGCCTTGTAGTCGCGCAGCCCCTCATATGCATCCAGGCGCAGCTCCTCTAACTCGCTTAGCTCAAATGCGCGCTCCTTACCAGCCTCGTTGAGGTTCAGATTGCAAATGGCAATGCCCAGTATGCCTTGTGTTCCAACTCCACTAGCAGGTGGCACGCTTTTCCATAAACCAACCGAAACGGTGAAGGCCCAATCGGTGTCTTATGTGCAGTTCTGTATGCCCATAGCGCATCGTCAAGGCGCTGGCTCCAGTCCTTGCGCGACGGTCTCACAATTTTCTCCAGGATGCGCTTGATCTCTCGGTTGGAAACCTCAGCTTGGCCATTCGTCTAAGGGTGGTAAGCGGTGGATGTCTTGTGGCGCACTCCATAATGCTTGAATACCTGCGCCACTATCCTATTACAAAAATGCGTCCCCTGATCGCTTATGATTGCCTTAGGCACCCCGTACCTGCAAAAGATGTTAGTTCTCAAAAAATCAGCGACCGTCTTACCATCATCCTTCCGGGTGGCCTTAGCCTCAACCCATTTGGAGACATAATCCACCGCGACCAATATATACTCATATCCGGAAGATGGAGGAAATGGCCCCATGAAGTCAATCCCCCAAATATCTAATACTTCATCCACTAGTATTGGCGTCTGCGGCATCTCATTGCGCGCTGATATTCCCCCGGTGCGCTGACACCTGTCACAATTCCTGCAGTGGTTATACGAGTCACTAAACAAGTGTGGCCAGTAAAATCCGCAATCCAGGATCTTTCTGCTCGTGCGCTTTGGATCAAAGTGTCCTCCACATGCGTGCGCATGACAAAACGTTAAACCCGAGTTAATTTCATGGTCAGGCACTGATCCGCGTGTCGTTGTGCGTGTCAAATTAATCCTTCCTTCTCCATTTAGTACAGCGGCTAAGTCAGGGTTGATCCCACAAGGAGCAAGCAGACTCATTCTAACTAGTAACCTACACTTACGAAAATTGGGGTATGAGTGATTGGGTTGCGCAGGTGAGCAAATAAACAGTAGTTAACGCAGAAATTGCACTAGACGTGCGCAGGCAGTAGAGATTAAGTACTATGACTATGAAAAGTATCGGTGCAGACAATCCTCTATGAATGTATTCCTTATCATCGACTCTAAACGTCTATAGTTTGGTTTACTGAAGTTAGTGTCCGATCAAGGCTTCCTAACATGTGCGCATGTTCCGATCAAAGTTCATGAGCTATTAATTCTTGAAACTAGTCTAAGCAGCTACGAATCCTGTCACAGTAGCAGCTGAATGTCCTAGCGCGTTACTCCTAGTTGTCACCGTCAAGCTACCAACTAGTTTAACATATAACAAATAAGTAGAAAAGAGTAAGATTGCGATTCAAGACTTCCCCTACTCATGCAACTAGCTGTCAACAGTGTGCACAGAATTAATACAAGCAAATAAACTATGCATTAAGCACAAGTCTCAAAGGAAATACTCATAGAATCATGCCCAACCGATACAAAGCGTTTAGCTAGACATGCTAGTAGTAAACATCATAGAAATAGTAAATAACAGCTAAAGTATCCAAGAAAACAGTAACAAGCAGGTGCGTGCAGGTTGCAGTGTCTCGGCTGGCGCAGGTCCTCACAGTAGCTCGTGTGTTTTTCAATTCTGCCTCTCTCTCGTGTGTTGTGGTGTGTCTGTGTTCCTCCCTTCAAACCCTAGCTTTCCTCTCTTTATATACTGCTCATGAGGCCCAAGGACGGCCTTGGCAACTTCCAAATCCGATGGTGTCAAGATTTGAAAACACCAATATCCTGCGCATGGCTCACTGCGCACATTGGTTCGCGCAGTCGGTCTGTGCACCGTAGTCTAACTCTGCCACTTCCTATCCTGTTTGCGCTGCTAGCTCTGCAGGCTGTGTGTTGCGCTCCTTAAACGCTGCCTATTAGCGCGTATCCGACTTAGGCCCTCGTTTCGCCCTGGAATACAAAAACACCGGAAACCAGTAATCTTGTACACAAAATGATGCAAACAAGCATAGTGTTAGGATCTAAATAGCGCGTATAAATAGGCTCTATCAGGCATGCATCGCCTCAAAATCTGATCAGGTCCTATTCTGAGCATATACGGATCATCCCAAATGTAATACCTGGACTCATGCTTTAATCTCATGCATTGGATTTTAGTGAAATGAGGAGGAAACGTACCTGTGACCAGGTAATTCGCAATGTGCGCATACCATGGTACCTTACCTGTTAGCGCCATCAGATGCTCGTTAGGGAATGTCTCCGTGATCCGCCCTGGCTCCTCTTCTTTCACGATCCTGCTTAGGTGGTCAACGACTGTGTTCTCCGTTCCCTTCTTGTCCTTGATTTCCAAGTCGAATTCCTGAAGTAGGAGCACCCAGCGCATCAGGCGCGGCTTAGTCTCCTTCTTGGACATCAGGTAATGGATTGTTGCATGGTCTATGTAGACGATGACTCTGGCGCCTAGAACATATGCACGGAACTTCTCCAGTGCAAATACGATTGCCAGAAGTTCCTTCTCCGTGGTGGTGTAGTTCCTCTGCGCAGCGTGCAGTGTGCGCGATGCATAATAGATGGCATGCGGCTTCTTGTCCACGCGCTGTCCCAGGACTGCACCTACTGCATAGTGACTTGCGTCGCACATCAGTTCGAACGGCAGGCTCCAGTCTGGCGCGCGCATCACTAGCGCACTCGTCAGTGCCTCCTTCAGCTTGTCAAAAGCAGCCCTGCACTCATCAGTGAATTCGAAACACACATCCTTTTGCAAGAGGTTAGACATGGGTATACAAATTTTAGAAAAATCTTTTATGAAATGCCTGTAAAACCCTGCATGCCCAAGGAATGATTTCACATCGCGCACGTTAGTGGAATAAGGCAGATTTGAAATAAGATCTATTTTGGCCTTATCTACCTTGATCCCCTCCTGCGAGATAATATGTCCTAGTACTACTCCATGCGTTACCATAAAATGACATTTTTCATAATTGAGCACTAGGTTTTTTGAAATGCAGTGCGCTAAGACCGTATCAAGATTAATTAAGCATGCGTCAAAGGTACCTCAGTATACAGTAAAATCATCCATGAACACCTCTATGCATATACCAATCATATTAGAAAAGATGCTCATGACTAGATGTTGGAACGTACCTGGCGCGTTACACAGCCCAAACGACATGCGCCGAAACGCAAACGTACCGAATGGGCAGGTAAACGTAGTTTTCTCTTGATCCTCCGCGGCTATGGGTATCTGATTGCACCCTGAGTACCCGTCCAGGAAGCAAAAGTATGGCTTCCTCGCTAATCGATCTAGCATCTGGTCCATGAAGGGCAGCGGAAAATGATCCTTGCGCGTGACTGCGTTAAGCTTTCTGTAGTCGATGCACATGCGCCAGCCAGTTTGCATGCGCTTGGGAACTAGCTCGCCCTGCGCATTCTCCTCTACTGTGATTCCTCCTTTCTTCGGCACAACGTGCACTGGACTCACCCATTTGCTGTCCGAGATTTGGTAAATGACTCCTGCGTCAAGCAGCTTCAGAATCTCCTTCTGTACCACCTCCATCATATTCTGATTCAATCTGCGCTGAGGCTCCCTGGATGGTTTGGCACCATCTTCCAATAGAATCCTGTGCATGCATACGTCCGGGCTTACTCCGCGCAGGTCAGCAAGTGTCCATCCTATAACGCGCTGGTTCTTGCGCAGCACCTCTTGTAATCGCGCCTCCTGCTACTCTTCTAATCCTTTCTTTATGATTACTGGCAGGGTGTCCTCATTTCCCAAGAATATATACTTAAGGTGCTCGGGGAGTTGCTTCAGCTCGACCTTGGGTGCCTGTTCAATAGAGGGCAAGATTTTATTAGCAGTGCAGACATTAACTATTTCGTGTACCTGTCTGCATACTGGTTCAGCACTGCTCAGCACAGCCTCTTGCGCCTCCATTTCTGCCTGTGTCAGCGGCTCATGTCCTTCTGCTGCGCTCGCACATTGCGCATCTGCAACCAAGTCGTCTATGCTGTCCAACGCGTGCACTGTGGCGTCCTCATGAGGGTGCTGTATCCCTTTAAATATGTTAAAGAGAATTTCCACGCCATCAACCTCCATTGAGAGCGTACCCCTCCACACGTCTATCTTTGTGCGTGCTGTCATCAGAAATGGTCTGCCCAATATGATCTGCGCACTTCCCTTGCTCGTCTCACCCTCCATCTCTAAGACGTAGAAATCTACTGGGAACACCAGCTCTTCTACTCGGACGAGGACGTCCTCTATCATGCCCGTCGATTGCTTGCACGACCGGTCTGCTAGTTGAATTGTGAGACCTGCAGGCTTTAGTGGACCAAGGCGCAGTGAAGCATACAAGGAATAGGGAAGCACATTTATAGATGCGCCTAAGTCAATCATGCAGTTACTTACCGTGGTCTTATGATGAGCGGACAAATAACCTTATATTTGTCCACATGTTTCCCTTACTTCTTGTTTGTTCCGCAATTCCATAAAGCCATTTGATGATTTCTTCGTCCATTTCAGGTTAAAATTATGTATCTCGCAATACGAAGTGGACCGAAGAAAATCTAGGCGAATTCCGGTCGATGGAGATCAAAAGAAGAAAAGCTGAGCAAACTGCAGAAGTGATTCGCCCACCAGCCTGACCGAATCACCCTCAGCTGCACGAATTGACCTGATTCGGGGAAGTCCTGAAGATTTGACTGAATCACATAATGGGTGTGACCGAATCAATGGTGATTCGGCCTGGACTAGTTGACTCGCCCGGATCAAAGAACTCGGGCAAATTGGAACTCTCTGGAAAGTTGACTCGCCCGAGTCAGTTTTGCCCGAATCAGTTTAGCTCCACAAGACGTTTGACCGTATCAAAACAAAGACGTTTGACCGAATCAAAGGTGATTCGGCCAAGATAATTGATTCGCCCAAACTCAAAACACCACCGAACAAAAGCTTCGACCGAATCACATGGACATTGACCGAATCAAGTGATTCGGTCACTTCGGTCACTTTGTGGAAAACTTCAAAGAGTATAAATAGAAGGAGATAGAAGTAAAGAAAGAGAGCTTGCTTTTTCTCTCAACCCTAGACGACAAGTTTCCACTTTTTGCAACCCTAGACGACAAAACTCAAGGAAGATCAAGCTTGATGGAAGATTGAAGCTTGGATTGAAGATTCTACATCATCCTCTCCTAAACCCTAGCTTTGTATTTACATTTATGCTTCCTTTAGTTGTCATGTTTTTGTACACACTCATTATGAGTGAGTAGTTACTTTTGTGGTTGGGGATTAATGGATCCCCTAGGATTGGATATGATGTAGAACACTATTGTTATTGCATTGAATGAAGTTTGGTTTGATCTTATTGTGCCCTAGCTATGTATTCATTGTATGCACACCAAGTGTTTGACGAAATGCTTAAGTGAGTATGCTTGGTTAGAACCCCTAAGGAAGGAGCGAGAGTTGAATCTAGGATGTTTCATAGCTATTGTATGATCATAGATGGAGTGTTTGTGCGTGAGAGCGACATGCATTCTTGACATTAGGCTAAGTTTTGAGCGGATTTGAGTAACCGGCCAATAGACCGAGAGGGTGCGGTTATGGGACTCATATTCTACACGGTTCAATAGAATGAGAGTTTGAGAACCATGTCATTTATGTATCCTCTCCATTCTAGGGAAGGAGCGAGAGTTGAACCTAGAGCGGACGATGCATTAGCCTTGCTTTTATCAACCAAATGTAGTTCATGCATGTATTAGTGAGTTATTTCATTTCCTCATATCTTAGGGGGGAAGTTGAATCCCTAGTCACCCTTTTTATTCATTAAGCAAAATCCAAAAATATCATTTATCTTTAGTGCTTACTAGAGATACCTCTATAGGAGGACAAACCCCCCCCCCCCCCAAAACCGTAGACTTACATTAGTAGCATTGATTAGTTGTCAATTAGTCTAAGCTTTTCCCTTGGGTTCGACCCGAGGTCACTCGGTTATAAATATTGTTTGATATTTGCGTGACTAGAATAGCACTTCATTTTACTTGCCTAAAACGCAAACGTCAAAATGGCGCCGTTGCCGGGGAATTAGCCATTAGACTAGATTGCTAATTAGTATTACTTTTAGTTAGTTTACTTCACTTTCTATTTTTCTTTTATTTAGTTGTTGTAATTGCTTGCGCGCGTGCTATTCTTGTTTGTCTCTATTTAAGTTCACACTTATAAAAGCTCTCTTTGATTGCTTCATAGGTGTTTGAATGCAAACTAGAGCAAAGAGCAAGAGAGTACAAGAACAAGCTTCTACCTCAACTACAAGCCAAACTTCTCATCCCTCCGCTTCACACGAGCTTCACACTCCTCAATTGGATACTCCTTCGCCTACACGAGCCGAACAACCGGGAAATATGGATCCACAAAATCCTAGAAGGCAAGGAAATGCTCCTCTTCCGCAATAGGAAGAAGAAAGACCGGTTGGGGCATACATCGCTCCAACCATTGGACATTATGGTTCCCCAATTTGCTTACCGGGGGGAGAAGACAAAGAGTTTGAAATCAAATCCGCCCTCCTCCATATGGTGGCCGCACATCAATTCGACGGATATGGGAACCCAAATGCCCATTTGGCCCAATTTACGGAGCTATGCCGCACATACAAGATGCCGGGCATCCAACAAGAGTGGGTATATATGAAGGTTTTTCCGTTCTCACTTTCCGGGAAATCTAAAGATTGGTTGATGAGTCATGAACCGGATACATTCAATACTTGGGAGGGACTAGCACAAGCCTTTTTAATCCAATATTTCCCTCCCGCCAAGACAAAGAAGATTCGGGATAGAATCAACCAATTTACTCAACGGGACGATGAAACCTTCTATGAGGCTTATGAGCGCTTCAAAGAGCTTCAAAGAGATTGCCCTCATCATGGATTCAACAAGTGGCAATTATTACAAAGCTTTTACGATGGGATGGACCAAGATGCAAGGAACCATATGGACCATGCGAGTAATGGAGCGATGATGGACTTAACGGCTACCGATGGTTTCAAGATCATCGAAAAGATTGCACGAAATTCGCATCAATGGGGTGGTGAAGGGAACCACTTGAAGAAAAAGAGCAAGGAGGAAACCTCTAAGGCCGTGACAAAGGAAGATTTCAACTCCCTTGCAAAGACGGTAAATTCCTTGGCACAATCTCTTGGGAACATGAACTTGAACAAGAGAAGAGAACATCCGCAAGCGTGTAGCATATGCGCTAACCCGTCGCATGACGAAGATTCTTGCACCGCCAAACATGCGGATGAATTTGAAGATGTTAATTATCTTGTGAGGAACCAAGAGAGAGCTTATGTGCCACCTCAATCAAGTGGGTATCAACCGAGAAATCCTCCCTACCAACCAAGGAACCCTCCTCAACCTGTAAGGTTCCATGAAGACCCAAACTTTCCGAGGAGAGCACCCATCAACAATGAGCCAAGGCCTACACCTCCGGGATTCCCACCAAGGAAACAATTACAAGCTCCTTACCAAAGAAACGACGAGAGGCCTAGCCAAGAGGAACCATCCCTATTATCCATTGTTGCTCAATTGGCCGCAACTCAAGCTCAACAACAAAAAGATAACCAACTCATCCTTCAAAGACTCGACCAATTGCAAGCACACAACAAAATGCTTGAGACACAAATTGCTCAACAAGCGAGTTCTTCCTCAAAATATCAAGGGAAATTGCCTTCTCAACCGGATGTGAACTCTTCCGAAACCATAAATGCCATCACTTTAAAGAGCGGAAGAGTCTTAGAAGAGCCCCAAGCGAAGACCAAAGTTGCCAACACAACCGTTGAGGTTGAGAAAGAAGGGCCTTCATCTCAAGAGAAGGTTGAGAAGAGAACAAAAGAAAAAGCTCAAGAGCCCGCTCCATATGTGCCTCCCATTCCATTTCCACAAAGATTGAAGAAGAAGAAGGAGGACACACATTTCAAGCGCTTTGCGGATATCTTGAGCAAACTCCAAGTGACTCTCCCCTTCACGGAGGTACTAACTCAAATGCCTACTTATGCAAAATTTCTTAAGGATATTATTTCGCATAGGAGAGAAATGCATGAAATTGATCACGTAGCTTTGGATGCTAATTGTAGCGCTATTATTCAACATAACATGCCTAGGAAGCTAAATGATCATGGTTCATTCTCTATTCCTATTGCTATTGGTGATTTTTGCATAGATAGTGCATTGTGTGACTTGGGAGCTAGTATTTCTTTGATGCCATTTTCCTTGTTTCAAAAACTTGACATGGGTGAACTCACTCCTACATCCATAAATCTTAGATTGGCGGATAGATCATCTAGGTTACCTAAGGGTATTTTAGAGGATGTTCCAATTAGAGTAGGGAAATTTTATGTTCCCGTTGACTTTTATGTGCTTGAGATGGATGAGGATTGTGAAATTCCTATCATACTAGGAAGGCCTTTCTTGAATACGGTAAAAGCCGTCATTAATTGTGGAGAGGGAGTTATAGAACTAAACTTGGGAACCGACAAAATTAAATTTTACTTGAAAAAGGTTTTAAATGCTCCTAGTAGTTCTATGGATTGTCATTTGCTTGAAATAAATGATGCTTGTGATGTTTTTGATACTCATGATGAATTGACAAATTTTGAGTACGAGTTGCTCACAAAAGATAGTGGTAGTCCATCTTTCGCCTCATTGATGAATCTTGAGGACGGTAACACTCTCGATAAGGACACCATTGAAGAAGAGCCAAGAAAAGGTAAGGAATTCGGTGAGGGGTTGAAACCCCTTCCACCGAATCTAAGGTATGAATTCCTCGGACCAAACAATTCACTACCCGTAATTATCGAAGCATCTCTTGATGAATGTGAGACCTCCAAGCTTATGCATGTTTTGCAATTGTATAAGGGTGCTATTGGGCATTTCATTGATGATTTGAAAGGGATTAGCCCCAAGGTTTGCATGCATAGGATAAGACTTGAGGAAAATGTGAAACCTAGTCGCGAATTTCTTAGGCGATTAAATCCTAAGCTTGGTGAGGTTGTGTTGAAAGAAGTGACAAAGTTGAGAGATGCGGGAATAATTTACTCGATCCCCGACTCTGAATGGGTGAGCCCAATTCATGTGGTGCCTAAGAAAGGCGGGCTCACCGTTGTGGAGAATGATAAAAATGAATTGATCCCTACGCGCACGGTCAGGGGGTGGAGGATGTCCATAGACTATAGGAAATTAAACAAAGCCACCAAGAAAGATCATTTCCCAATTCCTTTTATTGATCAAATGCTAGAAAGATTAGCGGGACATGAATATTTTTGCTTTCTAGATGGTTTTAGTGGTTTTTTCCAAATTCCCATCCACCCCGATGACCAAGAAAAGACAACTTTTACTTGCCCCTATGGCACTTTTGCATATAGGAGAATGCCTTTTGGTCTTTGTAATGCGCCGGGTACTTTTCAAAGATGCATGATGTCCATATTTTCCGAATTTCTTGAAAATTCCATGGAAGTTTTTATGGATGATTTTTCGGTGCATGGATATTCCTTTGATGATTGTCTTACAAATCTTTCACGTGTTTTGGCTAGGTGCATTGAGATGGACTTAGTCCTCAATTGGGAGAAATGCCATTTCATGGTGAAAGAAGCCATAGTTTTGGGACATCGTGTTTCAAAGAGAGGGATCGAAGTCGATAGAGCTAAAATCGACGTGATTGAAAAGTTGCCACCTCCAAGGGATATTAAAGGGATTAGAAGTTTTCTCGGGCATGCGGGCTTTTATCGAAGATTTATTAAGGATTTTTCAAAGATAGCAAAGCCCCTCACAAATCTTCTACGCAATGAGGTGGAGTTTATTTTTGATGAGCCTTGTCTTGAGGCATTTGAAGTGTTGAAGCAAGCTTTGGTGACCGCACCTATTATTCAAGCACCGAATTGGGATTTACCATTCGAAATGATGTGCGATGCAAGTGATAGCGCCATTGGAGCCGTCTTGGGTCAACGAATCGATAAGCGCCTCCACGTAATCTATTACATTAGTAAGGCCCTTGACACTACCCAAGCAAACTACTCAACAACGGAGAAAGAGATGCTAGCCATTGTCTATGCCTTTGAAAAATTTAGGCAATACTTGATTGGTTCTAAAACCATAGTCTACACGGATCATGCCGCCATCAAGTATTTGGTTTCAAAGAAGGAAGCAAAGCCTAGACTTATCCGTTGGGTACTCCTATTGCAAGAATTTGATATAGAGATTAAGGACAAGAAAGGAGTAGAGAATGTAGTGGCGGATCACTTGTCAAGACTCGAACTAACAAAAGAAGAAGATTCAATAATGATTCCCGTAAATGACACATTCATTGGAGAATACTTGATGAGCATCGAGACCGCGCAAGCTCCATGGTATGCGGACTTCGTGAATTTCCTAGCTTGTGGAATTCTACCGGAGGGAGCAAATTACAATCAAAGGAAGAAATTCCTTCATGATATCAACCGATACTATTGGGACGAGCCTTATCTATATAAGCTTTGCGCGGATGGACTCTATAGATCATGTGTCGCGGAATGCGACCAACAAGGTATTCTTGAAGGATGTCACTCTTCTCCTTATGGCGGGCACGGCTCAAGTTCTAAAACGCCCGCAAAGATTCTTCAAAGCGGATTTTATTGGCCGAATTTGTTCAAAGATGCATATGAATTCGTGAAGTCTTGTGATGCGTGTCAAAGAACCGGAAATATTTCTAAGAGAGATGAAATGCCCCAAAAGGGTATTCTAGAGGTTGAGATATTCGACGTGTGGGGGATCGATTACATGGGACCATTCCCATCTTCTTATGGGAATAAGTATATTTTAGTCGCCGTCGACTATGTCTCAAAATGGGTGGAAGCCATTGCCTCACCTTCTTGCGATGCCAAAGTTGTGATCAAGTTATTCAAGAAGGTCATCTTTCCAAGATTTGGAGCCCCTCGGACCGTGATTAGTGATAATGGTACTCATTTCAAAGAAAGACAATTCGAAGCGATGCTTCGAAAATATGGAGTTTATCACAAAATTGCGACGCCTTATCACCCTCAAACTAGTGGACAAGTTGAAGTTTCTAATAGGGAGATAAAAGCTATTCTCGAAAAAACGGTGGGGAACTCAAGGAAGGATTGGTCTTCAAAGCTAGAAGAAGCTTTATGGGCATATCGCACCGCTTTCAAGACCCCGATTGGCATGTCACCATACCGCTTAGTCTATGGGAAGCCATGCCATCTCCCCGTCGAAATGGAGTACAAGGCCATGTGGGCAATCAAGAAGTTAAATTTTGACTTGAAGACGGCGATGGAGAAGAGAGTCCTCCAACTCCATGAACTAGATGAGATTAGACTCGACTCTTATGAGAGTTCAAGAATTTATAAGGAGAGATCCAAATTGTGGCATGACAAGAAAATTCGGAGGAGGACTTTCTCAAAGGGGGATAGCGTATTGCTTTTCAACTCTAGACTTAGATTATTCCCGGGAAAATTGAAATCAAGATGGTCGGGGCCTTTCAAAGTTGAAAAAGTATATGAAGATGGCCATTTCGAATTGATAAACAAAGAAGGTGAAACTTTCAAAGTAAATGGTCATCGAATTAAAGCCTACCATGGAGAAGTGCAAAGCTTGGAGCTTGGAGACTTCAAACTTGATGATTCTACCTAATTCCCTAATTATTGCATGCCATTTGAGAAGGGATCCTCGTAAAGGACTTCTCAAGTGTGTTTCTTATGAAGAAGGGAATCGGCTACGTCTTAGCCAAGACTTTAAACTAGGCTGGTGAGTATTTGTGCTCTTGCTCCCAATTGTTTGTAGTGTAGAATCATGTTTTGACTTTGTGTTGCGCCATGCCTATATGAAGTTAGAAGTTTTAGGGATTTTTGTGGTTGAGTGCACTCAAATTACCCCTTTTGGTTTGATTATTCATGTGTGAAAATATTTGAGTGTGGGGTGTTTTGAGTGAATATTAGATGTCTTAAAGTGGTTGAGGATTGTGGTGCATTTGAGTGAAAAATTTTGTGCAGAGTTGGCTAACTCCCACCAGTCGGTTCGCCCGAATTAGTTTTCATGAGTGGCCGAATCAGTTGATTCGTGCACCCAAAATTTATAACTCGCCACTGAGTAAATGATTCGGGCGAATCATGGACAATCTCCCCGAATCACTTGATTCGGTCAAGCAGCTACCCAGATCGATTCGGCCAAGCCTTCGCCCGAATCAGTTGATTCGCTCACCCAAGGACGTACACTGAGTAAATGATTCGGGCGAATCATTGGTGATTCGGGCACGTCCCCGAATCAAATTCGCTGGAGGTCTGAGATTTATTCGTGCGAATCCATTTTATTCGCTCACTCTCCTCCGAGCCCTAAATCTTTTTCCGCCCGAGCGCTTCCGTCCGACTACCACAGACCCCAAACCACTTCCGTCCGACCTTCCCAACTAAATCCCTCCCCCTCCGAGCTAACCCTAAACCGTTGTTCGCATTCCGTGACACCCATTCAGCCGCAGCTTCTCCGAGTCTTCTTCGCCCGATTCCGCCGCAGCTTCTCCGAGTCTTCTTCGCCCGAATCAACCGAAGCCCCTCCCCGAGTCACCCTTCTCCTTCCTCAGCTTCACAATGGCCAGGACTAACTTGACGACTACAGGAAAGCCTCGACCACCGCCTGCCAAGAAGCTGACAGCAGCTCAAAAGGGTAAGGGCATTGCTAAACCTAAAGCCAAAGCTAAAGCCAAAACCAAACCGAAGCCAAGGCGAGCTACTAGTGGTATCATAATCCGCTCCTCTCCCCCGCCGTCTCCAGTCAGTTCATCATTCTCATCTTCATCATCCTCTTCCGACTATTTCAGACCCGTGGGAGAGTCGTCGCGCTCGCAAGCCAGGCTGGCAGTTATCCCTCATTCCGGAGCAGCAGAGACAAGGAGACCCCGCTATCTTACTGGAGAAATCCTTGCTGCGGATGCCAAGATGCAAGCTTTATTGACGCAGCACGAGAATTATGAGGTATTGGCTCCCATTTATCCTGATCATGCCGCACTGAGCAAGCTTAAAGTTATGGATGAAATCAGTAATTACCTTCGTGCTAGTGATATGCATTATATTTTGATGGATGATCCGGGTACTTACCCGAGAGTGGTGAAGGAATTCATGGCATCATTTTCTGCGACGAAGGAAGATATTGAGGGTAGTAGAAGGCACAATGGCAAGAGAGACCAAACTGTCAGTTCTTGGACCTTCCGATTAGGCGGGCAGACTTTTACCCTGCCCGCGCTTGATATTTGCACAGCTTTTGGGTGCACTAAGCTTGGTGTATCCCCGCATTTCAGAGAGCGCGAACGGTACCATTTCTGGGTGGACCTCGCCGCGAAGGACATTTTCTTCACCTCCCCTCAGCCAGCCACGATGATTACCTCCCCAGTTTGGCGGCTGATTCACCGTATCATAGCTACATCCATTCACAGCCGCAAGGATGGGGGCAGGTACGTGAATACATCGGACTTGGACTTGATGCTCCTCATTTCTCGCGGCAAATCAGTAAACATTGTAGATGCACTGACGGTTTAGTTTGAGTCATATCAGAGAAAGGAGTACAAAGGGCGCGCTCTAGGTGGCGGGACATTTATTACACTTCTCGCGAAGTGGCTGGGATTCAATTTAGACCAATGCGATATCTTGCCAAAGAAAATTCTGAACCTGGAAACTCTCCGAAAGATGCACATGATAGAGCCTAAGACGCTTCGTTGGATTACTCGACCCGATGTGCCACAACACTTGGAGAAGAGGATAGAGAGGAAGCGAAAGGAGCATGGACTCCCTGATATAGAGACACCACCCAGGCAGGCCAGCGAGCCACCCATGCCAGCAGCAGCCGCTCCAGCCGCCCACACCTCAGCGCCTATGCCGAATTTCAGACCCTCTCCCGCTGCCATTCCTCCAGTCGAGCCTAAGCCCATCCCACGCGAAGGCCTGGCATTGTTGAGCGCACGCTTGGACTCGCTTTCAGATTCTCACACGACGCTCATTCGCTCCCATGAGGTATTATCCACCCTTGTCCTCGATTTTGTTGCATGGCAAGGAAATGTCATAGTGCGTATGGCAGCCAGCATGGGTATTTCAGACCTTCCACCGCCTCCAGCTCCTTTCTCTCAGCCACCACCTCAGCCGGCTGTGCCTACCGCAGCTGGGAGTGACTCGGTTTCAGCCATGTTCGAAGGGAGAGTGGATGGAGGCAATGTTGAAGGAGCTCCTGGAGTTGGCAGTGGCAACCAAGGGAATGAAGTTTAGTTTGCTACAATTTTGTGTCATGACTTGTGATATTTTAATTGACATGTATTCGGCTTGACTTATCCATTTGTATTTGACGCGCTTCGCCGCGATAATTTTTGTATGAAAATTGGTTGTGGCACTTGAATGTTTCTCTGGCAGACTTTCTTTAAAAAAAACTGTTTTGGACTGCCCAGGTAAATTGATTCGTGCACCCAGGCCGAATCACCACTTTTGGCCTTGTCCGAATCAAGTGTGATTCGGGCAAAGCTCTATCCCAGCTAAAGTGATTCGGACACTGGCCGAATCAATCATTTTTGCCTTGTCCGAATCACCTGACTCGGCCAACCTCTTATCCGAACAAAAGTGATTCGCCCTGGTGTCACCGAATAAATTCTTAGCCGTCACCGAATCAAGTGATTCGGGCACTCTTCAGCAGCACTGTCTTGAGTTTGGAAATTTCTGCCTCTTATTTGCCATTGTTCAAAACCTTTCTCAAGTACATTAATGCAAAAATTCATGACTTTTGATGCACACAAACATATCTAAGTGGACTCATCATATACATTGTCCCGCATTTGTTTTCTAACCTCATGCCTAGCTATATGTTCTCCATTAATTATATCTCGCATAGCTAGCTGTTTTAAACATGGGAATTCAAGTGTTGCGCTGACCTTTTTTGTGAGTTTCAGATTTATTGCAACTGCCAAGAGCATCATACACGGACGGATGTGCATTAGGCTACCTCCACACGAGAGAAGTTCCTTCGCAACTCCCTCTTTACCATCCTTTGTTCTTTATACTGCTTAGGGACTAAGCAAAATTCTAAGTGTGGGGTGTTTTGCGCTTTTGCTTTGATTTTCTACCACTTGATTCTATGCTACACACTCACTTTGAGCACATTACACTCACATAATTGCTCTCATCCAAACTTTAAGTATTGATCACACGAAGTAATGTTTGCTAAGCAATTAAGTAGTATCAAAAAAAAATTTGGATTGAGTTGTGCTTTATATTCATGAATCGCATCTTTAAGTCGATTGATCCTCTTTGTGATGATTTTATTCACATGATTCGATGTTCGGCTAGCTTAGTTCGATTCTTTTTTAAGCTCTCTCCATGCATGAAAAATGAAGTTGAGTTTAGCGAGCACAAACTAAAAAATGTTTTCATACAAAAACCTTGTGCTTGCTCTTGGTTGCTCTTAGGTGATTTTAGCGTCCCTATTTAGCCTTTGCATTTGCTTTGCTCTCACTTCATGCCCCATCAAATAACATTTAGGCACATTGTCAAGTCTTAAGTGTGGGGTGTTTCAAAATGATTGCGAAAGAAAAAAAAAAGAAAAGAAAAAAAAGAAAAAGAAAAAGGCACATGAAAGAGAAAGAAAAAAAAAGAATTATCATATTTTGAAGGTTTTGCATTTGCCGAGGGTTAGGAAGGTAATTTCCCCCTCGAAAGCATTTGTATAAACGCAAAAAAAAATAGGCACACTTAATTCTTGACTTTGTGCCTTTTCCACAAGTTCTTTCGCATATGTGTGAGCAAAGTTTTTGCATTGAGTTTTTAGGAAGCGTCTAAGGTATGACCCTCGTAATTTATTACTTGAGCATCCAGATTTGTACGTGGAAATTCTAAATTTTCAATGTCAAACTACTCTTGTCTTGCGGTTTATCACGTATAGCCTAATTTTTGAGAACGAGTTTATTGTCTTGAGCTTATGGACTTGCCCTTAGCAAGCATATGTGATTGATTTGACAAAATTTTTGTGCTAGCGACGCTTATCTTCATACTACTTGCATAGGAAATTGAGCGGAAATTTGAATTTGACGAATGCTAGGTTGACATCGATTCTATGAACATTTATTATCGCATTGAAGTGAATGATCCTTAGAGTTCGCGTGAAGTGAATAATTTGCACAACTCTATTCCAATTTGAGATGATAGTGAACTACTTGCTTAGCTAGCTATATTTGGACTTTAAACTCTCATGGATTATTGCAATTGGGATTTGTGAGTATTCCTTTTCTGAAAACTCTCGCTTGACTTATGCACATATTTGTTCGGGACGAACAAGTCTTAAGTGTGGGGTATTTTGATGAGCGGACAAATAACCTTATATTTGTCCACATTTTTCCCTTACTTCTTGTTTGTTCCGCAATTCCATAAAGCCATTTGATGATTTCTTCGTCCATTTCAGGTTAAAATTATGTATCTCGCAATACGAAGTGGACCGAAGAAAATCTAGGCGAATTCCGGTCGATGGAGATCAAAAGAAGAAAAGCTGAGCAAACTGCAGAAGTGATTCGCCCACCAGCCTGACCGAATCACCCTCAGCTGCACGAATTGACCTGATTCGGGGAAGTCCTGAAGATTTGACCGAATCACATAATGGGTGTGACCGAATCAATGGTGATTCGGCCTGGACTAGTTGACTCGCCCGGATCAAAGAACTCGGGCAAATTGGAACTCTCTGGAAAGTTGACTCGCCCGAGTCAGTTTTGCCCCAATCAGTTTAGCTCCACAAGACGTTTGACCGTATCAAAACAAAGACGTTTGACCGAATCAAAGGTGATTCGGCCAAGATAATTGATTCGCCCAAACTCAAAACACCACCGAACAAAAGCTTCGACCGAATCACATGGACATTGACCGAATCAAGTGATTCGGTCACTTCGGTCACTTTGTGGAAAACTTCAAAGAGTATAAATAGAAGGAGATAGAAGTAAAGAAAGAGAGCTTGCTTTTTCTCTCAACCCTAGACGACAAGTTTCCACTTTTTGCAACCCTAGACGACAAAACTCAAGGAAGATCAAGCTTGATGGAAGATTGAAGCTTGGATTGAAGATTCTACATCATCCTCTCCTAAACCCTAGCTTTGTATTTACATTTATGCTTCCTTTAGTTGTCATGTTTTTGTACACACTCATTATGAGTGAGTAGTTACTTTTGTGGTTGGGGATTAAATGGATCCCCTAGGATTGGATATGATGTAGAACACTATTGTTATTGCATTGAATGAAGTTTGGTTTGATCTTATTGTGCCCTAGCTATGTATTCATTGTATGCACACCAAGTGTTTGACGAAATGCTTAAGTGAGTATGCTTGGTTAGAACCCCTAAGGAAGGAGCGAGAGTTGAACTTAGGATGTTTCATAGCTATTGTATAATCATAGATGGAGTGTTTGTGCGTGAGAGCGACATGCATTCTTGACATTAGGCTAAGTTTTGAGCGGATTTGAGTAACCGGCCAATAGACCGAGAGGGTGCGGTTATGGGACTCATATTCTACACGGTTCAATAGAATGAGAGTTTGAGAACCATGTCATTTATGTATCCTCTCCATTCTAGGGAAGGAGCGAGAGTTGAACCTAGAGCGGACGATGCATTAGCCTTGCTTTTATCAACCAAATGTAGTTCATACATGTATTAGTGAGTTATTTCATTTCCTCATATCTTAGGGGGGAAGTTGAATCCCTAGTCACCCTTTTTATTCATTAAGCAAAACCCAAAAATATCATTTATCTTTAGTGCTTGCTAGAGATACCTCTATAGGAGGATAAAAACCCCCCCCAAAACCGTAGACTTACATTAGTAGCATTGATTAGTTGTCAATTAGTCTAAGCTTTTCCCTTGGGTTCGACCCGAGGTCACTCGGTTATAAATATTGTTTGATATTTGCGTGACTAGAATAGCACTTCATTTTGCTTGCCTAAAACGCAAACGTCATCTTACCTAAAATGCATGGGATGGTGAACGTACCTGGATCCCGGCATTTAGGTGGTACCTTATGTTGCACGATTGCTGAGGCCTGCGCATTTAGCATTACTTGTGCGCACTCGCCTTTCCTCCTCAGTGCACAACTCCTTTAAGAACTTGGCGTACCTAGGGATCTGCCGAACTGCTTCAATAAGGGGAATGTTTATTTCCACCTTACTGAAAAACTCGTAGAGCTCTTTATCAAGCGCCTCCTTCCTAGCCAATGGTGCCTGTACAGGAAAAGGTGCAGGTATGTTACTACGATTCATGTCTTTGTCTTTCGATTGCGCCATACCTGGCGCCTCGCCCTGCTGGTTTGTGGCTGGCGCTGCTGGTTGCGCATCCGGCTCTGCTGGCTCTGGAGCTTGCGCAACTGGTTGCGCGGGCGCCTTTGCGGTCTGCTCTGTTCCTACCGTGCGCCCAGTCCTCAGTGTCACTGCGTTGACTCCTCCCTTGGGATCCTGAATCACTTGCGAAGGCAGGTTGCCATCGCTCTTTTTCAGCTCATACACCGTGGTAGCGATCTGTGACAGCTGCTTTTCAATGGACTCGAACCTCTTGTCATACTTCTCATCATTCTTGCGCACTGTGTCTGCTAGCTGCCCCACGATATCTTCTAAGGATCGCCGCGGCTGCTGGTTATTTTGCGCTGGCGCGTCAGTGCGGCGATGCGGTGGATTGTAGGGCGCAGCTTGTTGCGTCTGCTGTGGTGCGCGCTGCTCCGCGGACTACCTCTGGAAATTGTTGTCCTCCTTCCATCTGAACCCATTTGCGGCTAGTCCAAAACGCGGCTGATTTTTCCTCTGCGGCCCCCTATTATCCCATCCTCCTAGAGCATTGACATCTCCTGATTGCTCGAAAAGTGTGGGACATTGATAGAGCCTATTTATACGCGCTATTTAGATCCTAACACTATGCTTGTTTGCATTATTTTATGTACAAGTTTACTGGTTTCCGGTGTTTTTGTATTTCAGGGCGAAACGAGGGCCTAAGTCGGATACGCGCTAACAGGCAGCATTTAAGGAGCGCAACACACAGCCTGCGGAGCTAGCAGCGCAAACAGGATAGGAAGTGGCAGAGTCGACTACGGTGCGCAGACCGATTGCGCTAACCAGTGTGTGTAGTGCGCCATGCGCAGGATATTGGTGTTTCCAAATCTTGACACCATGAGATTTGGAAGTTGCCAAGGCCGTCCTTGGGCCTCATGAGCAGCATATAAAGAGAGGAAGGCTAGGGTTTGAGAGACACATCATGACACACAGAGAAACAGGAGAGAGAGGCGGAACTGAAAAACACACGAGCCTACTGAGAGGACCTGCGCTAGCCGACTGCGCCAGCCGAGATACTGCAACCTGCACGCACCTGCTTGTTACTGTTTTCTTGGATACTTTAGTTGTTATTTACTATTTCTATGATGTTTACTACTGGCATGTCTAGCTAAACGCTTTGTATCGGTTGGGCATGATTCTATGAGTATTTCCTTTGAGACTAGTGCTTAATGCATAGTTTGTTTGCTTGTATTAATTCTGTGCACACGGTTGACAGCTAGTTGCAGGGGTAGAGGAAGCCTTGAACCGCAATCTTACTCTTGCTACTTGTTTGTTACATGTTAAACTAGTTGATATCTTGACGGTGACAACTAGGAGTAACGCGCTAGGATAATCAGTTGCTACTGTGACAGGATTCGTAGCTGCTTAGACTAGTCTTAAGAATTAATAGCTCATGAACTTTGATTGGAACATGCGCACATGTTAGGAAGCCTTGATCGGACACTAACATCAGTAAACCGAACTATAGACGTTTAGAGTCGATGATAAGGAATATATTCATAGAGGATTGTCTGCGCTGATACTTTTCAAAGTCATAGTACTTAATCTCTAATACCTGCGCACGTCTAGTGCAATTCCTGCGTTAACTATTGTTTATTTGCGCACCTGCGCAACCCAATCACTCACACCCCAACTTTCATAAGTGTAGGTTACTAGTTAAAGCGAGTCTGCTTGCTCCCTGTGGAGTCGACCGTGACTTAGCCGCTATACTAAGTGGAGAAGGAAGGATTAATTTGACGCACACAACGACGCGCGGATCAAATTTTGAGCCTATTTATACGCGCTATTTAGATCCTAACACTATGCTTGTTTGCATTATTTTGTGTACAAGATTACTAGTTTCCGGTGTTTTTGTATTTCAGGGTGAAACTAGGGCCTAAGTCGGATACGCGCTAAGAGGCAGCGTTTAAGGAGCGCAACACACAGCCTGCGGAGCTAGCAGCGCAAACAGGATAGGAAGTGACAGAGTCGACTACGGTGCGCAGACCGATTGCGCTAACCAGTGTGTGCAGTGCGCCATGCGCAGGATATTGGTGTTTCCAAATCATGACACCATCAGATTTGGAAGTTGCCAAGGCCGTCCTTGGGCCTCATGAGCAGTATATAAAGAGAGGAAGGCTAGGGTTTGAGAGACACATCACGACACACAGAGAAAGAGGAGAGAGAGGCGGAACTGAAAAACACACGAGCCTACTGAGAGGACCTGCGCTAGCCGACTGCGCCAGCCGAGATACTGCAACCTGCACGCACCTGCTTGTTACTGTTTTCTTGGATACTTTAGTTGTTATTTACTATTTCTATGATGTTTACTACTAGCATGTCTAGCTAAACGCTTTGTATCGGTTGGGCATGATTCTATGAGTATTTCCTTTGAGACTAGTGCTTAATGCATAGTTTGTTTGCTTGTATTAAATCTGTGCACACGGTTGACAGCTAGTTGCATGAGTAGAGGAAGCCTTGAACCGCAATCTTACTCTTGCTACTTGTTTGTTACATGTTAAACTAGTTGATAGCTTGACGGTGACAACTAGGAGTAACGCGCTAGGATAATCAGTTGCTACAGTGACAGGATTCGTAGCTGCTTAGACTAGTCTTAAGAATTAATAGCTCATGAACTTTGATCGGAACATGCGCACATGTTAGGAAGCCTTGATCGGACACTAACATCAGTAAACCGAACTATAGACGTTTAGAGTCGATGATAAGGAATATATTCATACAGGATTGTCTGCGCCGATACTTTTCATAGTCATAGTACTTAATCTCTACTGCCTGCGCACGTCTAGTGCAATTCCTGCGTTAACTATTGTTTATTTGCGCACCTGCGCAACCCAATCACTCACACCCCAACTTTCGTAAGTGTAGGTTACTAGTTAGAGCGAGTCTGCTTGCTCCCTGTGGAATTGACCGTGACTTAGCCGCTATACTAAGTGGAGAAGGAAGGATTAATTTGACGCGCACAACGACGCGCGGATCTAATTTTGGCGCCGTTGCCGGGGAGCAACACAGATAAGCTATAAATTAGCTTAAGTTTTCTTTTACAATAGTTAGTTGTTTCTGTTTGCTTTATTCTCGTTGTTGTTTCTGACAGCGCGCAATCAATATCAGCCTGCGCAACCTTGAAACAGTTGTGCACAGACAGACGCAACAGCTTAGTTGTCTTTTAATTTCGTTTTCTTTGAGATTTAGAACAGGTTATGGAGGATAACAGTGTCGTTGGAGACAATTTAGGGGACGGAACCCCAGAGAATGCGAGGGTGGACAACCGCGTAGCTCGGTTCAGAGAGGAGGTACAGCGCGAGGTTGAAGCAAGGATGGCTGCTGAAGTGTATAATGCGCCACCCGCGCGACGCAAAACAGTGCGCGAGATGTCAGCCCCAATCACGGTTAACCAGCCATGGTGCATAGTGCTTCCACCAGACGGTCATTTTGAACTAAGGAGCTCGCTCATTCATCACCTGCCCAAGTTCCACGGGATGAACAACGAGAACCCAGTCAAGCATGTGCGAGAATTCCTAGTCATTTGCGAGAACATGAAGGCCGAAGGGGAGAGCGACGAAGCGCTGAAGATGAAAGCGTTCCCATTTTCACTGTGTGACACGGCCAGGCATTGGCTGATGAGCTTACCAGCAGGATCAATTCACACATGGGAGCAGCTGCAGAAGAAGTTGTTGGACAAGTTCTATCCCGCAGCAAAGATCGCGCTACTCAGGAGGGAGTTGGCCGCACCTAGGCAGGGCGCAGGAGAATCACTATCGGAGTATGATGAGCGCTTCAGGGAGCTGGAGGCCAACTGCTACAATCACGGCCTACCTCAAAATGTGCTGATAGAGAATTTCCTGAATGAATTGTTGCCCATGGAGCTGAGATTATTGAATGCATGCGCAGGAGGCGACATTTGCAACATGTACCCAGCGGACGCGTGGCAGCTGATAGAAGACTCTGCTGGACAGGTAAGACATCAGCTAACACTTGGAAAATAGTCGTGCTCGTTCTGTGCATCAGGTAGAAACAAGCGCGGACATAAAGGAAATGAAGGCCATGCTGCAGAAGTTGATGCATGCGCAGGGAGCGCAACCAGCTGCGCCAAAGGCGTGCGAGTTCTGCACATCCACTGAGCACAAAACCAATGCGTGTCCCACACTTTTCGAGGAATCAGGAGATGTCAATGCTCTAGGAGGATGGGATAATAGAGGGCCACAGAGAAAAAATCAGCCGCGTTTTGGACTAGCCGCAAATGGGTTCAGATGGAAGGAGGAAAACAATTTCCAGAGGCAGTGCGCAGACCAGCGCGCACCACAGCAGACGCAACAAGCTGCGCCCTACAATCCACCGCATCGCCGCACTGACGCACCAGCGCAGAACAACCAGCAACCGAGGCGATCCTTAGAAGATATCGTGGGGCAGATAGCAGACACAGTGCGCAAGAATGATGAGAAGTATGACAAGAGTGTTCGAATCCATTGAGAAGCTGCTATCACAGATCGCCACCACGGTGTATGAGCTGAAAAAGAGCGATGGCAACCTGCCTTCGCAAGTGATCCAGAATCCCAAGGGAGGAGTCAACGCAGTGACACTGAGGACTGGGCGCACGGTAGGAATAGAGCAGACCGCAAAGGCGCCCGCGCAACCAGTTGCGCAAGCTCCAGATCCAGCAGAGCCAGATGCGCAACCAGAAGCGCCAGCCACAAGCCAGCAGGGCGAGGCGCCAGGTATGGCGCAATCAAAAGAAAAAGGCATGAATCGTACTAACATACCTGCACCTTTCCTTGTACAGGCACCATCGGCTAGGAAGGAAGCGCTTGATAAGGAGTTATTCAGTAAGGTGGAAATAAACATTCCCCTTATTGAAGCAGTTCGGCAGATTCCAAGGTACGCCAAGTTCCTGGACAAATTTTATCCCGCAGCAAAAATCGCGCTACTCAGGAGGGAGCTGGCCGCACCTAGGCAGAGCGCAGGAGAGTCGCTGTCAGAGTATTACGAGCGTTTCAGGGAGCTGGAGGCCAACTGCTACAATCACGGCCTACCCCAGAATGTGCTGATAGAGAATTTCCTGAATGGATTGTTGCCCATGGAGCTGAGATTATTGAATGCATGCGCAGGAGGCGACATTTGCAACATGTACCCAGAGGACGCGTGGCAGCTGATAGAAGACTCTGCTGGGCTGGTAAGCCATCAGCTAACACTTGAAAATAGTCGTGCTCGTTCTGTGCACCAGGTAGAAACCAGCTCTGAAATAAAGGAAATGAAGGCCATGCTGCAGAAGTTGATGAGTGCGCAAGGCGCACAACCAGTTGCGCCAAAGGTATGCGAGTTCTGCACGTCCACTGAGCACAAAACCGATGCATGTCTCACACTTTTCAAGGAGTCAAGAGATGTCAATGCTCTCGGAGGATGGGATAACAGAGGGCCACAGAGGCAGAATCAGCCGCGTTTTGGACTAGCCGCAAATGGGTTCAGATGGAAGGAGGAAAACAATTTCCAGAGGCAGTCCACGGATCAGCGCGCGCCACAGCAGACGCAACAAGCTGCGCCCTACAACCCACCGCATCGCCGCACTGACGCACCAGCGCAGAACAACCAGCAACCGAGGCGATCCTTAGAAGATATCGTGGGGCAGCTAGCAGACACTGTGCGCAAAAATGATGAGAAGTATGACAAGAGGTTCGAGTCCATTGAGAAGCAGCTATCACAGATTGTTACCACGGTGTATGAGTTGAAAAAGAGCGATGGCAACCTGCCATCGCAATTGATCCAGAATCCTAAGGGAGGAGTCAACGCAGTGACACTGAGGACTGGGCGCACGGTAGGAACAGAGCAGACCGCAAAGGCGCCCGCGCAACCAGTTGCGCAAGTCCCAGATCCAACAGAGCAGAATGCGCAACCGGAGCAAGACGCGCAACCAGAAGCGCCAGCCACAAGCCAGCAGGGCGACGCGCCAGGTATAACACAATTAAAAGACAAGGGCACGAATCGTACTAACATACCTGCACCTTTCCTTGTACAGGCACCATCGGCTAGAAAGGAAGCGCTCGATAAGGAGCTCTACGAGTTATTCAGTAAGGTGGAGATAAACATTCCCCTTATTGAAGTAGTTCGGCAAATCCCTAGGTACGCCAAGTTTTTAAAGGAGTTGTGCACAAACAAGAGAAGGAAAGGCGAGTGCGCGCAGGTGATGCTCAATGCGCAAGCTTCAGCAATCGTGCAACATAAGGTACCACCTAAGTGCCGAGACCCAGGTACGTTCACCATCCCTTGCACTTTAGGTAAGACCACAGTAAGCAATTGCATGATTGACTTAGGGGCTTTTATAAATGTGCTACCCTATTCCCTATATGCGTCATTGCGCCTTGGACCACTAAAGCCTGCAGGTCTCACCATTCAGCTAGCAGACCGGTCGTGCAAGCAACCTACGGGCATGATAGAGGATGTCTTTATCCGCATAGGAGAGCTGGTGTTCCCAGCAGATTTCTATGTCCTAGAAATGAAGGGAGAGTCGAGCATAAGCAGTGCGCAGATCTTACTGGGCAGACCATTTCTGATGACCGCACACTCTCTATGGAGGTTGATGGCGAGGAAATTCATTTTAACATATTCAAAGGGATGCAGCACCCTCATGAAGACGCCACAGTGCACGCAATGTGCAAGCGCAGCAGAAGAACCTGGAACACTAGCACAGGCAGAGTTGGAGGCGCATGAGGAGGAGCTGAGCAGTGCTGAACCAGAACCCAGACAGGTACAAGACTTAGTTAATGTCTGCGCTGGTAATAAAATTTTTCCCTCTATTTAACAGGCACCCAAGGTCGAGCTGAAGCAACTCCCAGAAAACCTCAAGTACATATTCTGGGGAAATGAAGACACCCTGCCAGTGATCATAAAGAAAGGATTAGAAGAGGAGCAGGAGGCGCGATTACAGCAGGTGCTGCGCAAGAACCAGCGCGCTATCGGATGGACACTTGCTGATCTGCGCGGAGTGAGCCCGGACGTATGCATGCATAGGATTCTGTTGGAAGATGGTGCCAAACCATCCAGGGAGCCTCAGCGCAGATTGAACCCGAACATGATGGAGGTGGTGCAGAAGGAGATCCTGAAGTTGCTTGACGTAGGAGTCATTTACCCTATATCGGACAGCAAATGGGTAAGTCCAGTGCACGTTGTGCCAAAGAAAGGAGGAATCACAGTAGAAGAGAATGCGCAGGGCGAGCTAGTTCCCAATCGCATACAAACTGGATGGCGCATGTGCATCGACTACAGGAAGCTTAACGCAGTCACGCGCAAGGACCATTTCCCGCAACCCTTCATGGATCAAATGCTAGATCGATTAGCGGGGAAGCCCTACTTTTGTTTCTTGGACGGATATTCAGGGTACAATCAGATACCCATAGCTGCGGAAGATCAAGAGAAGACCACGTTTACCTTCCCATTCGATACGTTTGCATTTCGGCGCATGTCATTTGGGTTGTGTAACGCGCCAGGTACGTTCCAACGTCTAGTCATGAGCATTTTTTCTGATATGATTGGTATATGCATAGAAGTGTTCATGGATGATTTTACTGTGGATGGAAGTACCTTTGACGCCTGCTTAACTCATCTTGATAAGGTCTTAGCGCGCTGCATTTCAAAGAACCTAGTGCTCAATTATGAAAAATGTCATTTCATGGTATCACATGGTGTAGTACTAGGACATATTGTCTCGCAGGAAGGGATCAAGGTAGATAAGGCCAAAATAGATCTTATTTCTAATCTGCCTTATGCCACTAGCGTGCGCGATGTGAAATCATTCCTTGGGCATGCCGGGTTTTACAGGCGCTTCATAAAAGATTTTTCTAAGATTTGTATACCCCTGTCTAACCTCTTGCAAAAGGATGTGTGTTTCGAATTTACTGATGAGTGCAGGGCCGCATTTGATAAGCTGAAGGAGGCGCTGACAAGTGCGCCAGTGATGCGCGCACCAGACTGGACACTGCCATTTGAACTGATGTGCGACGCAAGCGACTATGCAGTAGGTGCAGTTTTGGGACAGCGAGTAGACAAGAAGCCGCACGCCATTTATTATGCATCGCGCACACTGGACGCTGCGCAGAGGAACTACACCACCATGGAAAAGGAGCTTCTGGCAATTGTGTTTGCGCTGGAGAAGTTCCGCGCATATGTTCTTGGCGCCAGAGTCATCGTCTACACAGACCACGCAGCAATCCGTTACCTAATGTCCAAGAAGGAAACTAAGCCGCGCCTGATGCGCTGGGTGCTCCTACTTCAGGAATTCGATTTGGAAATCAAAGATAAGAAGGGCACGGAAAACATAGTCGCGGACCACCTGAGCAGGATCGTGAAAGCAGAGGAGCCAGGGCAGATCACGGAGACGTTCCCTGACGAGCATCTGATGGCGCTAACAGGTAAGGTACCATGGTATGCGCACATTGCGAATTACCTGGTCACAGGTACGTTTCCTCCTCATTTCACTAAACCCCACTGCATGAGATTAAAGCATGAGTCCAAGCATTACCTTTGGGATGATCCGTATATGCTCAGAATAGGACCTGATCTGATATTAAGGCGCTGCGTGCCTGACCATGAAATTAATTCTGTTTTGATGTTTTGTCATGCGCACGCATGTGGAGGACACTTCGGTCCAAAGCGCATGAGCAGAAAGATCCTGGACTGCGGATTTTATTGGCCGCGCTTGTTCAGTGACTCATATAACTACTGCAGGAACTGTGACAGGTGCCAGCGCACAGGAGGCATATCAGCGCGCAATGAGATGCCGTAGACGCCAATTCTAGTGGATGAAGTATTCGACATTTGGGGGATTGACTTCATGGGGCCATTTCCTCCATCTTCCGGATACGAGTATATATTGGTCGCGGTAGATTATGTCTCCAAATGGGTCGAGGGCAAGGCTACACGGAAGGATGATGGTAAGACGGTCGCTGACTTTTTAAGGACTAACATATTTTGCAGGTACGGAGTGCCTAAGGCAATCATCAGCGACCAGGGGAAGCACTTTTGCAACAGGATAGTGGCGCAGGTTTTCAAGCATTATGGAGTGCGCCACAAGACGTCCACCACTTACCATCCTCAGACGAATGGACAGGCCGAGGTTTCCAACAGAGAGATCAAGCGCATCCTAGAGAAAACTGTGAGACCGTCGCGCAAAGACTGTAGCCAGCGCCTTGACGATGCGCTGTGGGCATACCGAACAGCACATAAGACCCCAATTGGAACCTCACCGTTCCGGTTGGTTTATGGAAAAGCGTGCCACCTGCCAGTGGAGTTGGAGCACAAGGCATACTGGGCATTGCGCATTTGCAACCTGAACCTAGACGAGGCCGGTACGGAGCATGCTTTTGAGCTGTGCGAATTGGAAGAGCTGCGCCTGGATGCATATGAGGGACTGCGCGATTACAAGGCGCGCACAAAAGCATTTCATGACAAACATATCCTCAGACGCACTTTTGAGCCAGGAGACCAGGTACTATTATTCTCCTCGCGCCTAAAGCTCATGCCTGGGAAGCTGCGCAGCAAATGGACAGGACCTTACACGGTTACCAAGGTTTTCCCCTACGGAACAATCGAGTTAGAAAACGAGCACCGGCATTGTTTTCAGGTCAATGGGCAGAGAGTCAAAAGGTATTTAGGAGAACCTTGGGATGGCACAGCGCGCGAAGTTGAATTGGCGGAGCCTGAGATAGCAGATGCGCAGGTTGCTGCGCCAGAGTCACCACTAGATGCACCAGAGGGAGAACTTGGAACTATTGCTCATATTTCTTCTTCCTCTTTACCTAACCTCGTTACTTATGATTTATCACATACTTTTAACCGTGCTGACCACCCTTCTGATCCTTTGCGCAGGACCAAGACGTACACAACATATGCACGGGCGCAGGGTCACCCAGGAGCAAGTGTGGGGGAGGCCGCTGGTACATTTTCACGCAAGTAACGAGGTACAGTCGAGCCAACGACGTTAAACAAAGGCACTTGGCGGGAGGTAACCCGACACGTTTTACTTTTACATGTTTTTCTAGTGTCTTTTAGCTAGTTTAGGACTTGTAGTTTTTAGTCTAGCAGCAGCGCGCATGTCCGTGCGCAGGACAGCTGCGCCAGTCAGAGGGTATATAAGGGTAGTACTTAGAAAATTTCAATACTTTTCACACTCGACCGTTGCAAGAGAAACTCCCGCCCTCAGCAGCCGCTCACCGTCCGGCGCTCAACCCAGCTTCCGTTTAGAGAGATTCGACGAGCACACAGTCGCGCACTCACCAGGTAACCTTTCCCCTCAGATTTCAGCCGATTGAGTTAGGGTTTGTGCGATAAGAGGGGTGCCCTAGGTCTGAAATCGCACCAAGCTAGCGTGCACCGATTGGAGGTTTGGTTAGTGGGTTTTGTAGGCGGGCAGTAGGCGCCCATTTGGTGAAAGTTTCAGGGCATTTGGAGGAGTTTGGATTTTTTTGAGCTTTTGAGAGTGTTGACCATAGTCGACCGGAGAGACCTAGAGCACGATGCAGCCTGCCGAGGACCAAGTGACCCCAGCTCACTTCGCCAGCAAGTACGAAGCCTTTCTGAGGCTTGAGATGTACGGGACTCCGTACATCAGCAGGGAGTTCCTGCGAGAGGTAGGTATGGAGGACCTCATCATGGAGAAGCTCGCGCTGGCAGGCTGGGAGGCGCTGTTGGAATTCAACAGCGCAGCAGACAAGGAGGACACCTGCGAGTTTCTGGCTTCACTGGAGACGGCCGATCTGGAGATAAGGTACCGGCACCGAGGGGTCTGGTACATTGCCTCGGCTAAGAGGCTGAAGCGCACATTGAGGTGGGGTGAGATGGTGACCGGCCCAGTTTTTGCCGCGGGGAGCAGCCGAGGACGCGAGCTGCGCGACCCGTGGATGTTCTACCTGTGGCGCATGGTCGCCTATGCCATCATCGGGCGCTTCAACGGTGCGCCCAAGATCAGCTTACTGAACATGGAGATTTTGAAGGGCTTTTACTATGGGAAGAGGGTGCTGTTTTTCTTGAACATGGTGCTTCATTGGAGTCGGTCAGCACCAAGGGGCTGCTGACTTGTGGAGGGATGATAACGCACCTGCTGCGTGCGTTGCATGGAGAGCCAGAGGTGCCCGAGCACACAGTGGTGCCGGCTGTTCCCTTGGACCGCGCCCAGATGCTGCAGATAAGAGCGGTAGCCGTGAGAAAGGATGGTACATTGGAATGGTGCTACCGGCTGCAGCCGGCCAGAGCGCTGAGGCAGCAAGCAGAAGAGGCTACGGAGGAAATAGAGAGGGACGAGGCCCCAGAGCCAGTTGCGCCTCCAGTCAGGCGCATGAGGACTCGTGTGCAGACTGGAGCGCGCCGAAGGGCCAGTGCACCGCAAGAGGAGCCAGTTAGCATTTCCATTGAGGATTCTCCCCCGCGTGCACCAGGAAAGCACCCCAGGACAGAGGCAGAGGAGGCGCCTGAGGAGGTATCCGAGGAGCAGCGCATGATGTTCAACGTCATGCGCGTGCTCGAATATTTAGCGCCAGAGGGGCAGATTTGAGTATGAGCCCACCATCAGAGTGGAGATTTGGAGATGCTATTCCCCCTCTCCTCAGCCTGCGAAGGCCACCTCCAGGATCCCCCAGCGAGCCGCACCAGCCAGCCAGCTCTCCTACCCAGTCCCCAGTGCATACAGTAGAGCCCACTCCAGCCCCAGCGCCCGCCCCAGCAGCAGAGCCCACCCCAGCAACAGACCCAGTACCAGCACCTGCGCCACCCCCCTGCACAGCCTTCCATTCAGAGGTCCCCTGAAGCCGATCCCATCATTAGTTCCAGCTCAGATTCACTACGGGATCCTATCTCAGAGGATGACCTCGTGACTCAGCCCGCCCCCATTTCTGTCGTGTCGCCAGCCTCCAGCACCGAGTATGTGACTGATTCCTCAGATGAGGAGGCGCACGGATCAGCGGCTGAGTCCAGCTCCGAGGACATCTAGGGCGGCAGTGGGGCGCGCATTTCTTTCGGGTGGTTTCTTTTCTTATCTTTTTGAAAACTGTTGCTATATTTTGCTGACTATTGTGCTGAATATTTTGTGACCCCTTGCTATATTGTTGCTGCGCAGACTATTTGTTTTTTTTCGTTCTTATATTCTTTGTTTTGCTTGCATGCATATGTGCGCTCTCCGTGCGCTTGAGCTTGACTCGTGGGGACACGTCTCTGTTTAAGTGTGGGGGGGGAGCGTTACATTTTACATTTCACATTTTTTTTCATTTTTTTTGAGCTTTGTAGTGTAGCTTAGTTTAGTAGTAGAAAATAGTAGCAGTAGTGGGCTTGTGTGCGGGTTGCGCACACTGTTCAGCTTGTATTGCGCTATCCAGATTGCATGCGCTGCTATCAACTGTTTTAGTATTTTTTTCGTTTTTTTTCTGCTCCTGTTAGTTGGGATATACAGGGGATGTGGAGTTGACAGAAACGCTCTAGAGAGGCGGTTAGTCGTTTGAGCTTCGAAGGTGAGGTATATGGTCGAGAGCGCTAGTGGAGGCCGGTGCTTCGCGACCTTCGGAAAAAGAGAGTGCGCTCAGTCACGCAGATGCCGAAGGCGAAATACCCAAAGCGTGGCGAGGTGGGAAAACAGACCACCTTTCCTCTGGAAGTCGAGCTAAGGAAGGCGGGCGCGGGAGTAAACGCGTGCGCTGACTGATAGCGGGCGTCGTTGTGCGCGTTCAAATTAATTCCTTCCTCTTCCACTTAGTACAGCGGTTAAGTCGTGGTCGAATCCACAGGGAGCAAGTAGATTAGCTTTAACTAGAAACCTGCACTTACGAAAACTGGGGGTGTGAGTGATTGGGTTGCGCAATGCGCGAGTAAACAGTAGTAAAATGCAGGAATTGCACTAGACGTGCGCAGGCAGTAGAGATTAAGTACTATGACTATGAGAAGTATCGGCGCAGACAATCCTCTATGAGTGTATTCCTTATCATCGACTCTAAATGTCTATAGTTTGGTTTACTGAAGTTAGTGTCCGGTCAAGGCTTCCTAACATGTGCGCATGTTCCGATCAAAGTTCATGAGCTATCAATTCTTAATACTAGTCTAAGCAGCTACGAATCCTGTCACAATAGCAACTGATTATCCTAGCGCGTTACTCCTAGTCGTCACCGTCAGGCTATTCAACTAGTTTAACATATAACAAACGAGTAACAAGAGTAAGATTGCGGTTCAAGGCTTCCCCTACTCATGCAACTAGCTGTCAACAGTGTGCACAGAATTAATATAAGCAAACAAGCTATGCATTAAGCGCAAGTCTCAAAGGAAATACTCATAGATTCATGCCCAACCGATACTAAGCGTTTAGCTAGACATGCTAGTAGTAAACATCATAGAAACAGTAAATAATATCTAAAGTATCGAAGAAACAGCAACTAGCAGGTGCGTGCAGGTTGCAGTGTCTCGGCTGGCGCAGTCGGCTAGCGCAGGTCCTCTTAGTAGCTCGTGTTTTTGAATCTGGCTCTCTCTCTCTGATATCTTGCGTCTCTGATGATGTTGGATGATCTCTCAAACCCTAGCCTTCTTCTCTTTATATACTGCTTAAGAGGCTCATTCTTGGCAACTTCCAAATCTGGTGGTGTCAGGATTTGGAAATACCACTATCTGCGCATGGCGCACGGCATCTCGGTAGCGCAATCGGTTAGCGCACTGTAGCTGATTCTGCCAACTCCTCTGATTGCGCTGCTAGCTCTGCAGGCTGTGTGATGCGCTCCTTAAAAGCTGCCTGTTAGCGCGTATCCGACTTAGGCCCTCCTTTTGCCCTGAAATACAAAAACACTGGAAACCAGTAATCTTGTACACAAAATAATGCAAACAAGCATAGGGTTAGGATCTAAATAGTGTGTATAAATAGGCTCTATCACTGACCTCGCAAGTAGACCAAGGAGGGAGAGCGGAGCGTTGTTCCATAGCTGTTATCCGGAGGCCGAGACTGGAACCGTTCTGGGAAACATAGGAACCGTAGACAAAGCTGTACAAAAAAAAAAGAAAAAAAAACCAGCAGATGATATGCGCTACAAAAGAATCAGCACGCGCACAAATACGTACCAGCTTGCGCAAAGTTCATAAGAAAATCATCAGAAAAGCTTGAGTTCCCAGGAAGTGCGCGGAAGAATTACGCACCGGAAGAAGCCTGCGCTATTAACCATATACCCATCCTCGAAGTGAGAGCTGACAACCCGGAGCCTGCGAAGAGCTATCTCCCAGCCATCCAAAATGATCTTCATCCCAGCTGAGAGGTAACGAATTGCGAAATTATTATATTAGAACTGTTGAAGGCAGATGCGCGCAGGTGGTAGAGCAGCGCAAGGTGATCAGTAGTGCAGAACGCACCAGAGTGCAAGACTGTGCGCTAGACTCCAGAGAGGTAGTGGTATCCGTGCTTGAGTGCTTGTTCGGGACGAACAAGGGGCAAGTGTGGGGGGTTTGATAGAGCCTATTTATACACATTATTTAGATTCTAACCCTATGCTTGTTTGTATTATTTTGTGTACAAGATTACTGGTTTCCAGTGTTTTTGTATTTCAGGGCAAAAGGAGGGCCTAAGTTGGATACGCGCTAACAGGCAGCTTTTAAGGAGCGCATCACACAGCCTGCGGAGCTAGCAGCGCAAATAGAGGAGTTGGCAGAATCAGCTACGGTGCGCTAACCGATTGCGCTAGTCAGTGTGCCGTGCGCCATGCGCAGATAGTGGTGTTTCCAAATCCTGACACGACCAGATTTGGAAGTTGCCAAGGTTGGGCCTTTTGAGCAGTATATAAAGAGGGGAAGGCTAGGGTTTGAGATATCATCAGAGGATACCACGACACACACAAGATATCAGAGAGAGAGAGCCAGATTCAAAAACACATGAGCTACTGCGAGGACCTGCGCCAGTCGAGACACTGCAACCTGCACGCATCTGCTTGTTGCTGTTTTCTGTGATACTTTAGATATTATTTACTATTTCTATGATGTTTACTACTAGCATGTCTAGCTAAACGCTTGGTATCGGTTGGGCATGATTCTATGAGTATTTCCTTTGAGACTTGTGCTTAATGCATAGCTTGTTTTCTTATATTAATTCTGTGCACATTGTTGACAGCTAGTTGCATGAGTAGGGGAAGCCTTGAACCGCAATCTTACTCTTGTTGCTTGTTTGTTATATGTTAAACTAGTTGAATAGCTTGACGGTGACGACTAGGAGTAACGCGCTAGGATAATCAGTTGCTACTGTGACAGGATTCGTAGCTGCTTAGACTAGTCTTAAGAATTAATAGCTCATGAACTTTGATCGGAACATGCGCACATGTTAGGAAGCCTTGATCGGACACTAACATTAGTAAACCAAACTATAGACGTTTAGAGTCGATGATAAGGAGTACACTCATAGAGGATTGTCTGCACCGATACTTTTCATAGTCATAGTACTTAATCTCTACTGCCTGCGCACGTCTAGTGCAATCCCTGCGTTTACTACTGTTTACTCGCGCATTGCGCAACCCAATCACTCACACCCCCAGTTTTCGTAAGTGCAGGTTAGTAGTTAAAGCTAATCTACTTGCTCCCTGTGGATTCGACCCCGACTTAACCGCTGTACTTAGTGGAAGAGGAAGGAATTAATTTGATACACGCACAACGACGCGTGCACATCAATGACGTATTCGATATTTGGGGGATTGACTTCATGAGGCCATTTCCTCCATCTTCCGGATATGAGTGTATATTGGTCGCAGTGGATTATGTCTCCAAATGGGTTGAGGCCAAGGCCACCCGAAAGGATGATGGTAAGACAGTCGCTGACTTTTTGCGCACTAATATTTTTTGCAGGTACGGGGTACCTAAGGCAGTCATAAGCGACCAGGGGACACATTTCTGTAATAGGATTGTGGCTCAGGTATTCAAGCATTATGGAGTGCGCCACAAGACGTCCACCGCTTACCACCCTCAGACGAATGGCCAGGCTGAGGTTTCCAACCGAGAGATCAAGCGTATCCTGGAGAAAACTGTGAGACCGTCGCGCAAAGACTAGAGCCAGCGCCTTGACGATGCGCTGTGGGCATACCGAACCGCACATAAGACACCAATTGGGACTTCACCGTTTCGGTTGGTTTATGGAAAAGCGTGCCACCTGCCAGTAGAGTTAGAGCACAAAGCATACTGGGCATTGCGCGTTTGCAACCTGAACCTAGACGAGGCTGGTAAGGAGCGCGCATTTGAGCTAAGCGAATTAGAAGAGCTGCGCCTGGATGCATATGAGGGACTGCGCGATTACAAGGCGCGCACAAAGGCATTTCATGACAAAAATATCCTCAGACGCACCTTTGAGCCAGGAGACCAGGTACTATTGTTCTCCTAGCGCCTAAAGCTCATGCCTGGGAAGCTGCGCAGCAAATGGACGGGACCATACACGGTTACCAAGGTTTTCCCCTACGGAACAATCGAGTTAGAAAACGAGCACCGGCATCGTTTTCAGGTCAATGGGCAGATAGTCAAAAAGTATTTAGGAGAACCTTGGGATGGCACAGCGCGCATTTTTTTAAATTGGCAGAGCCAGAGATAGCAGATGCGTAGGTTGCTGCGCCAGAACCGCCACCAGATGAACCAGAGGGAGAACTGGGAACTATTGCTCATATTTCTTCTTCCTCTTTATCTACCCTCGTTACTTATAAGTTATCACATACTATTACCCATGCTGACCACCCTTCCGATCCTTTGCGCAGGACCAAGAAGAACGCAACACACGCACGAGCGCGGGGTCACTCAGGAGCAAGTGTGGGGGAGGTCGCTGGTACACTTTCATGCAAGTAACGAGGTACAGTCGAGCCAACGACGTTAAACAAAGGCACTTGTCGGGAGGTAACCCGACACGTTTTACTTTTACACGTTTTTCTTTTAGTTTTTTTTCTAGTGTCTTTTAGCTAGTTTAGGACTTATAGTTTTTTAGTCGCGCAGCAGTGCGTAGGTTAGTGCGCAGAGCAGCTGCGGCAGACAGGGGGGTATATAAGGGCAGTACTTAGAAAAATTTCAGCACTTTTCACACTCGACCGTTGCAAGAAGCTTCTTCTCAGAGGACGACCTCTTGGCTCAGCCCGCTGCCGTTTCTGTCGTGCCGCCAGCCTCAAGTACCGAGTATGAGACCGATTCTTCAGATGAGGAGGCGCACGGGTCTGCGGCTGAGTCCAACTCCGAGGATATCTAGAGCTGCAGTGGGGCGCGCATTTCTTTCGGGTGGTTTTCTATTTCTTATCTTTTTGAACCAACTATTGCTCGATGTTGCTATATTTTGCGATATTGTGCTGAATATTTTGTGACCCCCTTACTATATCGTTGCTGCGCTGACTATATGTTTTTCTTTCTTATATTTTTTGTTTTGCTTGCATGCATGTGTGCGCTCTCCGTTGCGCTTGAGCATGAGTCGTGGGGACACGTCTCTGTTTAAGTGTGGGGGGGGGGGGGGGGGAGCGTTACATTTACATTTACATTTCACGTTTTTTAGCTTTGTAGTGTAGCTTAGTTTAGTTGAAGAAAATAGTAGCAGTGGTGCGCTAGTGTGCGGGTTGCGCACACTGTTCAGCTTGTATTGCGCTATCCGTATTGCATGCGCTGCTATCAACTGTTTTAGTATTTTTTTTTTTCATTTTTTCTGCTCCTGTTAGTTGGGACATACAGGGAATGTGGAGTTGACAGAAACGCTCTAGAGAGGCAGTTAGTCGTTTTTGCTTCGAAGGTGAGGTATATGGTCGAGAGCGCTAGTGGAGGCCGGTGCTTCGTGTCCTTCGGAACAAGAGAGCGCGCTCAGCCACTCATATGCCGAAGGCGAATACCCAAAGCGTGGCGAGGTGGGAAAACAGACCACCTTTCCTCTGTAAGTCGAGCTAGAGAAGGAAGGATTAATTTGACGTGTACAACGACGCGCGATCAAATTTTGGCGCCGTTGCCGGGGAGCAACACAGATAAGTTTTAACTAGTTTAAGTTTTCTTTTACAGTAGTTAGTTATTTCTGTTTGCTTTATTTTCCTTGTTGTTGTTTCTGACAGCGCACAATCAACATCAGCCTGCGCAACTTTCAAACAGTTGCGCTGTGCAGATTATAGTTGCGCACTGACAGACGCGACAGCTTAGTTGTCTTTTAATTTCGTTTTTTTTTAGATTTAGAACAGGTCATGGAGGATAACAGTGTCATTGGAGATAACTTAGGGGACAGAACCCCGGACAATGCAGGAGCAGATAACCGCGCAGTTCGGTTCAGAGAGGAAGTGCAGCGCGAAATTGAAGCAAGGATGGCCGCCGAAATGTATAATGCGCCACCTGCGCGACAGGTCGCGCGACGCAGAACAGTGCGCGAGATGTCAGCTCCAATCACGGTTAACCAGCCATGGTGCATAGTGCTTCCACCAGACGGTCATTTTGAGCTAAGGAGCTTGCTCATTCATCACATGCCCAAGTTTCACGGGATGAACAACGAGAACCCAGTCAAGCATGTGCGAGAATTCCTAGTTATTTGCGAGAACATGAAGGCCGAAGGGGAGAGCGACGAAGCGCTGAAGATGAAGGCGTTCTCTTTTTCATTGTGTGATACGGCCAGGCATTGGCTGATGAGCTTACCAGCAGGATCTATTCACACATGGGAGCAGCTTCAGAAGAAGTTCTTGGACAAGTTCTATCCTGCAGCCAAGATCGCGCTACTCAGGAGGGAGTTGGCCGCACCTAGGCAGGGCGCAGGCGAATCACTATCGGAGTATTATGAGCGTTTCAGGGAGCTGGAGGCTAACTGCTACAATCACGGCCTGCCCCAGAATGTGCTGATAGAGAATTTCCTGAACGGATTGCTACCAATGGAGCTGAGATTATTGAATGCCTGCACAGGAGGTGACATTTGCAACATGTACCCAGAGGACGCGTGGCAGCTGATAGAAGACTCTGCTGGACAGGTAAGACATCAGCTAACACTTGAGAATAGTCGTGCTCGTTCTGTGCATCAGGTAGAAATCAGCGCTGAGATAAAGGAGATGAAGGCCATGCTGCAGAAGCTGATGCATGCGCAAGGGGCACAACCAGCTGCGCCAAAAGCATGTGAATTCTGTACGTCCACTGAGCACAAAACCGATGCATGTCTGATCCGAGCGTCGTTGTGCGCGTCAAATTAATCCTTCCTTCTCCACTTAGTATAGCGGCTAAGTCAGGGTCGATTCCACAGGGAGCAAGCAGACCCGCTCTAACTAGTAACCTACACTTACGAAAGTTGGGGTGTGAGTGATTGGGTTGCGCAGGTGCACAAATAAACAATAGTTAACGCAGGACTTACACTAGACGTGCGCAGGCAGTAGAGATTAAGTACTATGACTATGAAAAGTATCGGCGCAGACAATCCTCTCTGAATATATTCCTTATCATCGACTCTAAACGTCTATAGTTCGATTTACTGATGTCAGTGTCCGATCAAGGCTTCCTAACATGTGCGCATGTTCCGATCAAAGTTCATGAGCTATTAATTCTTAGGACTAGTCTAAGCAGCTACGAATCCTGTCACAGTAGCAACTGATTATCCTAGCGCGTTACTCCTAGTTGTCACCGTCAACTTATCAACTAGTTTAACATGTAACAAACAAGTAGCAAGAGTAAGATTGCGGTTCAAGGCTTCCCCTACTCATGCAACTAGCTGTCAATCGTGTGCACAGAATTAATACAAGCAAACAAACTATGCATTAAGCACTAGTCTCAAAGGAAATACTCATAGAATCATGCCCAACCGATACAAAGTGTTTAGCTAGACATGCTAGTAGTAAACATCATAGAAATAGTAAATAACAACTAAAGTATCCAAGAAAACAGTAACAAGCAGGTGCGTGCAGGTTGTAGTATCTCGGCTGGCGCAGTCGGCTAGCGCAGGTCCTCTCAGTAGGCTCGTGTGTTTTTCAGTTCCGCCTCTCTCTCTTGTTTCTCTGTGTGTCGTGATGTGTCTCTCAAACCCTAGCCTTCCTCTCTTTATATACTTCTCATGAGGCCTAAGGACGGCCTTGGCAACTTCCAAATCTGATGGTGTCAAGATTTGGAAACACCAATATCCTGCGCATGGCGCACTGCACACACTGGTTAGCGCAATCGGTCTGCGCACTGTAGTCGACTCTGCCACTTCCTATCCTGTTTGCGCTGCTAGCTCCGCAGGCTGTGTGTTGCGCTCCTTAAACGCTGCTTGTTAGCGCGTATCCGACTTAGGCCCTCGTTTCGCCCTGAAATACAAAAACACCGAAAACCAGTAATCTTGTACTCAAAATAATGCAAACAAGCATAGTGTTAGGATCTAAATAGCGCGTATAAATAGGCTCTATCAAACCCCCCCACACTTGCCCCTTGTTCGTCCCAAACAAGCACTCAAGCACGGATACCATTAGCTCTCTGGAGTCTAGCGCACAGTCTTGCACTCTGGCGCGATCCGCACTACCATTCACCTTGCGATGCTCTATCACCTACGCGCATCTGCCTTCAACAGTTTAATATAATAATTTCGAAATTCGTTACCTCTCAGCTGGGATGAAGATCATTTCGGATGGCTGGGAGATAGCTCCTCATAGGCTCCGGGTTGCCAGCTTTTACTTCGAGGACGGGTATATGGTTAATAGCGCAAGCTTCTTCCGGTGCGTGATTCTTCCGCGCACTTTCTGGAAACCCGAGCCTTTCTGATAATTTTCTTGTGAATTTGCGCACGCTGGTACCTATTTGTGTGCATGCTGATTCTTTTGTAGCGCATATCACCTGCTGGTGTCTTTCTTTTTGTATAGCTTTATCAATGGTTCCTATGTTTCCAGAACGGTTCCAGTTTCGGCCTCCGGAGCTCTCTCTCGTGTGTTGTTGTGTTATTATTCAAACCCTAGCCTTCCTCTCTTTATATACTGCTCATGAGGACAATCTTGGCAACTTCCAAATCCTATGGTGTTCAAGATTTGGAAACACCAACATCCTGCGCATTGCTCACTGCGCACATTGGTTCGCGCAGTTGGTTAGCGCACCGCAGTCTGAATCTGCAACTTCCTATCCTGTTTGCGCTGCTAGCTCCGCAGGCCGTGTGTTGCGCTCCTTAAACGCGCCTATTAGCGCTTATCCGACTTAGGCCCTTGTTTTGTCCTGGAATACAAAAACACTGAAAACCAGTAATCTTGTACATAAAATAATGCAAACAAGCACAGTGCTAGGATCTAAATAGTGCGTATAAATAGGCTCTATCAGGTTTCTTTTCATCTGTTTCAGCCTTCAATCCAACATCAGTGTTTTTGTGAGGAGCATCTACTTTGACTAACTTCATCTCAAACTGTTTGAGCGATCCAACTAATTCTTCCAGCCTCATGTGTCTGACATTTTGAGCTTCTTCAATGGCAGTCACTTTCATGTCAAATCTTGTGGGCAATGATCTGAGTACCTTCCTAATCAGCTTCTCTTCAGGGATAGGTTCTCCAAGGGCATGTGCCAGGTCACACAGTTTTGCATTGAACTCAGTGATCGTCTCCTCTTCTAACATGCTCAAATTTTCAAACTGCGTAGCAACAATCTGTAATCTTGACAGCTTTATTTTATCAGTTCCTTCATGGGCAGTTTGCAGGATCTCCCAAGCTTGCTTGGCCATATCACAGTTTGATATCAACCTGAAATTGTTAGCATCCACCGCAGCAAAGATAGCATTCAGGGCCTTTGAATTACCAGTTGCTGCAGCTCCCTCTTCGGCAGTCCATTGTTCTTCAGGTTTTATACGTGTAACTCCCTGTTCGTCCATGGTGATCGGAGGAGACCACTGGACCACAATTGCTCTCCAGGTCTTCTCATCAATGGCCTTGAGAAAAGCCTTCATCCTAGCCTTCCAATATCTATAGTTGCTCTCTTCCAACACTGGAGGCCTGCTCGTACTCTGTCCTTCCTTCATTGTTCCCCGACTTCTTCAGAGACGCTGTAGGATCTTTTACTCTGTATGTTGAGCTCCCGCTCTGATACAAATTGAAATTCACAGCGCCAATAATAAACTGATTTGTGAACAAGCAGTTGCTACAGCACACTCTTGTTCACCAGTAAACTGCTTCAGCAGGAAAGATCAAGGACACAAGTTGTTCACCCAGTTCAGCCAAATTGCCTACGTCTAGGGAGGACTCTTCTCAGTCCTCAATCCACTATTCTCAAGGTTTCCAAGTACCCACGGTTACAACCCACGCAACCTATGCTACTCAACCTTAGGTGGATCCTCGCACACAATCAGAACAGGCTCTGATTTGTGTCTGTACACCCTCTACTGACATCTATCTAGAATAGCTACAGTTATCTTGAACTCAGCCTATTCTAACAATACTCAGATTCTGCAGGGTTGTTATAGCATCTGCTGTAGCACACAGCTGATGCACAAACTGTCAGCGTCGCTCCAAGCCTTCCGCTGAGCCGTTCGAACGATTCCACGAGCGCTGCACACTCTGGAATACTCCCCCTCACTCAGTGACCTCCTGTCACTAGCAAGAGCTTGCCTTTGATCGATTGCCCGAGTTCCTCCACTCGACAATTCCTCCGCGGCCTACCTTGATCAACCAACAAGCACCACTGCTCTGAATTGGCTTCCCGATCAAGCTTGGATCAGACTCTGTAAGTCTTGATCGCCCTCTGCTTCTGTTACCTCAGCTCTGCGCTCACGCTCTGCTCTCGGTGAAGATTGAAGATTTCCTCGCACACCCAAAATACTCTCTCAGAATTCTGTGTGTGTACTCGTTCAGGCTCTCCGCTTCAATTTCCCTTCATCGCTCTGAAGGGACTCTCTTATATATGAGCGTCCACTGCTTCATTATCAGATTACAACAGTTCCCTTTGCAGCATCAATATCTCGTAATTTCTAGGAGATTAGTTTTGATTCGAGATACAAACCACAACTCCTACTTCAGCTAGGAATCTCCACTCTGGAATATTCTCTAGCGCAACTTAGAACCTCTCTTGATGCCCTTAGATGAACTACACCTTCATTCCAAAGCACAGATTGCTGCTGCACGGACAGACGCTACAGCTCTTTTGAACAAGCTCCTGCTAAAGCTTCTTCCTGCTATAGCTTCTCCTTGTTCAGTAGCTTGTTCACTTGTGCTGAACTTTGACTGTAGTAGCAGCTTGTTCACTTGCTTGTTCACTTGAGCTGGTTTTGTCAAACACTGTCATACTGCATCATCAAACACCATTAGACAGAAAAAATAGCAGGCTTCACCGAAGGGAACAGAAGAGGAACACCATTCTTATCAAGAACTGTGTCCTCCTCGAAAAGCTAAAAGGGAAGAGTCAATTAACCTGCCAAAGATCATTATGCAACATATGGAACGTGTCTGTCAGAGTGACGGCCATGCACTCCCCTACCCCAGCGTGATCAAGAAACACCTTCCATATCAACTACTTTATGGGGAAAGAAAAAAAAAGGAATAGGGAACGTACGGACGAGGTAACCTGCAACTGCTCTCTAGATGAAAACAACCTGAGGAAGATGAAATTCATTAGATGAGAAGGGGTCGGGTGGATTCGTACTCAACCAACTGAAGAAAAGCATATTCAAGAACCAGAATAGAGTGAGGCCATGGAAACCGAGCAGGGGAACACTAGAACCAGCACCATCATCTAGCAGCCCTCCCCCGCTCCTCCGATCTCTGATGAACCAACTAACCCTTGAACGGTTATCCAACTGATTATCCTCCTTATTCCCAGCTACATTATCCCAACTCTCTTTGGCTTATTTTGTTCTTACTTTTCTCTATCGTGAACTTGGGGGTATGCTCTCTGTTGGTGCTTTGTGAACTGATTACTGCTCTACCTGTTTCAGATTTGGTCTCAGGCTGTTTTACTTTAATTATGTTACGTCTGTTAGTCTATTATTCATGCTTGCTTTTTTATGACCGGAAGTTTTGATGATGCCAAATGGGGGAAGGTTATAGAGATGGCGCATGACCTAAGGGGGAAATCATATCTGTTGATATCAATGTTTTTCTGAGGGGGAACTGTATAGTGCTGAAAGGGGACACAGAGGGCAACACTAGTTAAAACAAATGCCGATTATGATTATCGATTTATTGTTAAGGGTGTTTGTCATCATTAAAAAGAGGGAAGTTGTTGGAGTATGTCTAGTCCATGTTTTTGATGAGACAAACACCCAACTAATAATGCTACTTGAGTGTGCAGGGAACGATCCCTGGAACGGACATCGCAACACGAAACCAAGAGGCTGATAGAATCTATGAGATTACGATCTCTATCTAGATTCTCGAAGCAAAATAAGGATCAAGATTGAGAAGATCCAGTCAAAGAATGTCAAGATTATTATGGGATAATCCTTGACAATCTAAGTTATTCAATTCCAAATTTGGAAGGTGAATCTTGGATTTGTTGCCTAATAAATCTGGGATTTGCGGTTGAGCAAATCTAGGGGTTTTTCCTAGGAGATCAAAATAAAAGAGAAGGCAGTGCTTTCGACCAAAACAACGAATTGGAAAAGGTCCTTGACAAGAATTTAAGAAAGGAGAAGTTCGCTACTCCGGAGGGAACTGAAGACGATGCTGTAGTCTATGTCAAAAGGGAGTACTACTTGTGGTGCGCTAACCTGTGGAGGATACCCTAGCAGACAGTGAACTGGAATGTCTGGATGCTAGAGGTATAATTTTAAGTGTAACCGATAAACACACATAAATACAAGAGTATTTCCAAAGCCTTCTAGCTTGCTAGAAAGTAATGGTTTTTCTCTCAAGTACTAATTAAGGTATTGGAGTTTCCACTATAAATTATTGTTCAAGTCCATTTACTTATGAATTATTTACTTCCGCTACTTTATTACTTGGCAAAGAACAAAATCCTTTGTTTCTTGCTAAGGAACACTAATCACAATCCAACATATTTTTATTTATAAATCAGTCCAGCGGAATATAGATAGTTTAAATTCAAACAATGCAAGCCAAACGCATTATTTTAGTTGTACATTTAATCACCACAGGCAGCAAACATAAGCATAAAGATTCATAACATAATTGATCAAAACATTGATTCATAAAACCATCGTATAAATAAAGATACAGTAAATCTTTAAATCTATAAATTGCTAAAACTCTTATTTTGAATTAATCATTGCATTCACATTCTAGAGTTGATTTAATCAACTGATGCCCAGAAAATCATCATTCAACCACAATTTAAATCTTTAAATCTATAGATGTCTTGTAATCTCCAAGACCTCCCGTACTATCAAGAAGCACGCTGTGACAGACTGCACGAGACACACTCTGCAAGTGTCAATCCTACGATCTGTCAACGAAGCTCCGCTCCAGATGACTCCCTCGAATCAATGTAAGATCAGACTTCTTCAGTCCAGATCGCTTTTCAGCTCTAACACAACCAACGCTCCAACAGTCTCTGCTTCCGCGGATTTTGATCTCTGCTCAGTGTGTGTGTTTTCTTCGGTTCGATCTCTTTGTTGCTTTGGTCACTGCCTGCTTATATAACTTTCACAGCTCAGCAACTTTAGTCCTAAACGATAATGCTACCTTCCGAATCCTCCCATGGATGCCTGGAAGATTGTTGAGATTCGAATCCTCCCCTGGATTCCCGGAAGCTACTGCAATCTTCTTTCCTAAAACACAATTTAGGAACAAATCTTAGTTGCCTTCATCCGAGCCACTTGCAGAAGATCTCTGATCTACTGGGACTCTGCTCTGATCGTTGCTACGCCGGCAACAATCACCCGGACATACTTCGAGCACCTCTAGATTGATCGACTACAAGATTCTCTCTTGATGCTTTAGCCTTGAATCTTCAGGGATGCTGTAGCCTGTTCTGGTTCTTATCTTGATCCTTTCTGATCACATGTACCAGCTTCAATCGACACAGGATGCTATAGCTTCTTCGGCCTCTTTTGTTTTATTAGTCTTCAATTGCAAGTACCAGCTCCTGGTACACAGGATGTTGTAGCCTCTTGTTCTGCTCGGCTTTGTCACAGATGTCAAATTCGTAACAAATTTTAAATAAATAAAACTAGTATCAAGAGGCTTTCACAATGCTCAACAATTTTTCAATGCACTACAATCAAAACTTTACAAGGTGATAGTAACACTAAGAATAATGGAAAATCAATTATTCTTTAACAATGCTCATGATACCACATGTAAGACTTGCCCATAATACCAAATCAGAATGCTTAGAATAATTAATTTTCATAAGAACGGAGAGGTGGAAGACATATCTTGATCCATGCTTGATAAATGATGTGTTTGCTGAATACAGATTTTGTTTTCTCCCTTCTAATCTGTTAACTTAAGTCTAAACCTTGATGGAGAGTTTTTAAAGAATTTACTCGGATGTAGGAGGAAAAGTCTCTTTAAACTCTTTATATAGTGTTCCATTAACACATGAAAATGTATCATTATCCTTCAAATGAAAAGTCACAACCTTTCAATTTTAAACTAAAAGACACCACTTAATATTATCATATGACCAAATAATAAATCAGCATATCTTTAATATATAATATATTGTATTATAATCATAGATATTATTAGATAATCTTACAACGGATCTCATGTCTGTAGTTAACAATTCATACAATAGTAATGAAACCTTTCAATTATGTTCATGAAGTTCTTTAATTCTATTGCTCTTAATTCATCGTTCTTACATGTTTGACATTGATTGGGGTGCTTTCTTGTTATAACGAAATTAGGTTTAAAAACTAAAAGATGACTATGTTTGAGGTAATTAACCAGATCGAATATAATTAATATCGAAGCATGATAGCTGTATTTTTAGTATATGAATTGATATGGAAGTTGACATTGTTTGCCTAAAAACTCTAAGCTTAATAAATTGACAACCGTTGAAATCCGTGATTGGGCGGCATTCCATGGTCCAAATTAATTCAGACAATGATCTGTGCGGCTTGCTTGATGTTAATAAATTATTTCCATAACTTTATAGTATGATTTAATTGTTAAAACCATTGCATGATTTGTGTGTTACGCATAGATGAAATTTGATCTTGGAAATCTTTCTCTGATTTAATCAACCACTTATTTTTTTACAGTATTAGGATAATTAGTATAACTTCTTGCCAATTTATACTATGATTAGCTAAAAAAATTATTTGCTAGCTAGTATATGCACACGTTTGTTCTTAGAATCGATCCTTGGGTTACCCAGATTTATAAATTATTTTGGACTGTAAGTTGACCCCTAAAACATATACTTGACAAATATAAAGAGTTTAAAATACGTTTGTCATGCACCATTCTTAAAGTCAAGCTGCTTAACCTTAATGTCTATTTCCCAATTGCTTTGGAAATACCTCTTTCTTGTAGGAAGACTCCACCTGGCTACACTTACTCCAGTTAAGACGTAAGGATTCCGTTACCGTTTACCAAGTTGTCTTATTTACTACTTTCACCCAAGGTTTTGAACTCGTATTATCAATTATTGTTTTGGGCTCCGCTGATTTAGCAGCTGGTGGAGACCCACCATGAGGTGGAAATGAGGGTATGCAAAAACAGTCGACCTCCAAAACCTTAGCTCTTTCTTTCGTCTGGCACCTATCAACCTTCCCTCTCCTTGCCATTTCTTTGATATTTATTGGTAATGTTAATGCATGGCTTTATGGCACAGTCGGATTGTTTTAAGAATTTGATGTCTGTTACCTAATTTGGCACGAAAAGGCAATCCATGGACTTTTTTGTGCTCAGTATTAGTTATCCTCAGCAATCTGATAACCATAAAACATAACCTGCAAAATGTGATGTTGAATCTAATAAAAAGCAACTAGTCTGAACTGGATTATATTGTTAAGCTAAGCCGACACAGAACGCAAAATGAACAATTGAGATAAAGAAAGCTAAGCTACGGTTGTTCCCACTTCCAAGCCATCTAGCAATGCAAGATAAGCCAGGCTTCTTGCACTATCTCTAGTCATGTCCACACATATCATACTACAGAGGCAATGGAGCTAATGGTCCATACTACCAAGGTCCTTGGCCAATGTACATTATTTGAGATAATATGACCCACATTCCATGACATAAATCTATTATTAGGATATACAACTTATATGTTCTAATCTGAAGATATATTGTTAAAATGTATTAAAATCTGATTTGCTTTTATATTTATCCTATACTTGCCTAATATCAATTCACAACATTCATAACAATACCTAGCAGTTTCACATAAGGATACGAGCATAGTTAAAGTAGGGATGTCAAGGACAGAGAATCTCGAGTACTTCAAAAGATACAGAAGACTAAGTGACATGTAAAATCACCGGCTACAAAGTTTCTATCCCACGTCCCACAAAAACTCTCTAGAAGCAACCATATTCAATATTAGCCTGGATTTTAATAGAAAATACAAAGCTACGAGGGGCATGATAGTTTCAACATCCAGTTTAGTCACAGAATATGTCTATCTATGTTATTCCAACATGACAAATGCATGGCGCGTCCATGTCTTACTTGAATAATATTTAGAGATTTACCCCAAGGAAATAAATACACAGGGAAAGCAGTTGCAGAAATAAATTTTAGGTGTAGTATAGCAATCTTCAAGATTAGAATTCAAAAGGACAAGAACAATATTTAGAGATTTATTCATGCTTATCTATATAAATGCTCCCAGCACGGTAACAGAACAAGAACTCTTACACTTACCTAAGGTATTCACATATGCAGTATTCTGCCCATCCATAATTGTTGGAGTGCTTCGTATACATCAACTGACAAGTAAGTTGACTACCTTCGTCTGATGAGAAAAAGTTGAGACGAGTCAGACAGCAACTGTGGGATATGAGTTTCTGTTCTTGCCGGCATTAATCCTTTTTATATCAGCTAACCATGACATCACCGTCTGACAATTAAAATTTGTAAACTGCATCATGATGCATTAAGTGATAGTCAAAATCTCCTTGTTTGCAAGTTGATATATACATAATTACAAGACATTACCATGATACACCTCTAAACCAAGGCCAGAAGGAATTCCTTTAATGAGGTCTTTTGAGCATATCCAAGATGGATTCTGTATTACGAATATCCTCAAACTCTTGGGAATCATCATTGGTTTGAGAAAAATCAAGACTGGTGTAAGTTCTAATCCCAGGACCGTGCCCATTGCAATCCTTTCCCTTTCCTTGCTGTGCTAGCCTCACTTCCTTCCGATGCTCAGTTAGTTCCAATCTTGTCCTTTTCAAATTTGAGCCACCGCAGTTTGGTCCCCAAGTGTCTTGCTCAACTAGCTCAACTCTTTTTGAATTCCTGTTATTCATTGTAGATACCATGCAGAGTCCTGGTGTCGAAGCACCATTACAGAGTTTCTGAGCTGCATGGCACTTTTGAAGAACTTCAGCACTACGCTTTACAAAGCTTAATTTACCAGCTCTGGAGAGCTTGTCCAAAACAAACAATAAGCACTGTGGGTGATCTACTTGCAGTTGCTTGCCATACGTCGAGTTCCAAAATTTGATGGTTGGCTCTGATATGGAAGGATTTGGATGATCGAGAGTTTTTTCAAGAAGTGCTGCTTGAGATTTGAGTAATGTAGAATTAAAAACAAATGGTGGCTGAGCTTTCTGTAAGCTGTTCAAGAATTCACTCCATAAGACGTGTAGTTGATGAGATCTTCCATTCCATGTTTTAATATGGGATAGGAAGTGAAGCAGACAGTCATGTATTGCCTGAAAAACAATGAGTGAGCTGTAAAGGATGACTTGTAGGTTTTCACATGGGCAGGAGACACTACTCAAGACAGTTACCAACCTCAATTAACAATGTGATTTCTTGCCTTTGATGGAGGCAGCTTATGAAGCGAGTTAATGCCGAGATTACCCTGCAAGCACGAGTCAATTTATATAAGTAAACAAAAATTGAAAATATCTATATAAAAATTGAATATGGCAACAACTCACCTTGTGGTCACACCATGATGAGTTGAATGATATATTCCCTTCCCTGAACATGCCACCTGGATAAAACTGACCGTGAAAACAAAAAAATGTAAGCAGCTCCAATCTCACTTAAGTTGAATCAAGTTGGTCCAGCATTAGACAAGTAGTTTCATGAGCACTACAGTCAAGGTTTGATATGAGAAGATCGTGTTGGATGTAAATTTTAGAAAAATGATTGAATGTCCACCGACCTGGCAGCGAAAGCTAATGTAGAACCTCTACCAACGGTAACATCATTAATAGAGACCACGTCTGGCGTAACTTGATCTAGTACACATAAAACCACGTTCCCAAACATGCAGTGAAGATCATCTTCCTGATGTGACTTATTCGGTCCAAAGCCACTGTACCCCTCAAGATTATTCTGAAGGTGTTTGTTCATAGTTGTGCACAAGTCCTCAATGAAGCACCTAGTAACCCCCAGGTCAGGCTTTGAAGCATCCTTAACAAGATAAAATATAGACTTCCACTCTACAATCACTTGATCCAAATATGTGTCTCTAGAAAAAGAAGCTGGAGATTCATTCCTACCTCCCTTACAGTTTACATTAGAAAATTTGATCAGGGGTGAAGAGCATATAAATAATGGGTAGGTTAAGAAACATGAAGCTAAGAGATGTCCAGTGCTATCATACTCCGATTTGAGCCATGAAACATCTCCTGAACCACCAATGATATCTTTCATAAATGCGGCTACAACCATCCATGTCTTAAACCCCCATGAATCTGTATCACAGTACATTAAACTTAGAATCACATGAAAAACTCCCAGAGAACTGTCCGAAGATAGAAGAAGCTTAAGATAACTGTAAAATTTCTGCACAATGAGCTCTGTTTCAGTGGAAATTGAGAGTACTTTTGTGAACACCGAAAAGTAGACTGCCGCCAAGTAAACCCTTTGTGAACTCATATTCCTCAAAGTACGATGGTAAATATTCAGTGCCTCCCCTCCTTTGACTTTATTAGCAGACAATGCTTTGATGTAACTGAGATATAATGTAACCCTGTAAAGAGGAGAATCCAATATGGAAAGTTCCAGTTCTTCCAAGGTGGCTTCTATGAGGCGGAGGGAAAGCTCTAACTTCTCAGTGGTATTCTCACCTGATGCTGCATCTTCAAATAATGTAGTAATCAACTGCAATGTAGTATTTAAATATAGCATAACCTGGTCATAATTGAGGGCTGAACTTTTCATTTCTACTTGGATTCCTTTTAGAATGGATCTGTATATCCTGATAGTTGAATTAATCATCAGACTTCTGTACTCGAGAGTAAAGTTTGTTACCACTCCTTGATTGCTGAGAACCTGAACCATATCCATGTAGAATTCCAGCTGATTGATCCCCCATGGCAACCAATTTAAAGGATATTGTTTCCATAAGCATTCTGCAGGAATACAACTCACCAATGGTTTCACTTGTTCACTTGGTATTAGGTTTCCAAGCATGTATTTCGCTGATACAGAATCATCGAGTATATCTATACAAAAATTCAATAGCCAATTGCTTCTTTTATTTGGTCTCATTCGGAACACAGCTTTGAGAAGAGGCTCCACCATAGCATTTAATACAGCTGGGCAGTTAACATAAGTGCCTAGTTTGTGTAGCAGGTAGCACCAGGCTTTCATACAAGCTGACTGTACTGATGTATCACATTTGCTTGATATTATTCCAATAATAGGTGTCATTATAAGCTTTATGCTCTTGTAAAATCCATTTGCCTGAGTCCCATGCTTCCCTCGAGATGTTGTAGATACTTGATCAACTTTTTCCACGAATACACATAAATCGCAGGCTTGTAACGGGTTTATAAGAGCATCAATCAACCTTTCCCAAACAACCTGCAAGTTCATCATAGTACATAAGCTTGAAATAAAATAACTGAATAGTTATACTATGTTATGAGTTACAAGTATATAATCTACTAGTAAAAGTACTGATAGTTGTAATACGTCTAACGGTAAGAATCAAAATAGAATCTTGTAGGGATGTTCCCAGTTCCCACAGGGCAGCCCTTCTTAGCAATCTAGACGTTCAACCAAATAGACAATTAGTATAATCGTAATCAGATGCATATCCATTCTTTAGAATAGACATTATAGATTCAAATATATATACAAACTGCTAGCATTCTGAACCATCAGCTTAGCTCCTTTTCTAAGTGTTAACATGTATAGTACAAATATAAACACTATTGGCTGAAAACACTTCTGTTTATGTCAAATTGACTGAACTAAAGTTGTGGGGACATACCAATGAAGCAATTTGGACTTGAGGTCGGTGATCTGTAAATGTCTTCTCAATAAAACTTAACATTTTATTGAGCAAATTCCTATTTTGGGCGGCATGTGGTCCAATCAATGAAATGAACCAACCCCATGCCTGTACCGCTTGGATTATAAGACCCTGGCTTTGTAGTTCCTTCAACCCTGGTAATAGTTTCTTCTTCATATCAAAGACAACAACTTTGGCAAGAGTTGAAATGGGAGGATTAAGAATAGACTTCAATTTCAAAAGACACCGTTCTGAAATATCCCTCTCCTTCTTCACTTCACTGATAAGCCTTCTATAAATAGGGGGTGCCCACACATTGGATGTCTCCTTCATCCTCTCATTAAGTTGTGATCCTAAATTGAGTACAGCCTGAAGTGATTTCATTTAACTGTTAATCAAACAAAGGAATTGAGGGCTGTAGCAGAGGAATGATATTTTAAGGAAAGTGGACTATGATGTGTAGTTGTGACAGCCGACTATTCAAAAGAGTACATCAGACAAGTTAAAAGAACTTTTTTCTAGCTTGAAAGAGGACAGCAAAATACAGCTTGAAGAAAATTCTAATAGTACGACAGCCAAACAAAGTATTGTTACCCGAACAGCTTCAAATGTTGTTGACAAAGAACCAGCAGGATTGTCGAGGGCATGAGCAACCGCCATTATCAAAGAATCAAAATGTGCATATAGAAAAGGCGCGTTGAATTGTTGAATTGATATGCACCATACTCCCAAGTTACACACAGACTGTATCCAAAAAAAAAAAAAAAACACTTTAGGCACCATACTAGCCAACAACGAAAACACATTTCAACAAATTAAAACTGAAAATCACCTTCATCTTGGTACTGATTATTATTTTCGCCAGTGACTGCATGATTAGCCCTGCTACATCAACTGCAACAGCCATTTAGGGAATACATCAGTAAGATCAAAAAGGCTAACCTATGAAGTAACCTCATGTTTCAACCCAATATTATATCAAGTAAAACAGTCTAGAACGAGTAGCTAGACCAAAACCGTGTTCCCAACTGCTGCTCAGATTTACATCTCAAACAATAAGAAAATCTCAGCTTTTCCCAGATTGTCATTCAAAGTCAAACAAATTACACCTAAAATTAACAGCAATGACCTCTACCTAAATCCACTAGGAAAATGGAGAACAAAAAGAGCCCAAAGCAAACTACCAAACTACCCAACATACCAGAAATGGTTGCAACAATCGATGGATGGTACACCATAAACCCCAAACACTTGCAAGCCTGAGCAGCACTGAAATCAAAACATATGTAGCCACAATCACAACAGCAACAACAAAAAAAACTAATAAGAGACATACCAACCAAAGCACAACCGAAGAAAACTTCAAAAGAACTCGCTTACATTTCCTCATCATCGTCAAAAACGTCCTCAATTATCAAATTCAAAAGAGACTGCGAGCGCCGAGCCAGCACCCCGATCGACAATTCGTCGTCGCCACCGGCACCGCATCTCTCTTGAAGATGCAATAGCGCCGGGTAAGCCAATGCCTTGCTCGATTTGATGGCCGACGAGAGTAGGGCTTCGATTTCTTCCAACTCGTCTCCGAAATCCGCCATTTCTAGGGTTTCAGAACCTGAATGACAAAACTGATTATATACTGTTATGCATATTTTCGCGCCAAAAACAATAATACTCGAGCCACTATGGAGTGATTTATTATTTTTGTTGAACCAAATTAAAAACGAAAAATAGAAAATATTATTAGCTAATTTTAATATCTTGGCCCACAAGTTCTGCTCCACTAGAGAAGCGTCTGACCGTTAGATTAAAGATGCTACAAATCGCAGCCTCACAAAACAATCATATTAAAAGCTGAATCATTAAATTATGACCTCTCGACCCATGAAATCAGGTCATCAATTAAAAAAATTAATAATTTTAAATATACATAAAGAACTTTGAAATTTGAAAAAGGCATGGGTACGTATGAGAGTTATGTACCTTTATTCGGAATATTTGTGCTTCATCATTTAGATATCAATCGCATGATGATCTGGAAGGCAAATAAATATTTGAACTCTATGCAAATTAGAGACAATTTTTCCACATTTATTCTTCGATTCTATGAAGCATTTACCAGTTCATGTCGCGAAAGAAACTATACTCGGTAGACCGTTGCACTACCGTTGGATATACTCATTTGAGCGATTTATATATACGCTAAAAAGGATGGCTCAAAATAAATCGGCAGTTGAGGCTGGTATAGTTAATTCGTACATTTATCAAGAGACCGCATTTTTTAGGATCTATTCAAAATAAATGCTCTTAGACTTAAGAGTAATGAAGTGTTACGTAATGAGGGACAAATTTCTATATTCAACTATCCAAGCCATGGAAGTCAAATTACTCAAAGAAGAATGTTGTCATTCGAAGAGTTTTGGAATGCGATGCTACGTTTATAAGAACATATCGGAATTTGAAATAACATCAAGTAAATTACATAACCCGTGTTGATTATATAATTGTCTCTTTACTATAATCTCTCAATGTCTGTTACAGTTGCTTCCAAAATGAAATATGTCTACAACAACTAGGATTAATGTGTGTTCTTTTGTACTTATATTTTGTACTTAAACTTATTACTTTACTTATATTTATTTATATTTACTTATGTACTGAACTTTACTCATATTTATTTATATGTACTGAAATAAGTACTTTATAAGTACAAAAGAATATGGCCTAAGTAATAAATCAATAGATTACATGATTATTCACAGTTTCCCAATATGGTTCCAAGACTATATAAGTTCAATTAAAGAATTGTACGCATGTATGAATTATAAATTATTGTTGATGACATGTTTTGTTGAGGATCATCCTTGACAAAACTGCTCAAGAGACTGCTGAAGCACTCCCTGGAGTTCGGTGCCTGGAACACAATCTGAAGACTAATAAACAAACAACAATAAAGAGACAGAGACTGTTGAAGTACTCCCTGAAGATCTGAAGCTAAGTCACTACTTGAAGACTGGGCGAGAGACAGCTTTGAAAAGACAGAGTCTGCTTCAGCACTCCGTGATGATCCAGAGCTAGAGCAAAATTCTAGCGTTATACGGTAAGACTCTGGTGTGGTGCGGCTGGCATCAGGAAAGCTCAGAGAGGTATGCAGACGTCATCAAGGGCTCAGCAAACGCCAGCGTGGACTAAGAAGATAAAGATCCAAGTGTTCAAATTTGGCAACAGAATCTTCAACAAACTTGCTAGAATCTATGAGAAGATTCTGATAATGATTCTTGGCATTTTTGGCATGCTGGAGAGCTTTAAAAGGAAGGCGAGGCAGCAGCACAGAAGGTGATAACACGATCAGAGAGAGCAACTCGAGCGCACACGGAGTTCACAGATTTCAACTTACGGTAGCAGGGTTGTATATACTGAGTTGAAGACGTGTGTGGTGCTGAGGGAATTAGAACTCGTGGAGTTGTATTCTGGACTAGTTCTAAGTTCAACTGGAGCGCTGCTCGTTGAAGGGACAGTCGGAACTCGGTGATCAGTCGCGGACAGGCATTATCACGGACTGCAGAGAGGTGATCGAGGCTACCCAATAGTGACTTAGTAAGTCATTGATTGAGGGGAGCTGAGGTTAAGTTAAAGAACTCAGAGTGTCTGACTACTTGGCGGAAGAGCTTGGAGTGTCGTTGACTAAAGAGACAACAACTCTGATGAAGAGTGTGCTTCAGCATTCCATGAGTTACACATTGTAATAGAATAGGCTAAGTCTGAGAGGCAGTATTGTAGCTATTTATTACTGAGAGTGTGTAGGTTGTACGAAGAGAATCTGTGAGTTCAGATTGCTAGCTAGTCTAGGAGATTAAACTGAGCGTTAGATTTCGGCTAGGTGAGAAGTAGAGGTGTGAGTCCTTGTACTTCGAACTACTATAGTGAAATCTTGAGGATCGGAGCATCCTCTTCAGACATAGGCAAGTTGCCAAACTCGGTGAACAAATATTGTGTCTTTCATATTCTGTCCGTAGAGTAATTCCTGAGAAAGATACATAGAGTGCTTAAGCAGAAGCTATAACTCCGCATCAGCAACGCAATAGAATTTCAATTGCTATTAGAACGGTTCGCTCAAATACAGAGTGTGATCCGGGAGAGTGTTACTGATACATATGGCCTCCATGAAAAAATGACAAAGCACCAGCCGGCCTCCATTTCTCGAGGGAGTCAACTATGGGTACTGGAAGGTTCGAATGAAGGCTTTCATCAAAGCCATTGATTAAAGGGCTTGGAGGGGTGTAATATCAGAATGGTACCCCCATTGACCGTCGACAGTGCAGGAGTCACCCACAAGCAACCTGAAAATAAGTGGATTGTCGATGAGGTAGCCTCAGCATTAGGAAATTCTAAGGCTTTGAATGCTTTATTTAATGCTGTGGATGCTAACAATTTCAGGTTGATCTCCAATTGTGACACTGCCAAACAAGCTTGGGAGATTCTAGAAATTGCTCATGAGGGGACAGACAAGATAAAGATCTCTAGATTTCGGATGATCACCTCGAGGTTTGAAAGTCTGAAGATGCAGGAAGAAGAGACCATTGCTGAGTTTAATGCTAGACTCTGCAATATATCAAATGAGGCTCATGCACTCGGGGAGCCAATACATGAAGAAAACCTGGTGAGGAAGGTACTCGGATCACTTACTTCAAAATTTGATATGAAAGTCACACCCATCGAGGAAGCACAAGATGTGAAGAACATGAGGCTGGAGGCGCTAATCGGTTCACTAAGGCAGTTCGAGATGAAAGTTACAGAGACTGCTTCACCACTCTCTGGGAAAGACCTTGGGCTGAAAGCTGAGACAAAAGAGAAAGAGGTTGTCCTAGATGATGTCAACCAACAATTATCTCCGCTGGTAAAAAACCTTAGAAAGTTCATGAAGAGAATAGACCAATTGCCTTCATACTCTGGTCAGTCTTCCAGGGGGAGAAACCGAAGAGTAGAAAATTCTCAAAGAAAGAAAGGATGTTGAAAAAGACAATGATAAAGGAAAAGACAAACAGAAGGAATCCAGTGCTGGGAGTGCGAGGGATATGGTCACAGACAGAGTGAATGTTCAAGTTACTAGAAGAAGAACAATAAGACTCTCACAGCGAATTGGAGTGATGATAGTGAAGAGGAGACTGATCACAAAGGAAATCTAGCCCTGACTACTGTATTTAGTAATGTTGATTCAGATCAAATAAAGATTGAGTTTGATTATGGGATTGTTGAATTTGACAGCGATGATGAAGAAAAATATTCAGTAGAAACTGTGGGTGACTAGTTCAAACTGATACAACAAAAATGTCAGGAAGTCATTGAAGCCAACAGAGAACTAGTGTCAAAGGTTTCCGAACTGGAAGATGAAAGAGACAACCTTTAAAGCGTCATTACCTCTCTGGCCAAGAAACAATTTAGATGATGTTGTGACAGTTGGTAAGGTATGTGAATAGAAAATCACACCTGAAGCAAACATACTGTGAAATTTCAAGTGTCTCTACTTATGCAGATTTGTGAACTAGCAGTTGCTGCAGCACACTCTTGTTCACTTAAATGTAGGCACAGCAAACAATGAATAGGACACAGATTTGTTCACCCAGTTCGGCCAATCTGCCTACGTCTGGGGAGGACTATTCTCCAGTCCTCAATCCACTCAACCAAAGGTTCAAAGCACACTCGGTTACAACGCACGCAACCTATGCTACTTTAACCCCGTGTGGACTACTCAACACAATCAGAACAAGCTCTGATTTGTGCCAGCACACCCTCTACAATATGTCAGTCTAGAATAGCTACAATCCTCTCAAAGAACTCAGCCTATTCTATACTACACTACTCAGCAGGGTTGCTGCAGCAACAGCTGTAACACACAGCTGAAGCACACTGTCCGCGTCGCTCCAAGGCCTTCTGCCGAGCCGATCGAACCACTCCAAAAGCGCTGCACACTCTGAGTAACTCCCCCTCACTCAGTGACCACCTGCCACTAGTGAGTTCTTTCGCACGAACCTCGACCAAGCCTTCCACCCGTCAGTTCTTCCGCGGCTGCCTTTGATCAACCAACAAGCTCCACAACTCTGAATTGGCTTCCAGATCAATGCATGAATCTGTCTCTGCAAGACCTGACTCTCCTTTACAATGCACACCTCAGCTCTGCGCTCAACGCTCTGCCCGAGTGTGTTGATCGAAGAACAACTCTCGTAGCACACCCAGAAAAATCCTCTCTCTGAATTCTGTGTCTACTCTCGTGTATCACTCAGCTTCGATCACCCTCTACAGCCCTCAAACCTTCTGCTTAAATACCCTCACCACTTTAAGCAATTTCCAGGTTTAGGCCATTGACCCACAAGATCAATTATCTCCTAAAATCTAGGAGATTAGATTTGATTAATATCTTCAATGCAAATCTCCTTCTCTGACTAGCAAACCTTGCTGGAAAATGCTCAGCAGCATTTTAGAAAACCTTCTAAGAGCAAGAACACAACTGCCATACCTCCAGAACGAACTCAGCACAAAGCTGCTACTCGGACAGTTGAACCAGCACTTGAACCAGAGTTGAACCAGCACTTGAACCAGCACCTGCTGCAGCATCCCCTGCTGCATCTGCTGCTGGCTATTCTGCTTGATTGCTTGATTGCTTGAGCTACAGCAGCTCCTTGTTCACATATGTTGGTTTTGTCAAATCTGCCACACTTGCATTATCAATCTCCCCCTTGGCATTTTGACAAAACCACTTCATAACTCCACTTCTCAGCCTGCTCTTTCTTCTCCCCCTTTTTGGAACAAATGACGAGGGGGTTTTTCTGCTGAGAGCACTTATGACGGCAATACACAGAGCCCTAGAGAGGCCCTCAGGTCTTCAAACCGAGCTGCATCCAGAGCTTTGGTGAAGATATCAGCAAGTTGTTTGGCAGACACAACATGCTGGAGCGAGATGACTTTCTGTTCAACAAGGTCACGGATGAAGTGATGACGAATGTCAATGTGCTTGGTTCTACTGTGCTGGACAGGGTTCTTGGATATGCTGATGGCACTCATATTGTCACAGTAGAGAGTCATGGCATCCTGAGCAACCCCATACTCACTCAGCATTTGCTTCATCCACAACATTTGTGCACAGCAGCTCCCAGCAGCAATGTACTCAGCCTCGGCAGTGGATAGAGAAATGCTATTCTGTTTTCTGCTGAACCAAGAGACCAGGTTATTCCCCAAGAAGAAACATCCTCTCGAGGTGCTCTTCCTGTCTTCTGAGCACCCTGCCCAGTCTGCATCACTGTATCAGACCAGATTAGCCTTTGTGTCTTTAGTATACCATAGGCCATAGCCCACAGTTCCCCCGACATACCGAATAATGCGCTTGACCAACTGCATATGGCTGTCTCTTGGGCTGGCTTGGAATCTGGCACAGACTCCCACTGCATAAGAAATGTCAGGACGGCTGGTAGTCAGGTGAAGAAGGCTCCCAATCATGCTTCTGTAGACAGTCTGACTTACTTCCAAACCTTGCTCATCTTTAATGGCTTTCACATGAGTAGCAGCAGGAGTACGCTTGTGACTTGCTGAATCTAGCTGGAATTTCTTCACAAGAGACTTGCTGTATTTACTTTGAGCAATAAAGATCCCATCCCTTTTCTGAGTAATCTCCAAACCAAGGAAGTATGAAAGTTCTCCTACCATGCTCATTTGAAATTCTTGTTGCATGTGATTCACAAACTGCTTCACCAGGTGCTGGGACTTTGATCCAAAGACAATATCATCCATATATATTTGAGCAATGATCACATCAGACTGAGTTCGTTTGACAAACAAGGTTTTGTCAGCTCCCCCTCGGTTGTAGCCATGATTTTCCAGGAAAACTGTCAACCGCTCATACCATGCCCGAGGAGCCTGTTTAAGTCCATATAAGGCTTTCTTCAGTTTATACACCTGCTCTGGATGATGAGGATCTTCAAAACCTTTTGGTTGAGCGACATAAACTTCTTCAGAGAGGTCTCCATTCAAGAATGCACTTTTAACATCCATTTGATATAATTTGAATCCCAGGCAGCAAGACATTGCAAGCAGCAGTCTGATAGCCTCCAGGCGAGCTACTGGAGCAAATGTTTCATCAAAGTCTAGACCCTCAATCTGAGAATATCCCTGGGCCACCAGTCTGGCCTTATTTCGTGTAATGTTGCCCTTTTCATCTATTTTGTTTTTGAACACCCATTTAGTGCCTATAATGTTAACCCCATTTGGTCTGTCTACCAGATCCCAAACATCGTGTCTTTCGAACTCTGCCAATTCCTCCTGCATAGCCATGATCCAGAATTCATCACTCATGGCCTCCTTGAAATTCTTTGGTTCAATGCTGGACATGAAACATGTATTGAGATAGGCATGACTTCTGGTCCTTCTTCTGTCTGAGGGATTTCCAATCACATTTGTCAAAGGATGATCCTTCTGTATCTTCTTTGGGGGCTGCCTAGAAGATGGATCAGGAGCCACAGTTTGGAGATCATCAGACAGGCTTCCTGATTGGTCATCTGGAATTTCTGCTTCAGCACTTGCTGTAGCATCTTCTGGAACCGCAGCTTGTTCACTTCTTGTCTATCTACCAGGCATTTCTTCAAGATCAGAGTCTTCTTCATCAGTGTCAGAATCAGAGATAGATACTTCTTCTGCATCATTGACAACAACATTTATGGACTCCATGACAGTCTTTGTTCGCTGGTTGAAAACACGATATGCCCTGCTATTTGTTGAATACCCCAAGAACACTCCCGGATCACTCTTAGGATCGAGCTTCTTTCTATACTCCCGGTCTCTCAGAATGAAGCAATCACTTCCAAAAATATGAAAGTATTTAACCGTGGGCTTTTTCTGATTCCAGAGCTCATAGCAAGTCTGCTTGGTTCCCCTTCACAAGGTGACTCTGTTGATGATATAGCAAGTGGTATTCATAGCCTCTGCCCAGAATTTCAGAGGAATTCTCTTAGCATGGATCATCACCCTGGCCATTTCTTGAATTGTTCGGTTCTTCCGTTCTACAACACCATTTTGTTGAGGGGTAATAGGAGAAGAGTACTGATGTGTTATACCCTTTTGCTGACAGAATTCATCCATGTCTTTGTTCTCAAACTCTCTGCCATGATCACTGCGGATGCTGCTGATTCTGAGATTCTTCTCTTGTTCTAACCGAGATACCAGTGACACACTGACACTCACAGTATCTGATTTTTCCCTGATAAAATCAATCCAAGTGAATCTAGAATAGTCATCAACACAGAAAATTGCATACCTTTTCTTGCCTAGGCTCTCCACTTCCATTGGTCCCATCAGATCCATGTGAATCAGCTGTAGAGGCCTGGTGGTACCAATGTCTTTGACTCGTGGATGCGAAGCCTTCTTATGTTTCCCAATCTGACAATCTCCACAAATGGAGTCTGTCTCTCCTTTTAGCAGTGGAATTCCCCTGACCAACCCTTCTGTGGCAATTCTCTTTAGAGTTCTCAGGTTAACATGTCCCATCCTTTTGTGCCATAAAGTCATTTCTTCGGCCTTTGTCAACATACATTTCTGAATCCTTGAGTTTGAACTCACATTGAGAAGGTAACAGTTGCTCTTGGATCTAGCTCCTTCCATTATGCACTTTCCAGATTTGTCGAGGACTTGGCATGAGTCTTTCGTAAACTTGACTTGTTTAGTCCCATCACACAGCTGGCTGATGCTGATGAGATTAGCTTTTAACCCTTCCACCAAAAGGACATTGCTCAGATTTGGCATTCCTTCCACAGCCAAAGTTCCTCTTCCCAGAACTCTTCCTTTCAGACCATTACCAAACTTCACACGTTGTTCCAAACAGGGAGTAATGTTTTTCAGAAAGGATCTTTCCCCTGTCATATGCCCTGAACACCCACTATCAAAGTACCAGCTTATCTTGTCTGAGGTGCTAGCTGTGCTGACAAGAGCGAGGAGCTGAGTCTGCGCATGTTTCTGCCTGACAGATTCCCTGGGCGAGCCAATTCTGGCATGAGCTGAGAAACAGCTTCTTTGAATATGTCCTCTGCAGCCATAGCTGTAACATTTTTTAAACTTTGAAGTTCTCTTGTTACGGTGAAATAGACCTTGCTGCAGCAAGTCCTGGTTCATCCTTTTCTGTGTTTTTGTGCCTCTTCTTGCTGACTTGTATCTGGCCATGTTGCATTCGTCTTCACTCAGGTCTTTCTCATCTTCACTTCCACTAGCAGAAAGAGCTTTCTTTTTCATCCGTTTGCTGGTGCAGTTGATTTGTCGATGACCGTAGCCTGCACAATTCCAGCATTGGATTCCTTTCTTTCCGTCTTCTCTCTGAGCCGGTTCCTTTCCTTTCCTTTCACTGCCCCTTCTGAATTGTCTTTGCGAAGAAGAGCTTCTTTCAGTCCTGGATTCCATGTTTTTCAGAATCTTCCCAAGGTTCTTCACAAGCATGCTCATCTGATCATCTTGCACCATCTGCTTGGTTTCTGCTTCAGCTTTCAATCCAACATTCTTGTCCTTGGAAATGGTACCCTCTTTGACAAGTTTCATCTCAAATTGTTTGAGAGATCCCATCAGCTCCTCCAGCCTCATGAATCTGACATTTTGCGCTTCTTCAATAGCTGTCACTTTCATATCGAATTTTGTGGGCAATGATCTGAGGACCTTTCTGATAAGCTTTTCTTCAGGGATGGGCTCACCAAGCGCATGAGCTTCATTAGCGAGATCACAGAGTTTAGCATTAAACTCAGTGACTGTTTCCTCATCCAGCATCCTCAGATTCTCAAATTGTGTGGCAATGATCTGGAGCCTTGATAGCTTTACTCTATCAGTTCCTTCATGGGCAGTTTGCAGAATCTCCCATGCTTGCTTGGCCAAATCACAGTTTGATATCAACCTGAAATTGTTAGCATCAACTGCAGCAAAAATTGCATTCAAAGCCTTTGAATTACCAGTTGCTGCAGCACCTTCTTCAGCAGTCCACTGCTCTTCAGGTTTTATTCTTGTCACTCCTTGCTCATCTATGGTGATTGGGGGAGACCACTGAATCACGACAGCTCTCCATGTCTTCTCATCAATGGCCCTGAGAAAGGCCTTCATCCTAGCTTTCCAATAACCATAATTGCTCTCTTCCAAAAGTGGAGGTCTACTTGTGCTCTGTCCTTCATTCATTGTCTTGGCTACTTCGGAGACACTGTAGGACCTTTTTAACTCTGTGTGTCGAGTTCCCGCTCTGATACCAATTGAATTTCAAGTGTCTCTACTCATGCAGATTTGTGAACTAGCAGTTGCTGCAGCACACTCTTGTTCACTTAAATGTAGGCACAGCAAACAATGAATAGGACACAGATTTGTTCACCCAGTTCGGCCAATCTGCCTACGTATGGGGAGGACTATTCTCCAGTCCTCAATCCACTCAACCTAAGGTTCAAAGCACACTCGGTTACAACGCACGCAACCTATGCTACTTTAACCCCGTGTGGACTACTCAACACAATCAGAACAAGCTCTGATTTGTGCCAGCACACCCTCTACAATATGTCAGTCTAGAATAGCTACAATCCTCTCAAAGAACTCAGCCTATTCTATACTACACTACTCAGCAGGGTTGCTGCAGCAACAGCTGTAACACACAGCTGAAGCACACTGTCCGCGTCGCTCCAAGGCCTTCTGCCGAGCCGATCGAACCACTCCAAAAGCGCTGCACACTCTGAGTAACTCCCCCTCACTCAGTGACCACCTGCCACTAGTGAGTTCTTCCGCACGAACCTCGACCGAGCCTTCCACCCGTCAATTCTTCCGCGGCTGCCTTTGATCAACCAACAAGCTCCACAGCTCTGAATTGGCTTCCAGATCAATGCATGAATCAGTCTCTGCAAGACCTGACTCTCCTCTGCAATGCACACCTCAGCTCTGCGCTCAACGCTCTGCCCGAGTGTGTTGATCGAAGAACAACTCTCGTAGCACACCCAGAAAAATCCTCTCTCTGAATTCTGTGTCTACTCTCGTGTATCACTCAGCTTCGATCACCCTCTACAGCCCTCAAACCTTCTGCTTAAATACCCTCACCACTTTAAGCAATTTCCAGGTTTATGCCATTGACCCACAAGATCAATTATCTCCTAAAATCTAGGAGATTAGATTTGATTAATATCTTCAATGCAAATCTCCTTCTCTGACTAGCAAACCTTGCTGGAAAATGCTCAGCAGCATTTTAGAAAACCTTCTAAGAGCAAGAACACAACTGCCATACCTCCAGAACGAACTCAGCACAAAGCTGCTACTCGGACAGTTGAACCAGCACTTGAACCAGAGTTGAACCAGCACTTGAACCAGCACCTGCTGCAGCATCCCCTGCTGCATCTGCTGCTGGCTATTCTGCTTGATTGCTTGATTGCTTGAGCTACAGCAGCTCCTTGTTCACATATGTTGGTTTTGTCAAATCTGCCACACTTGCATTATCATACTGGATGAGATTCTAGCTTACCAAAGGTATGGAGGTGGGACTGAAGGTCTCGGATACACTGATGATGAAGGAACAGGTATAACTACATTTGTCAAAGCCACAGTGATTGACCAAAGTTCAAGTATTCAGAAGGGTTCAGTCACAGTTGATCCAAAGAGAGTACCAGAAAAGAAATACAAAAGAGTGCTGAAGCATTCTCCAGATCAGTCACATGCTCAGAAACAGAGATCAAAACCGAAGAGATGCTACAATTGTGATCAAACTTGACACCTTCAAAGAAAGTGTCCAACTCTGATTGTGTACAGGGAGACTCAAAGAAGATCAAATGACTTACGTTTCAGCACAAGGAATCCTTCGAGCACGTATGAATGCTATGGTACATAGATGCAGGTAAACTGAGGTTATCGTGTTACTGTGCAGGAAACTTGCTGGAGTGCTGAAAAAGCATTCACTCAGAGAAGGAAACATAGAAAGAAACGGAGCAAAGGTCACACTTCAACACCCGCAAAATCAGAAGTACATTTGAGAAGAACAAGTGGCAAATGCGCTGAGTGGAGGTGAAAATGAACAAGTGTCAAAAGCGTTGGGTTGAGAAACAGCTAGCTAATATCCCCACTGAAGCAGGAACTAAGGAACGGAAGCTTACAACAAAAGTTATTTTGTTTCCAGAAAAGACGGCTGAACAGAGTGCTGAAGCACTCTCTAGTAACTCGGTGCTGTAATTTTCTGAATGTTGTCTCTGGAGAAGAATGGCCACTCAGGAGACGACATGTGTCCGGCTGTTTAAAAAAAATAAAAAAAAAGGAAAAGGGTGGATCAGGGGCATGTCATTTTTTATCAGATCTCTGCACACGTTGATAAGCCGAAGTCCAATCTGTGCATTGGATTTCCTTCACTTATCTTTGAGCTTATGATCAGCCATCATAAGGAGTTGGGAGCAGCTTATGAGGAACTGTTAGGAGCTCCTTAATTATTCTAATAGGACCACAAGGTCTTCAAGGGCCGACACATTATGGATATTGAAGAATGTGAGCCTGACTTGGAACCAACTCGAGAAATTCCAGAGACTGCTGAAGCAATCTTTGTTGCCCCAGCCTCTATAGTGGACTCTGCATTAAGGGCCAGGTTGATCTGTCTGTTGAAGTTCGAGCATGCTCATCTGATCGGAGTGATCAAGAAGAACTCTATACAAAGATCCCAGATCAGCAGTGTCCTCCATGACTTGGAGTACCCAGCTGCCAGCGACGCCGCCCCTGCTCAGCCTAGCAAATGAATGAAGCCCTCGGCATTTGTGTCAAAAGGGGGAGAGAAGTTGTAATAGTTTACTCTTGACATTATCATTTTGATCCTGAACTGCTCGTAGAACTCGTAGACCACCTTTGATGTTTAGCATTCATTGAGGAACTCTAAACTCAAGTGTAATAGTTAGCAAAATTATCTAGCTTAGCTATTAGTTGTTACTAAATTTTCCGAATTAGTAGTATAACTGTAGTTGTGGTTTTAGTTTTGTCAAAATACCAAGGGGGAGATTATTGAGGATATGACATCCTTGACAAAACTGCTCAAGAGACTGCTGAAGCACTCCTTGGAGTTCGGTGGCTGAAACACTACCTGAAGACTGACAGAACGAACAACAACAAAGAGACAGAGACTACTGAAGCACTTCCTAAAGATTTGAAGCTGAGTCGCTACTTGAAGACTGGGAGAGAGACAACTTTGAAGAAACAAAGTCTGCTTCAGCACTCCGTGATGATCCAGAGGTAGAGTAGAATCCTGGTGTTGCACCGTAAGGCTCCGGTGTGGTACGGCTGGCATTGGGGAAGCTCAGAGAGGTATGGAGACGTCATCAAGAGCTCAGCAAATGCCAGCACGTGGACTAAGAAGATAAAGGTCCAAGTGTTCAAATTTGGCAACAGAATCTTCAACAAACTTGCTATAATCTAGGAGAAGATTCTGATAATGATCCTTGGCGTTTTTGGCGTGTTGGAGAGCTTTAAAAGGAAGGCGGGGCAGTGGCACAGAAGGTGAGAACACAATCAGAGAGAGCAACTCAAGCGCACACAGAGAGTTCACAGATTTCAACTTACGGTAGCAGGGTTCTATATACGGAGTTGAAGATGTGTGTGCTGTTGAGGGAATCAGAACTCGTGGAGTTTGATTCTGGACTGGTTATGAGTTCAAATTGCCACCTTGCTTTCTTTGGACTTATTTTCTTCTGGATGTTGAAGTAACTCGTTGCCACATTGTCCGTCTTTACCACGAACCTCAACCCTAGCAAGTAGTGTCTCCAAACCCGCAGGTAATGGACTACGACCGTCATTTCTTTCTCTTGAACTGTATAGTGGCGCTCAGTCTCATTGTGTTTTTGACTCTCGAAGGCAATCAGATGATCTTCTTGTACAAGCACTCCCCCGATGGCAAAGTCGGATGCGTATGTGTGGACTTCATAAGGGTTAGTGCAATCTCGTAGAGCCAACAACACCGGTGCCCTTGTGATGGCATCCTTCAACCCTTGGAATGCCTTCTCGCACTTCACCGTCCACTCCCAAGCCTTGCCCTTCTTTAACAGATATGTCAAGGGCGCGGCGATAGAAGAATATCCTTGGATGAACCTTCGATAGTAGTTCACCAATCCAAGGAAAGATTGCAATTTGGTAACCATCTTTGGCGGTTCCTAGTCCTCGATGGACTTCACCTTGGACTTGTGCATCATAAGCTTCCCTTCTGTTTATAACATGCCCTAAGAATTGTACGTCTTGTCTCGCAAATGAAAATTTCTTTCTTTTGACGTACATCTCGTTCTCCCGAAGTACTTGGAAGATGGTCCTTAAGTGTTTGACGTGCTCCTCCAGCGTGCTACTATAGATGACGATGTCATCTAAGTACACCACCACGAACAGGTCCAAGTATGGATGGAAGATCTTGTTCATCAAGGTGCAAAATGTTGTGGGGGCGTTAGTCAACCCAAAGGGCATGACTAGGAACTCGTAGGCCCATAGCGGGTCACGCAAGCAGTCTTCGGCTCATCCCCTCGGTTTTGAGAAATAACTTGCGTGCCCTACCTTGTCGAACAAGTCGGTGATAAGAGGAATGAGATACTTGTTCTTGATGGTTACCTTGTTTAGCGCCCGATAGTCGATGCAAAGTCGTAGGGACCCATCGTGCTTCTTCTGGAACAGTACCATTGCGCCATATGAGACTTTCAAGGGTTGACAACTCCTTGAGTTGTCACTGCAACTCTTCCAACTGCGGCAGAGACATTCGGTAGGGTGCCTTCACTAGTGGTTGAGCTCCCGGCTCCAATTCGGTAGGGTGCGATGGGTAGCCTTCCCTCCTTGGCAGTAGCCTTTTGGGTAACTCGGGGTGGATTGACATCTTTGAACTCCCCCAACACTTTCTCGATCCCTAATGGTATCGGCTCTACCTCTTGGTGGGGTTCTTCGTCAACTTTGATGGATGATAGCCACGTTTCTTTCCCCTCCTTAAGACCATGCTCGACTTGCATCGCCGAGAGACACATGGAGTCTAAGTTTGCCTTAGTTGTCGTAGACACCATGTGCATACCTCCCTCCATAATTAGCATGGTGTTCTTCTTCGGCTAAGCTAGCACATCGAATTGGCACAAGAACTCCACCCCCAGACACACTTGAAATTATCCATAGGAGCCATCGAGAAGTTGACATTACCTCGCCACTCTCCAAGTTGTGTCCACTCCTTTAGCTACCTCGTCAAAGGGTTTTGCCTTGGTGTTCACTGTCTTCATCCAACCTTTGCTCTTCTCTGTCTTTAGCCCCAATCGCCTCGCTTCGCTAGGTTGGATGAAGTTGTGAGTTGCGCCCGTATCCACCATGATGGCCAAAGTCTTCCCATCAACATACATAAGTGTCCAATCCCCGACCTTCTGAGGAGTGGGTTTAGCCTTCAACGCTCAGAGAAGTTTGATGCATCCCATCGTCGCCTCCTCCTCTCTGTCCTCGAGTAGAGCATTAAGAGTATTTCTTTTCGGACATTCCTTTGCCCAATGTGGCCCTCAACATAACAAGCAATCGTTTCTTGGCTTCCTTTCAAATGGCTTTCCTTGGAACGCTCCTTTCTGGGCTGGTTTGCCGCCTCTAAACTTTGGCTTCTCACCCTTTGGCTCGTGAGCTCCCCCACCTTTGACGAAGTTCTCCTTCTTAGCTTTCGCCTTCGAAGATGTCTCTCCCCTTGAGTACTCCATCAAGGTATCCACAACGGTCATCCCATTGCGGTGTCCCTCACGTCCCTCCTCTCCAACTCCATCCTTTCCCATGGCTTTAATCCATCCATGAAGTTGAAGAATAACTCTGCTCCGTTCACGTCGAGGAGTTGGAGCATGAGGGCTGAAAACTCCCTCACATATTCTTGGAGTGATGACCCATGCTTCAACTTCTTGAGTCCCTTGCGAGCTTCATGGTTAGCGTTCGCGGGGTAGAATTTCTTCTAGAGTTACGCAATGAACACCTCCCAATTATTGATCATGCAAAGCCCCTTTTGCATCTCATGATACTTCCAACGCCACCACGTTGCAGCAAGATTAACCAAATAGGGGATGCGGTACTTACCTTTGAAGCGTCATCCAATTGGATGGCTTCAAAGTAGCGTTCCATAAACCAAAGGAAGTTGTCAATTTCCTCCGCATTTCGTGATCCCTTGAACTCCTTGGGTTTTGGCACATCCTGGATCCTCGGAACATCCCTTTGAAAGGGACCACATCCCCAGTTCTCCCGGCTCTCCGCAGCTTCACCAATTCCGGGTTGGTAGTCTCTAAACAAGACTGTAACTCCTATACTTGAGTAACCAAGGCGTCCATCCTTGCTTTATACTCCTCCTTCTAGCCCCGTCATGCTTCGAGGACGGTGTTGATATGTTGGAATAGCTTGGCTTGTAACTCCTCCCTCAAGGACACTACTTGACTTTGAAGAACTCCCACCTTGTCTTCCAAAGTCTCGACGTGGTCGTCGCATATCCAAATTCGATCCAGCCCTTCCCCAATGCCAAGTTCAAACTTAGCAAACCGCTTCTCGTTCTCAGAGACAGAATGATCCCTTGATTTTTTCATCTTCTTGGAATCCTTCTCGGTAGTCCTCCCTCGAGTTTTCATGTCGGAAGCCATGAAAATGTCGGATCTTGTTTGATACCACTTGTCAGGAACTTAGAGTTTGCCCACTAAGTCGTGCGGCACCCGACTAGCTAAGAAAGCCTTTCCCGGATGCGCTAAGGCAACAAGAGAACTTAAAAGCTAGAGAGCTTGAGAGCAGGAGAGTTTGAAAGAATGATTTATATTTCTGAGGTGGTTTGGAGCAAATGACTCCTCCCCTATTTATAAACTTACACCTCCTCAACAGATGGCTAGGATCGTTTCAATCCAACGGCTACAATTACAACTCTAGAAAGTTCCTACGAAATATATACAAGCTAAAGATCCTTCACCAAGCTTCCACACTCTTCCAAACTCTTCCGCAATGTTCCTGGATGTTTCTTGGCCTTCCCCGCCCTTCCAAAACTTGGGTCGGGCCTATAGTCATCTTGGGCTAGTGGACTAAGTGATGGACTAGGTCACTTAGTCCAAATCATTTGTCATGGCCCAGATCAACCCTCATTTTGGAAGTGCAAACCAAATGGGTCGTGTTAGGTGGGTAATGTTTGTTCACACATCGAACTCTGATTGCTGATTTGATGATTGTAGCCTCCGAGTTTGGTGTCAGTGTAAACTAAGAAGATCTGTCTCTTTTAGTTAGCTTTGCAAATATATATTCATTGTTCCAATCACACATTCCATGTGCGCTTGGCAACCCTCCGAAAGTGAGAAGATCAGTTTCTCCATATTCTTGGCCTATTTTCGTCGATTCTTTGCTCAAACCATAATTTTGCTTCGAATGAACCCCAAAAGCTTTATTCAATGATATTTGACATGAAAAAATAAGTAAGAGATAAAAATATAAATAAATATTTGAAAAAAAAACAAAAATATAGTCTCAATGAAGTGAATAGTTGACAATAATTCGATCATTAAAACACTCCACACTTAGAATTTATTTGTTCCGAACAAATATTAAGATCATGTCAACAAAACTAAAACATGATATATAGACAAATTCTACCAATGAATATTGTTTTGTATATATAGGAGTTGGATATGGGCTTTGTTTGTTATGGCATCCTTGACAAAACAGGCGCAAGAAGATGATACAACATTGAAATTTCGCAGCGCTGCTAAGATGCAGATTGTGTACAAACAGTTGCTATAGCACACTCTTATACCGATGGATCTTGTGCAGCAAGAACAATGAACTAACAATTTGTTCACCCAGTTCGGCCAACTGCCTACGTCTGGGAAGGACTGAACTTCAGCCCTTAGGGTTCCTTCAGTAATCTCCCCTAACTCCGGATTCTGAGAAATCAGCATTCCATAAATGAGGGATGGCAGCACAATGGATTTGCTCGAGGTTGTACTTTCAGCATGAGCAGCAATTTGTGGGAGCATCACGCTTCCCAAGCTAACTCTTCTTCTTTTCCCAATTGAGTGAAGAAGGTTAGCGAAGGGTCTGCTAACCTTTCCCCTTTGAAAGCTGGGAATCCAGTTCCTAATGCCCAAGTTGTACAGCAGGGCATTCTTGGAGGTGAGTTCAGCAGCACTGAGATTGGGTCCTCCCCATGACACACATACTCCTTCAGTGAGAACCTTGGCCAACACCTCTTGACTTACATTTGTAGGCGCCCTGGACTCATTGTCAATTCCCAGAAAATCATTTATCTTTTCAGGGGTAATTACTACCTTCTTACCCCGCACCCAACTCTTTCCATAATCAGCTCCTTCTTCATCACCAAACTTTTCTTCCATATTGATTACAAATTCCCTGACTAACTCTGTAGGGAAAGTCAGGAGACCTCAGTAGATTTACCGATTTGTAGATCACTGCCGATTTGTATCTGTCAGGGTCCAGTCTCTTCTCTGGAACAATGGTCTTCCTCTCCACAGTACCCCATGATTGAGAGACATGCTTGTTTCGAAACCAAATGGCTCCTACAGTGATCCCTTCCCCTTGCTCCTGAAGGGTAGCTTGTATATCAGACTGCTTCCAAGAGGGTTCTCCATCCTCATCACTTGATGTTTCTTCATCACTGGAGTCTGAAATGATGATGGGGGCTTTTCCTTTGTCATGTTTTGATGGGGGAGATGCTTTAGCAGCTGTTGATTCAGAAGACTCCTCAGTCCAAGATATTTCAGGATCTTCATCTAAGCCTGGAGTGCGCACTACTGCTTTGCTTGGCTCCTCCATGACAATTTGAGATGCTGTAGCAACCTCTGGAGCCTTGTTCCACAGTGGGAGCAAGGTCTTCAACATTTGGGGAGGGTTCTGCCAATGGTGGTGCAGCAACTCCAGGAGCATCAGTCTGCTATACTCTCCTCCTCTTTGACGAAGTACTCTCCGAGTGAGGCGATCTCTAGGACGGGGTTGCCAGAAAACTATGTCCAGACACGGTTCAAATACACTGTGCACTTGCTCCGTTGTAGCAACCTCAGTTTTCCGGCTCCCCTTAGCTTGGCGAGAGACGCCTAAGTTCTTCTTCAATCCGCGAGTTTTCACTATTGTTAATCTGAGTAGTAAAAGAAAAAACGTGGAATCTGGCTAGGTGAGGATGGACGAGGCTTTTTGGAAGTGCCCTAGAAATTCGATTTTCCTCCGTATTTTTACTTTGCACAGTAGTACGTTCTCCACACGTGCCCCCTCCCCCTTTTTTTTTTTTCAACAACATATTTTGGCACAAGGTCGTGTCTAGGTCAAGTTGCTATAGCAACTCAACCTTGTGCACTCATCAGCTTTGAGTGAAGCTTCTCTCCAGCTAGTTTCCTTTGGATTTTTGATTCTTCTTTCTTCACCCACACTAGCGTCGCTTTGCGTTTCCATTCCTTCTGATTAGTATGGCATCCATACTGTCCTTCTTTCCATTTGTCATACTTTGGTCTCCAAATCTGCTTTTGCCCCGATCCCTTTCTGATTGTACCATTCCAGTGCGTTGGTTCATCCATTTCTCTGACTCTCCATTGAAGTTTTGACCGTTGGTGAACACTCACTGAATTAGCCGAGTTGAAGGGTTTTTGACAATGTATGTTGGACTTCGGTTTCCTCACTCTGTTTCCAACCTTGGTAGCCTTTCGAGTTATCTGCTGCTTCTTCAGACACAGATGTTTCCCTCGACTCCATTTCTCTTGACCACAGGCATGTGCAATGCACCATCTTCTGCAGGGGCTCCTTTTTGTTACAGATAGTTGATACTGAGGTTGCTGAACCACCTCCTTTCTCAGGTTAGTGGACTTCTCTTCCACAGTTAGTTTTTGGCAGAGATCTACTTCCTCTTTACAATGCTCGACATTCTCTATTTCAGTAGCTCTAACAAAGACTGTCACACCTACGGTTTCTTCACCCGTATACCCGAGACCCATTCTTCCTCCTCCAAATCTTTGATAGGAAAGACATTCATCCAGAATATTTTTCTGAGGTTCGGCTGCCTTTACTGATGCTAGAGGGCACTAGTATCAGTGCTTTTGCTTGTTGAATCTTCTCTCTTTAGTATGATGACTTGTTTACTGGGTGAAGATGTTTTATCAAGTAACTCTTCCCGCTCTTCTTCCAGTTGATTGACTCTGTCATTCAATGCTCGATTCACTTGCAGAGCTTCCTCACACCATTTTAGAATATCTGCCAGATTATCTATCAAGTTGTCGGTTGAGTCATCCTCGTCTTCACTTTCTGACTCCTCAACCCCATAGTCGAATTGGGTCTTTATTAACTCTTTACAGTCATACTCGGGCACACTAATTAATACAATAAAGTTTTCTTCTTCACTTTCCTTAGAGTCACTCCACTTAGCAGTCAGAGATTTGTTATCCTTCTTCTCAGAGTTTTTAAGTTGCTCGGGCAGTCAGCCTCAAGGTGTCCATACCCTTCACAGTTCCAGCAATGAACACCCTTTCTCTTTTCTTTCTTCTCATCTTCATTCTGAGCAGGTTCCTTTCCTCGCCTCTGATTTCCTCCACCCCTTCTGGATTGCCTACGAGAGGATGAATCCAGCCTAGACTTTGTTTCCATGTTCTTCAAGAGCTTCCCGAGGTTCTTCACTAGCAGACTCAGTTGATCATCAAGTACAGGCTTCTTTTCTTCTGTTTCTGCTTTTAGTCCTACATTCTTGCTTTTGGGAGAAGTGTCTTCCTTGACCAGCTTCATCTCAAACTATTTGAGGGATCCAATCAGTTCCTCTAGTCTCATGTGTCTGACATTCTGAGCTTCTTTAATGGTTGTCACCTTCATGTCAAATCTGGTGGGCAAAGATCTGGGAACTTTCCTAATTAGCTTCTCTTCAGGAATAGGTTCTCCGCAAGCATGAGCTTCATTTACAGGTCACACAGCTTGGCATTGAACTCAGTAATAGTCTCCATTTCTTGCATCTTCAGACTCTCAAACTGAGAAGCAATGATCTGTAACCTGGACATCTTTACTTTGTCGGTTCCTTCATGGGCTACTTGCAAGATTTCTCAGGCTTGTTTTGCAATGTCGTAGTTGGAGATCAGCCTAAAATTGTTAGCATCTACCACAGCAAAAATAGCATTCAGTGCCTTTGAATTACCGTTTGCTGTAGCATCCTCTTCAGTAGTTCATTGTCCTTCAGGTTTCACTCGAGTAACTCCCCTTTCATCCATGGTTATGGGAGGTGACCATTCAGCAACAACTTCTCTCCAGGTTCTTTCATCAATAGCTTTGAGGAATGCCTTCATTCTTGCCTTCCAATAGCCATAGTTACTTTATTCCAGCAGCGGTGGACGGCTTGTGCTTTGTCCTTTCTTCATTGTTCATTGCTTCCTTCAGCAGACGCTCAGGATCTTTACTCTATCTGTTGAGTTCCTGCTCTGATACCAATTGAAATTTCGCAATGCTGCTGATATGCAGATTGTGTACAAGCAGTTGTTATAGCACACTCTTGTGCCGATGGATTTTGTGCAGCAAGAACAATGAACAAACAATTTGTTCACCCAGTTCGGCCAACTGCCTACGTCTGGGAAGGACTGAACTTCAACCCTTAATCCACTAGTCTCAAGGTCCCGAATACAACACGATACAACGCACACAACCTATGCTACTCGACCTTTACTAATACCACAATCAGAACAAGCTCGGACTTGTGTATCACACACCTACACACTTGATTTAATTCAGAATAGCTACACCGCTATTTTCACAGACTCAGCCTATTCTAATTAAAGTAATGTTATCGTAGGTTGCTATAACACACCCTTGTGCCACTAGCTTTTGCCGAATCTGTCCGCGTCGCTCCACGCCTTCTGCTGAGCCGATCAAACCTCTCCACGAGCGCTGCACACTCTAGAATGCTCCCCTCACTCGTTGACCATCTGTCACTAGCGAGACCTGGCCTCCTTCTAATTGACCGAGTACCTCCACTCGACAATTGCTCCGCGGCCTCCCTTGATCAACCAACAAGCAATCGCTGCTCAGAATTGGCTTCTGTAGACGAATTATTTTGCAAAGCACAAAATAACGGAACAAATGATTTTATTGCTCTTCAGAAAGTTTATGTGTACAATCTCTAAAATCCCTCTGATTATATTACGTAACAGTTCTGATTTGAGTTGCGTAAGCAAGGGTCACGATGACTTGATCTCACTTGATGCTTGACACTTCTTGAAGAAAGTTCAGCAAACGGTACGATTTGCGTACTTGTTGTTTGCAATGTTGCTATCCTCAGAGAAGTCTTCTTATCTAAGGTTTCTAGGCCTCTTCTAACCGAATCATGAACTCTCTATTTATAGAGAATTTGCTGGGCTTGAATACTGGGCCTCCTTTGTGGGCTTTTAGTAAGTTTTGGCCCATTAGTCACTTATGACCCAAAAGATTATTTAATTTGTCGGATCCGGCCCATACTTCATTTAAAATAACTAAATTGAATTAAAAAATTATATTAATTCAAAATGATCATTTTAAACTAGTTTTAAGCATTTTAATAAATTTTTAATGCCTACAAATTGCCCCCTCAGGACCAGGTCACGCGCACCATTTGAATGAGTGCTTTCGCGTGGTGTGGTTCTGATTCATTGTGGGTTGATTCGGAAGTCAGCGAGCATTGACCTTGTCGTATGAATACTCGATTTCATTTGAGTCAACCTGTTGTTATCCAACTTGTCGTATGATTTGTCTTTTAAGTCACCTGTCGTTATCCAACTTGGCGGTTGACTTGAATTTGTGTGAGCAGTCGCTAGTTACGGGATCGCCCACATCATTTTTTTTTTGAGTCAGCCTGTCGTTAATAGATTTGGCGGTTGACCTGAAATTATTTGAACTGAGAGCTGCCAACCTTGTTGTAACAACACTTGTTTCTTTTGAGTCATCATCTCGTTATCCAATTTGACGAATGACACCTTGTTTCCGATTTCCTTGTTTCTTTGTCAATCTGTTTTATTTTTTGATCACAGATTTAAGTATCTCCTGATTTGGTTATATTTTTTCAATTTTGAATATTTCAGTCAAACTAGGAAAACCTCAACTCATATAAATAGTTGGGCTTGCGCTAGGGTTTTCTGCTCGATATTCTAGTCTGCTCATACGAAGACTGCTTATTCCTTGTGAGTCTACATAGTCTTTGGCTTGTCTGGTTTGCTGTTCTGCTGCTTTTTATTTTGTTTATGGTTTTTTTTAAGACTATCTTTGTGAATGCAGGTTCTACCGCTTTGTCACCGCGTATTGACCTTCCTTCGTTTGCTGCGATTTTGTGTTCAGGTTAATCCTCTTCAAGTTATTTTCTTCTTCAAAACTTGATTATCTCGAAATTGTTCAAAACACCCTGCCTACCCAGTTTGCTAGTTCAGCTCCATCTATATTCTCTTTTGTGGATTCTTAAAAACTGAATTGTGAAAAGCTTCTTAATACCCCTTAAACGCAGCTGAATTTTTTTTGTTTTGTTTTGTTTTGTTTTTTTTGTTTAATTTGAATGCTAGTATGTGGCTGGCTGCATTATGGCAGCCTCCTTTAGTGTATCTCAAACCTGCATTTTGTTTATGTAATCTGTCATATTTTTAGACCACTTTTTTTTTTTTTTTGTTATCCATGCCTTGTGGATCTGTCTCATTCCTAATCTTCTTGCTTTTCATCAGTGGACTTGTTTTGGTTGTTGGTGCTCTTTTTTTTTGTTACTAAAGTTTGCCTTTTCTAAATATGCAGTTGCATCAAGTTTCATCGCTGCGAGAGTCTTTGTTGCAATCTAAAAACACTCACTGTTACTGTTTAACAAGTTTGTGTGACAAGCCTCTTAATTTGTCAATTTCGCCATACCTGAAGTTGTTGGTCAAGTAACCTTAATAATATCAGAGGCATATACTTAGCCCTGTTATTTGCTCTGACTTGTGCAGGTTATTCTCTCATTAATATTTCCTTCTTGTTGCATCCCGGAATTAGTTGACATCATCGTTCAGTAGCTTATTTAGCTCTTTAATTGTATGTGTAATCACCTTTATGATAAATATTATGTTTGTATCGGTATGCTTTGCTTTTGTTTGTGTTGGGCAGGAAGGTGATCTTGAAGCAACGACAATCACACTGGGACGGTTGGGAACCCAGCTGCTATTATAGCGGCAGTAATCCCAACAGTAGTTTCAGTGGGGTTGTTGTCCGATGATAATCATACTGGGACGGTTGGGAACCCAGCTGCTGTTACAGCGGCAGTAATCCTAACAGTAGTTTCAGTGTTGGTTGTCGTCTGATGATAATCATGTTTGGACGGTTCGGAACCCAGTTGCTTTTACAACGACGGTAATCCCAACAGTAGTCTGAATGGAGATTGTTGTCCAGACCTAATGATGGCAAAATGGTGACAATCACACTTGACGGTTCGGAACCCAGTTGCTTTTACAGCGACGGTAATCCCAACAGTAGTCTGAGTGGAGATTGTTGTCCAAACCTGATGATACAAAAATTATGACAATCACACTCCTATTTGTTTATAGTGGGTATGCCTGTACCTTCTTATATATTATATTATTTGTTTTCCCAGGTGCAAACGATGGTGTACTTTAAAGACTTTCCGGAAGATGGAAATTGGTATCTTTGTGTCATGGATACCCCTACAGCTAGAACATCTAAGGCTAGACATAAGTTTCCTGTACGCAGATCAATGCTATGTTCAGAAACTCCGTTGGATTTAACTGAAATGACCTGAAGGTTTCATGAGAGGATGACAGCACGTCACACTATCAAAAAGAGTGAGGAAGACACATGTGTCCTTAGGAGTCTTTCAAAGGAAGACGATCCTGTAGACCATCAATTTCCTATGCTCGGACGTAGAATCATTTATAACTCTTCAAAGTGGGGTAGTAGTTATATGAAGATCCCTGGGGCATTCTCTTACATACCGTTATACTGGGAATGGGTAGAAGATGTCATCGCTCGTTATGCCTCTGAGCTGGATACTTGCCGAATTTTAGCTGCCGTTTACGCTTCTCTATATTCGTATGACCATGATAACAACATTTTACGTGCTTTTTGTGAGAGTTGGTGTCAGGAAACCAATACTCTACATACCCAAACGGGCGAGTGTCCGGAAACCAATACTTTTTGTCGTCTCGACGATCAACCTGAAGTTAAAAATAAAGTTCGTGCCACCCAATGGATAAACTTCTGGTGTAAGCGGAAACTTCATTATGAAAAGCCGTGCAAGAAACGAGTTCGTGAATCAGAGGCTCGTCTGAAACGTACGTTTAATCCTAGTGGGGAAGTTCCTGCTAAATCTTCTACTTGGGCTCCCGAGGAATTAGAGATATTTTCTGTACTCGGAATCGTTGACGAAGAAGAGAGAAAGACGACCTATCTGGCAGCCTTCATATCATGTTGGTTATGCGTATTCGTGCTACCTTATCACGTGGATAGGTTAATTAGGCCAGGTACGTTTGAGGTGGCTACTCAGATGGCAAGCGGTACCCGTTTTAGTTTAGCAGCACCGGTACTAGCTAACATCTATCATGGTCTGAACGCAATGATGGTTGCCCCGAAACCTGCTTTGTCTAACTCCGTTTTTCCAGCTCATTACTTGTACGGGTGGTTGGCTCATTATTTTGGCAATCACTTTAAATCTGATTATCCTCCTCCGGGTCCCTTAATGGTTCTTTACGGAGGTCACCAATGTGCTAGAAGTTATACAAGTGCTATTGCTGCTCGTGAGTTGATCCATGAGGGTCATTCCTTCAAAGCTTTAAGCCTCAATTTTTCAAACAATAAACGTGAGTCTATTCTTGACAATAATGCACTCGACATCAATAGAATGAGTTACGTCATCTCACTTCGCAAGACTTTCCTTTCGCTACGTCGCGGCAATTCCTTTATCTTGGAACCCTACAGTCCGAATCGTTTTAGCAGGCAGTTTGGTTATTTTCATACAGTTCGAGGTGTGCTCAAGAGTGATATAGAGGGTACTGCACGATACTCTGTGGCTCTTTTTTATCTTAGAATGCTTTTACTTGAGGGTGGTCATAGTGAAGTGATTGTACCGGGTTATTCGTCGAGTTGGGAAGCCTTGACTACCAATGAGTTCAAAGAATGGTGGAGTAGAGCGAATGTGAGTGATTTAAGAAGGGAAGTCCAGCTCCTCGTATCGGGTGTTGAGTGCACGAAAAAGAATAAAGCTACCATCCGAGAAGGTGTGAGTGATCCACAAACTGTGGATATTGGAACTCCAGCTCCTCTTGTGATGCAAGCGATGGAAGCACATGTACTTCCGGCTAACAAACGAACTATCGATGAGCTTAGTAGTGAGACTAACTTCAAGCATCCTCGTTGAGGGAAGAAGAAGAAGAAGAAAACACTTGTGACGCCTACTATGCTTGACAGTTTGTGCACTGCCTCTGATGCCCCTGCTACGTGTGCCGCCTTGGTATTTCACTTTCCCCATTCATTTTAATAATTTCTATTTCAGTGACTCCTGTTTGATTCTAATATATATATATATATTTTAGGAGGGTCTTGATTTAGCAAAAGAAGTTCCAAACCTTATTAATGAACCTCTACTTGGAGCCGTACAACAAAAAACATTTCATGCGAAAGGAAAGCCTCCTCCACCAAAACCACAACAAGTTCCACAGGTTTCTGATTCGTCATCTTCCACTGGTAAACATTTGGCAGGAAATTTGCATGCTTCTAGCCCTCATGACGGTTCTTTCCGTATTAGTGGACGAATGGATGTTCGCCCTACATCATCCTTTTCTACATTTCAACCTGCTCGTATGAGCAGTAATATTACAGATGAGGCCGTGTTAGTCATGAAGAGACGTTTGCTCCAACTCTTGAAGACGGCCAGTTTTGAAAAAGTCCAGAATGTCGTAGCAGGTGCCGTTAATGTTTATGAGAACATTCGAAAGTTGGATGGCGACCCTTCTGACGTTCAAGCCGTGGTTGACGGGCACTCAAGAGATGTTGAAGCATTTCTTATGGTGAAGAGGTCGCTACTGAAGATACACGTGATAAACAGCTCGCGAGCGAGGTCTCTAATGTTACGGTGAACCTCGAATCAGCTAAGATGATTCTTGAGGAAGTGTTACGGGTTGGAGATAGTCAAGAGGTGGAGATGTCTATAATAGCCAAGAAGAAAGCTGCTTTAGAGGCTAGAGAAATAAATTTAAGAGAGCAACATCGTCAGCAGCTTGAAGTAATTTCAGCGGCCAAATCAGAAGTCGAGTCACTTCAGCTGAAGTTACAAAATTTGCTTTCTGTGCAGAGTACTTCTCAGGAGGAGATTGCCAGTCTGAAAAGGATGGAGGACATGCTCGAAGACAGGAGAGAGAGTCTCGATGTCGGGATACGTTAGATTCCACATATACTTTTATTTGTAACTTCATTCGATAATTTTTTTTTTGTGTGGCTGCACTTGTTTTATTTTCAAGCTGCCTACGTACTTGCATTACATTTTGCAAGATCAAGCCAACGTAGTTCCTTATTACGCAGTTTATACTCTTGCTTAGGAGTTGCATTTATATTGTGTAGATTCAGGCATAGTACCGCTTCAAAAACTTTCCGTTGATCGGGCCAATACGCAATCCGTCTTGATCTACGATCTTGTAGGCACCGTTTGTGTAGACTTCTTTCACTACATATGGACCATCCCATTTTGACTTGAATTTACTTCCCGTCTTGTGCGAGGTGATGATTGGTCTTCTGACTGCCAAAATTAAGTCACCTACTTGAAAAGAGCGAGGACGCACTTTTTTGTTAAACGCACGTGAGAGTCTTGCTTGATAACATTGTTAACTTTGTTGTGCTTGTAGTCTTTTTTTCATCAAGAGCTTCCAACTTTGCTAACCGTAGCTGGTCATTTTAATCACCGGTTAGTCCTTCTTGAATAGCGATGCGCATGGATGGAATTTGAAGTTCCAAGGGCAACACAGCTTCTACTCCGTACACCAAAGCATACGGGGTTGCTTGAGTAGGTGTCTTGTACGTTGTTCGGTATGCCCATAGTGCTTCACCAATTTTTTCATGCCAATCACGTTTTGACTTTGTCACTACTTTTCTCAACAGGTTGCACAATGTCTTGTTAAAAGCTTCAGCCAAACCATTTGCAGGTGCGTTATACATTGATGATTTGTACTGTTTAAATTTGAACTTTTTGCATAAACTTGTCACTAGCTTGTTGAAGAAAGGTTTTCCATTGTCTGTTATGATTCGTTGTGGCACGCCATACCGGTAGATGATTTGTGTCCGGATAAAGTCAGCGACATTTTCTTTCTTAACTTCGCATAGTGTAATTGCTTCTGCCCATTTAGAGAACTAGTCTGTAGCAGCAAGAATGTATGCATGTCCATTAGATGCTTTTGGAGTAATTGGTCCTACTACATCAAGTGCCCATGCTTCGAATGGCCATGATGAAATTGTAGGGTGTAATGGCTCTGGTGGTTGGTGTATGAAGTTCGCATTAAATTGACATGCATCACATTTCTTCGCAAAGTCCATGCAATCTTACACCATGCTAGGCCAGTAGTATCCCATTCTTTTTATGCGATCATAATGTTTTGGACCTGACTGATGAGCACCACAGACTCCGGCGTGAGCTTCCTGCATAGCCTCCATCACCTCTTCTTCTCCTAGGCACCTTAGCCATTGTCCAAGAAAAGACCGTCTGTAGAGCATTTCTTTGTAATGTATAAACTTGGGAGCGCGTCGACGTATCTCTATCTTGTGTTTTGGATCATCGGGCGATATCTGATTATCCAAGAAGTTAATAATAGGTTGGCGCCAATCGTCTTTGTTTACTTCATAAGCACAAACCATATTAGTCGTCTCTAAATCGTCGCACTCTTCGAATGGTGGAACGACCCAACGATTGCAAACTGGAATGACATGGTCTCCTCTGACCCTAGTGCCAAGTTGGCTGCAAGATTTGCAAGCGCGTCGGCCAACTTATTGGCACTCCTCTGAACATGTCCTAAGTTGATTGAATCGAACATGTTAAGCATCCGGGTCGCATTTTTGTGAAAAGGGATTAAGTCTTCCTTTTTTACTTTGTAGTCGTTGAGAATTTGATTAATCACGAGTTGTGAGTCCCCATATATATTCATGTCTTTGATGCCTATCTCACGTGCCATTTGGAGTGTGATGATGTAGTATGGCAGTGTTTGACAAAACCAGCACAAGTGAACAAAGAGCAGCTACAGCACAAGTAAACAAGGAGCAGCTACAGCAGGGGATGCTATAGCAGGAGCTTGTTCAAGTGGCTGCAACATCTGTCCATGAAGCAACAGCAACCTGGGCTTGGCTAGAAGGCCTGGCAGCTCTACGGAGAACACCAGAAGAAAATTTTAAAGTGCTTTGGAGAATATTCGAGTGGGGTTTCCTAGCTAGAGAAGGAGATTTATGTTGGAGATCAAAAACAAATCTAATCTCCTAAATTTTAGGAGATAATTGTTCTTGTTTGGACATTGCTAATTTCTGGTCTTGCTTAAAGCTGGTGCTGCTATTTAAGAGAGAGGAGGCGAGAGCAGAATGGGGGATCGAAGCTGAGGGATACACGAGTGCATACACAGAATTCAAAGAGAGCAATTTTGGTGTGCGACGGACGAGTTCTTCGATCATCACCCGAGACCAGAGCATGAGCGCAGAGCTGTGGTGACAGAAGGAGAAGGAGATCAGGACTTGCGTAGTCTGATCTGAGCTTGATCTGGAAGCCAATTCAGAGCAGTGGTGCTTGTTGGTTGATCAAGGGCAGCCGCGGAAGAACTGACGGGTGTGTGGCTCGGTCGAGTGTCTAAGCGGCAGTTCTCGCTAGTGGCAGGAGGTCACTGAGTGAGGGGGAGTATTCCAGAGTGTGCAGCGCTCGTGGAATCGTTCGATCAGCTCGGCAGAAAGCCTTGGAGCGACACGGACAATTGTGCATCAGCTGTGTGCTACAGCAGATGCTGCAGCAACCCTGCAGAGTTGAGTGTAGTTTAGAATAGGCTGAGTTTCGGGGAGACAGTAGCTATTCTAGATTGACATTTGTAGAGGGTGTGCAGACACAAGTCAGAGCCTGTTCTGATTGTGTCGAGTGATCCACACAAGGTTGAGTAGCATAGGTTGCGTGGAGTTGTGACCGAGTGTACTTGGAGACCTTTGTGTTTAGTGGATTGAGGACTGGAGAATAGTCCTCCCCAGACGTAGGCAGTTGGCTGAACTGGGTGAACAAACTTCTGTCTTGTTCATTGTTTGCTGAGACAATTTCCGAGTGAACAAGAGTGTGCTGCAGCAACTGCTTGTTCACAAATCTGTCTAACTGAGATGCTGCGAATTTCAATTGGTATCAGAGCGGGAGCTTAACACACAGATTAAAAGATCCTACAGTGTCTCTGAAGAAGCCAAGACAATGAAGGAAGGACAGAGCACAAGCAGACCTCCGTTGTTGGAAGAAAGCAACTATGGATATTGGAAGGGTAGGATGAAAGCCTTTCTCAAGGCCATCGATGAGAAGACCTGGAGAGCTATCGTGGTCCAGTGGTCTCCCCCAATCACCATGGATGAACAGGGAGTCACAAGGATAAAGCCTGAAGAACAATGGACTGCTGAAGAGGGAGCTGCAGCAACTGGTAATTCAAAGGCTCTGAATGCAATTTTTGCTGCAGTTGATGCTAAAAATTTCAGGTTGATATCAAATTGTGACATGGCCAAACAAGCTTGGGAAATTCTGCAAACTGCACATGAAGGAACTGATAGAGTAAAGCTGTCAAGACTTCAGATCATTGCAACACAGTTTGAGACTCTGAGAATGCTGGAAGAGGAGACTGTCACTGAGTTTAATGCTAAACTTTGTGATCTGGCAAATGAAGCCCATGCTCTTGGTGAACCTATCTCTGAAGAGAAACTGATCAGGAAGGTCCTCAGATCGTTGCCCATAAGATTTGACATGAAAGTGACGGCCATTGAAGAGGCTCAAAATGTCAGATTCATGAGGCTGGAAGAGTTGATGGGATCCCTCAAACAATTTGAGATGAAACTGGTTAAAGAAGATCTCACTCCTAAGGACAAGAATGTTGGACTAAAGGCTGAAACAGAAGCCAAGAAGCCAGTTCCAGATGATCAGCTGAGTATGCTAGTCAAGAACCTTGGAAAGCTCCTGAAGAACATGGATTCAAGAACTGGGCAAAGCTCATCCTCATGAAAACAATTCAGAAGAGGTGGAGAAAATAAAAGGAAAGGGAAGGAACCGGCTCAGAATGAAGATGAGAAGAAAGAAATGAAAAAGGGAGTCCAATGCTGGAACTATGAAGGGTATGGACATATTGAGGCTGACTATCCGAGCAAACCCCTCAAAAACTCAGAGAAAAAGAACAACAAGTCCATGACAGCAAAATGGAGTGACTCTGAGGAAAGTGATGAAGAAAACTGTGTTGTGCTAACCAGTGTGTCAGATTTCAACCTCAAAGAGCTAAAGAAGGATGAATTTCACTATGGGATTGAAGTATCCGAAAGTGAGATGAAGAGGACTCATCTGGCAGCCTTATTGACTATCTGGGGAAGATACTCAAACAGTGTGAGGCAGCCTTTCAGACGAATCAAGCATTGACTGACAGAGTCAAGCTTCTGGAAGAAGAACGAAGGAAATTTCTCTCCTCATCCAACAGTCAAGTTACCATTCTGAAAAGGGAAGACACAGAAAGTCAAATCACTGACATTGGTTTCTCACCAACAACAGCCAAGGCAGCTGATTCTCAGAAAAATATCTTGGATGAAATTTTGTCTTATCAAAGACTTAGAAAAGGGAGAACGGGGCTTGGATATACTGGTGAAGAAAGCTCTAGAGGAACAGTTTTCATTAAAGCCTCGGATGCTATGATATATGAAAAGAATAATACAGATGATTTTCCAAAACCTGCAGGGAAAGATGGAACTAGACACCTGAACAAGAGGATGCTGCAGCACCTGGAGCATCATCCTTCTAAATCAAAGCCTCAGAATAAAAGGAACTCTTGCACAAGTATTGGGAATCAGAAGATATCCTCCAACCTGAAGCGGCAGCAGAGAACCTCCTCAGCTGGAAAAAGGGGGAACGAAATCCAGGGCCAACACGTGCTGCATAAAGACTCCTTGCCCAGTAGTTTCGGGAAATGCTTATTACTGGAAAGAATCACAGATGAAGATCTCTAAAATCGCTGCACCAGGGCATTGGAAAGCTAAAGACAGGAGAAAGCCACAGGTAATACAAGTGTGAAAACCCAAATATGACAAACGAAGAGACAGGAGTCTCGAGGGTCGGAGGAGAACGAACTCTAGACAAACCAAGGTATGGGTGAAGAAATCATCATCAGAACCTCACAAGGATCCGCCAAACAAAGCAGTCATCCGGAATGAGCAGGAGAACTAGCTCGCGTCTGCTATAGCAACCTAGTCAGAATAAGCTTGTTCACGTATTTTGGTTGCTAAAGCTGGGAGAAGGCACATGTGTGGCACGTGATCCAGAAACTTCAAATTGAAAAGGAAAAATAACGGGTAAATCAATTTCTAGGGCAAAGACAAGTTGAAGGCGCTTCCCCAAAATCGTTGCTGATCATCCTCCTATGCGTTCCTCAAATCCTCTACAAACCCGCAACAATGGTGAAGACTCGCGGTTTGAAGAAGAATCTGGCAGCAGATCGACAAGGCTGGTCTGAAAGGAGGTCTAAGTCGCGTAATGAAGCCCCTGCTCAGCGTCTAGACGTGGTGGTGTGGGAGCCCGCACCTCTCCCTATGTCGCACAGCGATCCTTCTCCACAAGAAAGAACCCCGCAGAAAAGATGGCGTCTTGTCCGTGACGGGGAGCCTGTAGCCAGTGCAGCAGCGTTGTCTGAAGAAGCTGTGCTTGAAGATGTCTCAGGAGAAGAACAAGCTATAGAGGATGCTGTAGCAGGTCCTGCAGAAGAGAGGTGCAAAACCCTTGTCTTGTCCCCGGGCATAGTAGGTGAAGGGGAGGAGATAGAAGCTGAGTCGTCTGAACAAGAACCTGCTGCAGCACATCCTCCTCCACCCTCAGACAAAGGAAAAGCCCCTATCCTAATTCCTGTCTCCAGCAGTGAAGAAGAGGAATCAAGTGAAGAAGATGAAGGTACTGCTGGTGAACTGTCTGAGAGAGGACCTGCATTGGCAGATGCAACTGCAATCACAGTAGGGGGATTTGGTTCAGAAATAGGAATGCCTCTCAATCATGGAGCGCTGTTGAGCGAAAGCACATTGTGTCAGAAAAGAGGCTGGACCTGGACAAGTACAAATCAGCCGCCATTATCCAGCTTCTCACTGAGGTAAACCTTCTAAAATCCCCGACTTACCCATTCAGATTCAATATAGCCCTTGTTAGTGAATTTATTGTGAACATGGAAGAAAAATTTTGTGAGGAAGGAGGAGATGAGTTTGGAAAGAGTTGGGTGCGGGGTAAGACAGTGCTTGTCACCCCTGAGAAAATTGATGAGTTTCTTGAGATCCATGAAAATGCCAGAGCGCCCACGGATGTCCAGCCAGAGATGCTGGCTAAAGTTCTGACAGGAGGAGTTTGCCTGTCTTGGGGTGGCCCAAATCTTAGTGCTGCTGAGCTCACCTCTAAAAATGCCCTGCTGTATCATTTGGGCATTAGAAACTGGATCCCCAGCTCTCACAAGGGGAAGGTTAGCAGAGCCTTTGCTAACCTTCTCTACTCTATTGGGAAAAGGAGGAAAATCAGTCTGGGCAGTGTGATGTTTCCCCAGCTGGCTACTCATGCTGGCAGCGCTTCCTCCAGCAAGCCCATCGTGCTACCCTCCCTCATCTATGGGATGATGGTCCCACAGCATCCGGAGCTTGGTGGGATTTCTGAAGGTTTATCCGAGGAGCTGCAGGTCTTTACAGTTGACCACAAACTATTTAAAGGGAAACATGCAGTGGACATTGCCTATGAGGATCCACTCTTGGTTGGTGCTTCAGCCCCAGCTCCTCTGGAGGAATCCCTTCCCCCTGCAGCGACGATTCAATCAGCTCTCCGTGCCAGAATTGTGAGCCATCTCAGATCTGAGCTACTCACTCTTGAAGCCGAAGCCAAAAGGAGGGATGCTAGGCGCGGCCAGATCAGAAGTCTGCTCAGAGACCTGGAGTTCCCGGCGGATGAGGAGCAGGCCCCTTGAGCATCTGTGACAAAAAGGGGGAGAGTAAAATGTTGCTACTGATGAACTGATGAATTTTTTTGGTTGACCCTGCGTGGTCGTGCTACGGCCGAGTGTGGCCACCTCTTACTCTCTTGTTGAATTCCTTTTTTTCTTTTTCATTTAGAGTATTTACTGGTTCATGGAAGTGTGCATAAGTGTTCTAGGGTTTTGTCAAAATGCCAAGGGGGAGATTGATGATCTAGTATGGCAGTGTTTGACAAAACCAGCACAAGTGAACAAGGAGCAGCTACAGCACAAGTAAACAAGGAGCAGCTACAGCAGGGGATGCTATAGCAGGAGCTTGTTCAAGTGGCTGCAACATCTGTCCATGAAGCAGCAGCAACCTGGGCTTGGCTAGAAGGCCTGGCAGCTCTACGGAGAACACCAGAAGAATATTTTAAAGTGTTGTGGAGAATATTCCAGTGGGGTTTCCTAGCTAGAGAAGGAGATTTGTGTTGGAGATCAAAAACAAATCTAATCTCCTAAATTTTAGGAGATAATTGTTCTTGTTTGGACATTGTTAAATTCTGATCTTGTTTAAAGCTGGTGCTGCTATTTAAGAGAGAGGAGGCGAGAGCAGAATGGGGGATCGAAGCTGAGGGATACACGAGTGCATACACAGAATTCAAAGAGAGCAATTTTGGTGTGCGACGGACTAGTTCTTCGATCATCACCCGAGAGCAGAGCGTGAGCGCAGAGCTGTGGTGACAGAAGGAGAAGGAGATCAGGACTTGCGTAGTCTGATCTGAGCTTGATCTGGAAGCCAATTCAGAGCAGTGGTGCTTGTTGGTTGATCAAGGGCAGCCGCGGAAGAACTGATGGGTGTGTGGCTCGGTCGAGTGTCTAAGCGGGAGTTCTCGCTAGTGGCAGAAGGTCACTGAGTGAGGGGGAGTATTCCAGAGTGTGCAGCGCTCGTGGAATCGTTCGATCGGCTCGGTAGAAAGCCTTGGAGCGACACGGACAATTGTGCATCAGCTGTGTGCTACAGCAGATGCTGCAGCAACCCTGCAGGGTTGAGTGTAGTTTAGAATAGGCTGAGTTTCGGGGAGACAGTAGCTATTCTAGATTGACATTTGTAGAGGGTGTGCAGACACAAGTCAGAGCCTGTTCTGATTGTGTCGAGTGATCCACACAAGGTTGAGTAGCATAGGTTGCGTGGAGTTGTAACCGAGTGTACTTGGAGACCTTTGTGTTTAGTGGATTAAGGACTGGAGAATAGTCCTCCCCAGACGTATGCAGTTGGCCGAACTGGGTGAACAAACTTCTGTCTTGTTCATTGTTTGCTGAGACAATTTCCGAGTGAACAAGAGTGTGCTGCAGCAACTGCTTGTTCACAAATCTGTCTGACTGAGACGCTACGAATTTCAGAGTGCCAATAAGAGAGCTTGATATTCAGCCGCATTATTCGAACACAACTGAGTTAGTGTAAATGAGAATGGGAGAAGATGATTTTCTGGAGATACGAAAACAACTCCCGCTCCTGCTCCATCACGTCTCGCAGCCCCATCGAAATACATTTGCCATGGTGGTAGAATATCAATGTAGAACACTTCTTCACCAGGAAGGTCGACGGAGAGCTCCCATTCATCCGGAACAGGATGATCGGGAAAGAAATCTGCTATTGCTTGGCCTTTGGTTACTTTTTGAGGAACAAATATTAAATCATACTGCTTGAAGAGCATTGCCCATTTTGCCAATCGACCGGAGAGGACAGGCTTTGAAAGTATGTAATTAATTGAGTCAGCCCTAGAAACCACGTGTACGGTATGTGCTTGCATGTAGTGTCTTAACTTCTGAACAGCAAATACTAGCGCAAGACATTTCTTTTCAATGGGGGAATAATTCAGCTCAGCTCCAATTAGAGTTCGACTCAAATAATACAAAGCCGGTTCTTTACGCTCGGCATTCTCTTGAGCACACATTGCCCCCAATGATCGTTCTTGTGCAGCGATATAAAGAATTAGAGGTTTTCCCAGAATTGGTGCCCCCAACACTGGTGCAGATGACAAGTACTTCTTTATGCTATCAAAAGCCTTGCGACACTTATCATCCCAATGAAATGGAACATCTTTTTTCATTAAGTGACTAAAGGGTTGACAACGTCCTGCAATGTTAGAGATGAACCTTCGAATGTAAGCAAGACACCCTTGGAAGCTGCGCAGTTCTTTCAAATTTTTTGGTGCGGTCATTTCTTGGATGGCTTTGATTTTTGTTTGGCCGATTTCAATGCCTCTGTGTGTAACCACAAATCCCAAGAATTTTCCGGAAGTTACGCCAAATGCACATTTAAGTGGATTCATCTTTAGTTGATATTTTCGGAGTCTTTCGAACACTAGACGAAGGTCCCCAGTGTGATCTTTCCTTTCTTTTGATTTAACGACCACATCATCATCGTAACACTTTATCGTCTTGTGCATCATATCTTCGAACATTCTTTGCATTGCACGTTGATATGTGGCACCAGCATTTTTTAATCCAAAAGGCATAACTTTATAGCAAAAGATCCCTTTTGGAGTGCGGAAAGCAGTTGCTTCTTGATCTTCAGGTGCCATGTGTATTTGGTTGTATCCTGCCGTACAATCCATGAAAGAAAGTGCTTCATGTCCGGGTGTGGCATCAATCATGAGTTCTGTGACAGGTAATGAGAAATCATCTTTTGGACATGCTTCATTGAGATCTCGAAAGTCAACACATACACGCAATTGTCCGTTCTTCTTTCTGACAGGGACAATGTTTGCAATCCATGTTGGATATTTAACTTCACGAATAAAACCAGCATCAATGAGTTTATTGACTTCCTTTTCAATTTCAGGAACTAACTCTGGTCTGAATCATCGTTCAGATTGTTTCTTAGGATTAGTGCCCCTCTTAATCGCTAGCCGATGGACTGCTACATTCAAATTAAGCCTCGGCATCTCTGTGTAGTTCCAAGCAAACACATCTTTATACTCAGCTAGTAGCGTGTGATATTCGTGTTCTTCCTGCTCAATAAGCAAGGCACTCACGTAGATGGGTCGTGGATCCTCTGAAGTTCCAAGATTTAACTCTTTCAGGTCATCTACTTTGGACTGCCCCCCGTCTTCAAGTGTGTTCGGAGCTTGATCAGCCTCTATTTCTTTATTGTCATCATCTACTTCTTCAACTATAATGTGATAAATTATTACTACTTCACCTTCCGAACAAGCCCAGACAGCTGCTACTTCTTGGACAGTTGAAACAGCCTGTTGAACAAGCTCCTGCTGCAGCATCCCCTGCTGCAGCTGCTGCTAGTTCACTTCTGCTTGGCTTGCTTGTTCGTTTGAGCTGTAGCAGCTCCTTGTTCACTTATGCTAGTTTTGTCAAACACTGCCATACTTGCATCATCAATCTCCCCCTTGGCATTTTGACAAAACCTTAGGGCATATGCACTCTCCCGTGAACCAGAAAAAATTACTCTAAATAAAAATAATAGAGAGTAAGTAAGTGAGGCCACAGATGGCCATAGCATGACCACGCAGGGTCAGTAAAAAACAGTGTTCATCAGCAGCAGTTCAGCAAAACAAAAAACATCTTCTCTCCCCCTTTTTGTCATAGATGCTCAAGGGGCCTGCTCCTCATCCTCCGGGAACTCCAAGTCTCTGATTAGACTCCTAATCTGGCCACGCCTGGCATCCCTCCGTTTGGCCTCAGCATCAAGAATGAGCAGCTCAGACCTGAGATGGCTCACAATTCTGGCACGAAGAGCTGGCTGAATTGTTGCAGCAGGGGGAAGAGATTCCTCCAGGGGAGCTGAAGCTGAAGAACCAACCATTAGAAGATCCTCATAGGCAACATCCACTACATGTTTTCCCTTGAATAGCTTGTGATCTACTGTGAAGACCTGCAGCTCCTCAGATAAACCTTCAGAAATCTCACCAAACTCTAGGTGCTGAGAGACCATGATCCCATAGATGAGAGAGGGTAGCACAATTGGCTTACTGGAGGAGGCACTCCCGGCATGAGTAGCCACCTGAGGGAACATAACACTACCCAGGCTGATCTTCCTCTTCTTCCCAATAGAATAGAGAAGGTTAGCAAAGTCTTTGTTAACCTTCCCCCTGTGAGAGCTAGGGATCCAGTTTCGAATGCCCAGATGATACAGCAGGGCAAACTTGGAGGTAAGTTCAACAGCATTGATGTTAGGACCACCCCAAGACAGGCACACTCCCCCTGTCAGAATCTTCGCCACAAATTCTGGCTTAACATCAGTGGGAGCTCTTGCATTCTCAGAAATTCCAAGAAATGCATCAATAATTTCAGGGGTAATAACCACTGACTTACACCGTACCCAGCTTTTCCCATACTCATCCGCTCCTTCCTCTCCAAATTTCTCCTCCATGTTCACAATAAATTCTCTAACCAGGATAATATTGAATCGGTGAGGAAAGGTTAGGGACTTGAGAAGATTTACCTTTGTCAGAAGCTGAATCATAGCAGCTGATCTGTACTTGTCGTGGACCAGTCTCTTCTCATACACAATGTGTTTTCTCTCAACAGCACTCCAGGATTGAGAGGCGCTTCTATTTCTGAACCATGTACCTCCCACTGTGAGAGCAGACAAGTCTACCGCTGGAGGTCCTCTCTCAGAAGGTCCACCAAGAGAACCTTCTTCTTCTTCTTCACTGGCTGTTCCTTCACTGCTGGAGACTGGGATCAAGATAGGGGCTTTTCCCTTGTCTGAAGGAGGAGGAGGATGTGCTGCAGCAGGTTCTTTTTCAGGAGACTCAGCCCCTGTTTCCACCCCTTCACCAATAATGCCTGGGGACATGACAAGTGATCTGCACTCTTCTTCTGCAGAGGCTGCCACAGCAGCCTCTGCTGCTTGTTCTTCTCCAGAGACAGCTTCAGCCCCAGCCTCTTCTAATAGCACAGCAGTACTGGAGACAGGTTCTCCCTCACGTACCAACCGCCTCCTTTTCTGTGAAGTTCCTTCAGAAGGTGAGGGCTCGCTGTGCGACACAGGGAGAGGTGCTGGTTCCCACACCACCACATCCAGGGGCTGAGCAGGGTCTTCATTGCGAGACTTGGTCCTTCTTTCAGACCTCCCTTGTCGGTCTGCTGCCAGATTCTTCTTCAAACCACGAGTCTTCACCATAGCTGCAGAGTTGTAGAAGGTTTGAGGAGCGCACAGAGGATGATCGGCAGTGATTTTGGAAATCCCTTTGCACCTTTGTCTTTGCCCTAGAAAATATTTACCCGTTATTTTCTTGAATTTGATATATCCGTTATTCCATTTAAAGCTTGTTAACACACGTGCCTCCCATGTGCCTTCTCCCATTATTAGTGACCAAAATATGTGAACAAGCTTAATTCAAGACCCAGTTGCTATAGCACATGAGAGCTGGTTCACTTATTTAGTTCAGACTGCAGCTTTGCTCGGAGGATCCTTAAGAGATTCTGATGGAACTTTCTTCACCCACACCTGAGATAAACCAGAGTTTTTCCTCTTTTGATCTTCCAGCCTTCCATCTCTTCGTTTGTCATGTTTGGGTTTCCATATCTGTAACACCTGTGATTTACCCTTGCTTTTAGCAATCCAGTGCCCTTGTGCAACCGTCTTAGCAAGCCTCCTCTGTGATTCTTTCAAGCAAAGAGCTTTTTGTGAAGCAGCATGAAACGGAGTCTTTATGCAGCGTGTGCTGATTCTGGATTCTGCTCCCTCTTTTTCATCTGAGCAGATTCTGTGCCGCTGCTTCAGATTTGAGTGGATCTTCTGATTCCCAATACTTGTTCTAGAACTCGGTTTAATCTGAACCTTTTGCTTTGTATTAGGAAAATAATGTGCCCGGTGCTGCAGCATCCCCTTGTTCACATGTCTGGTTCCATCTTTGTCTGCAGTATTTAGGGAGTCTGCTGAATTTCTCATTTCATCTTTCACAGCACTCGAGGCTTTAACAAAAACCGTCCCTCTCGAGCTTTCGTCACCAGTATACCCCAGTCCCATTCTTCCTTTACCAAATCTTTGGAAAGACAGGATCTCATCCAAGATATTTTTTTGGGAAATATCTGTCTTGGCTGTTGCTGATGAATCACCAATATCTGTAACCTGTCTTCCAGTGTCTTCCCTTTTCAGAATGGTAACTTGACCGTTGGAGGAGAGAGGACATTTCCTTCGTTCTTCTTCTAAGAGATTGATTCTGTCAGTCAATGCTTGATTTGTCTGAAGGACTGCTTCACACTGTTTGAGTATCTTCTCCAGATAGTCAACAAGTCTGCCAGATAAGTCCTCCTCATCTTCACTGGCAGATGAGTCACCCTCATCTTCACTTTCAGATACTACAATCCCATAGTGAATTTTATCCTTCTTTATCTCCTTAAGGTTAAAATCAGATATACTGGTCAGCACAACACATTTTTCTTCATCACTTTCCTTAGAGTCACTCCATTTTGCTGTCATGGACTTACTGTTCTTTTTCTCTGAGCTCTTGAGGGGTTTGCTTGGACAGTCAGCCTCAATGTGTCCATACCCTTCACAATTCCAGCATTGAACACCCTTTTTTATCTCTTTCCTCTTATCTTCATTCTGAGCAGAATCTTTCCCTTTTCTCTTATTTTCTCCACCTCTTCTGAATTTTCGTGAGGATGAGCTTTGTCCAGTTCTTGAGTCCCTGTTTTTCAGAAGTTTTCCAAGGTTCTTGACAATCATACTCAGCTGATCCTCTGAAACTGTCTGCTTGGTTTCTGTTTCAGCTTTCAATCCAACATCCTTATCCTTAGGAGTGGTGTCTCCTTTAACCAGCTTCATCTCAAATTGTTTGAGAGACCCCATCAGCTCTTCCAACTTCATGAATCTGAGATTTTGAGCTTCTTCAATGGCTGTCACTTTCATGTCAAATTTTGTGGGCAACGATCTGAGAACCTTTCTGATAAGCTTTTCTTCAGGAATGGGTTCACCAAGGGCATGAGCTTCATTTGCAAGATCACAGAGTTTAGCATTAAACTCAGTGACTGTTTCCTCATCCAGCATCCTCAGATTCTCAAATTGTGTGGCAATTATCTGGAGTCTTGACAGCTTCACTCTATCAGTTCCTTCATGGGCAGTTTGCAGAATTTCCCATGCTTGCTTGGCCATGTCACAGTTTGAGATCAACCTGAAATTGTTAGCATCAACTGCAGCAAAAATTGCATTCAGAGCCTTTGAATTACCAGTTGCTGCAGCATCTTCTTCAGCAGTCCATTGCTCTTCAGGTTTAATTCTTGTCACTCCTTGCTCATCCATGGTGATTGGGGGAGACCACTGAACCACAACAGCTCTCCATTTCTTCTCGTCAACAGCCCTGAGAAAGGCTTTCATTCTAGCTTTCCAATATCCATAATTGCTCTCTTCCAATAATGGAGGTCTGCTTGTGCTCTGTCCTTCCTTCATTGTCTTTGCTTCCAGAGACACTGTAGGATCTTTAACTCTGTGTGTCGAGCTCCCGCTCTGATACCAATTGAAATTCGTAGTGTCTTAGTTTGACAGATTCTGTGAACAAGCAGTTGCTGCAGCACACTCTTGTTCACTTAAATATTGTCACAGCAAGCAATGAACAAGGCACAGGTTTGTTCACCCAGTTCGGCCAATCTGCCTACATCTGGGGAGGACTATTCTCCAGTCCTCAATCCACTCAACCAAAGGTTCCAAGTACACTCGGTTACAACCCACGCAACCTATGCTAGTCAACCTCGTGTGGACCACTCAACACAATCAGAACAAGCTCTGATTTGTGTCTGCACACCCTCTACAATATGTCAATCTAGAATAGCTACAATCCTCTCAAAGAACTCAGCCTATTCTAAATTACACTACTCAGCAGGGTTGCTGCAGCAACAGCTGTAACACACAGCTGAAGCACAATGTCCGCGTCGCTCCAAGGCCTTCTGCCGAGCCGATCGAACCTCTCCAAGAGCGCTGCACACTCTGGACAACTCCCCCTCACTCAGTGACCACCTGCCACTAGTGAGTTCTCCCGCACGACACTCGACCGAGCCTTCCACCCGTCAGTTCTTCCGCGGCTGCCCTTGATCAACCAACAAGCTCCCAGCTCTGAATTGGCTTCCAGATCAAGCACGAATCAGACTCTGCAAGTCCTGATTCTCTTCTGCAATACTCACCACAGCTCTGCGCTCAACGCTCTGCTCACGGGTGATGATCGAAGAAAACTCCCGTCACACACCAAGGATCCTCACTCTGAAATCTATGTGTGCTCTCGTGTATCCCTCACTTCGATCAACCTCTTCAGCCCTGAACCCCTTCTACTTAAATAGCCGCACCACTTTAAGCAATTTCCAGGTTTAGGCAATAGACCCACAAGATCAATTATCTCCTAAAATCTAGGAGATTAGATTTGATTATTCTCTCCAATGCAAATCTCCTTCTCTGACTAGTAAACCTAGCTGGAAAATACTCCATAGTATTTTAGTAATTCTTTAGACGCTCTGCATAAGGTTTCCAGCCCTTCCGAACAAGCCCAGACAGCTGCTACTTCTTGGACAGTTGAAACAGCCTGTTGAACAAGCTCCTGCTGCAGCATCCCCTGCTGCAGCTGCTGCTAGTTCACTTCTGCTTGGCTTGCTTGTTCGTTTGAGCTGTAGCAGCTCCTTGTTCACTTATGCTGGTTTTGTCAAACACTGCCATACTTGCATCATCATGTTCCTTGTATTTGACCGATTGTGTAAGTATGAGGTTTGATCACGTTTCCAAGTCGAGACGGATTTTTGAAATTGTATCCGGACTTCTCCATTAACTTGTATGCGTTGGAATCAAATCTACCTTCCAACTCTTGCTCTCTTTCCAATGATTCCTTAGATGAAAAAACAAATCCGGTTGGCGGAGGATTTACAAACTGTGCTCTACCTGAGCTGGGTAAAGGGATCACAACTTTTTCCACCCACTCCTGCTTCACATTCTTGTTAATTTTCTTATCCTCCACGGGCTTGGTTGTAGAACTTTGGCATTCCGCGAAAGGACTCTCTCCTTTCTTACGTCGAGATTGCGGAATGTAACGCAAGACTGGAGGTGTAGTCTTGGGCGTTAAATCTTGTTTGTTAACAACTGTTGAGGGATCTAACTTTCGGGTTGTCTCTGGTTGATCTGTTTGTACCACTTTTAGTTGTGCGTCGACTGTAGACGTATTAGGTTTGAAGACACTCTCCTTCTTTTTATTCCCTTTTTCGGTCAAAGATAATAGAGGGTAACAATTCACTTGAAGTTCCCTCTTCTTCAAAGAATTTGGCGTCTGCATATAATGAATCGGCTTTAGTGAATGGTTTGACATCTCCATTTATTTTTCTCTCACCTCCGCGATAGTACTTCAAACACTGGTGCAAGGTTGAAGCAACAATTCCGTTTTCATGCATCCACGGGCGACCGAGTAACAATGTGAATGATGTTCTTGATTCTATGACATGAAACAAAGTATCCGAAGATAGTTCGTCCATAGTGAGGTTCACACGGATCATACCAATCGCGCGCTCGCCATTCAGGTTGAAGCCATGAATCACCGTGCGACTATTTGAGAGTTCATCGATTGTGATTCCCAATTCATTCATTGTTGCTTTTGGCATAAGATTTACACTAGAGCCTCCATCTACAAGGATTCTGAAATTCGCAGCGTCTCAGTCAGACAGATTTGTGAACAAGCAGTTGCTACAGCACACTCTTGTTCACTCGGAAATTGTCTCAGCAAACAATGAACAAGACAGAAGTTTGTTCACCCAGTTCGGCCAACTGCCTACGTCTGAGGAGGACTATCCTCCAGTCCTCAATCCACTAAACACAAAGGTCTCCAAGTACACTCGGTTACAACTCCACGCAACCGATGCTACTCAACCTTGTGTGGATCACTCAACACAATCAGAGCAAGCTCTGACTTGTGTCTGCACACCCTCTACAAATGTCAATCTAGAATAGCTACTGTCTCCCTGAAACTCAACCTATTCTAAACTACACTCAACTCTGCAGGGTTGCTGTAGCAACTGCTGTAGCACACAGCTGATGCACAATTGTCCACGTCGCTCCAAGGCCTTCTGCCGAGCCGATCGAACGATTCCACGAGCGCTGCACACTCTGGAATACTCCCCCTCACTCAGTGATCTCCTGCCACTAGCGAGAACTGCCGCTTAGACACTCGACCGAGCCACACACCCGTCAGTTCTTCCGCGGCTGCCCTTGATCAACCAACAAGCACCACTGCTCTGAATTGGCTTCCAGATCAAGCTCGGATCAGACTATGCAAGTCCTGATCTCCTTCTCCTTCTGTCACCACAGCTCTGCACTCACGCTCTTCTCTCGGGTGATGATCGAAGAACTCGTCCGTCGCACACCAAAATTGCTCTCTTTGAATTCTGTGTATGCACTCGTGTATCCCTCAGCTTCGATCACCCTCTCTGCTCTAAACTCCTCTCACTTAAATAGCAGCACCAGCTTTAAGCAAGACTCGAACTTAGCAATGTCCCAAAAAGAACAATTATCTCCTAATTCTTAGGAGATTAGATTTGTTTTTATTTCCCAAACCAAATCTCCTTCTCTAGCTAGGAATTCCCCACTGGAATATTCTTGGCAGCAACTTAGAAATTCTTCTGATGCTCTCCGCAGGGCTGCCAGGACTTCTAGCCAAAGGCCCAGGTTGCTGTTGCTTCTCGGACAGATGCTGCAGCCACTTGAACAAGCTCCTGCTATAGCATCCCCTGCTGTAGCTGCTCCTTGTTCACTTGTGCTGTAGCTGCTCCTTGTTCACTAGTGCTGGTTTTGTCAATCACTGCCATACTACATCATCAGATTCTGCTTATCCTTTGTTCTCTGTTGTAACAAGATACGTATAAAGGTCTTTTATGGGGTTTAGACCCAAGGAAAAGATCTTCATCAGAGAATGTCAAAGCAGTATGACATGAAATGCATTTGATCAAATTCTCCACTGATTCCTCTCCGCCTTTGACCTTATCCTCACATTCTTTGGAGTTTTGGCTCGTATCCACCTGTTGTTGTGTCTTGTCGGGTAGTTGGAGGATTTGTTCACCGAGGTTAGATTGTGGTGGTGTCATGATGGTTGAAGTCTGACTCTCTCGTACTTCATTTTCCTTGTCACCTCCATAGGTTGTCATAGAAGTAGCGTTGACGATAACTTTTTCTAAGTAACCTTCTGAAAAGAAATCTTTCAAAGTAATAGGGGGTTGCTGGATTTTGCTTCAGAAGATCCATCGGTAGGATATCTTGTCTTACTACTTTCTTTGGTTTCTTCTTTCCTTTTAGATGATACAACCTCTTTCTGGTATTCTGCTTTCTTTTACAGAGATCAGGTTGCGACTGAATGTTTACCCGCTTCTTCGATTTTTTCCGCATTACAATGGTCCATCCTTCGTCATTCTCGTTTGTGCTTTGCACATTTTGTGGTGCAATATCACAAACCTTCTTTTCTGATTCCGACAACATTGGCTGCCTTTGAATCCATACTTCTGTTGGTTTGAAGCTTCCAAACCGAATGTTGCTTTTATACCAAAACTCCTGAAGAGGCTTTTTGCATGTAGTCATTGTTGTATGATTTGTTTCCACAGCTTCATCGACATCTAGCAGTATTTTCCCTTCCTTAACTAGCCTCATTATCAACTCTTTGAGTGTTATGCAATTTTTGATATTGTGACTTACCAATCTGTGATAACGGCAATACTTAGGATTATTAGTTTGGTTTGCTTCATCAGGCCGCTTTGGTTCAGGCAACTGGATCACATTATTTGCCAGCAGATCATCTAGCATTCCTGACAAGTCCGAATCAGGAAAGGGGTATTTCTTAGCTTGCAACTCTTTTAATGTCGGTTTGTCACGCCTAAAGTCATTTGGAGCAAATCTCTTCTTATCTTCTTTAGGTTTCCCTGATATCTTTATTGGAGGGTTGCTACTATTGATAGCCATGGCCTCTTTAGAAGTGCTTTTCACAGTCTTGTCCATCTTCTTAAATTCCTTCTTTTCGACATGCGGCTTAGAATATGATGCATGACTCTTTCCATGTCCTTTCACTGTAATTTCCATGTCATGGGCTCCTGTAGCTAGCTCTTGGAAACTTCTGGGTTTGAAGCCTTTAAGAATGTACAGAAGCTCCCAACTCATCCCATCTATACACATCTCCACAGCGGAAGTTTCACTTATGCGATCTTTGCATTCAAGACTCAACCCACGCCAAACGGTTGATATAATCCACCACAGGTTCATCTTCCCACTGCTTAGGGTTCGTCAGCTCACTCATGCTGACGACCCGTTTGGTACTGTAGAAACGATTTAAGAATTCATCTTCCATATGATCCCAGCTATCAATGGATTCTGCCTGTAGATCAGTATACCAATCAAAGGCGAGACTCTTTAGAGAACGAACAAATTGTTTCACCAACAAGTCTCCTTCTGTACCAGCATTGCTGCAAGTTTCTATGAAATGAGCTATATGCTATTTTGGGTTACCCTTCCCATCAAATTGTTGGAACTTAGGAGGTTGATAACCAAGTGGCTCCTTCTGGTATACGGTTTGCTATAGCGCGAACTACCGGAAGATTCTCCTCCCATTTGACACTTCACTACATTCGTTATCAACGTTTGTAGTTGTTTCTCATTAAAAATGACACCTTCATTCTTAACAGTGTCGTCCACCACAATCATGCCGGCATTATTGTTATCCAATACGACATTCGGTTCGACTTCTTTGGGTTTCTCCTTTTCAATCAGTCCATTCACCTCTTTCTGAAGTTCTGCTATTTTTTGGTTCTTTTCTTCATTGTCTTTCAAGACTTGTTGGAGCATCTTCTTCATTTCAGCCATTTGTTCCTCTACAGATTTAGCTTCGATTGTCATGACAGTAGCCACATCAAGTTTGCAGACTTCAGCATTCTTTTGCACAACCACCTTCATGTTAGGTGAAGATGTAGTGTTAGCTTTGTCGCCTTCCCTCTTCTTTTGATGTGGAGAGTGAGAGGCAATTATCGCTTTAGCTGCAGCAGCAACAGAGACAGCAGTGTACATACGCTCATGTGTTGGAACATTTGCAGCACGTAAGCTGGCAGCAGTTGCGTTGACAGCAATCTTTCTTGCCATGCCTCTTGTGCAGACACCAACATGTTGCATGTTTGATGGAGGAGAGTTGTTGAGGAGAGTTGCAGCGTAAGTCTGACCAGGAGTGCGTGGACTTGTTGGTTGAGCAGACATTGCAGCAGTAGACTTATTTGATTACGATGTAGATATGAGAGGTAGAGATGTTTCACGTCGGGTTCACCAACAATTTGTAGACGAAATTATTTTGCAAAGCACAAAATAACGGAACAAATGATTTTATTGCTTTTCAGAAAGTTTATGTGTACAATCTCTAGAATCCCTCTGATTCTATTACGTAACAGTTCTGATTTGAGTTTCGTAAGCAAGGGTCACGATGACTTGATCTCACTTGATGCTTGACACTTCTTGAAGAAAGTTCAGCAAACGGTACGATTTGCGTACTTGTTGTTTGCAATGTTGCTTTTCTCAAAGAAGTCTTCTTATCTAAGGTTTCTGGGCCTCTTCTAAACGAATCATGAACTCTCTATTTATAGAGAATTTGCTGGGATTGAATACTGAGTCTCCTTTGTGGGCTTTTAGTAAGTTTTGGCCCATTAGTCACTTATGACCCAAATGATTATTTAATTTGTCGGATCCGGCCCATACTTCATTTAAAATAACTAAATTGAATTAAAAAATTATATTAATTCAAAATAATCATTTTAAACTAGTTTTAAGCATTTTAATAAATTGTTAATGCCTATAGCTTCCCAGATCAAACACTAATCAGACTCTGCAAGTCTCGATCACACTTAGCTTTAATCACCTCAGCTCTGCGCTCACGCTCTGCTTTTGGTGATGATCGAAGCACGGGTCACACACAATCTCCCTCCGATGTATTCTGTGTATGCTCTTGGTATTTTCACTCTCTCAGCTTTGATACCTTTGACGCTCTGCTCAGCTCCTTTAAATAGGAACCCCAAGTTCCATCAATATCAGTTTTTCGGAATTCCCCCCAATCATTAATATCTCCTAATTTGTAGGAGATTAGATTTGATTTGAAAAATCTAATCTTCCACAAACAAATCTTCACCCTGGGACGGAATCAACACTAGGATATTCTCTGCTGAATATTTAGAAGCCCCTCGTAAGCTCTGCTCTTCATGATGGACCTTTGAAAGCAAACTCCGATTGGACGCTGATCTTCTGCTACAGCTCCACGCTCAAGGATCTGCTATAGCAGCAGCTTGTTCACGTGAGCTGGTTTTGTCAATTGAATGCCATACTGCATCATCAAGTATTATGTGGAGTCAGAGGCTGAAGCATGTTCTTCAGGCTTACAAAACAAGCGAAAGAAGGTGATATAGCTTCCCGTAGCAACAGAAGCTGAAGCAAGCTATCTGAAGACAACTACTACAAGATGTTATAGCATACCTTGAAGACTCAAAGCTGTAGAGAGTAGCCGATCAACATGGAGCTACATTGAGAGCGTCCGGAGGACAACTGGCGACGTCACAAAAAGTCAGGGAGTTTCCCAGTTGATCAAAAGTCTTCATCAAGCATTCGAAATAGATTATATGAAGAAACTGACAAAGCTGCCATAGAAGGTGATGATGCTAGTATGGCAGGATTGACAAAACCAACATATGTGAACAAGGAGCTGCTGCAGCAGGTGCTGGTTCAAGTGCTGTATCAACTGTCCAAATCAAAGTTTTGTGCTGGGTGCGTTTTGAAGGTATGGCAGTTGTGTTCTTTCTCTTAGAAGAATTTGTAAAATGCTGTTGAGCATTTTCCAGCAAAGTTTACTGGTCAGAGAAGGAGATTTGCATTGAAGATATTAATCAAATCTAATCTCCTAGATTTTAGGAGATAATTGATCTTGTGGGTCAATGGCCTAAACCTGGAAACTGCTTAAAGTGGTGCGGGTATTTAAGCAGAAGGTGTTAGGGCTGAAGAGGGTGATCGAAGCTGAGTGATACACGAGAGTAGACACAGATTTCAGAGTGAGGATTTTTTGGTGCTACGGACGTTGTTCTTCGATCAAACACACACGGGCAGAGCGTTGAGCGCAGAGCTGTGGTGAGCATTGCAGAAGAGAATCAGGTCTTGCAGAGACTGATTTGTGCATTGATCTGGAAGGCAATTCAGAGCTGTGGAGCTTGTTGGTTGATCAAAGGCAGCCGCGGAAGAACTGACGGGTGGAAGGCTCGGTCGAGGTTCGTGCGGAAGAACTCACTAGTGGCAGGTGGTCACTGAGTGAGGGGGAGTTACTCAGAGTGTGCAGCGCTCTTCGAGTGGTTCGATCGGCTCGGCAGAAGGCCTTGGAGCGACGCGGACATTGTGCTTCAGCTGTGTGTTACAGCTGTTGCTGCAGCAACTCTGCTGAGTAGTGTAGTATAGAATAGGCTAAGTTCTTTGAGAGGATTGTAGCTTTTCTAGACTGACATACTGTAGAGGGTGTGCTGACACAAATCAGAGCTTGTTCTGATTGTGTTGTGTGATCCACACGGGGTTAAAGTAGCATAGGTTGCGTGCGTTGTAACCGAGTGTGCTTGGGACCTTTGGTTGAGTGGATTGAGGACTGGAGAATAGTCCTCCCAAGACGTAGGCAGTTTGGCCGAACTGGGTGAACAAACCTGTGCCTTTGTTCATTGCTTGCTGAGATTATTTCTTGTGAACAAGAGTGTGCTGTAGCAACTGCTAGTTCACAAATCTGTCTAAGTGAAACGCTGTGAAATTTCAATTGGTATCAGAGCAGGAACTCGACACACAGAGTTAAAAGATCCTACAGTGTCTCTGAAGAAGCCAAGACAATGAAGGAAGGACAGAGCACAAGCAGACCTCCATTATTGGAAGAGAGCAATTATGGATATTGGAAAGCTAGAATGAAAGCCTTTCTCAGGGCTGTTGACGAGAAGAAATGGAGAGCTGTTGTGGTTCAGTGGTCTCCCCCAATCACCATGGATGAGCAAGGAGTGACAAGAATTAAACCTGAAGAGCAATGGACTGCTGAAGAAGATGCTGCAGCAACTGGTAATTCAAAGGCTCTGAATGCAATTTTTGCTGCAGTTGATGCTAACAATTTCAGGTTGATCTCAAACTGTGACATGGCCAAGCAAGCATGGGAAATTCTGCAAACTGCCCATGAAGGAACTGATAGAGTGAAGCTGTCAAGACTCCAGATAATTGCCACACAATTTGAGAATCTGAGGATGCTGGATGAAGAAACAGTCACTGAGTTTAATGCTAAACTCCGTGATCTTGCAAATGAAGCTCATGCTCTTGGTGAGCCCATCCCTGAAGAAAAGCTTATCAGAAAGGTTCTCAGATCATTGCCCACAAAATTCGACATGAAAGTGACAGCTATTGAAGAAGCACAAAATGTCAGGTTCATGAGGTTGGAAGAGCTGATGGGGTCTCTCAAACAATTTGAGATGAAACTGGTCAAAGAGGACACCAGTTCCAAGGACAAAAATGTTGGATTGAAAGCTGAAGCAGAAATCAAGCAGACAGTTCCAGATGATCAGATGAGCATGCTTGTTAAGAATCTTGGGAAGCTTCTGAAAAACATGGAATCCAGAACTGAGAGAAGCTCTTCCTCGCGAAGACAATTCAGAAGGGGCAGTGAACGAAGGGGGAAAGGGAAAGAACCAGTTCAGGATAAAGATGATAAGAAAGAGATGAAAAAGGGAGTCCAATGCTGGAATTGTGCAGGCTACGGTCATCGACAAATCAACTGCACCAGCAAACGGATGAAAAAGAAAGCTCTTTCTGCCAGTGGAAGTGAAGATGAGAAAAACCTGAGTGAAGATGAATGCAACATGGCCAGATACAGGTCTTCAAGAAGAGGCACAAAAACACAAAAAGGAGTGAACCGGGACTTGCTGCAGCAAGCTCTACATCACAGTAACAAAAGAACTTTAAAGTTTAAAAATTGTTACAGCTGTGGTCGCAGAGGTCATATTCGAAGAAACTGTTTCTCAGCTCGTGCCAGAATTGCATCGCCCAGGGAATCTGTCAGGCAGAAACATGCGCAGACTCAGCTCCTCGCCCTTGTCAGCACAGCTAGCACCTCAGACAAGATAAGCTGGTACTTTGATAGTGGGTGTTCAGGTCATATGACAGGGGAAAGATCCTTTCTGAAAAATATTACTCCCTGTCTGGAACAACGTGTGAAGTTTGGTAATGGTCTGAAAGGAAGAGTTCTGGGAAGAGGTACTTTGGCTGTGGAAGGAATGCCAAGTCTGAGCAATGTCCTTTTGGTGGAAGGGTTAAAGGCTAATCTCATCAGCATCAGCCAGCTGTGTGATGGGACTAAACAAGTTAAGTTTACGAAAGACTCATGCCAAGTCCTCGACAAATCTGGAAAGTGTATAATGGAAGGAGCTAGATCCAAGAGCAACTATTACCTTCTCAATGTGAGTTCAAACTCACGAATTCAGAAGTGTATGTTAACAAAGGCCGAGGAAATGACTTTATGGCACAAAAGGATGGGACATGTTAACCTGAGAACTCTAAAGAGAATTGCCTCAGAAGGGCTGGTCAGGGGAATTCCACTGCTGAAAGGAGAGACAGACTCAATTTGTGGAGACTGTCAGATTGGGAAACAGAAGAAGGCCTCACATCCACGAGTCAAAGACATTGGTACCACCAGGCCTCTACAGCTGATTCACATGGATCTGATGGGACCAATGGAAGTCGAGAGCCTAGGCAAGAAAAGGTATGCATTTGTCTGTGTTGACGACTATTCTAGATTCACTTGGATTGATTTTATCAGGGAAAAGTCAAATACTGTGAGTGTCATTGTGTCACTGGTATCTCGATTAGAGCAAGAGAAGAATCTCAGAATCAGCAGCATTCGCAGTGATCATGGCAGAGAGTTTGAAAACAAAGACATGGATGAATTCTGTCAACAAAGGGGTATAACACATCAGTACTCTTCTCCCATTACCCCTCAGCAAAATGGTGTGGTGGAACGGAAGAACCGAACAATTCAAGAAATGGCAAGAGTGATGATCCATGCTAAGAGGATTCCTCTGAAATTCTGGGCAGAGGCCATGAACACCACATGCTACATCATCAATAGAGTCACCTTGCGAAGGGGAACCAAACAGACCAGCTATGAGCTCTGGAATCAGAAAAAGCCCACGGTTAAATACTTTCATATCTTTGGAAGTGATTGCTTCATTCTGAGAGACCGGGAGTATAGAAAGAAGCTCGATCCTAAGAGTGATCCTGGAATGTTCTTGGGATATTCAACAAACAGCAGGGCATATCGTGTTTTCAACCAGCGAACAAAAACTGTCATGGAGTCCATAAATGTTGTTGTCAATGATGCAGAAGAAGCATCTATCCCTGATTCTGACACTGACTCTGATCTTGAAGAAATGCCTGGTAGACAGACCAGAAGTGAACAAGCTGCGGCTACAGAAGATGCTACAGCTAGTGCTGAAGCAGAAATTCCAGATGACCAATCAGAAAGCCTGTCTGATGATCTTCACACTGAGGCTCCTGATCCTCCTTCAAGACAGCCCCCAAAGAAGATACTGAAGGATCATCCCTTGACAAATGTGATTGGGAATCCCTCAGACAGAAGAAGAACCAGAAGTCATGCCTATCTCAATACATGTTTCATGTCCAGCAGTGAACCAAAGAATTTCAAGGAGGCCATGAGTGATGAATTCTGGATTATGGCTATGCAGGAGGAATTGGCAGAGTTTGAAAGACACGATGTTTGGGATCTGGTAGACAGACCAAATGGGGTAAACATCATAGGCACAAAATGGGTGTTCAAAAACAAAACTGATGAAAAGGGCAACATTACACGAAATAAAGCCAGACTGGTTGCCCAGGGATATTCTCAGATTGAGGGTCTAGACTTTGATGAAACATTTGCTCCAGTAGCTCGTCTGGAGGCTATCAGACTGCTTCTAGTAATGCCTTGCTGCCTGGGGTTCAAATTATATCAAATGGATGTTAAAAGTGCGTTCTTGAATGGAGATCTCTTTGAAGAAGTTTATGTCTCTCAACCAAAAGGTTTTGAAGATCCTCATCATCCAGAACAGGTGTATAAACTGAAGAAAGCCTTATATGGATTTAAACAGGCTCCTCGGGCATGGTATGAGCGGTTGACAGTTTCCCTGGAAGAACATGGTTACAACCGAGGGGGAGCTGACAAAACCTTGTTTGTCAAAAGAACTCAGTCTGATGTGATCATTGCTCAAATATATGTGGATGATATTGTCTTTGGATCAAAGTCCCAGCACCTGGTGAAGCAGTTTGTGTATCACATGCAGCAAGAATTTCAAATGAGCATGGTAGGAGAACTTTCATACTTTCTTGGTTTGGAGATTACGCAGAAAAAGGATGGGATCTTCATTGCTCAAAGTAAATACAGCAAGTCTCTTGTGAAGAAATTCCAGCTAGATTCAGCAAGCCACAAGCGAACTCCTGCTGCCACTCATGTGAAAGCCATCAAAGACGAGCATGGTTTGGAAGTGAGTCAGACTGTCTACAGAAGCATGATTGGGAGCTTGCTTTATCTAACTGCCAGCCGCCCTGACGTTTCCTATGCCGTAGGAGTCTGTGCCAGATTTCAAGCCTGTCCCAGAGACAGTCATCTGCAGTTGGTCAAGCGCATCATTCGGTATGTCGGTGGCACTGTGGACTATGGCTTGTGGTACACTAAAGACACAAATGCAAATCTGGTCGGATACAGTGATGCAGACTGGGCAGGTTGCTCAGAGGACAAGAAGAGCACTTCGGGAGGATGTTTCTTCTTGGGGAATAACCTGGTCTCTTGGTTCAGCAGAAAACAGAATAGCATTTCCCTATCCACTGCCGAGACTGAGTACATTGCTGCTGGTAGCTGCTGTGCACAAATGTTGTGGATGAAGCAAATGCTGAGTGAGTATGGGATTGCTCAAAATGAAATGACTCTCTACTGTGACAATATGAATGCCATCAGCATATCCAAGAACCCGGTTCAGCACAGCAGAACTAAGCACATTGACATTCATCATCACTTCATTCGTGATCTTGTTGAAAAGAAAGTTATCTCGCTCCAGCATGTTGTGACTGCCAAACAGCTTGCTGATATCTTCACCAAAGCTCTGGATGCAGCCCGGTTTGAAGATCTGAGAGCCTCTCTAGGGCTCTGTGTGTTGCCCCCATAAGTTCTCCCTGCCACACCCCCCTTGTCATTTATTCCAAAAAGGGGGAGGAGAAAGAGCAGGCTAAGAAGTAGAGGAGAATTTCTCAAGATTGATATCTGGTGGTTTTGTCAAAATGCCAAGGGGGAGATTGATGATGCTAGTATGGCAGGATTGACAAAACCAACATATGTGAACAAGGAGCTGTTGCAGCTCAAACAAACAAGCAGGAGCAGATACAGCAGGGGGTGCTGCAGCAGGTGCTGGTTCAAGTGCTGTATCAACTGTCCAAATCGAAGTTTTGTGCTGGGTGCGTTTTGAAGGTATGGCAGTTGTGTTCTTTCTCTTAGAAGAATTTGTAAAATGCTGTTGAGCATTTTCCAGCAAAGTTTACTGGTCAGAGAAGGAGATTTGCATTGAAGATATTAATCAAATCTAATCTCCTAGATTTTAGGAGATAATTGATCTTGTGGGTCAATGGCCTAAACCTGGAAACTGCTTAAAGTGGTGTGGGTATTTAAGCAGAAGGTGTTAGGGCTGAAGAGGGTGATCGAAGCTGAGTGATACACGAGAGTAGACACAGATTTCAGAGTGAGGATTTTTTGGTGCTACGGACGTTGTTCTTCGATCAAACACACACAGGCAGAGCGTTGAGCGCAGAGCGCAGAGCTGTGGTGAGCATTGCAGAAGAGAATCAGGTCTTGCAGAGACTGATTTGTGCATTGATCTGGAAGCCAATTCAGAGCTGTGGAGCTTGTTGGTTGATCAAAGGTAGCCGCGGAAGAACTGACGGGTGGAAGGCTCGGTCGAGGTTCGTGCGGAAGAACTCACTAGTGGCAGGTGGTCACTGAGTGAGGGGGAGTTACTCAGAGTGTGCAGCGCTCTTCGAGTGGTTCGATCGGCTCGGCAGAAGGCCTTGGAGCGACGCGGACATTGTGCTTCAGCTGTGTGTTACAGCTGTTGCTGCAGCAACTCTGCTGAGTAGTGTAGTATAGAATAGGCTAAGTTCTTTGAGAGGATTGTAGCTTTTCTAGACTGACATACTGTAGAGGGTGTGCTGACACAAATCAGAGCTTGTTCTGATTGTGTTGTGTGATCCACACGGGGTTAAAGTAGCATAGGTTGCGTGTGTTGTAACCGAGTGTGCTTGGGACCTTTGGTTGAGTGGATTGAGGACTGGAGAATAGTCCTCCCCAGACGTAGGCAGTTTGGCCGAACTGGGTGAACAAACCTGTGCCTTTGTTCCTTGCTTGCTGAGATTATTTCTTGTGAACAAGAGTGTGCTGCAGCAACTGCTAGTTCACAAATCTGTCTAAGTGAGACGCTGTGAAATTTCAGAAGGAGTATGAAGATAAGCTTGGGATAGCTTGAGATCAGAAGAGTCCTTGGATTTTGTCAAAAATGACAAGGGGTAGATTGTTACGGATATGGCATCCTGTGACAATTGAAGCTGGTACATATGATTAGAAGGGATTAAGACAAGAAACATAAGAGGCTATAGCATCCCGTGAAGATTCAAGACTAAAGCATAAAGAGAGTTTCTTTGTAGCCGATCAATCTGGAGGAGCTCAGAGGATGTCCGGGTGATTGCTGCTAGCGTAGCAAATGTCAGAGAGAGGCCCAGATGATCAGTCATCTTTGGCAGAGGCACGGATGAAGGCAATCAAGATAAGATTTCGAAATTCAGATTTAGGAAACCATATCTCAACAACTCCGCACGAATTTAGGAGCAGATTCAAGTGGTGTTGAGCTGTCCTAGGAATTTGAAGGCAACGAGGATTCCAAAAGCTATCATTGATGAAACTATAAAGAGGCGTGCAAAGGCAGAGCTATTCGCCAATTGAATCAAGAGAGAATAGAATCGAAGAAAACACAGACACACTGAGCAGAGATCAGAGTTCGCGGAAGCAGAGAAGTGCTGGAGCATTAGTTGTGTGAGAGCTGAGGAATGATCAGGACTGGAGTAGTCTGATCCTATATTGATTCGAGAGAGTCGACTTAAGCAGAGCCTCGTTGACAGACCGAAGGGTTGACAGCTGTGGAGTGCAGCTTGCGAAGACTGTCCCAGCGTGCTCCTTGACAGTGACGGGAGGTCATTTATCGAGGGGGAGCAGCGCAGAGTGACCGAGTACTCAGCAGGGAAAGCTTGGAGAAGTCGTCAGCAGAAGCGTCAGCAACTTAGCGAAAGAAGTTGTTGAAGCAAACCATGGTATCTCGTATATAGTATCGCAATGCAAATTTCAATTGTTATTAGAGCAGGTCGCTCGACACACTGAGTGAGGTCTAAGAAGGCACTGGTATCTTTCATGGGCGACAGGATGAGAAGACAAAGCTCAAGTATATCACTACTATCTGAAAAGGGAGGTCAAGACAGTAATCATGACAGCAGTGATTTAGAGGAAATCACTGAAGAATCCATTGTCAGTCACTACACGCGGATGTTGAGAAGTGATTGGAAGTAGCAGAAATGAACAAGTGTTGTTTGCAAAGTATCTTGCTTGGGAAGCGAATGAGAGGAGCTGCTGAAGACCATTGCCTCTGTGGCCGAGCAATCCAACCAACAACAGAGGAGTATGCGGCTGCAATGGAAGAGCTCGGTCTCCACAGAAGAACAACAAAGATGCTCCACAGTGGGTCGAGCAACTTGGACTGCTTGATGGCGTCTCAAAAGATATGGAGGAGGCAATGTAGGACTCGGCTACACATGAGAGGGTGGCATAGGATGACCACATTTGTGAAAGCTATGGAAAGAGAAAATGCTAAACTAGAAGTGCAAAGCCAGGAGACGCCAGCTAAATAACAAAAACAGTGCTGGAAGAAAAGGTTTAGAAGAAAGAACCACAGGTTGCTATAACAACCTCTTCCACTCCTAAACCCTAAAACTTCACTAAACAAATGCAGATGTTACTTCCGTGATTAAGTTGCTCACATTCAAAGGGTCTGTTATATACAAAACAAGTACTGGAGGCCATAGAGACAATCCCAGGTCAGTCGTCGGAGACTCATAACAGGAAGCAGACATTATGCAGGTGCTGCCTATAGTTCATCAAGATCAATGAAGAAAGTCAGTTGGTATAGCGATGGTGAATGCTCAGGACACTCGACTGGGAGTAAAAATTACTTGACTAACATTCTACCCTGTAGAGAACAAAATGTGACCTTCTGGAATGGACAAAGAGAAAGAGTGCTCGGCAAGGGAACTGCTGATGTGCACAGATTGCCCAAGATAAAGACAGTAATGCTTGTGAATGAGCTGAAAAAAAACCTAGAAAGTCCAGAGCACGAAGGACAAGTGACCAAGGTTGGTGGAGAAAGACAGATCGGAAGACAAATGTCAGAAGCGGCAAAGAATTCCGTCACAAAGCTCATGCTATTACATTGACCCAATGAAGACGAAAGATTGGGGTGATGGATCATAACCATACTGAGAAGCGACTGCCAGACACGGGTACAAATGAATTAGAGAAAAGTTAATTTGAGGGACAGGAATAAGAAGCAAAGGTCCAAATGAAAAGAGACTGAAGTTGGTACAACAACTTCTATCGCTCGGGTGTGACAATGTGCTAAGGGAAGCAACGACACAGCGCTCGACGAATGAAGGACTGACACGTGTCTCAGAAAAGTTTAAAGAGGAAAAGGGGATTAACAGATTTGGTCTAGGGCTTGCTTTTAGTGCTACAACAACTTCCAATCTTCGACGAAATCCTACCAGCAACAATGGTGCGAACAAGAGGCGGAAAGACCACCATCCAGATAAGGGAGCCCATGAAGGTTCCGTTGCTTCCTGGAGGCCTTTCGAACAGCCCGCTGTGAAAGAAGAAGGGTTGTCGTCTAAGAGAAGGGCGGTTGAAGTAGATGAGGAACGGGCTTCAAAAGAAAAAAAGCGGAAGCCAGAGAGCGAAAGAAGATGTTGAAGCATCTTATGAATTCGGTCGAAGAAAGCCACGGATAAACAAATCACAAGTTGCTCGGATCATCATAAGAAGAGTAGAGTCCGAGATAGAGGGCAGTGATGAAGATGAAGAAGCTAGAGAAGATGAAGGTGCCTTTGAGGAGGCGGTGAACAAAGTGAAGACACCCATTGAGATTGACTCGACCAATGCTGAGTCTAAGTCAGAGTCTGCCGACTCAAGATTGCCTCCTCTGACACAAACTGGTGAATCATCCAGGGGTCCTCATGTGCCCCCAAAGTAGATAACCAGATTTGAGCATAAGGGCATATGGTTCAGAAGTAAGTTTGTGTCCGGATTGTGGGAGGTAGTGGTGAAGCACACTATAATTCATGAGAGACTCATGGAGCTTGAGTCGTACAAAGTTCCTGCAATCATCAAGCTGCTGAAAGAGGTAAATCTATTTAAATCAGTTACCATATCAAAGAACTATTTTGGCCAGCTAGTCAGAGAGGTACTAGTTAATTTGCCTTAGTATTTTGGAGAAGTTGGGAAAGCTGAATATAGTAGATGTTATGTGAGAGGAATGGAAGTTTTGATCACACTTGTTGTGATCAATGAATATTTTGGCATAGAGGTAGAAGCGACCCTCACTGGTGAGCACTAATGAGCTGGCAGCCACCCTCACTGGTGGACTGTGCACATGATGGGTGGGTCAAAACCTCGCAGCTTCCGACCTCTCATCCAAGTATACTTTGTTGTACAATATCCCAGTGAAGAATTAAACTCCAAACTCTCACAAGAGCAAGGTGAACAAGGAGATGGCTCGGCTCATGTACAGTATCGGAAAAAGAAGGAAGGTGGACTTGGGCAAGTCATTTTCCCTCAGAAAGCTGCTCCACCAGATCAAGGAAAAGCATTTCCTTCTCTTATCTATCAGCTGATCACCCGACAACTACCGGAGTTCGTAAGGCCGTCAGAGGGGCTGTCTGAGGCTCCCCAAAGATTTGTGTTGGATCATAAAATTTTCAAGAGAAGCCAGATAATTGATGTGACAGAGGGAGAGCTAATGCTACAAGCTGTCTCTGGAGGACAAGAAGATGTTGTAGCCGCTCAGCCTGATGCTCTGAAGGACGCAATGTACCAGAGAGTGATCAGATTATTGGAGTCTGAAATTCTGCTGTGTTGCTGATGCGGAGTTATAGCTTTTGCTTAAGCACTCTTTGTATCTTTTTGTGGAATTACTCTTGATAAAGATATATGGCATTCGATTGACAAAACCAGAACAAGTGAACAAGTCCAGTGCTCAAGCAGCTGCGATAGCAGGTGCTGTAGCAGGAGCTACAGTAGCAGATCAACATTCTTCTTGGAGAGCTTTCAAAGGACGTACAAGGAGCAGCAGAGTGACGCGGAGCTTTTAATTATTCAGAGAGAATATCTCAGTGGAGATTCCCGTATCCAGGTGAAGGTTTGGTTGTGGAAAATTTTTTTTCTCTAATCAAATCTAATCTCCTACAAATTAGGAGATATTGTTGCTTTAAGGAACTTCCCAAAGTGTATTTTGGTTGCTGATCAGTTGAGTACTTAAGGAGGGCAAGGTCAGTGGAAAGGGGGCGCAGAATAGAGAAAGCTTGAGCACATAGAAAGAGAGTCTACATACCGCAACGAGAGTCGGGGAGTCAGGAAGAGCAGAGCGTGCGCGCAGAGCTGAGTGACTGAAGCAGAGGCTGATTGAGACTTGCAGAGTCTGGTCAGAGCTTGATCATAAAACCAATTCAGAGCAGGACGAGCTTGTTGGTTGATCAACACGGGCCGCAAGGGGATTGTCGAGTGGAGGAACTCGGACAATCTGCAAAAGGCAGGTCTGCTAGTGATAGACAGTCACTGAGTGAAGGGGAGTATTCCAGAGTGTGCAGCGCTCGTGGAAGAGTTCAATCAGCTCAGCGAAAAGCTTTGGAGTGATGCGAATAGAACCTGCACCAGCTAGTTGCTACAACGGGTGCTATAGTAAACCTACGGTAGTATTGTTTTAATTAGAATAGGCTAAGTCTGTGGGATCAGTAGAATAGCTATTATGAATTAATTCAAGTGTGTAGGTATACAAGTGAGAGGGTGTTCTGATTGTGTGTGATCAACTAGCTAAGGTTGAGTAGCATAGGTTGCGTGGAGTCGAACCGTGTTGTACAACAGACCTTGAGACTAGTGAATTAAAAGACTGAGGTTCAGTCTTTCCCAGAGGTAGGCACTTGGCCAAACTGGGTGAATAAATTGTTGTTCATTATTTTAGCTTGCTGTAAAAGATTCGGTACAAGAATGTGCTATAGCAACTGCTTGTACCCAATCGGCAACTCAGCGACGATACGAATTTCAATTGGTATCAGAGCCAGAGCTCAACACATAGAGTAAAGATCCTGAGCGTCTGCTGGAGAAAGCGAGAAACAATGAAGGAAGGTCAGAGTACAAGCCGTCCACCATTGTTGGAAGAAAGTAACTATGGTTATTGGAAGGCTAGAATGAAAGCGTTCCTCAAAGGAATTGATGAAAGAACTTGGAGAGCTGTTGTGGCTGAATGATCTCCTCCCATAACAATGGATGAGAAGGGAATTACTCGTAAGAAGCCTGAAGAACAATGGACTGCTGAAGAGGAGACTGCAGCAACTGGTAACTCAAAAGCACTAAATGCTATTTTTGCTGCAGTAGATGCTAATAATTTCAGGTTGTTCTCCAACTGTGACACGGAAAAACAAGCATAGGAAATCTTGCAAGTAGCTCATGAAGGAACTGACAAAGTAAAGATATCCAGGATGCAGATCATTACTTCTCAGTTTGAAAGCCTAAAGATGCATGAAGAGGACTCCATCACTGAGTTCAATGCCAAGCTGTATGACTTGTCAAATGAAGCTCTTGCTCTTGGAGAACCAATTTCCGAAGAAAAGTTGATAAGGAAAGTGCTTAGATCACTGCCCACCAGATTTGACATGAAGGTGACAGCCATTGAAGAAGCTCAGAATGTCAAACACATGAGACTATAGGAGCTGATTGGATCCCTCAAACATTTTGAGATGAAGCTGGTCAAGGAAGACACATCTCCCAAAAGCAAGAAACGAAAGAGAAGAAGCCTTCATCTGATGATCAACTGAGTCTGCTGGTGAAAAACCTTGGTAAGTTCTTGAAAAACATGGAAACAAAATCTGGCCAGACCTCATCCTCTCGAAGGAAATCCAGAAGGGGTGGAGGAAATTTAAGAAGAGGGAAGGAACCAACCCAGGATTAAGACGAGAGGAAAGAGAAAAGAAAAGGGATTCAATGCTGGAACTGTGAAGGATATGGACACCGAGAAGTTGACTGCACCAGCAAACCAATGAAGAGCACCGAGCAAAGAAGCAACAACTCTCTGTCAGCAAACAGGAGTGAAGATGATACCGACCATAGCGGAGATGAATGTCACATCGTTAGATCCAGACCCTTAAGACGACTGGACAGTCACTCTGTGAAAAGGAGGTATGTGAACAAGAACTTGCTACAGCAACGCCTGTATCAACATCAGACTATGGAGAAATGTCCTACACACAGAAGCCGAAGATGTTATATCTGTGGTCACAGGGGACACATTAAGAAGAACTACTTGTTTGCTTCAACTTGGCTAAATCTTCCTAAAACCGCTGGGCAACAGAGAAGAGACAAAACCATGCATATTGCCCTGGTCACCACAGCTAGAACCACACATAAAGAAAGCTGGTACTTTGACAGTGGATGCTCGAGATATATGACTGGAGAGAGAACCATCCTAAAAAATGTTATTCCCTGATCAGAACACCAGGTTAAATTTGGAAATGAGCTGAAAGGTAGAGTTATGGGAAAGAGGACCCTGGCTGTAAAAGGTCTACCTACAATGAAAAATGTAATGCTTGTGGACGGATTAAAGGCAAATCTCATAAGCATCAGCCAGCTCTGTGATGGGACACACTAGGTAAAATTCACTCAAAACTACTGTCAGGTCTACAACAATGTGAGAGAGTGCATAATCCAGGGAACCAGATCAAAGAACAACTGCTATCTTCTTAAAATTGATGCAGCAAACTCTTCACCAGCATGCATGCTATCCAACACAGAAGAAATGACTTTGTGGCACAAGAGGTTGGGTCACATTAACCTAAGGACTCTGAAGAAGATTGCTGGAGAAGGCTTGGTCAGGGGAGTTCCACAAATCAAAGGAGAAGTAAGCTCGATTTGTGGAGAATGTCAAATAGACAAGCAGAAAAAGGCCTCTTACCCCAAAACTACCAACATCAACACTGTCAGACCTCTATAATTGTTACACATGGACCTTATGGGACCGATAGAAGTAGAAAGCCTTGGAAAGAAGAAGTACGCATTTGTTTGTGTGGATGATTATTCACTATTCACTTGGATTGACTTTATCAGGGAAAAATCAGACACTGGAAGAGTTATAGCAACTCTGGTATCTCGACTAGAACAAGAGAAGAATCTCAGAATCTCCGCTATCAGAAGTGATCATGGAAAGGATTTTGAGAATGAAACAGTGGACAAGTCTGCAACCATCGGGAGATCACGCATCAATACTCCTCACCAATCACCCCTCAGCAAAATGGGGTTGTGGAGCGAAAGAATCGAACAATCCAAGAAATGGCCCCAGTCATGATTCATGCCAAGAAAGTTTCGTTGAGTTTTTGGGCTGAAGCAATGAATACAGCATGCTACATTATCAACAGGGTCACTATACGGAAATATACCAACCAGACTTGCTACGAACTCTGGAATCAGAATAAGCCCACGGTGAAATACTTCCATATATTTGGAAGTGACTGTTACATCCTGAGAGATCGGGATTACAGAAAGAAGCTCGACCCCAAAAGTGACCATGGAATATTCTTGGATTATTCTGTCAACAGCCGTGCATATGGCATCTACAACGAAAGAACCAAATCAGTGATGGAATCCATCAATGTTGCCATTAATGAGGTTGAAGAAGAAATTCCCACCAGTCCAGAGGATGAAGATTCAGACATAGAAGTTGGTCCCAGTAACCACAACAAGAGTGAACAAGAAGTGGTGCAAGAAGATGCTACAGCAGATTCTGAAGCAGTGAGCCTGGATCAACCAATAGACAATTCTATCACTGAACAAAATGACGAGCATCCTCCCACAACATCCAGACAACCTCCAAAGAAGATCCAGAGGAATCATCCGTTAACTAACGTAATTGGAAATCCTACGGAAGGGAGACGAACAAGAAGTACATCACATTTCAGCTCCTGCGAATCGATCTGCAATTCTTTCTTTCTATCTAGTGCAGAGCCAAGGAACTTCAAGGAGGCAATGAGTGACGAATATTGGTTGTTGGCAATGCAGGAAGTATTAGCAGAATTCGAAAGAGATAATGTGTGGGATCTTGTTGCCAGACCAGAAAGGATAAACATCATTTCAACCAAGTGGATCTTCAAAAAGAAAACTGATGAAAAAGGGAATATCACAAGGAATAAGGCCAAACTTGTTGCACAAGGGTACACTCAGATTGAGGGAAATGGACTTTGAAGTAACATTTGCACCAGTTGCTTGCTTGGAAGCCATCTGACTTCTTCTAGCCTTGTCCTGCCACCTCGGGTTCAAACTCTACCAAATAGATGTCAAGAGCGCATTCTTGAATGGGGAACTCTCGGAGGAAGTGTATGTAGCTCAGCCCAAAGGTTTTGAAGACCCTCATTATCCAGAGCATGTGTACAAACTGAAGAAAGCGCTCTACGGGCTTAAGCAGGCTCCCAGAGCTTGGTACGAGGGATTAACCATCTTTCTGGAGAAACATGGATATAAAAGAGGGGGAGCTGACAAAACTCTCTTAGTGAAAAGAACCAAGTCAAATCTTATCATAGCTCAAATTTATGTCGATGACATTGTGGTTGGGTCCAGGTCACAGCAGTTGGTAAAGCAATTCGTGGACCACATGAAGAATGAATTTAAAATGAGCATGGTGGGAGAACTCTCGTATTTTCTGGGGTTGGAAGTATCTCAGAAGGATGAAGGGATATTCATATCCCAAAGCAAATATAGCAAGAATCTGGCAAAGAGGTTCCAGCTAGATAAAGCTAGCCACAAACACACACCAACTGCAACACATATCAAAGTGGTCAAAGATGAAGTTGGGGTTGAAGTTAATCAAACTACCTACAAAAGCATGATTCGGAGCCTATTGTATCTCACTGCTAGCCGCCCTGACATCTCCTTCTAAGTGGGAGTCTGTGCAAAAATCCAAGGTTGTCCAAAGGAGAGCCACATGCAACTAGTAAAGAGAATCATCCGGTATATTGCGGGAACTGTGAATTATGGTCTATGGTACACCAATACAAATGCAAATCTGGTAGGCTACAGCAATGCAGACTGGGTTGGGTGCATTGAAGATCGAAAGAGCACCTCTAGAGGATGTTTGTTTTTGGGGAATAATCTCGTATCTTGGTTTAGCAGAAAGCATAACAGCATTTCACTTTCCACGGCGAAGGCATAATATATTGCAGCAGGAAGCTATTGTGCTCAGATGCTCAGGATGAAACATATGCTAGTTGAATATGGGATGACTCAAAGTGAAATGGTTATGTACTGTGACAACATGAGTGCCATCAGCATTTCCAAGAATCCAGTGCAACACTCAAGGACCAAACACATTGATATAAGGCATCACTTCATCCGAGATCTGGTTTAAAAAAAAAAACCATCGCCCTCCAGCATGTAAGGACAGACAAATAGCTTGCTGCCATCTTCACCAAACCTCTGGATGCAGCTCGATTCGAAGCTTTGAGATCCTCTCCAGGTCTCAATGTCTTGTCTTCCTAGGCGAATATAGTTTCCCCCTTTGTCCATTTGTAACAAAAAGGGGGAGATAATGAGAGGTGGGCCTGAGCCTGCATCACCTCTCGAACAGGAGAAATAAAGGGTTTTGTCAAAAATGCTAAGGGGGAGATTGATAATGTTGTACGACATTCAATTGACAAAACCAGCACAAGTGAACAAGCCCAGTGCTCAAGCAGCTGCTATAGCAGGAGTTGTAGCAGCAGATTAGCATTCTTCTTGGAGAGCTTTCAAAGGATGTACAAGAAGCAGCAGAGTGACGCAGAGCTTCTAATTATTCAGAGAGAATATCTCAGTGGAGATTCCCGTATCCAGGTGAAGATTTGGTTGTAGAAGATTTGATTCTCCTATCAAATCTAATCTCCTACAAATTAGGAGATATTGTTGCTTTAAGGAACTTCCAAAAGTGTAATTCGGTTGCTGATCAGTTGAGTACTTAAGGAGGGCAAGGTCAGTGCAGAAAGGGAGCGCAGAATAGAGAAGCTTGAGAGCACATACACAGAAAGTCTACATACTGCAACAAGAGTCGGAGAGTCACGAAGAGCAGAGCGTGCGCGCAGAGCTGAGTGACTGAAGCATAGGCTGATTGAGACTTGCAGAGTCTGGTCTGAGCTTGATCATAAAAACCAATAAAGAGCAGGACGAGCTTGTTGGTTGATCAACACGGGCCGTAAGGGGATTGTCGAGTGGAGGATCTCGGACAATCTGCAGAAGGCCAGGTCTCGCTAGTGACAGACGGTCATTGAGTGAGGGGGAGTATTCCAGAGTGTTCAGCGCTTGTGGAAGAGTTCGATTGGCACAGCGGAAAGCTTTGGAGCGATGCGAATAGAACCTGCACCAGCTAGTTGCTATAGCGGGTGCTATAGCAAACCTACGGTAGTATTGTTTTAATTAGAATAGGCTGAGTCTGTGGGATCAGTAGAATAGCTATTCTGAATTAATTCAAGTGTGTAGGTGACCTAAGTTAGAGGGTGTTCCGATTGTGTGTGATCGACTAGCTAAGGTTGAGTAGCATAGGTTGCATGGAGTCCAACCATGTTGTACAACAGACCTTGAGACTATTGAATTGAAAGACCGAGGTTCAATCTTTCTAAGAGGTAGGCACTTGGCCGAACTGGGTGAACAAATCGTTGTTCATTGTTTTAGCTTGCTGCAAAAGATTCGGTACAAGAGTGTGCTATAGCAACTGTCTGTACACAATCGGTAACTCAAAGACGCTGCGAATTTCAACTCTACTGACAGAATAAGAAAGACACAGTGTTTGTTCACCCAGTTCGGCAACTTGCCAATATGTGGGAAGGATGCTCCGATCCTTAAGATTCCACTATCTTAGTTCGAAGTACAAGGACTCACACCTCTACTTCTCACCTAGCCGAAATGTAACGCTCAATCTAATCTCCTAGACTAGCTAGCAATCTGAACTCACAGATTCTCTTCGCGCAACTTACACACTCTCGTAATAAATAGCTACAGTACTGCCCCTTAGACTTAGCCTATTCTATTACAATGTATAACTCCTTGAATGCTTAAACACACTCTTCACCAGAGTTATTGTCTCTTCAATCAACGACACTCCAAGCTCTCCCGCCCAGAAGTCAGACACTTTGAGTTCTTCAAACCCAGCCTCAGCCCCCCTCAATCAATGACTTACTCAGTCATTATTGGGTAGCCTCGATCTCAACTCCTCAGTCCGCGACAATGCCTGTCCGCGACTGATCACCGAGCTCCGACTATCCCTTCAACGAACAGCGGTCCAGTTGAACTAAGAACCAATCCAGAATCAAACTCCACGAGTTCTGATTCCCTCAGCACCACACACGTCTTCAACTCAGTATATAGAACCCTGCTACCATAAGTTGAAAGCTGTGAACTCTCTGGGTGCGCTCGAGTTTCTCTCTCTGATCGTGTTCTCTCCTTCTATGCTGCAGCCCCGCCTTCCTTTTAAAGCTCTCCAGCACGCCAAAAACGCCAAGGATCATTATCAAAATCTTCTCCTAGATTCTAGCAAGTTTGTTGAAGATTCTGTTGCCAAATTTGAACACTTGGATCTTTATCTTCTTAGTCCACGTGCTGGCGTTTGCTGAACTCTTGATGACGTCTGCATACCTCTCTGAGCTTCCCCGATGCCAGCCGTACCACACCGGAGCCTTACCGTGCAACACCAGGATTCTACTCTAACTCTGTATCATCATAGAGTGCTGAAGCAGACTCTGTATCTTCAAAGCTGTCTCTCGCCCAGTCTTCAAGTAGTGACTCAGCTTCAGATCTTCAGGGAGTGCTTCATCAGTCTCTGTCTCTTTATTGTTTTTGTTTTGTCAGTATTCAGATTGTATTCCAGCCACCAAACTTCAGGAAGTGCTTCAACAATCTCTTGAGAAGTTTTGTCAAGGATAACATATCCTCAATAATTTACTATTTTTTCTTATGCTTATTGTTAATTTAATAATTTATCTGGATTTATCTTCTGTTCAAATTATTTTCTCAACAGCAATAGATGGAAAAATCAAAGCCCGGCTTTATGACAATATGGGTTTGAGAGTTGACTATGATGCACCTGGTCATTCATCTACAACGATGGCTTACAGTGCTGATGGGACAAGGAAGAGAATTCCCCTGTCATATTCGTGTTAGGTAGAGAAATCATAACACTCATGTATCATAATATGGCTCTTTTTAACATCTAGTACATTGCAGGCTGTTTTCCTGCGACACCAACAAAGAAGGCGAATCCCATCTTGTCGAATGGAATGAGAGTAAGGGAGCTGTTAAACGTGCATACCATGGTCTGGGTCTGGGAAAGCAATCTGTAGGGATTGTGCAATTTGATACTAGAAAGAATCGATATTTGGCTGCTCGTGATGAGTCTGCTATTAAGTTTTGGGAGATGGACAGAGTTGATGTGTTGGCCACGACTGATGCAGATGATGGTTTACCGATAATAATTTTCAAACTGCTTACTGGTAGTAGGCATCTTGAATTCCCTCTATATATTCAAAACATCAATTTTTCATATTTGCAGGCCTCTCCTTCTTTGAGGTTCAGCAAGGAAGGAATATTCAATGGCTGCAGCCGCAGCCGCAGCCGCTAAAGTAAGCTAGTCAAGACACTATGTCTGTGCAGGCGCAGGCACCGAATGTGAGCAATAATTAATAGTAGCATTGTTGTTGGGTGAACTGCTCCTCTTACGCCAATGGGTAACATGGTGAGTTCAATTCCATTCTTCAACAACACTTAACCCTCAGCAAGCCCGAGAAGAAATAAGCTCGAGCCCGATCGGGCCTAAAATTCACAAATCCTGTGGCATATTTCGGGTCGGGCCAATAAAAAAAAGATTGGTTCGCGGCCTGATTTATATAGGGCCGGGCCGGCCGAACCCGACCCACCATAAATTTAACGAAAACAATGAAAGGCTAAATTTTTTTTAACTTCCGATGTTAGTTCGGAACATACTGGACTTTACAGACTTAGTAATTCAGACCCACTTTCTAACCTCATTTTAACATTATAGACTCTAATAATTTTTTTTGCAAACTGCTAGCCTATTACAAACATATTACAATTATGACAACAAAAGAACGAAATAGATCTGCTGAACATTAAGCGCTGCACAAAAAAGCTATTTTTGGTTACGAATTAAGTGGAGAGGATTAAGGCGAAGTGGATCTATCTGCTGCAAAGTCTGTTGAGATTTGGGGACCTGTCATCACAAAACATCAAAAGTACACTAACATTTTAACTAAATTACATCAGGTTCTATGAATAGAACCACAAAAAGTTACCCTATTACATCTTAATGTCACTGGTTCTACAAACAGAACCACAAAAAGCTAACCTATTACATATTTACATTGTAATATCGCAGGTTCTACGAACAGAACCACAAAAAGTGATGATGATCATAACAATTATATGTTAATCATAACAAAATGTGCAAATCAGTAGCTAGTACCACAAAATGTGTTCAAAATGTTGCACAAAAAATGTAACTAGTACCACAAAATCTCAGAATGAGAAGCAAGTTCAAAATGTTGCACAAAAAATGTAGTTAATACCACAAAATGTTCAAAATGTGCGCAAAATGTAACTAACCACAAAATCTCAGAATCAGTAGCTAGTTCAAAATGTGGCTACTACCACTTATAACAACCTGTTTCACATTTCAGTAGCTAATTACCACAAAATCATGTTACTAACAGGCACAAAAAAACCCAGCCAAAATGCCAAACCAATAGCAAGGACCACAAAAAAGCAAACAGCAGCTAGTATCACTTTGTAATATCAATTCAAAAGTGGAGATGATCAAGAACATTACAAAATGGTTGCACTTATTGATTGCACAAAATCAGTTTCAGTAACATTAACATTAGAATTAGCATGCAAATCATCATCTTCTAATAACCAATCTGGCCTACAAGCCCTAGCATTCATTAACTCTTCAGCAGCAGCTTCCTCAGCTGCTGCATCTTGTTTCCTAGACTTAGACAATGACTAATCTTTTAAACAAATTAATGATTTAATAGTGACAGGACTAAGTGAAGCCCTTTTCTCAAACACAACCATGCCTCCAGCGGAGAAAGCAGTCTCTGAAGCTACTATGGAGGCAGGGACACTTAATAAAGCTCTAGCCATGACAGATAATACGGGATACATACTGCTATTTGCATTCCACCAAGCCAAAATATTAAAATTACTATTTTCATCAACATCTAAGATCTCAAGCTCTAAATAAATTTGCAAGTCAAGAGATGCACCACTACTACTTACTCTAGCTCTTTTTAATTAAGTCATAGAAGCTGAAGCAACAATAGGAATATTGACGTCAATAGGTTGAGATTCAACAGCAGTAGAGGGAATAAGAACAGAATGTTCAGCACTCATTGAAGATGAAGCAACAAGTAATTTCTGCGTAAAAACGCCATGTAGTTCATGTAAAACTGACTTCACATATGCAACTTTCATTTCTATGTCTAACGGATCGAGATCATACAAACTCAGCCAAGTCTTAATTGCTAAAACCTTAAAACGAGGATCCATAATAGGTGCCAAACAAAAAATAATAAGAAACTCAGTCCAATATTTATTAAATTTCAATTTCATGGCATCTAAAACAGATTTGAAAGCATTGACGGCACGTCGTTGTGTGCGCCAAACTTATATTTATAATCTCCTGTTAACACTCAGCAAGCGGTAAGCAGGGTCGAACCCACGAGAGAGCAATCAGCTATAAAGTTCTACTAATTAATTGTCACAATGAAAAGGGGGTTGCAGGAATAACGTTTGTTGTTATCAAATTCAGAGAAAAATCAGTTCAGGGATATGCATTGCAACAGGTAATCATCGATTGTGACGAGAGACTTCTAAATCTAGAAAATTGATAAATCTGATTTTGGGCTGTGGGCCCAATGCTGACGTCATCAATTGCATTCCACTCCGGATGAAGACATTAGTCGCGCTCCCCATGAAGACATTAAATAAGTGTTTTAAGAAGACATTAACTCTGCTAAAGTGTGCTTCCGGCGCGGTAGTCATTGCAATGTCATAGACTCGCTTTTTTGACCCTTTAGACCTCCGAATCTCGTCTGGAAGTAAACTAGAGAATTGTAGCCCCTTGAGTTAGTTTTCCAACAAGGTATAACACGCCTCAATCGGATCAGAATCATGCGCTCGGCAAGCCTGCGACTACGGATAGGTCAATCTGCCCAGATTTGCTGTATATCCATCCAAATGCGCAATAAGGTTCTAAGCGGTCTTGATACACTTGCGATGCGAAACACTACCAAGAAGTAATCTTTCACACACAAAATGTAACTAAACAATGGGAATAAATAACTCGATGGATCGTGTAAATATGCTCCATCAAACTACCCCACACTTAAACTTGTTTGTCCCAAACAAGAATAAAGACAAGACTCGCAATACTCAAAGCACTTCTAATATGCCAATGACTAAATACTGAATTTACTTGCGATGTTCTCACTAATCAGTTCATCAACTATATGCTCACATTCGTTCTTCAATAAAGATCAGCGAGAAACTACAATGATACATGTTACTTGAGATGTCGAGATGGAATGCCAATGGATGACTGGGAGATAGCCCTCTTTAGACTCCTGACTCCATTCTTCAGCTCGAGGTCATAGTCACGCGCACACGCTGAGGTTCCTTTCTCTGTCACGTGAGAAATCCAAGTGACGAGGAACTCAACTTTTTCACTCTTCTTCTTTTGGAAGAAAGCTTTTGAACTTTCTTGTTCTGTTCTGTTTGGTCCGAAGACTTCACTCGACGCGATTGCTTTTCTGAATTTTTTGTAATTCTGTTTGAATTTTTCTTTTGAGCTTTGCTCTCCAATGTGAATTGCTTGTCCCTTTTTTTTTTTTCTTTTGAACCGTTCCAATCTCCTTCGAATAACAGCATATGGAGCGCGTCCCGCTATTTCTCATCATTATCCTTTCAGCGCGAGTCAAGATACGGGTTACCCACCCATTCCCGGTTACTAGGACTAGAGATAGGACGGTTTGTTTTCCCGTCCCACCATTGCATAAACGCTGCAATGATGGAGTGAAAGCCTCGCCCCTCATAACTTGGAATGCCAACCTCCGCAAACTCAACGCGCTTTGCGACTAATCCCTTGAACCTTCAAATGTTTGCCAAGTCCCTCTAGGACATTTTTTTATCAACTCCACATCCTGTAATATCTCAACTCAAAGGAACATATAACATCACGTCACTAGCATCACAAAATTGTAGAAATCATGTAAAGCATACACATCAAAACCTCATAGCATAAAATATCATCTCGTAAAATCAGCATCTTCATCGTAGCATAAAAACTGGCAGCATATAGTCGCACGAAATCAGCAGCATTGCAACACCTAAAATTTTTAAAAAAACGTGCTCTAGCCACTACTAATGGAAGCTAACAAAAGTACACGTGCTGACACATACTAACTTTCCCACCCCACACTTTTGAAACAAACCGTGTCCTCACGGTACAATAAGATCATCGGGAAGGGTAGTCATGCAAGACTCAAAAGAAAAAAAAAATGAAAAAAATAAGAAATGCACAGGAAAACTATCCTAACTCAGCAAGTTAAGCTTCCCATGCACACATTAAGTTGCGCGCCCCAAGCATACATTAGCAGCGCTAATGTATGAACCCAGAGCGGAAATAATGTTGCCTTGGGGCACCGTATTCACTGAGGTACGCTAAAAATTAAAATAAATAAATATCGGGTTGCCTCCCGCAAAGCGCACTTGTTTAACGTCGTTGGCTCGACTGTACCTCTCATCCTTAAGCATTTACCGGCTCAGCCAATTCGAGCTCCTCGTCGGGTGGTATGACCTCTCCGTGGTAGTGTTTCACCCTTTGGCCATTCACCATGAACTTCTCCCCCGTGCTCGTTTTTTCCAGCTCAAGTGCACCATGAGTGAGCACTCGTATCACCGTGTATGGGTCTGTCCAACGCGAACGCAACTTCCCAGGCATTAGTTTTAATCTTGAGGAATAAAGTAGTACCTTTTGTCCCTCTTCAAATGAACGACGCAGGATGAATTTGTCGTGATACATCTTTGTCCGCGCCTTGTAGTTTGTTTGGCTCTCGTAAGCCTCTAGGCGCAGCTCCTCAAGTTCGTTCAGTTGAAGCATCCTCTCCTTGCCTGCAGAAGTTAGTTCGAAATTACATTGTTTAATAGCCCAAAATGCTTTATGTTCTACCTCGACAGGCAGGTGGCACGCCTTGCCATAGACAAGTCTGAATGGAGAGGCCCCGATAGGCATTTTGTAGGTCATGCGATATGCCCACAATGCCTCATCTAGTCGTGTGGACCATTCTTTCCTAGATGGCTTAACCATCTTCTCCAAAATCAGCTTTATCTCTCGGTTAGAAATCTCTGCTTGCCCATTAGTCTATGGATGGTACGCGGTAGAAACTCGGTGATGCACTCCAAAGTGTTTGAAAACGGCAGCCACGGACTTGTTACAGAAGTGAGACCCTCGATCGCTTATTACGGCCTTCGGAACCCCGTATCTACAAAAGATGTTAGCACGCAAGAAATCCAAAACTGTTTTGCCATCATCCTTTCGCGTGGCCCGCGCTTCTATCCATTTAGATGCATAATCAACAGCAAGCAAGATGTATTGATACCCATCAGATGAAGGGAAAGGTCCCATAAAGTCGATGCCCCAAATATCAAACACTTCATCAACAATTATCGGCATTTATGGCATCTCATTCCTAGCAGATATATTTCCTACACGCTGGCATCTATCACAATGTTTACATTGGTTATACGCATCCTTAAACACATGAGGCCAATAAAAACCACAATCCAGAATTTTCCTAGCGGTCCTACGATGTCCGAAATGGCCTCCACAAGCATGCTCATGGCAGAAACTAAGCACAGAATGTATATCATCATCCAGGACACATCTCCTAAGTATTTGATCAGCCCCAATCTTCCACAAAAAAGGATCATCCCATATATAAAATCGAGAATCATGCTTGAGTTTTAATCTTTGAGGTCTAGAGAAGGAAGGGGGAAATTTACCTCCTACTAGGTAATTCACTATGTGAGCGTACCATGGCGGCACGGCGTAGAGATGCTCGTCGGGGAATGTCTCCGTGATGGCTATCGGCTCCTCCTTTGTGACAATCCTACCCAAGTGGTCGGCCACAGTGTTCTCCATCCCCTTTTTGTCTTTTTTTTCCACGTGGAACTTTTGGAGTAGTAAGATCCATCTTATCAACCAAGGTTTGGACTCCTTCTTCGACATTAGGTACCTAATTGCTGCATGATCGGAAAATACAATGACTTTAGCACCAAGTAAATAGGGACGAAACTTCTCTAATGCAAACACTACGGCCAGGAGCTCCTTCTCCATAGTGGAAAATACAATGACTTGATCACCACTGGTTTTTGCTCTTTCCTTTGTCCAAGGACAGCCCCTACGGCGTAGTCGCTCGCGTCACACATGATTTCTAAGGGCTGCGTCCAATCGGGTTCTTGGATGATGGGTGCACTAGTCAGTGCGTGTGTAAGCTCATCAAACGCCTCCTTCAATTTTTCTGAAAATTCAAAAAGAACATCTTTTTGCAAGAGGTTAGTCAATGGCAGCGCCTTCTTAGAAAAATCTTCAATAAAACGACGATAGAAGCCCGCATGCCCAAGAAAAGACTTAACATCACGCACATTCAGAGGGTAAGGAAGACTAAAAATCAAGTCTATCTTTGCGTTATCTACCTGAATTCCCTCTTGCGACACTATATGTCCTAGCACCACACCATGTGTGACATGAAATGACACTTCTCATAATTCAAAACAAGGTTCATCGACACACATCTCTCCAGCACCTTGTTCAAATTCTCTAAACATGCATCAAATGTGTCACCATGTACAGTGAAATCATCTATGAACACCTCAATGAAACTACCTAACATGTCAGAAAAAATACTAGTGACCAACCTTTGAAAGGTTCCCGGTGCATTGCATAAACCAAATGACATACGCCTAAATGCAAATGTACCAAAAGGACATGTAAAGGTAGTTTTCTCTTGATCCTCAGGAGCTATGGGGATCTGATTATATCCCGAAAAACCATCAAGAAAGCACAAGAATGGCTTACCTTCCAGCCTATCCAACATCTGATCAATGAAAGGGAGGGGGAAGAGATCCTTACGAGTGACTGCATTCAGCTTCCTATAGTCGATGCACATCCTCCACCCATTCTGAATTCGCTTGGTTTCCATCTCGCCGGCTGCATTTTCTTGCACTGTTATGCCGGTCTTCTTCGTGACCACATGTACTGGACTCACCCATGGGCTATCTGAAATAGGATAAATGATGTTAGCATCTAATAATTTCTGAATTTCTTTTCTTACCACTTCCATCATTATCGGGTTGAGTCGGCGTTGTGGTTCTCTCGACGGTTTAGCTCCCTCTTCCACCAAGATCCTATGCATGCAAACTGTGGGGCTGATTCCTCTAATGTCGCCGAGTGTCCATCCAATTGCTTGCTGGTTGTTTTTCAAAACCTTGACGAGCCTGTGCTCTTGCTCCAGCTCCAGCCCCTTTTTGATAATCACCGGTAATGTGTCATCCTTTCCCAAGAAGGCGTACTTCAAGTGCTCCAGTAATGGTTTTAGCTCGATGATTGGGGCCTGCACAAAAGAAGATAGCAAGGTATTAGTTTTATATAAACTGATTTGATTAGCTTCATACCTTGGTGTCAGCGGGCGTGATACTTCTAATTGCCCGAGGGCTGCCTGCACTAACTCCCTCAGCTCGTATGATTCATCTGGTTCGAAGATAGATTTTTCCAGCGCAATCTCGAGTTCATCATCTCCACAGGATGGGTTCATTTCACTCACAATGTCATCCACAACATCAATAGCATTTACTATGTTGTGCTCCGGTGGATGCCTCATTGCTTTGAAGATGTCAAACTCTACTACCTCATCCTCGACTCGCATGGTTAGCATGCCGGTATCGCAATCAATCTTCATCCTCGAGGTCTTCAAAAAGGGGCATCGTAGCAATATTGGTGGGCTGTCGGCTAGGTCTCCACCATCCATTTTTAAGACATAAAAGTCTGCCGGAAACACAAGCTCCCCTACCTGCACTAGTACATCTTCGATAATACCCTCAGGTTGCTTACACGATCTATCTGCCAACTGAATAGTTAGTCTAGGAGGTTTCAAAGGTCTAATACGCAAGCACGAGTAAATAGAATGTGGTAAGACATTGATAGAAGCTCCTAGGTCCAGCATACAATTATTAATGCGAATGCTACCAATCGTGCAAGGAATAGAAAACACACCTGGGTCTTCCGCATTTCCTAGGCAATGATCTCTGAATAACAGCGGCTACATGAGCATTAAGGGTTACCTTTTCCAGCTGTGATGATCGGCGACGGTCTGTGCACAATTCCTTGAGAAACTTAGCATAGCGAGGTATTTGTTTGATGGCCTCCAATAAAGGGATGTTGATTTCCACCTTGCTGAACAAGTCCCACACTTCTTGATCTATCTCTTGCCTCTTAGGGGTCCTGACCTGCATAGGAAAAGGCAAAGGAGGGTCAGAAGGGCGAAATTCAAAATCTGAGACAGACTTACCCGCGCCAGGTGAAGACATTAGGGGCGCGCTTGGTGAAGACATTACGCTCTGGCGTGCCTGGCTAATGTTCTCCTGGGGCGCTTGATCCTATGAGTCCGTTTTCTTCGGTGCCTCTTCTGCAACCTGGATCACCTTCCCATGCCTCAGGGTCATTGCGCTCACATTTCCCTTTGGGTTCTGAATTTTTTGGGAAGGCAGCTTGTCTGTGTCGCCCTTCATCTCATACACCGTGGAAGCGAGCTGCGACATCTGCTTGGTTAGCTCGGCTATTGCTCCATCAGTCTTGGCCTGGTTCCGTTGCATGGTATTCTCCAAGTCCTTGAGCGCCTCTTCCCATGACTTACCAGTGGTCGGATGTTTGGTGGAAATTCTTCCTTGGGTACTGATTATTCTAGTTATTGTACCTCTCCTGTTGTTGGAATGGGGGCTGGTAGGGCTGGCCTTGATTCTGATTTTGAGGTTGCCCTTGGTTCTGTGCTGGGGGCTGCTGAAAATCCTCCCTCATTTCTCCAGCTGAAGCCATTTGCTGCCAGCCCAAACTGCCTCTGCTATAGTGGCCTGTTGTTGAAGTTCTGATAATTGCCTACCGCATTGACATCCATTATTTCATCCTCTTGGAGTGTAGGGCACTCATCTATTCTGTGGTTGGCAGCGCTGCAAAACTCACAAACCTTCACTGCGCTGGCTTGGCTCACTGACATCCTCTGGATAGTCTCCTTCAGCTCCTTGATCTCCCTCACCAGCTGGCTGTTATTTGGCTCTACTTGAGACACATTCCTTGTTTTCTCATCCCTTCGACTCGTCTCCTCTGGGAACCTTGAGCTCTCTGCGGTCTCGGTGAGCAAATCACGTACTTGTCCGGGTGTCAGGTTGAGCACGGTGCCACCAGCTGCGGCATCCAAGAGCGTCCTCTCAAGAGGTCTCAATCCATCTAGCAGATATTCCACCAGCATCTTCTCCGGAACACCCAAATTGCAACAGCTTTGTTCCAATGCATTGAACCTCTCCATATAGTCATACATCGACTCACTTGATCCTTGCTTGATCATTGATAACTCTCTTCTGACTTGAGTCGCTTTAGTAGGAGGGTAATATTTGTCGACGAACTTTCTCTGCATTTGATCCCATGTTCTTATACTACCTGAAAGCAAAGAAAGAAACCAAGATTTCGCTAGGTCAGTTAAACTCAAAGGGAACACTTTTAATTTGAACCTGTCTTCAGAGGCTGCCTATGGTCTCAATGTTTGGCAGATTCCGGTGAACTCTTGTAGATGCCTCGTCGCAACTTCTCCCGATAATCCTCCAAACTTGGGCAGATGGTGCACCACTGCGGTTTTGATCTCGAAGTTGTCCTCTTCCGGGTCAGTGTTGATGCACCATGGCTGGTTATGGAATGTGGGGGCTGAAAGCTCCCTCATGGTTGGCTCGTGACGAGGCGGCTGCCTATGTAGCTGCTGAAGTGGTGGCTGCCCGCTCTGATGACGCGCATATGGTTGAGGTGGGGCATAATCATCAAACTCATCCATCCTTCCACCTCTACCATTGTGTCCTCCCTGGAACTCCATCCTCTGATGATTAACTCTTTGCCTTTTTGAATACCCATTCCGGCTCGTCATAGAATGGAGGAATTGCCTATGGGCGCACTTCCGCATTGAATTGGTCAGGGGCATGGTCGACCTGAACACTCTGGTGGGAACTTCCTGCATGGGACATACTGAAAAAGTAAGAGAAATGCAAAAACAGACAAATACTGGAAAAAAACCAAAATGCAAAATATGAAAAAAAAACTAAACAATTCAAAAAGAAAATTTAAATGGTCTTGGATGGCTAAAAAACGAAGGAGCTCACTATCATAAGTCCTGACCGGTGGCCCGTTCTGCTCAGAAAAAAGTCTTCGGATCTCCAGTCGGACTCCGGTGATACTATTCACACCCCTCGCCGGAAGCACTATTCATCAGGGTTTACATTTTTTGTTTTTATCTGCACCTCAAAAAGTAAAACAAAGCAAAAACAACAAAAATAAAGTTCAAACCGTATACTGAATGTTGCTCTCCCCGGCAACGGCGCCGAAATTTGACGGCACGTCGTTGTGTGCGCCAAACTTATATTTATAATCTCCTGTTAACACTCAACAAGCGGTAAGCAGGGTCGAACCCACGAGAGAGCAATCAGCTATAAAGTTCTACTAATTAATTGTCATGATGAAAAGGGGGTTGCAGGAATAACGTTTGTTGTTATCAAATTCAGAGAAAAATCAGTTCAGGGATATGCATTGCAACTGGTAATCATCGATTGCGAAGTGCATCAACGAGTAAACTACCGTTCCTAGTCTAACAACCCCGCTAGGGTAATGCCGACTCTACTGTTCTACCTAATCTCAAACGCTAGGTCCTCGAATAGGGTTAACGATTACTTGATCAACAACATCGATTAGGTTACAATGCTAGGTTTAGCTAATAGGGAAGTCAATCCAATATCATGCAGTAGACATCAACTCAGTTTCACCGCTAGGATATGCTAACTTGATAATCAGAGCATGCAATTCAAACGAAGAACAAGAATTTACTGAGTTGAATTACGAAACATAAATATCTCAAACCGTACGTTGCAACACAAAATCCTCAAACTGAAATTAAAGGTTTAGCTACTACGAGTAATCTAAAACAATGGAAATAAACTGAGTTTAGGAATAACACTGTAGCGGTGAATAGTAATCTGCATGAACAGTAACTCCGGCGGTGAATAGTAATTCCGGCCGTGAATAGTAATCCACCTCGAAATCCGCGTGTAGTGGCTGCTTCTCTGAATTCGTCTTCTGGGTTCTCGTGCTGAAGATTCTCCCTAATAATTGATTCTCAATTGTGTTGTGGCAGGTCTGTATTTATAGGATGGAGAGACTTCTAAATCTTGAAAATTTCTAAATATGATTTTGGGCTGTGGGCCCAATGCTGACGTCATCAATTGCATTCTGCTCCGGATGAAGACATTAGTCCCCATGAAGACATTAAATACGTGCTCTAAGAAGACATTAACTCTGCTAAAGTGTGCTTCCGGCGCGGTTGTCACTGCAGTGTCAGAGACTCGCTTTTTGGACCCTTTAGACCTCCAAATCTCCTATGGATGTAAGCTAGAGAATTGTAGCCCCTTGAATTAGCTTTCCAACAAGGTATAACACGCCTCAATCGAATTAGAATCATGCGCTAGGCAAGCCTTCGACTACGGATAGGTCAATCTGCCCAGATTTACTGTATATCCATCCAAATGCGCAATAAGGTTCTAAGCGGTCTTGATACACCTGCTATGCGAAACACTACCAAGAAGTAATCTTTCACACAAAAAATGTAACTAAACAATGGGAATAAATAACTCGATGGATCGTATAAATACGCTCCATCAAGCATCAAGAGGCTCGTATGCTTTAAAGGTGGCATAAATATCAACTAAGCTATTTATCACTTTATTAGAAGTGGGAGAATAAACACTGCTGCAAACTTTAGTAGTTGAACTAAAAATTTGCAAAAAGTTCATGCACAAAGAAGCAAGAAGCCAATCATGCTCAGTTGGGATAATGATACAACAATTTCTAGACTCATTAGCTTTTTGACAATATCTATGCATGGCAGATTTATATTTTATAGCAACTTTCAAAAGATCATAAGTACTATTCCACCTATGTGGCACATCATTGACAATGTTACGCCTACTTAAGCCCAACTCAGAACAAGATTTAATCCACAACTCATGACTTTTAATGGATGAATTCTTTGATCTAACATTTATAGTTATCTTCTCTAAGCTAGGTGACAATATAGCAAGTCCATCTTGAACAATCAGATTTAATATATGACATGTGCATCTAACATGAAGAAGTTGTTTTGAAATATTTGTAAGCATGAGATGACCAGCAAGTTGTGCAGCAAGAACATCATTGCTAAATGAATTATCTAAAGTTAAAGTAAACACTTTATCGTGCAATTGCCAAGCTATTAATTCTTCATACATATGTCTAGCCAAGCTGCCATCCGTATGAGGATATTCAACCATTTTGAATGACAAAATTCTTTTCTGCATGTTCCAATCATCATCTATCTAATGTGCAGTTAGACTCATATATCCCATTTTTTGCCTAGATGACCACATCAGGGTGAAACATATATTACCCTTAAATGATTTAAAGTAGGCAATCGGATCTAATTTGCATGCATTAAACATTTTCATGACATCTCGTTTACATGTATAACCAGAAAACTTCTTAAACTGAGGTGCTAACCCTCTCTAAACCATACCCACAAAATCATGCGTATCAACAAACGTGAAAAGCAATTCTGCTCTAATAATAAAGTCCACTATTTCAGACCTGGCTCTGCCATTGTCAAACTGAAAATTAGATATAATTACACCCTTATCTTTTGCAAGCAACATCTGATTTCTAACATTTGTCCCTATCGCAGCAGCATTTAATTGTGTTTTAACATTTCTAGACAGATGAGAAGTACCAGAATTACCGGAGCACACAAGCATCACACTACGAATACTACATTTAGCTTTCTGAATTTTTTTTCCATTTAACAATTCCTCATCAAGTTTAACAAAATAGTTCCAAACATTAGAAGTGGTTTTACTTGTAAAAGTTGGTGTGTTACTAGGAATTAAAGAGGGTGTAACATTACTAGACTCAGGTATTTCATCATTACTTGAACAAAATGTTTCCATATTTAACCGAAAATAATAATAAGCATTTACCAAACAACAAGAATCATTTGATGAACATGCAAACTCCAAGCAGCCAACAACATAACATAACAAGTGGGAAATAAAAAAGCATTGATATAAATCCAAGCAGCCTTAAACACACAGTTAAGTACAAGTTAACAGCAATAAACCTTACCACAATAACTTACCAGTTAAGTGCAGTGCATATTACCATTAAATACTTTAATACCAAGCACAAACAGCTCAACTCATTTTAGCTCACACAATTACATTACACCTACAAAAATATAAAAAACAATTAGTAAATTTTCAAATTAGATATTGTTTAAAAAACATTTCATATTAAAGGTTCTAATGTGCACATGAGATACCAGCATAATTAGCACATAGACAAATAATTTGGCAATAAAAAGTACATAACAGATGGCCTCAAACATGTCAGCTTAAACGATGACATGGACTTTGAACCTTTCTTCAACAAAAATACATAACTATTATGAATCCCAAAGTCAAACTTTTAACTCAGAGATTAAAAACATCCGGAACTTGACCTATACTTCCGGCATACAAAACATCAAACAACTGAAAACAGTATCCACATCATTATCCTGTTACAACAGAATTAATTCTCCAACAGTGACCTAACTTTTCTCTTGCAACACATCCAAAAATACACATCTTCACCAAATACATCCAGTCAAAAACTTTTGAAATTCAACCAAACTTTTAAACTTTATTTATTAAAAAATTCGATCTACGGAAGCACCAAAAAAATATGTTAATTGTTTTTTGGAAAAAGAAGATGGAACTCGAATTTCAAAATCCAACATCGATGCATACAAAATCAACTATATAATTCAACAACAAAAATCGCTTAGCTCACCTTTTCAAACAGTTTGGAAATTGCAGAAAAAATTGATCCGACAGCCTGAGAACGGCGATGAACTGAACTCTCGTCGGGATTCGAGTTGATGTACCAAATAGCAGATATAGTTTGATAGTACAAACTTCACCAACGATTCACCTTGCACAATCTATCCCAGACCTCATCAACCAAGTATCTCCATAAATAATAAAAACATGCTTGTAAATCTGTAAAATTAAAACGAAACAATAAAATTCGATAAACTCACTACTTACCAGTTACCATAGCAGATCCATAGCAGAAACAACAAAAACTGACAAACTTCACCACCGATTCACGATGGATTGCTCGCTGGTTCGGGACTTCGGGATTCGTGGCTACGGCGGACAGTCGTTTTGAGCGATGGACCGCTCGTTGGTGCGAGCTCGGAAGAGTGACGCGCAAAGACTACAGGAGGTAGCGCCGGAGCAGCAGCTGATTCGGGGCTTCGACAGCGGCGGCAGAAGAGTGATGTCTCGCATTAGGGTTTCACAAGATGAAAAGTGTAATATTGTAGTGTCTAATCGGTCTTGGATCGGCAATTAGCCCGACGGGCTGGGTTTGGGCCGAGCTGGCGGGCCGATCCGGACTTATTTAATCAAGCCTGAACCCGGCCATTTCTAATAGGATTGGAGTGCATTCGGACTTCCGTACGGGCCGGACCAGGGTTTCAAGCCCACGGGCCAGCGGGCCAGATGCTAAGGGCTAAGAACACTAACCAAAAATGGGTGACAGTGATGGATCTTCTCACTTATCATCTTAACTTGGTAAAGGAGTGCTTATTTATTTATTTATTCATAATCTCTTTCTATAGAACCTGGCATGGATGTAAAACCAAGGATTATAGATGAACAAGGGGACAAATCAAGGGTTTGGAAACTAACAGAAGTTAAAGAGCTGTCACAGTGTCGCTCTCTAAGGCTTCCTGATAACGTCTCACAAATAAGGGTATGGGTATGCATCCATTTCTCACCACATTTGAAGAAGTGTGTTGCTTATATAGTACACACAAAAGCGCTCAATGTGTTGCACTGTCAAAGAATGATTCTTATTTAATGTCAGCATCTGGAGGGAAGATATCTGTATTCAATATGATGATGTTTTAGGTAAATTATCATTAAACCTGATAGATCCATCCCACGGTACTTAATGGGGCGAGAATGGATTTTGCTTTTCTACAGCAATTTTCCTTAATTTTGCCCGAACAATTAACTAGTCAATTCTGTGATTAACTTTGTGCCTATGGAACCAGACCATGACCGCATTTATGCCACCGCCACCAGCAGCAACATTTTTGGCCTTCCACCCGCAAGATAATAATATCGTTGCGATAGGGATGGCTGACTCCTCTATTCAAATATATAATGTTCAGGTCGATGAGGTTTGTTTGCTTTCAAAATTCAATTTTGAGTATTAACTCCATTCTCTATCGGTGTTGTGTGCATTATTACCAGGTTAAAACAAAGCTCAAGGGTCATCAGAAGAGGATCACCGGACTCTTGCCTTCTCCAATGTTCTAAACGTGCTTGTACCTTCTGGAGCTGATTCTCAGGTAGGAAACCAAACGTATGTCGTTAACATTGGTCTGGTTCACTTGAAACCATTAGTTCGGCAATATGGAATATGGGGTGATGTTCGGCAAAATGGAGTTACTTATTGCATTTTATCCTCAGTTGTGCTGATAGATGGGAGAGACAGGAAAGCAAGTATTTGCAAATGACGCATGGCTAGTCCACTTGCGGATACATGCGTTCAGTTCCATCAGGATCAGATGCATGTGCTTGCGGTTCATGAAACGCAAATAGCCATTTACAGTGCAGCAAAACTAGAATGTCTAAAGCAGGTATGCCTTGTATCTTATTCAGTGGCTTAAGAATAGTATTTGAAGAATATTGTTGGATCGTTAGTCAGCGTTCCCTTTTGAGTAATTCAGTTTTGGATTACCCGTGAGATATTGCAGTGAAAATTCAGATCGAGTTACCCAAGAGGTAATGCAGCGGGTAACTCAAAAACAGCAACGGAATTAAGAATAATAAAATTATAAGAAATACGAATACTCACGATTTAGAGTGGAAACCTTAATGCTAATCGAGCACCAAATAAAATCACTACCTTCCAGTATCCGCTGGAAGGATTTGTGAAAGACGGATCGTCGCTTTATTTAGATCTCTTGTCAAGTACAAAACGAACAATCTATCGCCTCCAACGCCTAAGCTATTCTTTTGTCTCTCCTTGACTCAATCTAACTCTCGGACAATTCTTCTTCCACTCTTGAACTTAACCGTTCAAAATCTCAGAGTTCATGTCTTGCTTTCTTGGTGCTCGCTCCGTTCTTGTTCACCCAAGAACTGCCATCCGTAACCTCTAGCTTGGTTGTTTAAAAGAGCAGCGCGTGATCTCCCGGATACTCTGGATTGATGCACTTAATTTGTACGTCAGAATTCAGGTTTCCAAAACTACCTCGATCCAAATCTCAAGTTGTTTCCTTATTTAAATGAAGAGATAATCTTGGAGATCTAATATATTTCCCATAATATATATTAAATGTATTCAAATATCCCTGAAAGATATTCGAATATTTACTAGATTCTTTCCTGATTCGTGTCTCGCCTTGTTTCGGGACCGTCATCAGGTTCCCTCATGAGTTCCCTCTAGCCTTCCTAGAGGCGGAACTCAGTCGCCCACTTTATATTTTTCCTGCACGCTCATTATTCTTTTTTAGTTGAATGTTCCACCAAAGTACAAGGGTACAACAAATATGCAAGTCCACTTTACAAATTCTGCTTGTGACTTTCATTTCACATCTATTACAAAGCTATTAAAAGTACTAACTTACTTTCAATGAACAGTGGGTACCTCGAGAAGCCAGTGGACCCATCACGCATGCTTCATATTCTTGTGAATTTATGTGAGTTTTGAAGATGGTAGTGTGGGCGTCTTTAACAGCTTCAACTCTCAGATTAAGATGTTGAATCTATCAACCAGCTAATATTAATCATTCCAATTATAGAGTTACCTAAGATAGAAGTACAGTAATTGTCCTAATTATAGGACTACCAAAGATAGAGTACATGACATTGTAGCGTCCACATCTGTACCTATACAAATAGTGTCATATATACAACAACAATAATCATATTTACTCAATTATAGTTGTTTTAACTTGATATCCGAGCCGCAGGCACACGACTTGGGCAGAGTGCGTGATGCGTGGGACACACATGTGAGCGCCAAGTGCATGACGAGGCACCCGTTTGACGGCGTGGATGAGACCCGTGGAGAGGAGATGTGTGGAGCGTGCCCACATGAAATACCGTGTTTGTAGGTTTAACCCGTGGAGGGGAGACGCAGTGAGTGCGCCTAGTTTACCGCTACATGTTAGCGAGTTTAAGGGGGAGTTGCTCAATTCCTCAAGTGAGGGGGAGTATAGAGAAATGCACTTGAAGAATTGTCTCACATCACTAGTTTGAAGGATAATCAAATGATATGGACCTTGGGGCAGGTCCACTCGGATTCGCTTGCGGAAGCGTGAGATTTGGTTGGGACAAGGGCCGGGACAGTAGGTACCGTGCCTCGGACGCACTTTAGCAATACCGCGGAGCTGCTAATGTTGCAAGCAGGCGTGGGATCTCGGCTGCTAATGTCCGGATCTCGCGCGGGACTTGCTGAGTTGTGCGAAAGATGGTGGATTTGATGGTGTATGATGGTGTGGATGATGGATTGTGATAGAAATGAATAGAGATGAAGGTGGAATTCGAAAGAGATGGAGATGACGTGAATTTTATGAGAACACTACAAAGAGAGTACTCAAAAATCAACAAGTCTTATTGCTAAAACAAGTTGCAAAAGATTGCTATAATGATATGAGATGAGCAATCCTTGTAACACAAGTTGCTCAAATATAGAACTCCTACACTAGCTACGGCAAGAGATAGACTTGTGCTTGATTTGCTTGAATATTCTTGAAGAATGGCAAAGAACGAGCGTGTCTCCTTTTATATGGGAGAGGGAGAGCAAGGGCCAGTTCTGCCGCCATAACTCCAGCCATCACTCCGACTCCCTCTCCCGTGTGATCCCTCCTCCTCGGCTGGTTTTCACTTCTCTTGACCGGCTGGGTGCATTGGCTCGTCATTAATGCTTGGGTGGACCGTGTGGGGAGCGTGTTTCAACCAGCTAATATTAATCAATCCAATTATAGAGTTACCTAAGATAAAAGTACATCAATTGTCCTAATTATAGGACTACCAAAGATAGAGTACAGGACATTGTATCGTCCACATCTGTACATATAAATAGTGAAGAGGCAGGTGTCATAAATACAATAATAATAATCATATTTACTCAATTATAGCTATTTTAACTTGGTATCAGGCCGATCGTCTCTTTCGATCCGATCCATATCGCCGATATGAGCTCCTCTATCGTCTCAAAGACCGCTGCCATCGGCGCAATTACTCCCTTGTCCACGCTCGTTTTCGTGCCAGCTCTTCTGCCTACATCTGTCCGCTTAGACGGAAGGAGCGGCTAAATGAGCATATCTCTCGATGAATTTCTGATAGTACCCGGTCGATCAAAGAAAGCCACGTAATTACTTTGCAGTCCTTGGCATCGGCCACTCAACCACTGTCCTGATCTTTGCCAAATTCACATTTAGGAAACTTAGTATAAAATGAATTTGACGTACCTGCCTTAGATGCCGCATGTGCTCCTCCCAAGAAGAGCTATAAACCAAGATATCATAAAAAATACCAATACAAATTGGCGCAAGGCAGAACGAAACAACTCATTCATAACAGCTTGAAAGCTTGCAGACGCATTTGTCAAGCCAGAAAGCATTACGAGAAACTCGTAATGACCATCATGAGTTCAGAAAGTTATTTTAAATACATCAGAAAGATGCATTCTCAGCTGATGATATCCTGATCGAATGTCTAGCTTTGAAAATATGGTAGCTCCATGCAACTCGTGTAATAGTTCATCCACCGTGGGTATAGGAAATCTATCAAGCACTGTCACCGCATTCAATGCTCGATAGTCTACACAGAAACGCCATGTCCCGTTTTTCTTTTTAACTAACAATACAAGTGAAGAGAAGGGACTGGTGCTCGGCCGAATAATCCC